>CM065687.1:54388993-54453993 GCA_017654935.2 Phymorhynchus buccinoides
TTTTACAGCTTTGTTAGATGATGCAGCTTGTCTAGATCAACAGTCCAACACATCGAAGTTTTGATTACGTCTCTTTTGCATGCGGACGGCGATATGTGTGCATATTTAAACAATTGATTTTGAGGTGAACTGTTTTTAATGATAATTTTTCCAACTTTTGTGGCACATATAGCCAGTTTTACATTCAGTCCATGGTTGATTTTATCGGACGGATTCGATAAATTTTAAATGCATCAGTGCTACAACTTTGAGAGTTTCTGAAAATGTCTCCACATGATGAAGATAGACGAGGCATAGGACTTTATTACAAGGACTTCTTCTTCCAATTGGGGATGTTTATCCTGCCCACCACCCAAAGTCTTTGATTAGATTGCTGTTGGCGCACAGGATGCGTGCTATGTGAGTTTGTGTCATCCATTCCACTGGCACAACATGGCCTACTCGTACAGAATAGTGAAATTGGCTTTAACATGTGGCAAGATCTTGTGCATGCATTCACACAAGGAACCTCGATTTTAAGTCTCATCTGAAGGACTTTTTCCCCAGGTACCCATTTAGAAATTAGGTATTAGGTACTTTATAGTCACAGAGGCGTCTCTGTGAAATTCAGGTTGCTCCCACCTGGAGAACGCGTTGCAGCCAGAGGCGCGCCACACAATTAAAAAAATAATAATTTTGCATGCTATTTTTTTGTGTGACTGATGAGGAAGGAAAGGGGGGGGGGGGGGTAAATTTTGACCAAACAACAACTTTTTCATTGCCACTGGGTTTAACGTATTCACGCTTACTGATGAACACACAATACTAAATAATGAGGAATAACATTGCTAGCCCTCACGTCGAAGACCAGCTTGGTGTGTGAGGGGGGCTCCGCCCCGCAGGACATGAGGGCCGAACCCAGGATCTCCAGGAAGCGCTTCCTGTCCTCCGCAGAGGGACCGGCCTCCTCCAGCCACGACTCCACGTCAAACTGGGGGACACACACCACAAACTACATAACAAATTGTTGGGGGACACACACAAGAAATTCTATATTAACCCCTTCACTACAGGCTGTGTGATGTCATTCGATGATGTTACAACGTTTGATGTCATAGTCCTAGATGAATGCTGGTTTTTGGTTTAGATAAGTCAGGAAAGATTTTATCATAAGAAAATCAATAATTTCTCACTTTTTCTCTGGCAGTGAAGGGGTTAAACTGAGTTATACCTCAGCTGTACTGTTTATAAAGCCTTCAGAGAGAGAGAGAGAGAGAGAGAGAGAGAGAGAGAGAGAGAGAGAGAGAGAGAGATAGAGAGAGAGACAGAGAGAGAGAGAGAGAGAGAGAGAGAGAGAGAGAGAGAGAGAGAGAGAGAGAGAGAGAGAGATGAGAGAAGAGAGAGAGAGAGAGACAGACACAGAGAGAGAAGTCAGGATCCATCCCACCTTAGTAAGAAGCATGAAGACAAGGGACAAATTATGCAGCTGCAGGGCTGAGATGAGCTGTTCATACCTGGCCAGGAAGACACAAGAGAGAGAGAGAAAGACAGACAGACAGAGAGAGAGAGAAGATAGGATCCATCCTCCCACCTTGGTGAGAAGCATGAAGACCAGGGACAGGTTCTGCAGCTGCAGGGCCGTGATGAGCTGCTCGTACATGGCCATGAAGTGGCGGGGGGAGTTGTTGGGCACAAAGTGCGGCGACACCATGCCTGCGAGCCCCGGGTTGTCCAGGCAGAACTGCAGCAGCAGAGGCGTCTGCGAGGGAGACCGGCACACAAACTCCTGGCACACAAAGAAAACGACAATTAACTCATTCCGGATGAATTACGAGAATACTCGGAAAAGGACAACGCCAGTCAGGGCCTACTTACGAGTATTCTCGGAACAGCTTTTTTTTTAAAAGTCTAAAACCTGTCTAAATCCTTTTTTTTTTTCCAACCCAAACCACGTTTTTCGAGTTATATCTCTTCATCACTGTTCCAGTTTTCGCTTTACTTATGTTTGGGTGCTTCTATCTTCAATTTTTAATGTTAAAAATGTCCAAAAAATCGGCCCTAGACAAGCCTCAGAAAATACTCCAATACGTTTTCACTAACAGTGATAGTAATAATGAGACTAATGATTCTGATTTTAATGCAAGTAACCACAATCTCAAAGCGAAAAATAAACTCGGATCAACCAGTAATGTCAAAACTGAATCATTGACACACATGCACACACACGCACATGCACACATACACTGTGTATGTGTGTGTGTGTGCATGTGTGCGCGTGTGTGTGTTGCTTTGTTTTAATTGTCTTTCACCAACAAAGCAGTAAAGGTAAAAGAACCACCTCAGTGCTCTTGGTTGAAAATCATAATTTTTGTATATGTGCATTGTCTATTTTCATCGTTTTCCATGGTCACCCCAGTAACCGGGTGAAGGTGCCGACCGGTCTCACCTGGCCCAGGATCTCGACGCAGGAGGAGAAGAATTGCCTGGTCGGGGGGTAGAAGTTGGTCTCCTCGCACACCTGCTGGGTCAGGTGGAAGAACAGGGTGCAGGCAACCTCACACAGCACCGCCTGGTGACCGGGGTCCGCGCTTGTCTGGGACAGCTTGATCAGCAACCTGACAGCAGTTGTTACAGAATCTAGTCAGTCAGCTTGATCAGCAACCTGACACATGGCAGCAGCTGTCATAGAATCTAGTCAGTAATGGACTTGATCAGCAATCTGACAGCAGTTGTTACAGAATCTAGTCAGTCAGCTTGATCATCAACCTGACAGCAGTTGTTACAGAATCTAGTCAGTCAGCTTGATCAGCAGCCTGACACATGGCAGCAGTTGTCATAGAATCTAGTCAGTAATGGACTTGATCAGCAACCTGTCACATGGCAGCAGTTGTCATAGAATCTAGTCAGTAATGAACAACTTGATCAGCAGCTTGACACATGACAGCAGTCGTCATAGAATCTAGTCAGTAATGGACTTGATCAGCAACCTGTCACATGGCAGCAGTTGTCATAGAATCTAGTCATTAATGGACAGCTTGATCAGCAACCTGACACATGACAGCAGCTGTCATAGAATCTAGTCAGTCAGCTTGATCAGCAACTTGACACATGACAGCAGCTGTCACAGCATCTAGTCAGTAATGGACAGCTTGATCAGCAACCTGACACATGACAGCAGTCATCATAGAATCTAGTCAGTATTGAACAACTTGATCAGCAACTTGACACATGACAGCAGTCGTCATAGAATCTAGTCAGTAATGGACAGCTTGATCAGCAACCTGACACATGACAGCAGCTGTTATAGAATCTAGTCAGTAATGAACAACTTGATCAGCAACCTGACACATGACAGCAGCTGTTATAGAATCTAGTCAGTAATGAAGTTGATCAGCAACCTGACACATGGCAGCAGCTGTCATAGAATCTAGTCAGTAATGGACAGCTTCATCAGCAAACTGACACATGGTCAAGGTCACACGATTGGGGGGACATTTTCAGCACAGTTTCACGCACACTTTGTTCAGACACAGGTGTGAACTGAGACAACGGGGAGCCACTGAAGGCTTTCTCATTCACCACAGTGTAGGATATACTGACTGTTTAAGTCTACCCATCAAGTTACCAGTCACACGGAAAAGTTATTTGCAGGTGGCAACATATGTGTATATATGTATGTATGCCTGTCTACATAATACTGACGTGATGGCATTCTCTACATGAACAATGGCAACGCAAACATTCTGTAGCACAGACTCTATGATGAGCTGCTTGTGTGTGTGTGTGTGTGTGTGTGTGTGTGTGTGTGTGTGTGTGTGTGTGTGTGTGTGTGTGTGTGTGTATGCGTAATACTAATGTGATGGCATTCTCCACATGAACAGCAGCGATGCAGACATTCTGTGGTGGGGGCAGCACAGATGATGAGCTGCTTGTGTGTGTGTGTGTGTGTGTGTGTGTGTGTGTGTGTGTATCTGCATGCATGTCTACATAATACTGACGTGATGGCATTCTCCACATGGACAGCAGCAATGCAGACGTTCTGTGGTGGGGGCAGCACAGACTCTATGATCAGCTGTTTGTACTCTGCCCTGTTTTCGTCCATCTTCCTCTGAACCACTGGGTTCACCTCACGTTCCTCCACCTAATCATAATAATAATAATTATAATAATAAACATTCATCACGCGTAATCTTAGAGCAAAGCCCTAAGTGCAAGCTTACAAAGCAAGTAATATATAAATCAATAATATCAAGCAGCTTAATTTAAATAAATCACAAAACATTCCATCAAACACAAGTTGCACAGGTGCAAGCGCTCACGCAGCTGTGCCACTCTATATATTTTTTGAAGATGGGTTTGCCTGCTTTTTTTATTTTTTTTATTTTAGTTTTGAAAGCAGAATTTTATGGACTCGAGCGGAAGAACGGAAGAAATGTAGTCTGGGTGGAAGAAATTATGCTCAAAACGGAAAGGTTGGCAGGTCTGTGAATGACAGTTGGAAAAGAAAAAGGCCGAGTCAAAGAGAGTGATAACTTAGAGGAAGTTGCATGCAAGCACAGAACTACTTGTAGTGAAAGACCCCCTGGTATCTCCACAGGGAGGCTCAGTGTGTGCATGGATGCAACTGAAGAAAATCCAAAACCTGGCAGGGATCCAGGTTGCCCCCCCTGAAGAAAAAGAAAAATCATACTCAATTTGAAGCATATTCCAGGCTTGTAAAGTGAGAATTCAACACTTTGAATCAATTTTTTTTGTGTGTGGTCAAAATGTTGAAAAACAGATAATTCAACACTTTTTTTCCCCTTGAACTTTGAATCAATTTTTGTGTGTGTGTGTGTGTGGTCCACATTTTGAAAAAAAAGATTTCAACACTTTTTTCCCCTTGAACTTTGAATCAATTTGTGTGTGTGTGTGTGGTCAAAATTTTGAAAAAACAGGCCTGGTATCCGAGGCAAGGGTGCATCCACATGTCTGACCTTGAGGGAGACGACGGCAGGGCCGGCACAGCGGTGCAGGGGGTTCATGACGCGGGAGCGGCACTCGATGAGCACCTTGGCGATCTTGGTGGCATTGCTCCACTGGTCGGGCAGCAGGTCCAGGTATGCCTCGTCCACGCCGCAATGCTGCGCCGCCCGCGTAGAGAAAAACCTGGGCAAAGGGCAACGGAAAGCAACTCAATATATAGAAAAACGTGGGCAAAGGGCAACGGAAAGCAACTCAATATATAGAAAAACGTGGGCAAAGGGCAACGGAAAGCAACTCAATATATAGAAAAACCTGGGCAAAGGGCAACGGAAAGCAACTCAATATATAGAAAAACCTGGGCAAAGGGCAACGGAAAGCAACTCAATATATAGAAAAACCTGGGCAAAGGGCAACGGAAAACAACAATTCAATATATTGAAAAACCTGGGCAAAGGGCAGCGGAAGACGATTCAATATTTTGAAAAACCTGGGCAAAGGGCAACGGAAGACAATTCAATATATAGAAAAACCTGGGCAAAGGGCAACGGAAGACAATTCAATACATAGAAAAACCTGGGCAAAGGAAACCAATTCAATATATAGAAAATCCTGGGGAAAGGGCAACGGAAAACAATTCAATACATAGAAAAACCTGGGGAAAAGGCAACGGAAAACAATTCAATACATAGAAAAACCTGGGGAAAAGGCAACGGAAAACAATTCAATACCATAGTGTGACGCATCAAGAAAAACCTGCGGAAAGGGCAACGGAAAACAATTCAAAAAAATTTCAATGCCATAGTGCTGCATTGCACGCGACGAGAGAAACCTCAGGAAAGGGTAACGGAAAACATAATGCTCTCATCCCTAGCTGGTGCATTTGTACCATAGTGTTCAAGTGCTTCGACTGTTGGGATGATCCCTGGAGTCTTTCAGCCAGGGTACGACAACAACAACAACAGAGATAAGTCTCTGTGATTGGAATACAGCATATAACATATACCAAATACGTGATCACAGACTCACTTGGTGAACTCGGCCAGTACACTCAAGTCGGAGTCGAGGAGGTGGATGGCGGCCATTTTGTCGGTGAGGAGGGCGGGGGAGATGTCGGGGACAGGGGGCGACACCGGCTGTAGGACAGGGGGACTCACGGGGCTCTTGTAGCGCTGCAGCCGCTCCTTTATACGCTCTGTGGCTGCACAAAATGAGAGGACACCTTAAATATCTCTGAGAAAGAGCGAGAGAGAGAAGTGCGCTAATGCTTGTGCAGGGGTCTTGTAGCGCTGCGCACACACACACACACACATACACACACACCGCATGGACACACACACACACACACCACATGAACACACGCACAAACACACACACACACATACCGCATGGACACACACCACATGAACACACACGCACACACCACATGGACACACGCACACACACACACCACATGAACACACACACAAACAAACACACAGTGGTAACGCGGTCGTCTCGTATACAATAAACCCGAGTTTGAACCTGGGTACAGGGAATTTTTCCTCTCACTCTGCACTAGGCCTTACTGTCTGAACATGGAGTCTTTTGGATAAGACGATAACCTGAGGTCCCATGTGCCCATGCACTCAGCACACGTTAAACCCAGTGGCAATGAAAAAGTTGTCATTTGGTCCAAATGTACCCCCACCCCCCCCCCTTTCTTTCCTCATCAGTCACACAAACATCGCATGGAAATTTTTTTTTAAAAAGGTGGCGCGCCTCTTGCTGTGACGCGTTCTCCAGGTGGGAGCAAGCCGAATTTCACAGAGTCGCCTCTGTGACCATAAAGTATCAAGTACCCAATACACACGCATACGTCATGACAAAGACAACACGTACCTGTCTTCTGTCCCGGTAGCACAGTACCGCGTCGATGGGTCGGGGAGTGGGATCCAATCTGGGGCTGGCCTGAAACCAGTTTCCGCCACTGGGCCGCAAACAGGCTGATGTCATACTGCGCCCCTTCAAAGTCCACAAACTCCAGCCAGGGAGCCTAAAGGTAAACGCACAGTTAAAATTAACAAAGTACCATCAAAGACACTTAGAGCTGACGCAAAGACTGACCACAGCCTGACTGCTCACAGCAGTAGTGGTGAGTGAAGCCAGATGTTACCTGCCGTGCGAGCTAAAGGGTGAGCAGTAGGTGTTTGATTGCCCTGCTGAACCTGCCACTCTCCCATGGACCTAGGCATGCTAAAGGGTGAGTGGTAGCTGTTTGATTGCCCTGCTGAACCTGCCACTCTCCCATGGACCTGGGCATGCTAAAGGGTGAGTGGTAGGTGTTTGATTGCCCTGCTGAACCTCCCACACTCCTCCATGTACCAAGGCGTGCTAAAGGGTGAGTGGTAGGTGTTTGATTGCCCTGCTGAACCTGCCACATGCCTCCATGTACCAAGGCGTGCTAAAGGGTGAGTGGTAGGTGTTTGATTGCCCTGCTGAACCTCCCACACTCCTCCATGTACCAAGGCGTGCTAAAGGGTGAGTGGTAGGTGTTTGATTGCCCTGCTGAACCTCCCACACTCCTCCATGTACCAAGGCATGCTAAAGGGTGAGTGGTAGGTGTTTGATTGCCCTGCTGAACCTCCCACACTCCTCCATGTACCAAGGCATGCTAAAGGGTGAGTGGTAGGTGTTTGATTGCCCTGCTGAACCTGCCACATGCCTCCATGTACCAAGGCGTGCTAAAGGGTGAGTGGTAGGTGTTTGATTGCCCTGCTGAACCTCCCACACTCCTCCATGTACCAAGGCGTGCTAAAGGGTGAGTGGTAGGTGTTTGATTGCCCTGCTGAACCTCCCACACTCCTCCATGTACCAAGGCATGCTAAAGGGTGAGTGGTAGGTGTTTGATTGCCCTGCTGAACCTGCCACATGCCTCCATGTACCAAGGCGTGCTAAAGGGTGAGTGGTAGGTGTTTGATTGCCCTGCTGAACCTGCCACACTCTCCATGTACCAAGGCATGCTAAAGGGTGAGTGGTAGGTGTTTGATTGCCCTGCTGAACCTGCCACATGCCTCCATGTACCAAGGCGTGCTAAAGGGTGAGTGGTAGGTGTTTGATTGCCCTGCTGAACCTCCCACACTCCTCCATGTACCAAGGCATGCTAAAGGGTGAGTGGTAGGTGTTTGATTGCCCTGCTGAACCTGCCTTTCTCCCATTGACCAAGGCATGCTAAAGGGTGAGTGGTAGGTGTTTGATTGCCGTGCTGAACCTGCCTTTCTCCCATTGACCAAGGCATGCTAAAGGGTGAGTGGTAGGTGTTTGATTGCCCTGCTGAACCTGCCTTTCTCCCATTGACCAAGGCATGCTAAAGGGTGAGTGGTAGGTGTTTGATTGCCCTGCTGAACCTCCCACACTCCTCCATGTACCAAGGCGTGCTAAAGGGTAAGTGGTAGGTGTTTGATTGCCGTGCTGAACCTCCCACACTCCTCCATGTACCAAGGCGTGCTAAAGGGTGAGTGGTAGGTGTTTGATTGCCCTGCTGAACCAGCCACATGCCTCCATGTACCAAGGCGTGCTAAAGGGTGAGTGGTAGGTGTTTGATTGCCGTGCTGAACCTGCCACACTCCTCCATGTACCAAGGCGTGCTAAAGGGTGAGTGGTAGGTGTTTGATTGCCCTGCTGAACCTGCCTTTCTCCCATTGACCAAGGCATGCTAAAGGGTGAGTGGTAGGTGTTTGATTGCCCTGCTGAACCTGCCACTCTCCCATGGACCTAGGCATGCTAAAGGGTGAGTGGTAGGTGTTTGATTGCCCTGCTGAACCTGCCACTCTCCCATGGACCAAGGCATGCTAAAGGGTGAGTGGTAGGTGTTTGATTGCCCTGCTCAACCTGCCTCTCTCCCATTGACCAAGGCATGCTAAAGGGTGAGTGGTAGGTGTTTGATTGCCCTGCGAAAGGCATGTGAAAGGGTGAGTGGAAGGAACGGCTTGTGAAATATGGCTTTGAGCTTGGAGCCAAGTGTTCTGTCTTTGCACAAGCTCTTTGGTACCATATATACAGTGATGTACCGAGGATCGAAAAATGATAGGACAAACTGTCCTGAGACAAGAGAAATCGATAGGACAGTGTCCTGGCTCTTGCAGAAATAAGACGAAGTGTGCCAGTGTTAGAAATTTAATAAGACATTTGTCCTGACAGGGGAGAACATAATAGAACATTTTCAATTTTAATAGGTCAATGTTCTATGACCGGGGCCTCGGGACATCACTGTATAATAATATGGTAGTTTACGGACTATAGCAATTTTTGTTTGATTGCCCTGCTCCTTATAATATGACTAACCATATATTGTAAACAAATTGCTAAAGCAAAATCAGAGTTCTGTGTAAAATATGGGGGTTCCGCCTTATATGATATAATATGATGCACCTTATTATAATCAGTAAAATATGGTACTATCTTGCTTGATGCAAAAACTGGGAGAAAAAAGGCCTTTGTTCAAAGAAAATCTAAGAGAAACCAAATGTGAGTGACAAGTTCAATACGAGTGACAACAGATCACAGTTTCATAAAAAGACAGTTTTGCATTCAACAAGTTTAAAAATAAGAGCCATCAGGTAATGTTCTTCTTCTTCCAGTAACGTCCACCTGCCGTTTATCGGCAATTATTGACATATACAGGGGTTCAAAGACGAAGATGCGCAGCACGGGATGATAGGATTTGAGAAAGATATGATAATAGAAAAGCGTTTGTTGTTTACAATGGCATTGACAGGATATGAAGAGACTTAGAGAGTAATGTGGTTGGGTATTTAATTTATAAGTTCAGATAGGCATTAAAGGTGGACCCTGACGGATGAGTTTTTGCAAGAAACACGTCGAGATCACCAGAAAGACAGCCTTTTCAAAGATCGGAACGCTCACTTTGCTCTGATTTCCTAGAAATTAAACCGTCAAATTTTCGATTCCTCCTTGGCGGAGATGCCGGAGAGAGTAGCCATTTTGGATGGGGTGGGTGGAGGTCACTCATTGTGGTTGAAGCGTTTTCTTTTTTTGTAGTGCAGCTAAAAAAATAGGAGCTATTTCCTTTGTTGTGAGCGAAATTCCTTTAGATAAACTGTATAAAAATTTTAAAAAATAAAAATAAAAAGGTCTGTATTGCGAAAATCTCGTGCAAACGATTTGGTGGCCATTACAAAAGAGACGGCAAACGCCTTCTCTTTGGGTGAAAGAATTTGACTTCCTGCACCTCCGCCAAGGAGGAATCGCCGATTTGACGATTTGATTTCTCGAAAACCTGATCAAAGTGAGTGTTGCAATCTCTGTAAAGGGTGTTTTCCTGGTAATCTCGACATGTTTCTTACAAAAACTAATCCGTCAGGGTGCCCCTTTAAATAGTGTTCTGCTGACTCACGTTGTTGGGCACAAAGATGTGCATGAGGCGCGGTGCTTCATACTGGGGGGGCAGGGCAGGCAGGTAGAGGTCGGCGCCGTGAAGCCTGGGCTCCTCCAGCCACAGGGAGAGGGTCTGGTACAGCCTGGGGGAGAAAGCAGAAAAGTTAAGACGTTCGCCTGCCAAATGTAATGTGTGACTGCAGCGTGAGTGACCCGGGTTCGAATCCTGGCCTCGCCCTTTCTTTCTAGTTTGACAGGAAAATCGAACTGAATCTCCAGTCCTTCGGATGGGGACTTAAAGCTAGTCTGACCCGTGCACTTTACACACGTAAAAATCCCACTGAGTTGAAAGTCGGCAAGAGCAGGGAGAAATCCCACTGCTTGGTATGGCCAAATTGACAGCTAGGTTTTCCAAGTGTGCCCACACCCCCTCCTCACCCTGTCCCTCCCAAAAAACATATACAAAAATGGGGTAGGCGCTGCACATGCAGCGACGCGCTCTCCAGGGGAGAGCAGCCCGAATTTCACAGAGATGTCTCTGTGACTAGAACATACCAAATACCAAAAAATACAAAAATACCAGTGACAGAGAATATGCAGAGTGAAACAAGACCCTCTGGTTGTTCAGCTCTGAGGAAGGCAGAATGCAAAGAAACTCTACAGAGAGCTGGACAACTGAGGGTCTTCAAAGACAACTAGGTCAATTAAAGACAACTAGAAAGTAATTCTTACACAGAAAGACAACAAAAAACCCACCCAATTTTATACAGAGAAAGAAAAATGAAATAAAATCATACAAGTTTCAACCCTTAGCTCCCTATTTTATTGTAAGGGTCCTCACTGCAGTATACAGTATCTAAACAAAGGTTGGCAAGCTTGACAAAAAATGAACTGAATACTATTCATGTCCACATTAATACATGCTCAGATGCCACAATGAAATCTCACACACAGAAACACACACACACACAAATACGCGCACACACACATCCCCATAGTACAGTGGTAGCACAGTGGTAGCGCGTTCGCCTCGTGTCAAGTAAACCCGAGCTCGAACCTGGGAACAGGGGATTTTTCCTCTCACTCTGCACTAAGCCTTACGATCTGAACGTGGAGTCTTTCAGGTGAGACGATAAACCGAGGTCCCGTGAAAAAAAGAAAAAAAAGTGGGTGGCACGCCTCTGGCTGCGACGCGCTCTCCAGGTGGGAGCAACCCGAATTTCACAGAGACGCCTCTGTGACTACAAAGTACCTAATACCTACCTAATTATCATCATTCTATTTGGCATTCCGTGACAAAAACTAATCCAGACAGAAGATAGCAATGCTGACCTGGCCAGCTGGCTGTGGAACTCTTTGGAGCTGAAGTACTGGGGGCTTTCCTCCGTCAGGGGACTGGGCAGGGGGGTGTCCATCTCCGAGCCACCGCCTACACAGTAAGGAAGAACGCAGCTTATAGGATGCAAAGTGAATTAGATTAAGATTAAGATTAAAATTATAGCCCCGTCAACAACTAAGGCCATGTCAGGGCTGTCACCACGTTAAATCTTACCACGTATTAAACAGGGATAAAAACACAAGGTAAAAACAAAATCAAAGTTTTTTTGTTAAAATACTTTTGTTAAAAAACCCATTAATCAATCAAAAACTTAGCAAGTAAAAACATGACACGTCTAGAATTAAAAACATCACAGTAGCTTGCATCAAGTGAAAAATATTAATCTCTTTCAAGTAATTAAAGATCGTGTCACAGAACAAAATTTTCATTGACTCCGCAGTGTAGTGTTTCCTTTTACTGTCGTATAAATCCCAGCAGTCCAAAAGGACATGACGAATGGAAATTGGAGAATCGCATGCTACACAGTAAGGCGGGTCCTCTCCTTTCAATAGAAAGGAATGCGTGTAGTATGTGTGTCCAATGTGTAATCTACATATAAGCGTTTCTTCCTTCAGGCCGCCAGCAGACGAAGGAAGATATTCTTCAAGGTCTGGACGAATGTTATAAAGCTTGTTATCCTGTTGAAGGTTACTCAAAGAGAATAAAGTCAGGATTCTATGATAAAGTATAAGTATGTTTAGTCCCACTTACAAAGAAAGGCTTAGAGCAGGCGCACGCACACACACACACACTCACCTCCCCAAATCTCACTCTCATTTTCCCACACATACATACAGAATCTTCCACGTACAAGAAGGGGTAGAGCTGGCAGAAGAAGCCTGTTGTTTCTCTGTCTTCTTGCAAGAACAGCGTCCTGTAGTTAATCTCTCTCGCTCTCTCTCCGTCCCTCCCCTCTCTCCCTTCTTTCCCCCTCCTGCTCTATCTCTGTCTGTCTCCCTCTCTCCCTCCCTCCCTCTCACGTGAAGGGGTGGGGGTGGTAGAAGAGGGTGGTTGATCCTCCATCTTCTTACTGTAGCTGTCGTCATGCGGTTCATATATAACACATACATACACACCCTCTCTCTCCCTCAACCCCCCCCCCCTCTCTCTCTTGTTTGTCATCTGTCTCTCTCTCTCATGTGAAGGGGTGGATGTGGCAGAAGAAGAGGGTGGTTGATCCTCCGTCTTCTTACTGTAGCTGTCATCCTGCGGTTCATACCTAACACACATACATACACACTCTCTCTCTCCCTCCACCCCCACCCACCCCTTTTGTCATCTGTCTCTCTATCTCATGTGAAGGGGTGGATGTGGCAGAAGAAGAGGGTGGTTGATCCTCCGTCTTCTTACTGTAGCTGTCATCCTGCGGTTCATACCTAACACACATGGGTCTCTCTCATGAAAACTGGTCCAATATGTGACATGGAGGTCAAAAATCCAATTTCAGTAATTTGAAAAAAAAATGCATTTTTAGTGTAGATCTATATGCCAACTGTCACACAACATACAAATAAAATCAGTCCAGGCCATGGTTTCTGATTTTTAGGACTTTATTTATTCACTTCTGGAGCAGGTAGCGCTGACAACATGGTGTCCTTCACCACATTATTTCATTCACTTAAAATCACTTTATGGGGAAAGAACCACTTGAATATGAGAGAATGCCCCCAAATAAAGACCTTAAATGAATTTCATTAAAATAAAACAAGAAATAAGAACTTTAATAGTGATACTAGTTTCTACTATCTGAGCATTTTTCGCTCCACCAAAATTAATTTTTATTCCATACTGTCTCCCCATTCAAAATGCACTTTTTTCATATGAAATGCTTTACAAATACATGCCTAAACATGAATAATGATCCACAGACATGATAATTGAAAAATTAAATGAACATTTCAACAACAAAATTCTAGGTAGCGCTGACAACAGGACACGGTAGCGCTGACAACAGGACACGGTAGCGCTGACAACAGGACACCACATCATTCTAACTATCAATGATGTTGAATCAACTTTTTTTTTGGGGAGAGGGCATTCATTTTTTCTACTTGAAAACCATTAAAATACATAACATAATTATTTATTGAGTGTTATGCACTCATAGCACCTGAATACTACCTTTTATGATAATAAAGAATGAATAAATTAACGATAATGCATTTTCACATAAATTCTTCAGCATTAAAAAAAAAATCAATTCAGTCCTGCACTTGCAAGTACAAAGTGAAAACTACCATGGCAATCCTTCATACATGTAGACAGCATTCCACAAACATATATATATATTTAAAAACAAAAAACCAATAATCATGTACATCAACCACTGAAAACTTCACTACTTTCCATTGTTATTATCAACTTGAATAAATGCTATAGTGAATTGTTTGCATATTTGAAAACAGACTTTTGAACCTTTTTATATTAAAAGCTTTAATATTAGTTTGAATGTGTACTGCAGACCTGTTTACCCGCTACACAAGTGGAGTAGTCTGGAAAGCGGAAATGAGTAGTTTTGGTTTTATTAATTAAACCATCAAACAATGTTCACTGGAAATGAGTAGTAATCAAGAATTAAAGAGCATTAAATTATGAAATTTGAAGAGTAGTTGAGGTCCAAATTGAGTTGAATACTACTCGAAAAGAGTAGAGTAAACAGGTCTTGTACCGCCCTGACATTTCACTCTAATTTTCATTACCATTCTCTTCCAGTCTTTTGCTAAAATAAAACTAGATTTCCAAACATCTATACACAAGTCAAAACACAAAAACAAGCGAATCATTGAGGTACAGATTCGATATTCCCATTCTTAGAAACAAAAGCGCATTTAAGATACTTAATGAAATAAATACTTTGTTTCACATCATAAATGTCAGTCTTGACATAATTTGAAAGTTGCACTTGACAGTGTGAAATTACTACTGTGAAATTGTCATTTGATCAACAGAAATCTGAAAATCCAACTACTTTCCACTCCCGGCACGAGTTTGATGTTGGTAAAATGTCTACATTGACCCCAACAATCATGTCCGGGAAAACAGTTTGAATATCATTAATTTCAGGATATACAAAGATCCTCTTCTTTTTCTCGTGTGGCCGGAGAAACTTGACCCTCAGAGCAGGACTGGTCGCCTCAATGATGCCTGAAAAACAAGAATTTTTTTTTCAAAATGTGTATGCATTTGAGAACTTGTAACATTAGGACAATGACAAAACTGGAGATAACAAAAACAACAAAAACAAAACTCAATAGAAAAAAAAAGGTACATGCTTAAATATTATTGTTTTCATCTGCTCTTTTGCAGTTATCGAGTTGAAGAAAAGCAAAACCTTTGAAAGTTGAATTCTAATCCATCGAGCAAATCGTTATTTATGGTTTAAATTTGGATGTTTTTTCTCTGATCTAAACTAAATTTAACTCAGGATTTATTTTTAGGTATTTACAAAGAAGCAAAGCATTACACTTACAGGGAAGTCTTCATTTAAAGATTTCACTGTATTGCATTGTAGCTTTCCTTTTTTTTAGAAGAAATTGATGCCAATAGCTGAACATACCTGGGTAATTTCCGTCTGGATATTTGATGACAACGCACATGTTCTTGGCCAGTTTCATCTGCTCAGCTGGAGGAGAACTGCCAGGCGTCGCCGATCTAGAAACACAGCAAATCAAATAATGTGGTCAGTGTTAATTCAATCTTCACAATCAGAGGTTCAGAATCAGCACACAAAACATGCCTCTAAATCTTTAGAAGGTAGGTGGTCTCTATATGAAGTGAACCCTTTTTTTAAAAATAGTGTCAGGTGAAAACTTGCTACTTTTGTGATGCACTGGCCTGAAATCCAATGCATTAGATGGAATATTAGTACATCATAGAGGCACATCTGTGCGTAAGAATTAACATGGTAATAACATTAATTATTAGCTTTTTGCATCAAGTCAAATCTGCTTTTGCTATTTTCAACAGATGAATAAAGAAAATTTAACTTTTACTTTTAGAACAAACAAATCCTATTAAAAGTCATTTATGCCCTGTCTTCTCCCAGGTTGGATGACATTTAAAAAAACTTAAACCAGCATTTACCTTTCAACAAGCTCTTGATTAGGCGCCGGCGTAGTGACTGGCATGTCAGAACCCAGGAGCGCAGGGGCTGGAACATCGGGATCCTGGAGCGCAGGGGCTGGAACATCGGGGCCCTGGAGCGCAGGGGCTGGAACATCGGGGCCCTGGAGCGCAGGGGCTGGAACAGTGGGGCCCTGGAGCGCAGGGGCTGGAACATCGGGGCCCTGGAGCGCAGGGGCTGGAACAGCGGGGCCCTGGAGCGCAGGGGCTGGAACAGTGGGGCCCTGGAGCGCAGGGGCTGGAACAGTGGGGCCCTGGAGCGCAGGGGCTGGAACATCGGGGGCCTGGAGCGCAGGGGCTGGAACAGCGGGGCCCTGGAGCGCAGGGGCTGGAACAGTGGGGCCCTGGAGCGCAGGGGCTGGAACAGTGGGGCCCTGGAGCGCAGGGGCTGGAACAACGGGGCCCTGGAGCGCAGGGGCTGGAACATCGGGGGCCTGGAGCGCAGGGGCTGGAACAGCGGGGCCCTGGAGCGCAGGGGCTGGAACAGTGGGGCCCTGGAGCGCAGGGGCTGGAACAGTGGGGCCCTGGAGCGCAGGGGCTGGAACAACGGGGCCCTGGAGCGCAGGGGCTGGAACACCGGGGCCCTGGAGCGCAGGGGCTGGAACATCGGGGCCCTGGAGCACAGGGACTGGAACACCGGGGCCCTGGAGCGCAGGAGCTGCAGCAGCAGCTTCTCTTTCACCATCAGGATTGAGGGGGGCAGGATTTGGGACAGGTGATGGAGGGAAGGGATTTTGCTGGTGTCCTTCATCGGGAACAAGGGAGTATTCCTTCCATGGCCCAGTAACTTGCTGCATCTGACACTCTCCTCTTTCATACAGGCAAGCGTGGCAAAGACAAGTCAGATGCCTTGCAATGATGGTGCCGCCTGTACCACCACTCTTGACTTGATGGAAGGTTCTTGTGCCTTTCACCGTCTTTACTTTTCGGTCAGGGCGGTCCCTGTCAACATTTTCATTTGGCACCCAAAAGAATGTCCTCAGAAAATGGCGGCATGTCCCACTGTCCAATGGCTTCTTCAACAGATTGCTGGATACACAGTAGTCAAAAAAGTCTTTGGCGTTGTTGATCACAGCCGTTTCACCCTTAACTGCATGCCACGCAGAGCTTTTCACAACTGCTGCTTCACCATCGGAAGGTCCCTTGCCGTGGCGTGATCCAAAGTAATTTCTTTGGATGTGCATTCCAGGGAAATCGATGTGGCTGGCAGCGATGTCTGCAAATGGCCCTTTACTCTTGTACTGGGCGCCGCAACCGTCTGTGAACTGCACCAAATTGCGCATGTTCACATTTCTTGCAGTTCTCAGGTGCTTGACTCCTTTTGTGACGAATGACTGTACAGCATGAAAGTCATGGTGCATATCGTCTGATATGAACACCAGACTTTCATTAACTGGCTGTCGACATCCTTCCACGGGGCACTGGTAGTATGTGGTCATCGGGTGGATGGTCACTTGATCATGATACCAGTGGGCATTTTGAATTTCGTTCTGGTTTTCACAGCTATAATTTTCTGCAAAGTCAAGAACAGCAATGACAGTGTCCTTAGGAAAGGGCTCCATATTTCTTATGTTTCTAAATGCCCTGTTCTGCCAATCTGCTCGAAATAAGTGTTCTGACAGGAATGTCATCTCTTCAGCCAGTTCTTCCAGAAGGCGTTGTCCACTCAGCTGTTTTGTCTCTAGTACTGGTCTCCTCCTATCTCCTATCTTCTTGTAGGACCACCGGTACCACATTATGGTGTCTGTGTGGTCCTCTAGTTCTCTCAAGTGTTCTTTCAGGAGATGAACTCCACATTTGTCACATTCCCTGTAAGCACACTCTTTGGTTGCATTTTCACATTTTGAGATGTCCACCGCATGATATACATTGCGGAGGCGGAGATGTTGGGGGACGACAGTGTTGAGGGCCTTCAGTTTGAAATCAACGTTGGTGCAATAGTCACACAAGCATTGTTTGAGGGGGGCATTGCTCAATTTCCTAATGTGCCTTGGCCTGCACTTCGCAAACTGTGCCAAGGATGCTCTTCCTCCACTTTGTTTATATTCCCCATGATAATCTTGCAAGCTTTTCTGCAGAATGGCCTGTGGTTTTCCCGTTTTTTTGCTGACCAATTTCTTGTCTGGTAACTGGACTGCTCTTTGTTCAAAGAATTTTGAAACCTCATCCACAGTCTCTTCCGCCTTCTTTTTCCTTTTGTTTGTCTTTTTCTTGTAGCTGTTTGCAATGGTCTTCTTGTTCATTTTCAGAGCTTTCGATTTTTCAGCCAGTGTTCCATACTTTTTATAAACTGACAGCAAGATTGCTCTTCTTTGCCTGCTGTCTCTATCTTTCTTGTTTCTGAGGTCTTCAAAGGTTTCACTCAGAATGGATCCAAGCTTAGAATTTTCTGATGATATTCCTCTTTTTTGTAGTGCTTTTTTCTTGTTTGGTGATGCTGAATTTTGAAGATTTTCCAACGTTTCCGCAAAATACTCAGGATTTAGAGGCAATGCCTTCCGAGCTCTGCATAAAGCCTGACGTTGTGCTTCAGTGGTCCTTTCTTTCTGTCGTGGTGTACTTGTTTGAGTTATCTCAGAATTTTGCGGCACAGCTTCTTTATCAAAGTCATGATTGCAGAGATCATCTGCTTCAGTTTGAGTCGATGAAGCACTCCTGTTGGCATCTTTCTTTGCCTGCTCCTTCTCAGCTTTCAGCTCAGCTGCTCTCTGGCGACGTTTTAACTTGTCCCAGGAAACTTTCTGTGGATTTCTATTAGCTCTTTGATGTCGCTTGGCTTCTGCAGCTTTTTGTCGTTTGGCTTGAAGATCTTCATCAGCTTTTCGTGTACATCGCTTGTTCTCCTTTTGCTCTTCTTCAGCTTTTCGTTTTCGTGATCTTGCCATGCTTTTGCGAGCGCGTTCTTTTAAGATGTCTTTCTTCTCTGCATTTGCACTTTGATAGTTTCTTTGATGTCTCTCTCTGTTTTGTTTCAAGAATTCAGCAGCCTTCACAGGATCCGCCAGCATTCTTGTCCTGTAGTCTTTACTTATTTCACTCCTTGGTTTTTTTCTTGGGGGTGCAGGGGCAGTCTTTGGAATGACAGTGTCAAGAGGTGGGTTTGAACTGTCTGGGTCATGGCTTTGGGAGGGGTCTGGGTCAGGATGGGAATGGGAAACAGATGCATCATCATTTCTTCTTTTCGCGATCCGCAAACCTCTCCTCTCCATTTCTAAAAGAAACAAACAAAAAAAGCAATGAACTGACTGATCCAAAACTAATACAGTGGAACCTCCCTTATAAGACTTCGCATTAAGACTCCCTCCCACATAAGATCTTCTCTGAGACATTGCCCTTCTTTGTAAGTATTAAGACCCCTCCCTTATAAAATTATCTTTGAAGGTCTTATAAGGGAGGTTCCACTTCGAACCCGCACTCGCAAACCTGACATTATGAGCCAGTGACTCGACCAACTGCACCACTGCAGTATTAATTAAGCACACAGGGGACTGCATAGATCTGCATTCATAGTTGACAAGGCCACATCATGGCATAATGATAATAATCAATGAACAAGTGGAGAACACACCCTAATCTTAAGTTTTTATGACCTGGCCAGCCAGTGCCTGTTAACCATGCAGCCACTGAGAAGAGAGAGGAAGATATATAAAAAAGAATGTGAAAGAAAGGAGAGAAGCAAAGAGAAAGAACTGATTTGAGGAGAGGTGGGGGAAAGAGAGAAGGGGGGGGGGGGAGGCTCTTTTCTGCAGTGTTGGCATGTTGTTATCTTAGCAGACAGCTGAGCTTGCTTTGATAGTTGGCTACATGGGAGAGATGGTCTGTGGAGATTCAGTGGTAATAAAAGCAGGGCCGTGCAGCACTGACATTTTCAGTCACCCACCGGGCTAGTGATTTTTGAAATCTACTCGCCCATAGATTTTTTTGGGCCACAGTACCAGGCTAATAGTTTTGGCCAGCCCTGGCGATAACTTTAAAAGTAGACCTGTGGTGTTCACATATCATGGCATGAGACGGTGACCGGTCAGATCGGCCTCGTGTCATTTCGGCCCCGCTTTTTTTTGGTCGTTTCGGCCTCGCCCTATGAGTCAAATCGGCCTCGTTTCCGCCCAAATCATCCTCGTTTCTGCCGAACTAGTCCTCGACATAATTATCTGGTGTGTTTTTTACGTTTATGTATGGGTGTTGCTGGTAAGAGGAACCACGTTTATATGGCGTTGTCATCTTGTTTACCTTTCTTTCTCTCTCTCTACCGTCACTTATTTGACGTTTCTACTTGCATATAGCAGCCCCCATCAACACTTTGATCATTTTGACGATTTAGAGAGAGAGAGAGAGAGAGAGCATAATGTGTGTTTGTGTCTGGGTGTTTTGTTTATGTGTGTGTGTGTGTTTGTCTATTTGTGTGTTATTGTTTGAGGGTGCAAATGACTCCATTCAAAACGGTATAAAATGCCATTTCAACATCACATTAATCAAATATTATCGCTAATAATTATCATTGATACGGATAGAGCCATGTGCACGTTTTTCCTAGTAGACAAGTGAACCCGGCCGAGTTGACTGGCATTCCATGAGACAGTGGTACCCCAGGGGCAGAGAATTATTAGTATTAAAAAAAACCTCATTAGCCAAGACCTCGCAGCCTATCAAATTGAAATTGAGTTCGTTTTTTTGTATTTTAAATGAAGTTCTACATAAAAATAAAATACTTTTCCAAATAAAAAATCAATAGAACTTTTTTATTTAAATAATTTCGTCATCGCTGAGATGAGGTCGCGCAGACAACACGACGCCAAAGTCTGTCCGAGAAATAAGTTGCGCTGACAACACGACACCAAAGCCTGTCTGAGAAAGAAGTCGCGCTGACAACACGACACAAAGCCTGTCCGAGAAAGAAGTCGCGCTGACAACATGACACCAAAGCGCAGTGTCGTCGTTGTCAGCGCTACCGTTGTATCAGATTTGACCGTCCAAAACGGCGATTACATAAAATATATTTTTACAATTTGCCTTGTTGCAACAACAATGTTACTGTTCAGCTTGCAGTATATAAATAGGAGCATAAAATATATTAATTTCTTGAAAATTAAGCAAACTAATAGTTTTGTCGGTATCGGAGACAACACGACACTGTGAAACGAGTGTCCTGTTGTCTGCGATACCAAAACATGATTATTTGTCGAAAAATTCACTATCAATCCTTAAAAAATGCAAAAGCATTTCAAATCATACATAAATATTTGTTTTTAAGTATGTTGTAATGCCTAATACAACGTTTCGGGAAGAAAACAAGCACTGGGGAGGCATTGAGTGGAAGAACAACAAAACTGATCTCAAGTGTAAGGAAAATCCGAAGTTACTACTCTCCGTCTTTGTCGAACTATAACACGTAATTAGGCGATTAAAAGAAGCAAGAGAGATTGTGAAACGATAGATCTGTTTTCTATAAGTAAAATCATACCATTAAGCAATGATCACTTACCTCGATTGTCGAGAAAATCTAAGTTGAAAGAACTGTTTTGCTGTCGTTGACCGAATTCAATATGGCGGTTTAAGCCAGCGTGCGTCGGGGTAGCGCTGATAACAAGCAGACGACAGGGGGACACCGCGCGTTCTTTTTGCTCTTACAACGAATCAAATCACTGGATACACTTAAAACTTTGTCTGTACGTCGATGATTGGTAGTTTCGGAAATATGCGTACTTTTTGGAGCAGACAGTTGTGAAATGTGGACAAAAACGTCCTTTATGTAAGTAGCGCTGACAACAAGATTTGTGGACACCATGCCGACTTACGATAAAAAATGTTCAATAAAACTTATAATTAGTGCTATAAAGGTTTTATTGTTCAAATTATGTTGCATATAATAACTTTACTGATCATTGAATAAGTAAAACTCGGACATCGCGAATCACTACGCGATGAAAACTTGCTTCGAAATTTCTGATGATTGAGGACACCTCATGTTGTCAGCGCTACCTGATTTTTAGCATGCGATATATTCCGTGCGGTTTGAATTAGAACGTGAATTTTGTAATGGAAAGTAAGGAATGCATCTTATCTTGAGTATGTATACACATGTTGACAAAAATCTATTGCGATTTTGTTAAAAACAAAAATACTTTGCAAGGTCGTCATGCATG
Organism: Phymorhynchus buccinoides; assembly: GCA_017654935.2. Taxonomy (NCBI): domain Eukaryota; kingdom Metazoa; phylum Mollusca; class Gastropoda; order Neogastropoda; family Raphitomidae; genus Phymorhynchus; species Phymorhynchus buccinoides. Next base: position 54,410,954 of record CM065687.1, read on the forward strand.
TCACAAAAGTGAGTCCGGAAAAGGCCCACTTTTCTCCACAAATGTGCTTGTTACACATTCTCAGGATAATTCACAGCAAAAACAAACATTTTATGCGATTCTTGCAACATTCTAGAACATAAAACACAAACTCACACATTATTTTATTGTCTCTTTTTAATGTTATTAAACAAAAAAGAAGGCAAGTGTCGTTGACCCCATTTTCGTGAGAGAGACCCACATACATACACACTCTCTCTCTCCCTCCACCCCCACTCACCCCTTTTGTCATCTGTCTCTCTCTCTCATGTGAAGGGGTGGATGTGGCAGAAGAAGAGGGTGGTTGATCCTCCGTCTTCTTACTGTAGCTGTCATCCTGCGGTTCATACCTAACACACATACATACACACTCTCTCTCTCCCTCCACCCCCACCCACCCCTTTTGTCATCTGTCTCTCTATCTCATGTGAAGAGGTGGATGTGGCAGAAGAAGAGGGTGGTTGATCCTCCGTCTTCTTACTGTAGCTGTCATCCTGCGGTTCATACCTAACACACATACATACACACTCTCTCTCTCCCTCCACCCCCACCCACCCCTTTTGTCATCTGTCTCTCTATCTCATGTGAAGGGGTGGATGTGGCAGAAGAAGAGGGTGGTTGATCCTCCGTCTTCTTACTGTAGCTGTCATCCTGCGGTTCATACCTAACACACATACATACACACTCTCTCTCTCCCTCCACCCCCACCCACCCCTTTTGTCATCTGTCTCTCTATCTCATGTGAAGGGGTGGATGTGGCCAAAGAAGAGGGTGGTTGATCCTCCGTCTTCTTACTGGAGCTGTCGTCCTGCGGTTCATACCTAACACACATGCATACACACTCTATCTCCCCACCCCCCCTCTCTCTCTCATTTGTCATCTGTCTCTCTCTCTCACGTGAAGGGGTGGATGTGGCAGAAGAGGGTGGTTGATCCTCCATCTTCTTGCTGTAGCTGTCGTCCTGCGGTTCGTACCTAACACACATGCATACACACTCTATCTCCCCACCCCCCCTCTCTCTCATTTGTCATCTGTCTCTCTATATCTCACGTGAAGGTGTGGATGTGGCAGAAGAGGGTGGTTGATCCTCCGTCTTCTTACTGTAGCTGTCGTCCTGCGGTTCGTACTTGAGGTGGAACTCTGCTGCCTCGGCCAGCTTCTTCCGCAGCTTCTTCAGCATGGAGGACATGCTCAGGCTCTGGAAGAAACGCTCACCCACACTCGCCCTCTTTGGCATTCTGTGGGCGCGCACAAACGCAAAAGCACGCACACGCACACACACACAGAGAGAAAGTGAATTTATAGCATGTGGAATGAAGTATAATGCTATAATCTGCTTGGTCCTTCAGCATGAATCACAACTCAATTCAATTCTATTCAATCATTTTATTGTTTTCACAAAAAGCAAAGAAATTCGCTGCCTGGCATGCACATTTTATAAATAAGACACAACACAAGAAATGCATAGGAAGACAACTTAAATAAGACAACATTTTAAAACACACACACACACACACATGCACGCATGCACACATACATACACACCAACAACAATCCAATCAGGTACTATTCAGACAAATATTATGCATAAAGTTATAAAGTATTACTCGTGAGAGCAAACATTTGACACTCAGTCTCACACACACACACACACACACACACACAAGCATACACACACACACCTTTGGGCTAGTGGCTTTAGTTATGCTTGCTGCAACCTTAAGCCATGACCAAAGAAAACAGCTCTTACACATTTTAATTGGGGTCTTCTTCACCATATACATTTTTCAAAGAGTTGGGTCTAAAATAAAGACAGAAGGTTTTGAGGGATAGGGCTAGGCTCAGGTTAGAGAAGGGTTCTTGGACAGATGTACATACGTTTATGCATTCAGTGACAGCAGAATCAACACCCAAAAATACTGTGATACAAGATCAAACGCATACTGTCCATGCTGTGCGCATCTGCCCGGGTATGGGGAGAAGAAGTTCTACTCATGGGGTAATGAGCAAAAGAACAACAAAAAACCCACTTTGGTATGCCAGGATGAAATGACATGAAAGCTTTAGCACGAAACAAACACCTACTGTCCGTGCTGAGCTATAGAGAGAAGAAGTCCGAGGCATAGATAAAAGAAACTCTGCCAGACGAGGGGCCCCATGGGGGGGGGGGGGGGGGGGGAGGGGGGGCGTGGGGGGAACTAAGAATAACATTTGAAACACCTTGACTGCCACCAACGTATTACGTACTGAAGAGGAATAACCCTGATATGCTGGCTTTTGCTCTAACATTTAATCAAGAGAGTAATATCCCCAGACCATTTTGCCAGATTGGCTCTATCAGTTGTCTTTTTCATGTCATGATTTGCCCAATGATTTTTTCTTCAATTTTATCTGGCAGTCAAGGGGTTAACGCCTGGAAGAGGGTTAAAACGTTACTGTGATACTTCTTCTTCTGCTGCGTTCCCATGATGGGTAAAGCACGTATGTGTCCGGTTTTTAGTCTTCAATGGTCTCCCCGCTGCGTAAAACTGACACATTCCGATTTTGGAGGAGCTCAAAGCAGAAAAGTTATTTGGAAGATTTGCTTTTTAAAAAAAAGGCAGGAGAATGGGCCAATAAGTCAGAAAGATAGTCAGAAAGATAGTAGATGACAGTAAGCGAAGGGAAAAGGCAGCGCCAAAGAGAGGGGCATATTAAAGGAAGTTACAAGCACAGAACTTCAAGAAGGTGGGGGAACTATTTTTACAAAAGGCATCCACCCACTGCCCCGACTGTGATACAAGATCAGTACATACTGTCCGTGCTGGGCGCATCGTCCGAGGTACAGTGAGAAGAAGCTCTGCCAGACGAGGGGTCCCATGGGGTGGGTGATGGGGGTGTCCAGGGCCTGCTGGGCCCACCGGTACACACTCAGCCGGCCCACTGACGGGGAGAACTCCAGCTTGAGGCGGGCCGTCACGTTCTGCACACAGTAGAGTTCATAGGGACTATACACAACACACACAGTGTAGAGACACATCGTTGAGACTCGTTATGTCTTCATAGGGACTATACACAACACACACACACAGTGTAGAGACACATCGTTGAGACTCGTTATGTCTTCATAGGGACTATACTTAGAGACACATCGTTTCGCTATGTCTTCATTTTCTTCTTCTTCTTCTTCTTCTTCGATCGCTCCGAGTTTCCTGTCAATTATGAGCGCAGATGCGTCATGCTGCCGTTATGCGCCTAAGGATGAAATAATTAGGCTCAGCATGTCCGACTTCGGCTGGAGGAAATCGTTTTGAAACTGTTTCTCGAAGAAAGGCAGGAGAATGGACCAGTAAGGCAGAAAGATAATAAATGACAGCAAGCAAAATGAAAAGGCAGAGTCAAAGAGAGTGATACATTAGAGGAAGATACAAACACAGAACTTACAGAAGGTGGGGGAGCTATTACCCCCTGGTATCCCCAAGGGGGATTTTCTTTACTAAAAGTAGTTAATAAAGAGTGCTTTCACTATTACTATTTACGGCACTGGCATCTGTTTTCAAACATGTAGGCTTACCTTAGTCCTCTTCGATCCAGGTGGAGCGTAAGGCGCCAACAAAGGTCCTCCAACCATGACGGTGCTATGTAGACTTAGCGATCCATTATGACTATTTGAGTTAAGCTGGTGAATAACTATTAATAACCTTTTCCTCATCTATCAATCCTCCAACTCAAAACCTAGCAAACCAGAACCCACCTTCATAGCAGTGTCCAGGGGCAGGGCGGGCCACAGACCACTCCCCTCCGTCCTCCACACCCATCAAACCAGAACCAACCTTCATAGCAGTGTCCAGGGGCAGGGTAGTTGTTGCTGCAGGGCAGGCCACAGACCACTCTCCTCCGTCCTCCACACCCAGAACCCACCTTCATAGCAGTGTCCAGGGGCAGGGCAGGCCACAGACCACTCTCCTCCATCCTCCACACCCATCAAACCAGAACCAACCTTCATAGCAGTGTCCAGGGGCAGGGCAGGGTTGGTCAGCAGCTGTTGCTGCAGGGCGGGCCACAGGCCACTCCCCTCCGTCCTCCACACCCAGAACCCACCTTCATAGCAGTGTCCAGGGGCAGGGCAGGCCACAGACCACTCTCCTCCATCCTCCACACCCATCAAACCAGAACCAACCTTCATAGCAGTGTCCAGGGGCAGGGCGGGCCACAGACCACTCTCCTCCGTCCTCCACACCCAGAACCCACCTTCATAGCAGTGTCCAGGGGCAGGGCGGGCCACAGACCACTCCCCTCCGTCCTCCACACCCATCCCACCTTTATAGCAGTGTCCAGAAGGCCACAGACCACTCTCATAGCAGTGTCCAGGGGCCAGGGCCAGGGTTGATCAGCAGCTGTTGCTGCAGGGCGGGCCACAGACCACTCCCCTCCGTCCTCCACACCCAGAACCCACCTTCATAGCAGTGTTCAGGGGCAGGGCGGGCCACAGACCACTCCCCTCCGTCCTCCACACCCATCAAACCAGAACCCACCTTCATAGCAGTGTCCAGGGGCAGGGCAGGGTTGATCAGCAGCTGTTGCTGCAGGGCGGGCCACAGACCACTCCCCTCCGTCCTCCACACCCATCAAACCAGAACCCACCTTCATAGCAGTGTCCAGGGGCAGGGCAGGGTTGGTCAGGGCGGGCCACAGACCACTCCCCTCCGTCCTCCACACCCATCAAACCAGAACCCACCTTCATAGCAGTGTCCAGGGGCAGGGCAGGGTTGGTCAGCAGCTGTTGCTGCAGGGCGGGCCACAGACCACTCCCCTCCGTCCTCCACACGTGACACCCATCCAAACCAGAACCCACCTTCATAGCAGTGTCCAGGGGCAGGGCAGGGTTGGTCAGGGTGGGGGCACAGACCACTCCCCTCCGTCCACCCAGCTCGTGACACCCATCAAACCAGAACCCACCTTCATAGCAGTGTCCAGGGGCAGGACAGGGTTGGTCAGCAGCTGTTGCTGCAGGGCGGGCCACAGACCACTCTCCTGGTCCAGGGCGCCTTCCACACCCAGCACATGGTAGGCCAGCCAGCCAAAGTCCGGCATGGAGGACCTCTCCATCATAGAGGGGGCGCCGCTCGTCCCCCCGGCCACCCAGCTCAGGAAACCTCCCCGCGACTTGCTGTCCGACTCAGCTGCTGGAAAAGGAACATAGAATATGAGAGAGATCGGGGATGTGAGGGGGGGTCTTTCATACAAACAGTTCCCCCACTATCTAAGAATTACCTTTTACTTTTGTTGATGCTGGTTAACTGTTAACTGTTTGATAAATAAGCTGTGCCAACTCTTCCAAATTTCTGATATCTCTTTCTCCCTCTATGCACAAACCTTGTGGTAATGTCTGAAGACTTCGTCCAGCTTTTCCTTGGCCCCCTTCTGCAGGTAGCTCCAGCGCACCAGGTGATCCAGCACGAAGCAGCAATTCCTGCCATCAGCACCAGTGTGTCATCATCTTTATCACCTTCATCATCACCATCTATCATCCTCATCATTATCAACTTCACCATCATCATCATCATCTATCATCCTCATCACCTTCATCACTACCATCATCATCATCACCTTCACCTTCATCATCATCTATCATCCTCATCATTATCACCTTCATCAGGAGGGATCACAATCATCGCCTTCATCATCATCGAGTGATGTCATCAACCTTCCTCCCAGTCATTCACAAGACACAATAACACCATTTTTGTTTTATTGTAGTGAGAAGAAAAAAAATCAACGATCAAACAGCTGCCACTCTTAGCCCCCACAAAATGTTGAGTCAATGTCAATCAATAAGAAGAAGATGAAATAGTGACTGCTGTACCTTTTGAGATATAGGGACACAGAGACCTGTGAAAACGGTACCTTGGAGGTGAGACTTTCCAGCGCTTCGTGTCCTAGAGTGACAAGAGCCGTACGAACGAAGGGCCATAAAACAAAAGCAAAACTACACAAATATACACAGAACCCAAGTTGAAAAGCCAGCATGGAATTCATTAAATGGATTGGTTCTCAACATGTCTGCGCATGTGCGAAGAGTTAGGGATAGGCTTAGTGTTAGGGGTCAGCGATAGGCTTAGTGTAAGGGGTTAGCGATAGGTTTAAGGTTAGGGTTTAGAATAGGGTTAGGGATAGGGTTAGGGATAAGCTTAGGGTCAATTTAGTGTCGAATACACAAAAGATAAAAATTTGATGGTACGTCATGATCGATTTCGCACATGCTGACATTTTGAGAACAAATCCATTTCGAGAATGCCACACCGGTACAATAAAGACAAAAGATGTTAGCTGCACTCACATGTCTGTCAAGAAGTGGGCCACCTTGAAGACGGCGTGAACCCAAAACACCAGCATGGGCAGAGCCTCGCTGTGATCCAGCCGCGCTGAGATGGTGGCCTGGACATAAAGCAGCTCGAGTCCAAACAATGAAATAGATTCATATTTATTACACCAGACAGCACTAGACCTGCTTACCCCAAATCTTCACTGTCAGTAATCCCAAGCTCTGAAAACAGTAATTTCAGGCATCTGTCCGTAATTTTGCTGTCAGAGAAATCCTTTCACCAGAATTTTTCGCTGCCGTCAAACCTTTTGTTGAGCGGGGGTGGGGGGGGGGGGGGGGGGGGGGGGTGGGGGGGGTGGGTGGGGGGCGTGGGGGGGTGTACACGCATGCTGCAACTTCCCATCCAAACCCAACTTCAACAACTGCCGAAATTTTGCACTTTGTACCTAGAAAAATGGTGGCATGGAGAAATAAACCGAAAGTATTCATTCAAGGGACATCACTCGAAGTGATACCTTTGATAGCAGACGACACAGTAGCGAGTACGGCTCAAACGCCATGCCTTCTTTTGATTTCTTCTTCTTCTTTTTTTTTGCACTCGTTCAGCGGAAATGCAGATTTTTTTTGTTGCTGACCGTAATAGCGTAATCGGAGGTCTCAAAACGTAATAATTACGGACAAATCCGTAGGGAAAACAGGTCTGCAGCACCCGAGTCTTTCTGATGAGACGATAAACCGAGGTCCCGTGTGCCTATGCACTTAGCACACGTTAATCCCAGTGGCATCAAAAAAGTTGTCATTTGGTCAAAATGTACACCCCTGCCCTCCCCCCTTTCCTTCCTCATCAGTCACACAAAAATCGCATGAAAAAAAATAAAAATGGGTGGCGCGCCTCTGGCTGCAACGTGCTCTCCAGGTGGGGAGCAACCCGAATTTCATAGAGATGCCTCTGTGACTATAAAGTATCATCTGTGTGAACTGCAAGGTGACACTGCCCTATACACTGACCTGCATCATCTGCGTCAACTGCAGGGTGACGGTGCCGGCCTTGAACTCTGCCCCCATGGCCATCTTGGTGACCTTCAGCACGCTCTCGTCTGCAGACAGCACCATCTGCAGCACCTTCTGGAAACTGGAACACACACACACAGGCAAAGACTGTGCCGGAGTGTGTGCTGACATTCGGCTAACTTGTAATGTAGACATCCCCCGCATGCTTACGACTCACAGTCTCAAAATCTGGTTCTTTCAGTTTCATGACAGTAACCCTAGGCTGATCCTAACCCTATCCCTTTCCTGAGAACGGCAGAATGTTGCTTCTCAGTGAAAACTTTCAATGCGAAAATATAAAAGTGTGTGTGTGTAAAACTTTGCCCAACGTTCTTTTTGCGGGTCTTGGAGGATGGATTATTTCCATCATAAGTCAATCACACAAGCATGTGACAGCAATGTATAAACTTCCGGTAAAGTACCCACAATTTTATTACGACTTCAGCCTTCCTGATCATACACGAGACGAGTCTACGCCAACACTCCCACTGATTTTACTACAGCGCCTCCCAACCCGACCCTTTCCCAAGACCAACGTTGATGAACCTAACACCAGGTTACTTGTCCCTAAGAGCAACTGCTATGAGGACGTAAAACCTTCTACTAACAACAACTACCCACAATCAACAGCTTGATGTTTTATTGGTACCATTATGGTCAAAGTTTGAACACCTCCCCCCCAAAACAAAAAAAAACAAAAAAAATTCAGATCAACTCTCATTTTTATCATTGCATTAATAGTTTGTACACAAAAATACTTGTTCACAATCATTAATTAACATCGATACTAATTGTTGATTGTACACACACACACATGCATGCACACACTCATGCATGAGCGCACACACAAACACACACAGAAAACTACCACAACCAAACAGCTTATACTCATGTACCGTATTTGAAGGACTATAAGGCGCACCTGATTATAAGGCACACACACCCAAATTGACTCAAAATTCAGATTTTGTGACTCATTTTCCTTACTATATTATCAGTCACATTATTATAAGGCGTAGGGATCTCAGTCTGGGGAAAAAGTATCGCCTACAGTATCATTCTCTAGGAGATTCTGGAGAGTGAGTGCCAATGAACTGGGAGACTGCACAGCTCAACACATGATGACCAAGTGAGTACTAACTACAAATGATTATCATCATCGTTATTGTTATAACTGACGTTTCATTCTCCAGTAGATACTGGAGTTGTGCTGATGAACTGAGGCACCACACAGCTCAGTACATGGATGATCGCTGAGTACTGACTGGATATTATAACATGAATTATCAATTTCAATAATATCGTTATCATAACTATCATAATCACTGACCGGATATTATAACATGTATGATCCATTTCAATAATATCGTTATCAAAACTATCATAATCACTGATGCTTCGTTCTCCAGTAGACACTGGGATTTGGTGATGAACTGAGAGTTGCTTACCTCCATTACTCGGTCAAATACCATAGCAAAAAGGCAACTATGGCGTCGAAGCTTGAAACCGCGGGATGCGAGTCAGCCACTTGCAAACAATTTTTGGCCACAAACTGATAAAACTTGCAAAATGTGACGCAAAAATATAAATGACATACATTTTAGAATGACGCACGGTGTTCCAAGTCCTGTATGTCTGTTCAAACACACGAGGCGAGAGCTTGGGATCTACCCCTGATGGTAAAGTAACTTCCCCTGTTTGACCGATTGAATTAGGCAAGATCACTCCAACACACCATGAAATTGCTCCCCTTAATTATTTCCGAACAATTCCTCTTCCAATAATCACTGACGTTTCGTTCTCCAGTAGATACTGGGGTGTGGCGATGAATTGCGGCACCACACAGCTGAGCACATGGATGACCGCCGAGTACTGACTGGACTGGGCCAGGGTCAACAGCATGTCCAGGCCCACCGACATAAACTGACTGGTGCTAAAAACAAAGAAAGAAAGAAGAAAAACCTGGCATGAAGTCCTTTCAATAAATGCACACACAAGTGGCTATAATCAAAGTCCAAGCGTAAGACAAGAAAAGGGATGCTACAACTACAACTACAACTACAAGAAATGTGTTCTTACTGAAAGACACTGTCACAAAAAAAACTTTGCAAATAAACATCATGAAATTGCACAAACTACCTATCAAATAATGTGAGCTCAATGACTATTCTTCAGGAACAAAGATCTATACTGTCCTTTCTTGTGCTGACTGAGTGACTCTAACCATTAAAAAAAAAAGCATATACGATTGTTTCTTAGCACTGTGAATAACTCTTCTGCTGTTTATTTAAAAATAATACTTAATTTCTATTTTATATTAATACACTAAAATTATTAACCCTTTCACCACCAAAATCGCATTTTAGCACCACAGTGATTTTTAACACCTATATCACTAAAAGGCATCAAATTTGGGTCTATATTCAATTACCCTATTGTCTTAGTTTTGGGAAGTAAGGATAGACCTTATTGTATGTATGTCACAGAAGAATCCCCAATACTGCAGATGGATTTTGTTCTCTACCCAGGTAAATTTAATGGAAATGTTTGGCTGAAATATGGCTGGTGGTGAAAGGGTTAAAGTCTTCCAAGAAAATTAAAAATGCAACATACATGACCTGTAACACCAAAGTTTAATCATGCCTTTTTTATAGTCACATCACACACACACACACCACACACGATACCCCAACCACCCACCCACTCCCCAAACCCATCCCCATTCGACTACTCCCCACCCCCACCCCCACCCCCCAAACCTGTTTACCCCCTACACAAGTCTTGAGCAGTCTGGATAGCTGAAATGAGTAGTTTTGGTGCAAAATGTATAGCATTATTCATTAAACCATCAAACAATGTTCACTGAAAATGAGTAGAATCTAGCATTATCTTCAACTTTGAAGAGTAGTAGAGATCCAAACTGAGAAGAATACTACTCGAAAAGAGTAGAGTAAACAGGTCTGCAACCCCCAACCACCTACTCATGCCCAACGTCGGTCATGCCCAGCACCAGGAAGCAAGCCAGGGGGTTCTTGGCCCGCGCCGCCGACGCCAGGGGAAGCAGCCACTGCTCCTGCTCCAGGCAGGGGGGCTGGAAAGGGTGGGCCTCGGCAGCGCGCGAGTGGATCACGGCGGCCTGGCGGTGCAGCTTGAGGCGCAGGCCCATGGCCCAGGCCCAGTTGTTGAACTGCTGCTCCCCCCGCAGACCCTGGCTACCCCCCGCTCCTCCCCCACCGGAGGAGGCCACGTAGCTGGCCATCTGCAACACACACTCCCATGCCGTATCCGCGCACTGAAAGGGGTTCAGGGAGGAGGTTCCGGCAGGCAGGAGGGATTATGGATACAATTATTGAAAATTGAGGTAGGTAGGTACACCAAAAACAAACAAAAAGCATTCAAGAAAGATCAAATGAAGAAATTTGAACTGCAAGTACAACCACGCCATGCCGTATCCGCGCACTGAAATGGGTTCAGGGAGGTTCCGGAAGGCAGGAGGGATAGGATGCAATTATTGAAAATTGAGGTAGGTAGGTACGCCCAAAACAAAAAGCATTCAAGAAAGATAAAATGAAGAAATTTGAACTGCAAGTACAACCACGCCATGCCGTATCCGCGCACTGAAATGGGTTCAGGGAGGTTCCGGAAGGCAGGAGGGATAGGATGCAATTATTGAAAATTGAGGTAGGTAGGTACGCCCAAAACAAAAAGCATTCAAGAAAGATAAAATGAAGAAATTTGAACCGCAAGTACAACCACGCCATGCCGTATCCGCGCACTGAAATGGGTTCAGGGAGGTTCCGGAAGGCAGGAGGGATAGGATGCAATTATTGAAAATCGAGGTAGGTAGGTACGCCCAAAACAAAAAGCATTCAAGAAAGATAAAAAGAAGAAATTTGAACTACAAGTACAACCACGCCATGCGGTATCCGCGCACTGAAATGGGTTCAGGGAGGTTCCGGAAGGCAAGAGGGAGAGATGAGAGGAGGGTTATTTACATTTGGGGGTAGGAGTAAAAGAAAGGAAATAGATGAATAAATTAGAACTACAACCGTGCCGTATCCCCACACTGAAATGGGTTCAGTGAGGTTCCGGCAGGCAGGAGGGATAGGATGCAATTTATTGAAAATCGAGGTAGGTAGGTACGCCCAAAACAAAAAGCATTCAAGAAAGATAAAAAGAAGAAATTTGAACTACAAGTACAACCACGCCATGCGGTATCCGCGCACTGAAATGGGTTCAGGGAGGTTCCGGAAGGCAAGAGGGAGAGATGAGAGGAGGGTTATTTACATTTGGGGGTAGGAGTAAAAGAAAGGAAATAGATGAATAAATTAGAACTACAACCGTGCCGTATCCCCACACTGAAATGGGTTCAGTGAGGTTCCGGCAGGCAGGAGGGATAGGATGCAATTTATTGAAAATCGAGGTAGGTAGGTACGCCAAAAACAAAAAGCATTCAAGAAAGATGAAATGAAGACATTTGAACTACAAGTACAACCACGCCATGCCGTATCCGCGCACTGAAATGGGTTCAGGGAGGTTCCGGCAGGCAGGAGGGAGGGACCAGAGAGCCAGGGTTATTTACATTTGGGGTGTAGGAGTAAAAGAATGGTACGCAAAGGATGAAAATAAAAATAAAATAATTTAGAACTACAACTATGTCGTACACACACACTGGACTGGGTTCAGAGAGAAGTGGAAGGCGGGAGAGATGACAGAGCAAGGTTATTTTAATTGAGATAAAAGTGAAAGAAAAGGATGCAAGGGAAGAACAAATAAAATTTTTTAAAAGAACTACAAACAAGCCACGAAAGCACCATATTTTTATTACTATAAGGCCGGGTTCACATTAGACGACGGAAAACCCTAAATAAGTGGAAGAAAGAAGGATAAAAGTTTACGCATATAGGGGAAATTCGGACACGTGCGCAAATCTTTTCCCTTCTTTGTTTCACTTATTCATGGATTGCGCACGGGTTTCCGCATGGAATATCCGCTTATGTGTGTACACGGCCTAAGAGTGTGTGCATATACGTGGAAACCCACCCGCATATCCCATCCCTGTCCACAATTCGTTAAAAAAATAACCTGGAAGTAAAAGATACGAAGAAATGTGCACATACATGCAGACAATTATCTACATTACATACCCCATCCCCTTTTTTTTTACTTCTAGTATCTCTTTTTTTTCTGGACTTGGATAGGATACTCCCCGTGGGGATACCGGCGGGGTCTTTCAGTACAAGCAGTTCCCCCACCTTCTGGAAGTTATGTGCTAGCAATTTCCTCTTATCTATCACTCTCTTTTCCTTGTCTTTACTATCATCTACTATTTTTCTGGCGTATTGGCCCATTCTCCTGCCTTTTTCCACAAAAAAATCTTCCAAATAATTTTCTGCTTTGAGCTCCGCCGAAATCGGAATGTCAGCTGCATGCAGCGGGGAGGCCAGTGAAAATTTAAAACTGGACACATATGTACCTTACCCATTATGGCTATATGGTCTGGGAACGTAGAAGAAGAAGAAGGAAAGGATATGCAGATGGGTTTCAGCGTGTCTGTGCACATGCCCCAATCCTACATTCCCCCCAGCGGTTGCCTCCCCTCATCACCCACCTGTTTCATGCCCTCCACGATGAAGAAGCTGGCTCGACGGTCGGCGATGAACTTGACGTAGGACTCCACCAGCAGCAGCGCCACCTGCCGGTGAAGGCGGATGTCCAGCACCAGCCGCCCGGTCTGTTTGTACACCACACACAGTACTTCTGCGTCATTATGTGAAAAACTGTTAGCCATACAGCGGAGCTCTCTATTAGGATTCTCAAAGACGGAGGCTGCCGTTACAAGCCGGTAATCATAGCCCCCAGACTATGGTAGAGTGTAGAGTGGCACAGAGGTAGCGCGTTCGCCTCGTGTCACGTAAACCCGAGTTCGAACCCGGGGATTTGTCCTCTCACTTTGCACTAGGCCTTACGGTCTGAACGTGGAGTCTTTAGGATGAGATGATAAACCGATGTCCCGTGTGCCCATGCACTTAGCACACGTTAAACCCAGTGGCAACGAAAAAGTTGTCATTTGGTCAAAATTTAACCCCCTCCTTCCTTCCTCATCAGTCACACAAAAATCGCATGCAAAAAAAAAAAGGGTGGCACGCCTCTGGCTACGACGCGCTCTCCGGGTGGGAGCAACCCGAATTTCACAGACGCCTCTGTGACTATAAAGTACCTAATAATACCTAATAAATAATGGTTATGCCACTTAGTCAAGGGAAGTATAAATGAAGCACATTTGTGTAAAAAAAATTTTTTAAAGGACCCTAACCCTATTCCAAACTCTATCCCTTACATTGAACCAAACACCCAAAACATTAAATATATATAAGAAAATGCACCTAATGACAAATAAATAAAATTGTAAAAGTCGCTTCCCCAGATCATGGCCCGAGTGTTGCAACAGCGATGCTAAAGAACAGCCACTAGGATTTTGAAAACCAGCTAAAATCAGTTCTTTATTGAGTGAAAGGATACAACTTGGGACAAATCCTGGGCCTAGCTATAAAATAGTTCTGAAGCTTTAGGTCCAGGAGAAACTGAAAAAGGAAACACTAAGAATCCACGCAGTGTGGCAAAGAGATCCTTTCAGACCCATTTTCTTTCTTAGTGTGGCGAGTAGGCTTACGCCACGAAGAGCAGGCTACACATTCATATGTGCCTTTGCCTATCTGTCACGCGCTTATGCATTACAGTCCACTGATCAACTTGATTCAAATTAAAACCTGGTCACGCAGCCTTTCTCCAACAACCAAGTTTCTATTCGTTCAACTCCTTGCCTAATTGCTGATTGGCCCATTTAAATGAAAACTTTGTGTACAATCATATGATTAACCACTGCATCGAAAAGCTCTTTTCTTTTTCCAATCTGACAGGCTAGAGAGACCCTAACCCTATCCCAAACTCTATCCCTGTCGTAGTCGGCGTTTTAAATTGTTGGCCTTTGACGACATAACGGGCTGCTCTTTCTGCTGCACAGTTTTTCCTAGTACTTAAAAAAACAAATGAAACACAACTGTCTGGTTTCCGCCTGTATGTTCCTGCCTGCACGGTGTGCCTATCTTCACCCTCCATTCCTTATATCCATTATCCTCATCACCTAGTCTTCATCCCAAACCTTACCCTCCGGTCCCTTCCCACATGAGAAAAGAGGTCCCAGTTCATTAAAGACACACCCACACGCACTGCCTTACCTCAGTGAAGAGGTCCCAGTTCATGCGGTCGATGACCACTCGGGCCATCTGGTTCTCCGGGGTGTCCAGGTCGTGGGTCAGCAGCCACTGCCTCAGCAGCAACATGTCCGGGTCCTGGGGAATCCAGATACTGGCCGGCAGGGTGTTGAATAGGTACAGCGACATCTGACCAACAAAATAAAGCACTGTTCAGTAGCTTAGGCAGTCCGGGTCCTGGGGAATCCAGATACTGGCCGGCAGGGTGTTGAACAGGTACAGCGACATCTGACCAACAAAATAAAGTACCGTTCAGTAGTTTAGGCAACATGTTCCGGTCCTGGGGAATCCAGATACTGGCCGGCAGGGTGTTGAACAGGTACAGCAACATCTGACCAACAAAATAAAGCACCGTTCAGAAGATTAGGCAACATGTTCCGGACCTGGGGGATCCAGATACTGGCCGGCAGGGTGTTGAACAGGTACAGCGACATCTGACCAACAAAATAAAGCACCGTTCAGTAGTTTAGGCAACATGTCCGGGTCCTGAGGGATCCAGATACTGGCCGGCAGGGTGTTGAACAGGTACAGCGACATCTGACCAACAAAATAAAGCACTGTTCAGTAGCTTAGGTTGCCTCAGGAGCAACATGTCCGGGTCCTGGGATGCCGTCATGCACCTAATTAAGGAAGTTAGGCCCAGCACGTTCGTCTTCGGATGGAGAAAAATCTTTATAAGAATTTCTTTTGAGAAAAGGCAGGAGAATGGACAGGCTAGGCAGAAAGATAGTAGATGACAGTAAGCAAAAGGGAAAAGGAAGAGAAAAAAAAAGTGACAGATTAGAGGAAGTTACGAGAACTTCCAGAAGGTGGGGGAACTATCTGACCCCTCTGGTATCCCCATGGAGGGTTCCCCTTACCTTTCCCAGCTCTGCAGTGACACCCTGCACCCTCCTCAGCAACATGGAGAGGGCGGTGGGGTGTTTCTGGATGATGGAGGATCGTTCCCCGGTATCCTCACAGGGGGTTTCCCCTTACCTTTCCCAGCTCTGCCATGACACCCTGCACCCTCCTCAGCAACATGGAGAGGGCGGTGGGGTGTTTCTGGATGATGGAGGATCGTTCCCCGGTATCCCCACAGGGGGTTTCCCCTTACCTTTCCCAGCTCTGCCATGACACCCTGCACCCTCCTCAGCAACATGGAGAGGGCGGTGGGGTGTTTCTGGATGATGGAGGATCGTTCCCCGGTATCCTCACAGGGGGTTTCCCCTTACCTTTCCCAGCTCTGCCATGACACCCTGCACCCTCCTCAGCAACATGGAGAGGGCGGTGGGGTGTTTCTGGATGATGGAGGATCGTTCCCCGGTATCCCCACAGGGGGTTTCCCCTTACCTTTCCCAGCTCTGCCATGACACCCTGCACCCTCCTCAGCAACATGGAGAGGGCGGTGGGGTGTTTCTGGATGATGGAGGATCGTTCCCCGGTATCCCCACAGGGGGTTTCCCCTTACCTTTCCCAGCTCTGCCATGACACCCTGCACCCTCCTCAGCAACATGGAGAGGGCGGTGGGGTGTTTCTGGATGATGGAGGATCGTTCCCCGGTATCCCCACAGGGGGTTTCCCCTTACCTTTCCCAGCTCTGCCATGACACCCTGCACCCTCCTCAGCAACATGGAGAGCGCGGTGGGGTGTTTCTGGATGATGGACGACAGCAGCGAGCGACCAGTCTTCGAGCAGAAGTCGCGCGTGTGGTCGCAGATGAAGGCGATCTGAAAGCC
Organism: Phymorhynchus buccinoides; assembly: GCA_017654935.2. Lineage (NCBI taxonomy): Eukaryota > Metazoa > Mollusca > Gastropoda > Neogastropoda > Raphitomidae > Phymorhynchus > Phymorhynchus buccinoides. Next base: position 54,427,318 of record CM065687.1, read on the forward strand.
AACACAGGAGAAGAAGAGAAGGTGAGAAGTCATTCAGTTTATTGTGTAAACTTTGTAAGTGCAAATTCTTGTACTGAAAAGAAATTTTAACCTACAGCGTAAAAATGTTTTGACTTTTTCGAATACTTGCATCTGAGGGTAGATTATCCTCAAAATGTTTATTTCTTCAAAAACACTGCAATATGTTTATGCATTAAAAAGAAAACAATAATAATAATAATAATAATAATAATAATAATAATAATAATAATCCTCTAACGTCAATAGATGATTCAGAGAATTTCAAAATGAAAATTTGTAGAAAACATGCATCCCTTAATTGATGTCATTCAATCTATTAAAAAAAAAAGTAAATCCTACAAACTAAACAAAAATAAGATCACATTCTATTCACAGTCTAAAACATTTCCTGGTTCAACTCTTCTAGCACCATGGGCGAATACATGCGCCCAAGACATCACTTTAAACTCCCACCAAATGCAAAGACATTCACTGCCAAGCACCCTGCCATGTGTTTGTCTATCTTTAGAGCTTATGTCAATGTTTCTTCTGTTAAAGCAACGCATACGCACTCAAAACGTTTGTTACTCCCCTCTTGTCGGTTGAGATGCAACGGACAACCTAAAGAGTAGAGTGGCACAGTGGTAGCGCGTTCGCCTCGTGTCAAGTAAACCCGAGTTCGAACCTTGGTACAGGGGATTTCCCCTCTCACTCTGCACTAGGCCTTACAGTCTGAACGTGGAGTCTTTCGGATGAGATGATAAACCGAGGTCCCGTGTGCCCATGCACTTAGCATACGCTAAACCCAGTGGCAACGAAAAAGTTGTCATTTGGTCAAAATTTAACCCACCCACCCCTTTCCTTCCTCATCAGTTACACAAAAATTGCATGCAAAAAACAAAACAAAAAAATGTGGGTGGCGCGTCTCTGGCTGTGACGCGCTCTCCATGTGGGAGCAACCCGAATTTCACAGAGACGCCTCTGTGACTATACAGTACCTAATACCAAAAATGTCAAAAAATACATGGCGCTAGAAGAATTAAACCCACTACCACGAACTGACCCGTGCGCTTTATCCTTTTATGCACATAAAAAAACCCAAGCAGCTAAAAGACGATAAGAGCAGGGAGAAACCCCACTGCCTGGTATGAACCAAATTGATAGCTGTACGCAGCGGGTAGGCCAGTGAAAACTGAAAAACGGACACATACGTACCTTACCTATTATGGCCATATGGCCTGGGAACGCAGAAAAAGAAAAAGATAGCTAGGGATCCTAAGTCCACCCATCACTGACCCCCCAACCACCCACCCACCCCCCAAAAAGGGTAGCGCTGCACAAGTGGTGACGCACTCTCCAAGCAGGAGCAGCCCGAATTTTGCAAAGATGAGTATCTGTGACTAATAACTAGCACAATACCAAATACAGTGGAACCTGCCTTATAAGACCCCCCATTATAAGATTCCCTCCCACTTAAGACCGACTTCTCTGAGACACTGCCCTTCTTTGTAAGTATTAAAATCACCTCCCTTATACAACTCCCTCCCGTTTAAGACCTCATTTAGGATTATTTTTGAAGGTCTGATAAGGGAGATTCTACAGTACCATATATTTGTTTGTGGCTCAAGCCACAAACCTATAACTCACTTTGTCGGTCGGTCGGTCAGTCTGTCCGTCGGTCGGTCCAAAATTGTCGCACATTTTGACAAAATGTCGCACTTCAAATCGAGGCTACACTTCAAATTGAGGCCACTCTTTAACATGATGTATTTTTAAAGCGTACAAAATAATAAACATACGTAATACAGACACTACAACAGACACGACGAGTATGCGGTGCTTCTTTTGATGAGTATAAGTAGGATACAAAGTTTTAAATGTTTTCCAAAAGATATAAAAAGTTACGAAATGGTGCAGAGATAACATTCTGGTTTACAGATTAAAATTATTGAAAAGCCAGGGGAGGTGACTCATGGTTGGAGTGGTAAAAATAGACCGCGTGCCACAAACTATTGCGATTTCGCGCTTGTTTTTATTATATTGCATTTTTTTTTTTACTATATCACCTTATGGCAAGCCCCCCCAAAAAACAAATTGTACACAAAATTCAGATTGTGTTATCTTTTCTTACTATTTTATTAGTCATATTATTGCTTTATAGTCTGAAAATACATTATACAGTGGAACCTCCCGTATGAGACCTCCCATTATAAGACTCCCTCCCACATAAGACCTACTTCTCTGAGACATTGCCCTTCTTTGTAAGTATTAAAACTACCTCCCTTTCAATACCCCTCCTTTACATGACCTCATTTTGAATGCTTTTTGAAGGTCTTATAAGGGAGGTTCCACTGTATATTGCAAGATTTACATAAGACCTTCAAGAATCATCCAAAATGAGGTCTTAAGTTATAAGGAAGGGGTGTTATAAGGGAGGTAATTTTAATACTTACAAAGAAGGGCAATGTCTCAGAGAAGTAGGTCTTATGTGAGAGGGAGTCTTATAACGGGAGGTTCAACTGTAAAAAAAATAATTCAGAATCTGTTCGGAGTCAAAAACATTTCCTGATTTAACCCTTTCATCGCCACTGTTGCCTCTTGGCACCACAATGATTTGACACCCATGTCACTAAAAGGCATCAAATGAGGGTCTGTTATAAAATTACCCTATATTCTTCATTTTAATTACCCTATATTCTTCATTTTGGGAGGTAAGGACAGGCCCTATTTTATGCATGTCACAGAGGAATCCCCAATATTGCAGACGAAATCTTTTCCCTACCCGGGTTAAGTTTAACGGTAAATTTTGGCTGAGGAATGGCTAGTGTTGAAAAAGGTTTTAACCCTTTCGCCGCCAGCCATTTTTCAGCAAAAAAAATCCATTAACCTTACCTGGGTAGAGAAAAAAATCTGTCTGTAATATTCGGGATCCCTCTGTGACATATTTAAAGTAAGGCCTATCCCCAACTCCAAAAATGAAGAGAACAGAGTCTTGGGATAACAGACCCTAATTTGATGCCTTTTAGTGACATGGGTGTTAAATCACTGTGGTGCAAAAATGCGACGTTGGCGGTGAAAGGGTTAAACACACCACCACAACCCGAAACCTGTGGCAGCGTCAAGCAGGGTTCGTACAGATTTTTCATTGCAAATTTCACAAACTTTCAAAGACCTTTTCAAAGACCTAAATCTTAATTTCAAAGACCCCTTACGACATGCAATCTAAATGGGCAATCACAAGACTGTAGCTTACGTCACGACAACGTATCTTTCTTGTGCGAAGTCAGTGCGCCTTCACCCATCGCGGACAAACTGATCGATTTTTTGCGAAGCGTGCAGAATGCCTGTACCTTGTCATCTTCGTTCTTTCGCAGCCACTTCTTGTATTCTGGTTTGTCCAGCCAACTTTCGTTAAAATGGCATTTTCTAGCATTTCTCATTCACCGATTACTTTGTCGAACTCGAAAGGCGCTCAGTTGCAAAGGAGTAGCCGTAATACCCGTATGCAAAGACGGGAGATAACTCTAAAAAAACGATGGCGTCTGCTACGAGAGATAGATCGCAAAGAATTGCCGATGTCGGAAAGTAAGCGAAATAAAATTGCTACTTTATCAATTTTAGTCAGACACAACTAATTTTGACAGCGTCAATGACTTTTTTAGGCGGTAGTGACTTTTTCACAAACCATTTCACAATTTTCACAGACCAAAGTCAAATTTCAAAGACTTTCAAAGACTTGAAAATGGCACTCCATTTCTCAAAGACTTTCAAAGACCTTCAAAGACCGTGCGAACCCTGTCAAGAACAGACAACCGTTCCCTCCCTGCTGACCTCAAAGACCTGCAGAGTGATGCACTCGATGAACTGGTCCTCCTCCAGGGGGCGTGCGGTGGCCATGTTGGCGAAGGTGGTCAGCAGGTAGATGGACTCCGAGGCCGGCAGCGTCTGCAGCGTGTCCGCCAACTGACGCCGACTCTCTATGTCTGCTCAGGCAAATACATTCTAAATGTAACACAAGCCCTCCCCCATGGGGATACCGGGGGGTCTTTTGTATAATAGTCCCCCACCTTCTGGAAGTTCTGTGCTTGTAACTTCCTCTAATCTGCCACTCTCTTTGAGTGACTCTGCCTTTTCCCTTTGCTTACTGTTATCTACTATCTTTCTGACTTGGCCCCATTCTCCTGCCTTTTTTCAAAAAAATCTTACAATGTTTTTTTTCCCCATTGAGCTCCACCGAAATCGGAATGTGTCGGCTGTATGCAGCGGGGAGACCAGTGAAAACTGAAAACCGGACACATACGTACATTACCCATTATGGATGGCCATATGGCCTGGGAACTCAGAAGAAGAAGAAGTAACACAAGTAACCCAGTTTTTGACAATGACAAGTTGATACAAAACTTTTTGACATAGTCGTAATGTTTTTCTAATGTTGCATGATTCAGTCAGTTGTTTTATAGGTTGAGGGTGTTATGTTTCTTATGCATTCTAAATAAAGAGGTGATTATCTCTAGGCTTATAAAAACAAATGTTATCAATGCTATGATCGGTAGAATAAAACAAACTGGGCGGGATGGGCAAAAATAAACCAGATGGAAAAAAAAGTAGGCCTAATTAATTTTGTAGTTATTTATTATTAGATTTATCGGTTTATTCATTATTCATTTATTAATTTATTTAATTACTTACCATGTGTTTTATTATTATCCACTCATCCGTTCAGTCAGTTAGTCAGCCATATGCTTAGTCAATAAGGGCAGGGTTTGGAAGTCGACAGGCTGGCCGTGACAATTAGGCCGGGTTCACATTAGACGCGTAAGTTCCGTACGCAAAAAAACCTAAATAAGTGGAAGAAAGAAGGATAAAAGTTTATGCATATAAGGGAAATTCGGACACGTGCGCAAATCTTTTCCCTTCTTTGCTTCACTTATTTATGGATTGCGCTTATGTGTGTACACGGCCTTACCCTATAATCATGATGATATGCACAGCGTTTAATGCCTCACCCTTCATGTCGTCCTTGCAGCGCTGCACGGGGGGCAGGGTGTGGAAGCTACCCTATAATCATGACGATATGCACAGCGTTTAATGCCTCACCCTTCATGTCGTCCTTGCAGCGCTGCACGGGGGGCAGGGTGTGGAAGCTACCCTATAATCATGACGATATGCACAGCGTTTAATGCCTCACCCTTCATGTCGTCCTTGCAGCGCTGCACGGGGGGCAGGGTGTGGAAGCTACCCTATAATCATGACGATATGCACAGCGTTTAATGCCTCACCCTTCATGTCGTCCTTGCAGCGCTGCACGGGGGGCAGGGTGTGGAAGCTACCCTATAATCATGACGATATGCACAGCGTTTAATGCCTCACCCTTCATGTCGTCCTTGCAGCGCTGCACGGGGGGCAGGGTGTGGAAGCTACCCTATAATCATGACGATATGCACAGCGTTTAATGCCTCACCCTTCATGTCGTCCTTGCAGCGCTGCACGGGGGGCAGGGTGTGGAAGCTACCCTATAATCATGACGATATGCACAGCGTTTAATGCCTCACCCTTCATGTCGTCCTTGCAGCGCTGCACGGGGGGCAGGGTGTGGAAGCTACCCTATAATCATGACGATATGCACAGCATTTAATGCCTCACCCTTCATGTCGTCCTTGCAGCGCTGCACGGGGGGCAGGGTGTGGAAGTCGACCGGCTGGCCGTGCACCTGCTGCAGCAGCCACAGCAGACGCCAGATGCTGTCCGACGACAGCGACGTGAACGGCATGTCGGCCATGAACTGCCACGAGCCCAGTCTGAAATCAACCAACAACCAACACAGTGACAAACAGCAATCCCACAGGACAGGGGTCCCACGCAGAAAAATAGTCCACAAAAATCCTAAGATTTAAGTAGAGTTGAACTTTAGTATTTTAACCACCCAAACTGACAGACCAAAACTGTCCGTAATTACGAGGTGGGTCGTTGAAATATAACTTTACAACAATTATATCACCTTTCTTGTAGATTTGAAGTGCCATCAAACAACTGGAAGTCATAGAACGGGACTCTTGATCGTTTGACTGGGGAACCTACTGTCATCAATGTCAACAGCAATGGAAGTATTTTGTTCAGATTTGTCTTAAATTTCGCCAGATTTGCTTTATAAAACAAATACACAAGCATCTAATGGTCCGAAGCATATGGTAAGTTGTTGGTTTTTTCATGGTGCTGTGTCACTGACTTTTGCGCGGTGAGGATGGTGTAGGTGGCCCTCATGAACAGCTGGTCGAACTCCAGCTGCAGGCGATCCAGGGAGGACGCCGAGGCCAGGGGGCTGTAGTAGGCCTTGAAGTTCAGCCAGTGGTCAGACACAAACGACATCGTCTGCCTGCCAACAAACACACACACAATCGGCCAGTGGTCAGACACAAACACCATCATCTGTCTGCCTGCCAACAAACACACACACAATCAGTCAAAAGTCACATATACAAACACCATTGTCTGCCTGTCAACAAACACACACACAATCGGCCAGTGGTCAGACACAAACGCCATCATCTGTCTGCCTGCCAACAAACACACACACAATCAGTCAAAAGTCACAGACACAAACGCCATCGTCTGCCTGCCAACAAACCAGGCATCAGAATAGTCTGAAGTCCAATCCTCTGAAAACTGCGGTAAAAGGGGTATCAAGGCCCTAGACTGAAGAGGGACGGCACTGAAATGAGATCTGACCACCACCTAAAAGGCTGAATGTAACGATAAATCACTTTACAATGCTATTTAACGCAAAGGATAACACTGAACAAAAAAGCAAAACCTCTGACAAGAGAAGCCAATCCTCAGACAGAAATTCTTAATCCTCTGAAATCCTCTGATACTCTGACAATTCTGATGCCTGACAAACACACACACAATCAGTCAAAATGTCACAGACGCAAACGCCTGGCACAACACAAAAACAACCAGGAAACAATCAGTCTGTGGTCAGACACAAACGCCTGGCACAACACAAAAACAACCAGGAAACAATCAGTCTGTGGTCAGACACAAACGCCTGGCACAACACAAAAACAACCAGGAAACAAAGTCTGTGGTCAGACACAAACGCCTGGCACAACACAAAAACAAGCAGGAAACAATCAGTCTGTGGTCAGACACAAACGCCTGGCACAACACAAAAACAACCAGGAAATAATCAGTCTGTGGTCAGACACAAACGCCTGGCACAACACAAAAACAACCAGGAAACAATCAGTCTGTGGTCAGACACAAACGCCTGGCACAACACAAAAACAACCAGGAAACAAACAGTCTGTGGTCAGACACAAACGCCTGGCACAACACAAAAACAACCAGGAAACAATCAGTCTGTGGTCAGACACAAACGCCTGGCACAACACAAAAACAAGCAGGAAACAATCAGTCTGTGGTCAGACACAAACGCCTGGCACAACACAAAAACAACCAGGAAACAATCAGTCTGTGGTCAGACACAAACGCCTGGCACAACACAAAAACAACCAGGAAACAATCAGTCTGTGGTCAGACACAAACGCCTGGCACAACACAATAACAACCAGGAAACAATCAGTCTGTGGTCAGACACAAACGCCTGGCACAACACAAAAACAACCAGGAAACAATCAGTCTGTGGTCAGACACAAACGCCTGGCACAACACAAAAACAACCAGGAAACAATCAGTCTGTGGTCAGACACAAACGCCTGGCACAACACAATAACAACCAGGAAACAATCAGTCTGTGGTCAGACACAAACGCCTGGCACAACACAAAAACAACCAGGAAACAAACAGTCTGTGGTCAGACACAAACGACTGCCACAACACAAAAACAACCAGGAAACAAACAGTCTGTGGTCAGACACAAACGACTGGCACAACACAATAACAACCAGGAAACAATCAGTCTGTGGTCAGACACAAACGACTGGCACAACACAATAACAACCAGGAAACAATCAGTCTGTGGTCAGACACAAACGCCTGGCACAACACAAAAACAACCAGGAAACAAACAGTCTGTGGTCAGACACAAATGACTGCCACAACGCATAATATAAACAACAAGTTTGGAATAAATAACAAGTATGGAAACAATCAAAATACAAAAATAAAATAAAAGACAAACTTCTTTTTGGGGAGGGGGGGAGGGCAGGTAGGGTGGAAAGATCCTCAGTTCACAATTCTCCAGATTTAGTATGTCTTTACAAACTCGTTTCAGGTTTAAATTTTGCTGAGCGAAGGAGGAGACGAGAAAGGAGGTAGAAGGGCTCAAATATTAGTCTAAAATAAAATAACTAATAACTGTTATGTCATCTTTAGCTTACCATTACTATATACTAGAGAACAATATATTGTGTTTTGTGTAGAAGTAAAGTGAGAGAACAATGAAAAAAAAAAAAAATGAAAAAAAAAAACCCAACCTGTTATGTCATCTTTAGCTTACCATTACTATATACATAGTCGTCACATAACGGAAATATCTAGTAAATAGAACTGAGGGCCTGTGTGTTCTCCTTTCATCTGCCTAACTCAATATGAGTCAGGCATCAGAATACTCCAGAGTCCAATCCGCGGACGAACAACACTCGCCATGACTCGGAGTCGACATCGAGTCGGACCCCACAAAACTCTAGTCCGTAGTCGGCATCATTGCGATCATTCGCTACCCGATTTCTCGAGGAAAAGTTCAAAGTTCTCACATCATTGTAGTCTCCCGCGATCATATCCTCTAAATCGACTCATTTAAAACCCAAATCACAATCACTGTCATCAAAACAAACTCTGAAACAGTGAAAGTAAGTCTAGAAAGCTCTAAACTCGGAAGAAAAAACAAACATGGCCGCGATTTTTCGTTTCCGAAGGCGCAGTATGAAAACAAACCGTTTAAGAATACCATTTGAGAATAAGATCGCGCTGCCTCATGAAGTACAAACCGCGGCCGGCAGTGCCAAAACCGCAGCCAGTGGCTACCAAAACCGCGGAAATCTGGGGATCCGCGGGCCGTTCTGATGCCTGATGAGTGTCAGTGCATAAACAAGAAAGCGAGTTCCCCTTTCCACAACTAAATCAAAGGACTGTAGGTGATGAGCTTTGGCTTCATAGTTCCTGGTGTAACCAAGGATTATGCCCAACATGTCAAACCTGGCTGGTTAGCTCCTTCTTCATCCGGACTGCCATGGAGTGGAACCAACTAAGTGAGGCCACTGTCACCGCAGGCTCTGTCAGCGCATTTTCATCAGCGCTGACCTGATCACCATCTGAGCCTGCAACTACTGACCACTATAGCCTACTAGGTTTTTGTTTTGTTTTTTGTTTGCTTGCTTCTGGAAGTGGGGCCTGGGCCCTTCCGGCTGAACTGGGGGGTTTAATGGTCTTAACCCAGGGTAAGCAGTAGGTCTTTCTCCTTCTGTTTTCTAGTAGGTTCATGCGCCCTCCAAGTTCCGTCGTGATTCATCGTCAGAAGTGGCGTCTGCGACGTATACAAACAGAAACAGAACAGAAACAGAAGCTGTGGGGACCAACAAAGGCGCTTGAAAAGACAGCAGACTTCGCCGTCAGGACTGGACTGAAGATTTGAACATGGCCACTGGGAAGGCAGAAGAAGAAGATTTCATCCAAAACACCCATAAGTCGTGACTATACAATCACAAAAGCATTGCTCAACTACACTCTCTTCTAAAGAAGTGGAACTCAGACCTTCTGGTCAAAGGAAGGGTGAGCAGAAGTCAGAATCTGTTGCTTTCACTTTCACAATTACCGTCATTTTCGGACTATAAGGCGATATTTTTTTCTCCAATTTTTACCTATGCGCCTAATAAATGAGGGCGCCCTATTAGTGAACAAAATCGTGAGAAGAGAGGCAACGATTGCCGTACTCAGTACAGTCTACTGTGAGTCACAACATCGAAAGTGGTAACGAGTCGCCGATACGATGAATACTCACGTTAAAATGCTTCAAAATCCCTATTATCATCCGAGATACAGTCCAACAGATGCCATAACCCTTCATTGGATGTAAAAAGCATCATAGTAGAGCTTAAAATGCCATAATTCTTCCAGTTTCCGCGAAGAAAAGTCCAAACACAACAACCGGAAGTTGCAAAAACGGAAGTTCGATTATTTGAGAAGGGAGTCAACTCTCGTTTATGACAGCAGTAATAGCGGTCGGTAAGCGTTTACAGGACGCATACAGGCTTCAAACTTCGACTTTCTTTTGCGAGGTGTGTATATAAACGAGGGCGCCTTTTACTTTAATTTTTTTAGATTTTTTTTTCGCCATATACACAGCAACACCTAATGATCCGAAAAATACGGTAGCCATGCAAGAATCTGACCATGTAGGAATCTGAACATATATGGATCTTGATCTGGTGCTATGCCTTGCAGACGCCACTTATGACGACAGTCGCGACGGAACTTGGACTTGGAGGGAGCATACCTTATAAGAAAAAAGATAGAAGGAGAAAGACCTCCTTCTTCTTCTTCTTCTGCCAATAATGTCCACCTGCCGTAACCGGCAATTACTGGCATGTACTGCTTACCCTGGGCTAAGATCTGTGTGGATCTGACTAATGGTTAGGGCACTCCCTAGCTGTACCTGATGAGTCGGCCCAGCCTCTTGTTGAGCTGCTTGTAGCGCGTCATGCTGTAGGTGCAGAGCCCCTGCCCCAGCAGGGAGATCCAGGAGGTGCAGAAGGCAAACAGCTTCAGCATGCTGGGCTCCGTGCAGCGACTCACGCTGTAGTGCACCGTGCCTGAAAGTTCATCGTCCAATTTATCATCTCAAATAGTTACTGGGCATACACAAAGTGCTAAAATAGCGAGCATAGAAAAAACTAACAGACTCTGGAAACCTTGGTCTACCATGGGTTGGGTTTTTTTAAAGTCTGTGAGATCCTTCATTCTCTTGTCTTAATAAAGTTAACCCTTTGATCGCCAATGTCGCATTTTTGCACCACAATGGTTTAACACCCATGTCACTTGCTGTGGGCCTAACTATTTCTTAGTTAGGCACATAACGGCAGCATAACGCATCTGCGCTCATAATTGACAGGAAACTGTCTGAGCGATCAAAGAATAAGAATAGCGTGACAGTGATAACTGGTAATATATAGTAAGAAAGAATGACAACAAAATCTTAACCCTTTCACCGCCAGTGTCACATTTATGCACCACAATGGTTTAACACCCATGTCACTAAAAGGCATCAAATCAGGACCTGTTATCTGAAGACCCTATTTTCGTAATTTTGGAAGGTAAGGATAGGCCTAATGCTATACATGTCACAGAGACTTCGCAATATTGGAGATTTTGTTTCTTCTCTAGCCAGGTAAGTGTAATAGTATTTTGGAGCTGAAAAATGGCAGGCAGCGAAAGGATTAAACAAAGCCTTTGACTGTCTGTACTGTAATGTGATCAAATTCACAAATTTGTTGGGCACGGGCACTGGTGGCTCCACTAGTGTGAGAGACACTTTGTCGGGCGCAGGGCCGAATGGGTTAAGTTAACTGATGGTACTGACCACACTGGTCAACAGGGGCCTGCAGTAGGTGGGTGAAGATGGCCTGCAGAGGCAGCTGCTGGAGGATGGCCACCACATCGTTCTCATGCAGGAACAGCCACGCCTGGGACGGGTCCTCATCCTGTTGCAGTAAAAATAACAGGCTTTAGGCAAGAGAAGTTCTGTGTGTGTGTGTGTATAAGAGCCATGTCTGTTATTTAAGTAAAAATAACAGGCTTTAGGCAATAGAAGTTCTGTATGTAAGTGGTGCTTATTCAAAGAGCCATGTCTGTAATTAAAGTAAAAATAACAGGCTTTAGGCAATAGAAGTTCTGTATGTGTGCTGTGCTATTCAAAGAGCCACGCCTGTTATTAGTAAAACTAACAGGCTTTAGGCAAAAGAAGTTCTGTATGTGTGAGGTGCTATTCAAAGAGCCACGTCTGTTATTAGTAAAACTAACAGGCTTTAGGCAAAAGAAGTTCTGTATGTGTGCTGTGCTATTCAAAGAGCCACGCCTGTTATTAGTAAAACTAACAGGCTTTAGGCAAAAGACATTCTGTATGTGTGCTGTGCTATTCAAAGAGCCACGTCTGTTATTAGTAAAACTAACAGGCTTTAGGCAAAAGAAGTTCTGTATGTGTGAGGTGCTATTCAAAGAGCCACACCTGGGACGGGTCCTCGTCCTGCCATGGGCCACACAGAACATTGTGTTAAAACTAAGATGCAAAGAACATTCAGGCCACACTGCAGACCTGTTTACCCCTATTTTGCAAATTTGCAATTTCTAAAAAGAAAGATAGTAATTTAAAAAAAAAACCTAATCCAATGTGCGACCGATTCTTTTTCTTCACAAAACCTGATTAACAAGAAAACTACTTATAAACAATTATATGCAAGCAATAGTGCACTGGGAGACCTTTAAAAAAATATTTTAAACCATGTATTTGCCTTTTCTTTGGTGTCTTTCCATCAGATTTTGGATCATTTGACCTAGAACTCTCACCACGCGGTCGCTTTGACGCCATCTTGAAACAGATATGAAAATAGACGCGCGTTGTATGCTGGGAACCGGAATGACTGTTCACTGCACTGTTTCAAAAGCATCGCTTGCGACGCAACTGTAGTGGTTTTTTTTTTAACATATTTTATTTTCGTCGCCGTAATTATCGTAACTTGACTTGTTTCGTAAAAATTACGGCAAAATCGTAAAGGTAAACAGGTCTGACAGTCTTCAAATCGACCAGCACAATACACACAGTGTACCCACCTCCTCCCCATCAGAGTCCACCAGAGTCCACGTCTTCTCCATCTGCAGGCTCTGCTCTGTGACGTTGATCCTCATCTGACACATGAACTCCTCTCGCGCCCTAAAACACAGCGTATATTCACAGAAACATACTATATTTTTTCGCACTATAAGGTGTACCTTTGTTTTAAGCGCACACCCCAAATTCCAGATTTAAAAAAATATTTTTTTAATACTATTTTATTAGTCATATTATACGGCGCAGGGGTCTGAATCTGTGAATAAAAGGATCACCTTATAATCCAAAAAATATGGTAGTATTATAAAAACGATCAGTGACATCATTGGATGAATGGGAATAATTTTGGTATTTTGCTTTAACACAATCAAGAGGGTTATATCCCAAGCATGATTTTTAAAATGAATTTTTGTTCTCTATTTTTTTTTTTGGGCTGTCAAAAGGTTAAACAGATCAACAAACCTAGTCCGCACACACAGTCATCGTGTTAGTGGGGGGGGGGGGGAACACAACTATGAACATTAACAGAAAACTGGTTCACTAAGTGCAGTCATTACAACAGGTTTACTAAACCATCTGAAAACACAACTATGAACATTAACAGAAAACTGGTTCACTAAGTGCAGTCATTACAACAGGTTTACTAAAACATCTGAAAACACAACTATGAACATTAACAGAAAACTGGTTCACTAAGTGCAGTCATTACAACAGGTTTACTAAACCATCTGAAAACACAACTATGAACATTAACAGAAAACTGGTTCACTAAGTGCAGTCATTACAACAGGTTTACTAAACCATCTGAAAACACAACTATGAACATTAACAGAAAACTGGTTCACTAAGTGCAGTCATTACAACAGGTTTACTAAACCATCTGAAAACACAACTATGAACATTAACAGAAAACTGGTTCACTAAGTGCAGTCATTACAACAGGTTTACTAAAACATCTGAAAACAAAAACAACAGTCAACACTCTCAAAGTCAAAGCATCGGCCAACCCTACATCAATCAATTCATCATTTTGTTGTTGTTGCTGTGGTCGTACCCTGGCTAAGAGACTCCAGGGATCATCCCAACAGCCGAAGCACTACGGTACAAATGCACCGGCTAAGGATGAGAACATTACGTGTGTGACCGTTTTTGATTACCCCGTCACATGGGTAGCCACACTCCATCTTCGGAGAATAATTTCTCGTTTTTATTTGGGCTTAATAAAGTCAAGAACATCACGCACTTTGTTAGAATGCATGGTCAAAGATATTTAAAACTGACAAAGTTTTTTTTAAAACAATAAATCCTGAAAATGTTTGGGTCCTGAAAAGCATATGCATGCATCTAACATCATATGCAAATGCACGCTTCCATAATTTTATGCACACACTCCATCCATCCACATCCACACACACACACACACACACACACACTTACTTACAAAATTGTCATGATGTTGGGCCCTATGTTATCACAGATTGTTGTAGTTTATAAATAAGATTTGTCAATTAGGGCATGTTAGAAATCCCTTCTTGTCCAATATCAAAACTGGCGAAAAGACGTAAAATTTCAACTAGCGAACTGAACACAACTCACTTGACCGGCAGCAGCATGGTGGCCAGGCAGGTGACCGCGTGGTCCAGCACAGGACTGCCCAGTGTGGTCTGCAGGGCCAGGCTGGCCGGCCCGGGGACCTGCAGGTAGCCACAGGCCCACTGGCCCACCCCGGCCGGGGCCCGCAGCACGTGGTTCAGCAGGAACAGGTGGTCTCCGTAACTGGCCACCCTCAATAACGCTGCCACCTGCACAGGTGTTACACTGAGGTCATGAGAGAGCTGTTGAATGGGCGAACCAGGGCTCCCCATTTGGGGGTCTATTAAGTACTAAAATTCTAATGGACCCTCTAAAAGAATGTGCAGGGGGTCCCAGGGATGCACCAGAAACATTCTTTTTAGCATTCGCAATGCCACTGGGACCCTCTATCCCGCCTCTAGGACCCTCTATACTGTAAGTGAAGGAGTCCCTGGGACCCCTTGGTTTGCGGGACATTTGGGAGCCCTGCCGACGTCATGGGCTGACACCTGAACAGGTGTTACACTGAGGTAAAGCATGAGAGCAAACAGCACTGATATGCACATACTCAATCACACACACACACACACTCACTCACCAGCCTGTCTGTCCACTTGCGGATGTTGTCGATGATCTCGGTGTCTTTGGTGGGTTTGCAGTGGAAGCCAAACAGCACTGACACACATACACACACTCTCTGTCTCTCTCTTACCAGCCTGTCTGTCCACTTGCGGATGTTGTCGATGAACTCAGTGTCCTTGGTGGGTTTGCAGTGGAAGCCAAACAGCACTGATATGCACATACTCAACCACACACACACACTCTCTCTCTCTCACTCACCAGCCTGTCCGTCCACTTGCGGATGTTTTCAATGAACTCGGTGTCCTTGGTAGGTTTGCGGTGGAAGCCGAACAGCACTGACACGCACGTCCTGAGCCTCTCCACCTGTGGCAGGTGATCCTCTCTGGTGTGGTCTGTGGCTGAAACACAGGGCTGGTGGGAGTGAAGTGAGCGTCACTTAACATCTAACAGCGTCAACATAATCCTTAAGACTCTTGACTGCTGATATCCCCCCGTGGGGATACTGGGGGGGTCTTTCGCACAAATAGTTCCCCCACCTTCAGGAAGTTCTGTGCTTGTAACTTCCTCTAGTCTGTCACTCTCTTTTACTCTGCCTTAACCCTTTGCTTACTGTCATCTGCTATCTTTCTATCTTACTGGTCCATTCTCCTGCCTTTTTTCTATAAATTCTTACAAAGATTTTCTTCAGCCGAAGTCGGACATGCTGGGCCTAACTATTTGTTAGTTAGGCGCATAACGGCAGCATGACGCATCAGGAAACTGCCTGAGTGAACAAAGAAGAAGAAGAAGAAGACTGGGGATAGGATGTGTCAATGACACAAAATAATCTTTTGGGCAGTGTTGCTCAAAGGTGGGTCCAAGTTTTGAAGAGTAATTGTTTACCAGTAGGAATCTCTCTTGTCTCACACACACACACATGCGCCCACACACACATGTGTGCACACACACACATTTGATTTAGAACAGTAAACTTATAAGCTTACGTGAGTTTCACTAATTTATTTTCTTTGCTAAGATTTCAATCAATGACGTTAGCCTTTTATTGGCACACTTTCAGGGCCGTTTTGAAAAACAGTAACAAAAAAACACTAATTTAAGAATGCACTTTATATGCATGTTTTGGAGGGTTTGTTGTTGCTCCTGGGAAATTAAAAAAATCCTGCAAGGCAGGGGTCCAGGGGCCGCCCAGTTAACAACTTGACTTAAACAATCCAAAAAATATAAAGTTCCTGGTAAAGGCATGTGAATATTGATCTGTAATCATTTCTTTTACATGCTACACATGAGAGAAACTGGAGACAAAAAACACGTTTATAAATAGGAAATGCGTTGTTTCTCAAATTCTCATAATCCGGCGACGCCGGCTCCAGGCAATACAAAAATCCTGCATTTCAGGACATCCTGAAAGCAGGAGCAGCCCTGTTTACCCTCTACGTCAGTCTTGAATAGTCTGGGTAGCTGAAATGAGTAGTTTTGGTGCGAAATGTGTAGTTTTATTCATTAAACCATCAAATAATGTTCACTGAAAATACGTAGTAATCAAGAATGAAAGAGCATTATTTTCAGTTTTGAAGAGTAGTAGAGGTCCAAATTGAGTAGAATACTACTCGAAAAGAGTAGAGTAAACAGATTTGCGTGAGCATCCATGCGCTTTGTCATAATCAAACTGTGAGAAGAGCAGGTCAGCCTACCAGTGACCGGGGCATCCTTGGGCATGTCTCTGAGAAGTGGACTGCCTGAGAACAGCAGGTGAAGGTAGGACTCCACTTGTAACCTGAAAGGGGCAGAAATTATTAACATTAAAAACAAAACGAAAAAAGTCACCACAGTAAGGCATTTAAAAGTAGAGTTGAGAACCAGTTCAAAAATCTGAACCGGTTTTAAACCAGTTTTGTGATCCATCTTCGAACCGGTTTTTTTTTTTTAACCAGTACTCGCATCACTAGTTTCACCTATGCAAACACATATTTATTTGTCAGAATATTCACACACACACGCACGCACGCGCACACACGTACACATACGCACAATAAAGAAACTTATGACTTATGACACACACACACTCAACCCAACATTCAGTCAAAGTCAAAGCCATAGACCACCACAAACTAGAAACAGCTACTCTTGGCTTACAAACACACAATCTGCGCTGAGAATCAGTGTTGTTTTTCGAAAAGAATGCGTTATTCTAAGAAAAACTTACTTTCAGTTTGCAGTTAAAAAACCGGTTCACAGCAACTCAAACTGGTTTTTCGAACCGCGAACGTTTAGCACCGGTTTTTCCCCCCACCTCTATTTGAAAGAGGGTCAGGTTGCCTTGCAGTTGCAGAGTGGGAGTGTACACAAATTTCATTGTATGAACTGCTTAAATTAATTCATGAAAATGGACATATTGACAAGCCAGGATGTGGCTGCGAATTGGGATTCTGAATGAGTGGCGTGGGAGCAATGCCACTGTACGGTCTAGTAGAAGATGGGACAGCAAAAAAAATAAAAAAAATTGTGATTGTGTTCACCTGGACATCTGTGATGAGTAAGCGAAGAGGGCGAGGTCTCCCTGCATCTCGCTGCGGATGGACTGCAGGGTGGCCTTGAGGTTGGCCAGGGCGTCCTGGTTCAGCTCACACTGCTCCACAGGGTGCGCCTTGCTCACCCTGCTGCCGTCGGCGCACTGACCCTGAAACATTGCACAGGCACATCTCACATCGATTATTTTCTGTCATTCAGCCATTTTGTACTACAGTGGAACCTCCATATAAGACCTTCAGAAATCGTCCAAAATGAGGTCTTCTAAGGGAGGGGTCTTATAAGGGAGGGGTCTTATAAGGGAGAGGTCAGGTCTTATAAGGGAGGTCATTTTAATACAGTCGACCCCCTCTTTTAAGACCTTCAAAAAATTGCGCAAAATCGGTCGTAAAAGAGGGGGGTCTTAAATCAGGGGCGACCAAAACAATGCACTCAGTGACTCACTACACCATATATGACGCACAGCGCATGCATACACTAGAACTAAAACATGCTTTCTCCGTCATTCTTGAATGAAACATCGCGGTCTAGCTAATATGCGAAAACGGGCTAAAACAGAAAGTGTGCTCGCGGCCCGTGTTGCACTCACACACAAACTACACATAACAACAGTACAGACCTAATTTTCGCCATTTTACGCTCTGGCAGTTCATTTTCAATCACAGTTTGCACACACGGAACTTTTACCGCGCATACAACTCGGCTGACAAAATGGCGCCGCATACACCGCAAATACGAAATCACGGCAAACGCTAATGCGCCAGCTGCTTTCATTTATCGGATTTTGTGAGTTGTTTGCATTCAGTGAGTGTTTCAGTGCACGCACTAACGCCGATTTATCAGTTTAATAACGGAAAGGAGCTGCTTTTCAACTTATTTTTTGTAAAGTGAGACCATTCACTGAGTTCCAACTTATGGAGTGTGACCGATCACCTAGTTTCAACTTGGGAGTTGACTTCGTGTGCACAGAGTTCGTAAAGATCGACACGATCGCGACTGTTTCAGTTCAAACTTTGATCATAAACTGCTCAGTGATGACACATGTGCATAAAAGTGGTGACATTTAGTGGTCAGATCGTGATATCGCTGATTAAATTCTTCAATTTCGGCATGAGAACGGTTCGTTTTTACCGAGATTGACCTAACAACAGTGGTACCCCAGCTGTGCGTCGGCTCGAACTGAGGCCGAGAAGGATAGATATCATCGTTTTTGCGACTGATAATTGTCAGAATGTGTTGCATCGGTCGTAAAATCAACAAGATTTACGGTCGCAAGACGCGTTAGAGGGGGAGTCGTAAATGAGGAGGCAAGTTTAGAAGAAAAACGATCCGTCATTCATATTTCAGTCGTAAAAGAGGGGAGGTCGTAATTCAGAGGGCCGTTCGTGAGGGGGTCGACTGTACTTACAAAGAAGGGCAATGTCTCAGAGAAGTAGGTCTTACATGGGAGGGCGTCTTATAATGGGAGGTCTTATAAGGGAGGTTCCACTGCACATAGGCAATTTCATCAGCCTTTATGGAAATCTTCAAAACGGCAGAAGAATAAGGACAAAAATAAGCCCTTAAAAAAAACCCCAGCTTTTTCTTTTTATATCAATAAATTAGCCAACCGCTTGAATTTTTTTTTTTTTTTTTTTTCCTCTGTGACATGTATAACATTAGACCTATCCTTTACCTCCCAAAATTAAGAAAAGAGGGTCTTTAGATAACACGCCATGATTTGATGCCTTGTAGTAAACCACTGTGGTGCATAAATGCAACATTGGTGGTGAAAGGGTTAAGTCAACCCAAAATAATGACAGAAAACAAAAATTGCAACACTGCATAAGGCTTGATTTACCGCTTGAGAGCGACATCCTCTGTAAGCATCAGCATGGTCTCCTCATTCACAGACAAGACTTGGAGCAAGATCTATCTCTTAAAATGTACCACAACAGAATCAAACATCGGGGGCCGTTTACCTCCACCATTATGTTCTTCTTGTGGACAACCCACATCTCCCCCAGGATCTGCTCGTAGTTCTGCCTCAGCAGCTTGAGGTCCTCCTCCACACTCAACAGACTCTTCCGCGCACGGAAGTAGTTCATCACTATCTCGTGAAACTCGTGGCTCGTCTTCTTCTCTTCCGTCTGTCAACACAGCATGGAACACGCTAGAGCAAACAGTTAAAAGCAATCAGGGCTCCCAATCGTCCCGCAAAACAAAGGGTCCCAGGGACTCCTTCACTTGCAGCATAGAGGGTCCTAGAGGCGGGATAGAGGGTCACAGTGGCATTGTGAATGCTAAAAATAATTTTTCTGGAGCATCTCTGGGACCCCCTGCAAATTCTTTTATAGTGTCCTTTAGAATTTTAGTACTTCATAGACCCCCAAATGGGGGTCCCTGGGAGCCCTGAGCAATATAAAAATCTATTATCTACAAGCAATAACAAAGAACAAGTCCATGTAAATAATTGGGTTGTTTCTTGGTTCAGCAACAACAACAACAATCCCTCAAACTTTTCTATCAGATTACTTATACATTAAAAGTGATTTTTTTTTTTTTTAAATTATTATTATAAATTTTCAGCGTCAACTTTTAACATTAACAGTAACACATCCATTACAAATAATTGGTTCAAATATTGATACAAGTTCAATCAAACTTTTATGGATTTTAAAGAATCAGGGAAGTAAAACAATACTTTTGCCCAGCAACATTACTGTCACAATTTCATCCACCCATTAGGTCATTTGTGACCTTTTTGCATGCTACAAAAACCAGGCGTCAGAATAGTTTGAAGTCCTATCCTTTGAAAACCCTGAGGTAAAAGGGTCACCGAGACCCTAGACTGAAGAGGGACAACACTGAAATGAGTTCCTAATGCCACCAAAAAAGGCTAATGTGGTGAAAAATCACTTTAAAATGCTATTTAACAAAGAAGATAACACTGAATAAAAAGGCAAAACCTCTGACAAGAGAAGCCAATCCTCTGTCAGAAATTCTTAATCCTCTGAAATTTGCAGATCTATCCTCTGACAATAGGAATTGTTCGGAGATAATTAAGGGGAGTAATTTCATGGTGTGTGGGAGTGATCTCGCCTTATTCAATCGGTCAAACAGGGGAAGTTACTCTACCTTCAGGTAGATCCCCAGCCGTCGCCTCGTGTGTTTGAGGAGACACACAGCATGTAGAACGCAATGTGTCATTCTAGATTTGATATAATTTATATTTTTACGTCACAGTTTGCAAGTTCCATCAGTTTGTAGCAACTGGCCGCCCCTCATTTTTCTAAACAAATGTTTGCAAGTCGCTGACCGGCATCCTGCGGTTTCAAGCTTCGCTTCCATGCCGCCATGGTTGCTGTGGTCTTGACAGGTAAGTCAAGGTAATCAATTCTAATTTTCACGAAGTGCTCTCCCTTAGTTTCTTTCCGAAAATCGTCTCATGCCTGGAAAACTTGTAGCATGTGATTGTGAACCGCATTATGCTCTGTTCCAGTCTTAGACTTTTACTCAGTGACTACCCACCTGCACAAAGTTGTCTACAAACTTGTCGTTGGCCAGCAGCTCAGGGTTGTAGGAGATTAGGAGGTTGTAGGCATTATAAAGCTCTGTTCCAGTCTTAGACTTTCACTTAGTGACTACCCACCTGCACAAAGTTGTCTACAAACTTGTCGTTGGCCAGCAGCTCAGGGTTGTAGGAGATTAGGAGGTTGTAGGCATTATAATGCTCTGTTCCAGTCTTAGACTTTCACTTAGTGACTGCCCACCTGTACAAAGTTGTCTTCAAACTTGTCGTTGCAGCTCAGGGTTGTAGGAGATTAGGAGGTTGTAGGCATTATAAAGCTCTTTTCCAGACTTTTACTCAGTGACTACCCACCTGCACAAAGTTGTCTACAAACTTGTCGTTAGCCAGCAGCTCAGGGTTGTAGGAGATTAGGAGGTTGTAGGCATTATAAAGCTCTGTTCCAGTCTTAGACTTTCACTTAGTGACTGCCCACCTGTACAAAGTTGTCTACAAACTTGTCGTTAGCCAGCAGCTCAGGGTTGAAGGAGATTAGGAGGTTGTAGGCATTATAAAGCTCTTTTCCAGTCTTAGACTTTTACTTAGTGACTACCCACCTGTACAAAGTTGTCTTCAAACTTGTCGTTGCAGCTCAGGGTTGTAGGAGATTAGGAGGTTGTAGGCATTATAATGCTCTTTTCCAGTCTTAGACTTTCACTCAGTGACTGCCCACCTGTACAAAGTTGTCTACAAACTTGTCATTGGCCAGCAGCTCAGGGTTGTAGGAGAGCTGCTGCAGCTGCTCCATGGTCATGGGCTGAAACCGGCTCTCCACCGGAGACTCCAGCACTGGGTACAGAGGCTGAGGGATACATCATTCATAAACTAAAGAAAAAGTTGTGATTATGCTTGCATTAATAACAAATGCATGACTAATCTATGGACACATTCAATATGTGGACTGCATTTAACATTTTTGATCATTGGTTCATTATATTTCTAATATTTCTATATCACTATCAATTTTATTTATAATTACCAAACTGAGATTGTTTGTTGCTTTTTCATATAAAAACTGTTCTTGAAAGCATATCTTCCATCCAGGCATGCAGAAATGTGATTCTAATTATTACATTAAAAAGGATAATGATTAAGAACAAGAATGAACATTACCACCAGTAAATAATGCTCTAAAAAGAATCATTAATAAAAGACACCAAGTGCCACCAGAACATTACCACCAGTAAATGCTTTAAAAAGAATAATTAATAAAAGACACCAAGTGCCACCACATACTACATAATGCAACGTACAATTTCAACACAACCTCAGTTGTCACACATTAACTCTGGGTTCTGTTTAATTATAACTTAGACTAGTAATGGTATTAGTATATTAATTACTCAACAGCTTTAACCCCTTGACTGCCATATGTACTGACTTGATGACATCACTGATGACGTCATCAGATGAAGAGGAATAACTCTCACATGCTGGTTTTTGCTCTAACACAGTCAAGAGAGTTATAGCCCCAGACCATTTTGCCAGATTGGCTCTATCAGTATCAGTTGTCTTTTTCATGGCATGATTAAATTTTCTCTGGCACTGTGGCAGTCAAGAGGTTAAATCCCTTTTATATCACTTTTCCAAGCCTCTTGGTCATAAACTGAATAGCAACAGTAAGAGTCTTAAGAGTCACCCAAATGAAACGCGTACCAAATCAGCCTGCATGTTCAACTCTGCGGGCCCCTTCTGGGCTGCTGGCTCCACTCCAGTCACCAGCTGAGCAGGCGGTGCTGAGGAGGGGGGTAGTGATTCTGGGGGAGCCGTGGCCTGAGGCTGAAACGCCGGCACCGCTGACACATCATCAGCCGGAGTCACCTCAGCACTCTGCTCACTGTCTGCTCCTTGTGCTAAACGCTCCAGAGACGGTTCAGGAGCTGATGCCGTTACCACTGACACATCATCAGCTGGAGTCACCTCAGCACTCTGCTCATTGTCTGCTCCTTGTGCTAAACGCTCCAGAGACGGTTCAGGAGCTGATGCCGTTACCACTGAGGGTGGCTCAGTGTCCACAACTTTCACATCTGAGGAGGAAGGCTGTGGTTTTGTGGTTACGGAGACGGGCGCAAACTGCCCAATGTCACCATACAACATCTTGGAAACAGTCATGGGGTTTTCGCTTGGACCTGAAGTCTGTCCCTGACAGAAAGGAATCTGAATCAAGTCAGGGGAGGTTCCACTCTCCTCCAGGTCCAAATGTAAAAGGTCTGCGGTGGGGACAGATTCACCTTCACCCCCGATGTTCGACCGACCAATATCTTCAGCCACATTGCGACAGTCTGGAACAGCCGGCAACTGACCGCTGCCAATGTCCGCAGCCAGAACATCATCAGCACCAGCCGGCTTCTCATCGCAGTGCCCGCCAGCTATGTTCAGGTCTTCCTGCAAGACAACTGTGCTCTGCAGAGCCGTGGCTAGGTCTGTGAGATCCTCGACAGCCACCTCCTCTCCATTATCGGCTTCCAAGTCTCCTGCAGTCAAGTCATGCTGGACCAGGAGCTCCGCTGCGCTCTCTGTCTGTTGTGATGGAGACGTTGATGGAGCTTGCTGACCATTGTCCTCCCTCTGCCCCACAGCACCCTGCACATCCTGACTTTCACTATCCTCGGGAGCTGCAGCCGGTACTGGTGGTGCTTTGGCCTCTTTCTTCTCTCTTTTCTTCGCCTGGAAACAAACGCAGGTTATCATCGATTGAAATGTGCCTGGAAACAGTTCTGAATGCTTTCCACTTCCCTCATAGTGGAAACAAAGGAACAAACGCAGGTTATCATCGATTGAAATGTGCCTGGAAATAGTTCTGAATGCTTTCCACTTCCCTCATAGTGGAAACAAAAGAACAAACGACAACATCAATTTATTCAGTAGTGGTTTTTTTTCATAGTTTGTTATTCACTAATTCAGTAGTACTGAATAAATTGATTTATAATATAAATCAATAATTTGCATACCTGTTATGTTCAAACATTTCGACTAATCAGTTAATACAGATGTAATGCAGTGGATGTGTGTTGTGGCCTTAATTGACCATTGCAACTAGGGTTAGGCCCTTGATGGCAAGAGTTAATCCCTTGTTGGCCAGTATCCAAAAGGGCATTCACTCTTGCAAAAGGAAGCCATTCAGTGGCCTCAAGAAGTATTCCCTTGTTTGGTCAGTACTCAAGCATCTTCCCCCACCCACCAAAGGCATTCACTCTTGCAAAAGGTGGTCATTGCAGTGGCCAATAGGTTGTTTCTTTGTTGGATTCCATGTTTATGTGTAAATGCATATATCACTCACACTGATAATGATATGTCTAGATATTTTCAGCCGTTAAGGCAGATCATGTATATTTCATGACAGAAAAAAGTTGATTGGTTGCTTTTTCCATCAACGGGTAATTTTTTTCTTGGAGGTATTTATGTGCATTTTGCCATGTCTTCTTCTTTCTAGTTCAAAACATCCTCCATCTGCATACTGATGATTCTGATGTGTGACTGTCAGTTGAGTTTCTGTATGCATGCATGTGTGGATGATATATAATGAACGCATATTTGTGTGTATTGGGTTCAATATCTATTTGCCATTGCATTCTAAACATTCCCCCCACCCAAGACGAAAATGTTAATACACTGTAATTCATTGACTGTGATACTATTTTTAAATAAACATGACCTCCTTTTGCAGACAAAGAACTTACTCAAGTTACTGGTCTGCTCATATTAGCCTAATTGGGCCTATTTTCAATAGATGGAAATAGCATCACGAAACACACAAAATGCACAATAACGTTGCTCTATGTACAATGAAAGCAACTGGAAACAAATTCTTTTTCAATTTTAGCTGAGCGTGATCTGACATAACTAACGCAGTTTACATCAGCTGGGTTCGAAGTTGACCAATCGTGACTGTGTCAACATCATGTTTCTCCCTCCAGATTGCCACTGAAAATTTCCCAGCCAATCCCTTAATTCAAACCATATGAATACAGTTTCAATAAATGGAGTTGTGGTCGCCTAATCGTAAACAATATTTCGTAAAATACTCGAGTAATAATGAGTTTCAACCTTTGGTTTTGTGGTCCTGGGTCTTTCCCTCACTGCCTCCGCCATTGTTGTTTTGGTCATGTGATGTTGTCTTATGTTCAGTTTGTAAGGCAAAATGTCATTGGTTAGTTCCAGCATCCAGGATTCCTCGGTGGCTTAGGGGTACCGCTTCGATGAAAATAAAGTCGCGTGTTCGGTGGTTGAAATCACATGTAAAAGGCAGAAATTCGTCAACTGTCTTTAAAATACCTGAAATGTTTTCATGACGGGAGGGTTTTTTAGACCAAAATTTCCATTTCTTAAATGTTAGTTTCCAATTTCATGTAGGGGCCTACATTTCTTTGTTTGTGTTTGTTTATGTATTTATTTTTTTAGCCTTTTGAAGAAAAACGCAAATGCAACAACAATTGTTGTTGTTCTCATGTTTTGGGAAGCAAATATTTGTTTGTTTGTGAATTAAAAACAGGAAGAAAAAAAAAGTGTTGTATACCAAAGACAGAAATTATGTTCATGCAGAGGTGCAGAGTTGTCTTTCTTACTTTCTCAGAAAGCAACATGACGTAGTGTCTAAATCTGGAATGAAAACAAGGAAGGCACAGTAATTTACCCAATGTAGCCTACATATGGGGACTTAACACAGGTGCCAACCCGGTCATTCTCAAAGCTGAAATCAGATTTTGATATTTGGGCCAATGCTGAACATTAAGTTTGAAGTTTCAGCCAAAGCTGAAAACTGAGTTTGAAGTTTTCACCAAATGTTAAATAGTTTGAATAAAATCTGAAATAATTCTTTTAAACACCATTTTACCCCCCCCCCCCACCCCACCCCCACCCTCCACCTCCACCCCCCCACCCCACCTCTTTTTTTTTTAATTTGCCCATTACAATAATTCTGCAACGAAGAACTTTTAAGAGTGAGAAATGTCTTTTAAGTTCGATCTGCACCGGCCGAACGAAACTAGTGACACTTCTAGGGGAAGACGGGGTAAAAAGCCCATGGGCGGGTAAGAAGCCCATGCCAATTATTTCATGAAATAAAGGAAATTTCAGTCAAATTTGCCCATGAGACGAATGCTAGACATTAACGCTCGTCTCATGGGCAAAATGAGACTGAAATTTGCTTCATTTCATGAGATAATTGGGGTGGGCTTCTTACCCGCCCATGCGCTTTTTACCCCGTCTTCCCCTACACACACATGAGTTTAGTTATTGTTTTCTACTACAAGGGAAGGGTTAGGCAAATGTTCGTCCCTGTGTTTGTTAGCCACTTGGTCTCAGCCACGGTGTCCGGGCAATAGGGGAAGACGGGGTAAAAAGCGCATGGGCGGGTAAGAAGCCCACCCCAATTATCTCATGAAATGAAGCCAATTTCAGTCTCATTTTGCCCATGAGGCGAGCGTTAATGTCTAGCATTCGTCTCATGGGCAAATTTGACTGAAATTTTCTTTATTTCATGAGATAATTGGGGTGGGCTTCTTACCCGCCCATGCGCTTTTTGCCCCGCCTTCCCCTAGTAAAAAGCCCATGGGCGGGTAAGAAGCCCATGCATGCCAATTATTTCATGAAATGAAGCAAATTTCAGTCACATTTTGCCCATGAGACGAGTGTTAATGATTAGCGTTCGTCTCATGGGCAAACT
>CM065687.1:54468993-54471493 GCA_017654935.2 Phymorhynchus buccinoides
AAAATGCGACATTGGCTGTGAAAGGGTTAAAGCCACACTGACCCACCACGATTAAGTCCCTTGTTTTTTTCTGGGTAGCTGTGACCCACATACAAATGTCCCCATGCAACTTCAAATTGAGGCTGCTCTTTAGAATGATGTTTCGTTTTCAAATTTGGGGACATTTGTATGGGAGTCAAACCTGGTCGAAACAAGATTTCTTACCAGCTATAAAGAGGGAACACACGTGAAACCCGTGATTTTGACACGTGACCTGGTGGGTCTTTTAAGGACACACTGATGCACCACGATTAAGTCCCTTGGTTTTTCTGGGTAGCTGTGACCCACATGCAAATGTTCCCATGTAACTTCAAATTGAGGCTGCTCTTTAAAATTATGTTTCGTTTTTAATTTGGGGACCGATTTGTACGGGAGTCAAACCTGGTCAAAACAAGATTTCTTACCCAGCTGTAAGAGGAAAATCACGTGAACCCCGTGGTTTTGACACGTGACCTAGTGGGTCTTTAAAGACCCCGTGACGCGCCACGGTTGCGTCCCTTGGGTTTTTCTGGGTTGCTGTGACCCACATTCGAATTTCCCCATATTCAAATTGAGGCTGCTCTTTAAACTGATGTGTTGCTTTCAATTTGGGGTAATTTATATGGGAGTCAGACTTGGTCAAAACAAGATTTCTTTCCAGTTATAAGAGGGAAAACACGTGAATCCCGTGATTTTGACACGTGATCGTCAGTCGTCGTCCTCCTCCTCTCCTCACAAGACGTTCGAAACTGCCTATAATCATCTCCGAATATGGAAAGTGACTTCAATCGCGCGACAATGTCGGTTTTCAGCCAAAGTTTAGAATGTGTATCTCTTTTAACCTTTCAATTTGATATTAAACTGACGCTAACCCTAACCCTAACCCGAACCCAAACCTTAAACCGTCAAATGCACAACAACAAAACACTTTACTAATACACACACACACACACACACACACACACACACACACACACACACACACACACACACACACTCACATTCACACACACACACACACACACACACACACACACACACACACACACACACACACACACTCACACACACACACACACACACACACACACACACACACACACACACACACACACACACACACACACACACTCACATTCACACACACACACACACACACACACACACACACACACACACACACACACACACACACACACACACACACACACACACACACACACACACACACACACACACACACACACACACACACACACACACACACACACACACACACACACACACTCACATTCACACACACACACACACATACACATGAAGACGACATGATAAGCCGCTGGTGGGGTGGTTATAGAACTTCAGAAACTCCGATTGTTACATACATACATACATACATACATACATACAGCTATTGGCTGTCCTTGCAAGAGGCCATACAAGTCTACTAGACCCAAGGACTCTTAATCCCTTTGAAGTGAAGACTGATAAAAGAATGCCGACATTCTCCACAACTTTCTTTGAGCCATTTTCCACTGAATGTGACCCTTTATCTTCAAAGGGATAGCACGGTTTTCGTCATAAGTCGGAATGCTTATTCTATAAAGCCAGAAACTGTATCATGACTATAAGTATTACATACGTTTCGTATTATATCATGTTGTTGTGTTACGCTTTGCATTTGATGTGAGTGTAGCTCGTTTAACCCTTCCACCGCCAGCCATATTTCAGCCAAAAAATTCCATTAAATTTACCTGGGTAGAGAACAAAATCCATCTGCAGTATTGGGGATTCTTCTGTGGCATATATAAAATAAGGTCTAACCTTACTTTTCCCAAAATTAAGACAATAAGGTGTTTGGATAATAGACCCCAATTTGATGCCTTTTAGTGACATAGGTGTTAAATCACTGTGGTGCTAAAATGCTACTTTGGCGGTGAAAGGGTTAATGGTCCCTTTTATGAAGAAGGTTATAGAATTTCGTTGACTTGCCAAATTTAAAATATTTCTTTCAGAAACTGTATCACGACTATATACGTTTCGTATAATATCATGTTGTTGTGATGTTGCGCTTTGCGCGTGGTGTGGGTGTAGCTCGTTTAAAGGTCCCCTTTATGAAGAAGTTGATAGAATTTCATTAGCTTGCCAAATTTGTGAAATATTTCTTTTATTTATCCACCATTCTGTTCTATTCCTCTCTTTGAAGATTGGCTCAAAACACTTCGCTGCGCTGTAGTTTGCTGTTTGAATAACATGTAAAGCTTTATCCGAGAGGGCCTTTTGACCAGTTCTGGAATTTATCTTTGTTCATGTTCGCATGCACGCACGCACTAACACACACACACACACACACACACGCATGCACGCACGCATGCACGCACGCACACGCACGCACACATCCACATAAGCCGCATAGAAAGAGAGAGAGAGAGAGAGAGAGAGAGAGAGAGAGAGAGAGAGAGAGAGAGAGAGAGAGAGAGAG
>CM065687.1:54476493-54478993 GCA_017654935.2 Phymorhynchus buccinoides
CAGACAAGAGCTTGTAATATTTTTTCCGCAAACGTTTTCTAAAGTGTTTCTTAGGCCCCTTTTTGGCGAAAACCGATTATGCTCGCGGCGACCGTCGTCTAGAGAAACTCGACCCATATCTCCTTCTTTACCCATAATGCTCTGCAATTTGCACATCTCGCGATGATTGTGTGAGTTTGATCGATGTCCGCCATTTGCATGTTGAGAGAATAATAAAACATCGTCGATGAAAATCTGTTTAACGCCCTCCGGTCTGGAACAGACACATATGGGACATTAGTAGATGGTGGGAACGATCCTGGAGGCAATGCCCGGAGGCAGTACAACACCAAGAAAGTCCCGAATTAGTAAATAATACAGATGTATCCAATGAAAATTATCGTCGCCGTTTCCTGTTTAATAATATTGCTTCTTTTCTTTGCTTCCTGTTATTTTCAGAGTTATACAATAATGCTGTCTCGTGATAGACTGGTCGTCACGTCATAAAACAAAACAAAAAGATTAATAATTTGTTATTCTAAAACAGAAAACATGATTATTGCCACCGAAGCACTTTTTTGTTGGAGGCTTCGCATAGGAGAAATACATTAGATCAAGTGATGCCACTGTTTCTTAAAAGAGTAAGCCGAGGAGCAATGCAAGACATTACATGACAGAATGGGATGTTTATAACATCTTTCATTCTTTGCCAATCAATGCTAAGTGTAAGAATCTCAGAATGGATCGGCTTGGCTGCCGTAAGGACGATGACAATGTCATTGGGATTGCATGGCATGGCATATGGCACATCTCGGTTGCTTCACTGTAGATTCTTTTAGGCTCCTTCTTTTTTTTTATATAAAAAGAACTGCTGTGTTTTGCGACCGGAACGAGTTCCTGTTCATTTCCCCTGTCACTCCGTCCGTCTGTCCCTCTGTCTGTCTCTCTCTCTCTATCTCTCTGTCTGCTCTCTCTGTCTGTCTGTCTGTCTGTCTGTCTCTCTCTCTCTCTCTCTCTCTCTCTCTCTCTCTCTCTCTCTCTCTCTCTCTCTCCCCTCTCTGTCTCTGTCTCTCTCCCCCCCCCTCTCTCTCTCTCTCTCTCTCTCTCTCTCTCTCTTTCCTCCCTCTCTCTCTCTCTCTCTCTCTCTCTCTCTCTCTCTCTCTCTCTCTCTCTCTCTCTCTCTCTCTCTCTCTCTCTCTCTCTCTCTCTCTCTCTCTCTCTCTCTCTCTCTCTCACGTACGCGTACTCACTCATATTAGCCAGCCTACGAGCGTTCACACACTTACGTTTCTGTGTGTTTTCAAGTTTTAGTTGCAAGCTTATGTAGGTTATTTACAATTTATATCACAATCGCCACTGCCTCACTTGCTGAAGTGATCGTGCTAAAATGTGTTTGAACGCTAACATTGATTGAATTACGATTATTTTGTGCCTTGTATAAGCTCTAAGCTTGTTGTGCTCTACTTATTTAAATTATGTGCTGCTGCGTGTGCTTTATTTGAATAAATCTTGTTTAAACCAATTACGATTATTTTAATGAATGAATGAATGAATGCATGAATAAATGAATGAATGAATGAATGAATTAATTAATTAATTAATTAATGAATAAACGAACGAACGAATGAATGAATGAATGAATGAATGAATGAATGAAAGCAAGACTAATAATTATTGACAGTATAGCTTGAGGTACTTACAGTGACTTGTTTAGCCCCTTGACTGCCGTATTACGTTTCACGTACTGACTTGATGACATCACTGATGACGTCATCAGATGAAGAGGAATAACTCTGATATGCTGGTTTTTGCTCTAGCACAGTCAAGAGAGTTGTATCCCCAGACCATTTTACCAGATTGGCTCTATCAGGGGTTTTCTTTTCATGGCATGATTTGTACAATGATAATTATTTGTCTTTTAAAAAAAATTCTGGCAGTTAAGGGGTTAATCAATTTGTACAGAGTTCGTCTTTTTTAAAAACTGAGATGCTTGTTTATCTGGGTGACTGGTGATTAAAAAAAAATCCATTTCTTGATTGTGTAGTTTTAATAGGCTGTTGTAGTCCAGTTAGTTGCCCTGCGTCGCTGCCGGAAGAAGGGTTAAACTCAATAAACCCGATATATTGCGAATAATTCGAAGTGTTGTTGTTCTTTTATGCTGACTAATATAAAGAATGAAAGAACGAATAGGAAGCACAACATTCCGGTGCGT
Source organism: Phymorhynchus buccinoides (assembly GCA_017654935.2). Classification (NCBI taxonomy): domain Eukaryota; kingdom Metazoa; phylum Mollusca; class Gastropoda; order Neogastropoda; family Raphitomidae; genus Phymorhynchus; species Phymorhynchus buccinoides. The sequence goes on from CM065687.1 coordinate 54,478,685, forward strand.
ACACACTCGCTGGTTTGGATGCGACAATTTGATTGCCTGTTGTACGACCGTACATCATTGCTGGGGGTAAGTTTGTATGCTCGTCATCTTGTTTCGATATATTTGTCCATCATGATTTTGTTTTGTACTTACAGATATCTATCGGCTGTTGGTGTGGGTGTGACTGCAGAGACGGTAGATTTATTTCCCTTATTGCTTGGAACTGACGTCATAGCATGTAATGAGGGAGTGAGGGAGAGCCGAGCGAGCGAGAGAGAGAGAGAGAGAGAGAGAGAGAGAGAGAGAGAGAGAGAGAGAGAGAGAGAGAGA
>CM065687.1:54488993-54491493 GCA_017654935.2 Phymorhynchus buccinoides
CTCTCTCTCTCTCTCTCTCTCTCTCTCTCTCTCTCTCTCTCTCTCTCTCTCTCTCTCTCTCTCTCTCTCTCTCTCTCTCTCTCTCTCTCTCTCTCTCTCTCTCTCTCTCTCTCTCTCTCTCTCTCTCTCTCTCTCTCTCTCTCTCTCTCTCTCTCTCTCTCTCTCTCTCTCTCTCTCTCTCTCTCTCTCTCTCTCTCTCTCTCTCTCTCTCTCTCTCTCTCTCTCGTACTTACGAAACAAAAACAATACTTCCCGAAGCTTCGCTCGGGAACTAACAAACAAAAAAATAAAATGCATCCGGGGCCCATTCCCCGTACCTCGCCTGTCCTCAACCCCCACCCTCACCCCTATCCCAGTATCCCACTCCCCTAGCCACTTCAGCCCCCCCCCCCCCCTCCCCTGCTTGTCTGGGTGGGGAGGGTTAAGTTGGTGCAAGCTAAAGTATAACTTTGTGAAGTAGCTTGTGTTGTATGTCTGCTCCCTTTTCCATTGACGTATCCGATCTTCCCCTTTGACCTAGGCCTATCTCTACACACACACACACACACACACACACACACATGTGACACATACACACACACACACACACACACACACACACACACACACACACACACACACACACACACACACACACACATACACACACACACACACACACACACACACACACACACACACACACACACACACACACACACACACACACGACGCGCACGCGCGCGCGCTCTCAGACCTATGTAAAGAAGGGTTTTGGTGTGTATGTAAACACACACACACACACACACACACACACACACACACACACACACACACACACACACACACACACACACACACACACACACACACACACACACACACACACACACACACACACACACACACACACACACACACACACACACACAACACACAAATCAGCTGTACTCACACAACGTTAGGTAAACGCGTATGTGTGTGTGGGTGTGTGTGTGTGTGTGTGTGTGTGTGTGTGTGTGTGTGTGTATGTGTGTGTGTGTGTGTGTGCGTGCGTGCGCGCGCGCGCGCGCGTGTGTGCATGTGTGTGTGTGCGTGTGTTTGCCTGTCTGTGGTTGTCTGTCAGTCCGTCTGTCTCTGTCTGTCTGTCTGTGTCAGTCTGTCCCCCCCCCCTCTCTCTCTCTCTCTCTCTCCTCTCTCTCTCTCTCTCTCTCTCTCTCTCTCTCGTCTTCGTATCTGTCCGTAAGTTCTGTGCCACTGTGTCTGTACTGTGCGAAAACGTGTATTTGTGTGCTTGCAGATATGTGCGTATATCAGTGTAGTAGGCCTACACCTAACCTAAGTCGTTCATCTAGTAGAGCAAACAAAGAGCTCCCAAGCTGACCAGGTTTGTCAATGAAGAGATTAGACCTACAGCATGTGTCACTCTAGACGACTCTCAACTCGAGAAGCCTGATCAAATGACGGCTAAAGCGGTTATGTCTCTTGGTCACAGCAAAGAGATAATAACCCTGGCCACAGGCACTAGGATAACTATGCGGTTAAAAAAAAATAAAAAAATCAGACGGCGAGCATACGAGTGTATTTTCAATAGCCTACATATTTATACTAGACAAAGAAACAAGGAGGTATTCCTGTTGATGATGATGAATTTAGCGTCCAATCAGGTAAAAAGAAAAGAATGCCAACAGCACCTGGTGTTCCCAGGCGGTCACCCATCCAAGTACTGACCAGGCCCGACGTTACTTAACTTCGGTGATCGGACGAGAACCGGTGTTTTCAACGTGGTATGGCCGTTGGCTTACTCTCTTTGCAAAATACTGCCTTTTATGCGCATAGTTCTTTGTGTAAATGCGAATAAGAACATCATTAACCCTTTCAACGCCAGCCATTTTTCAGCCCAAAATGTCCATCAAACTTATCTGGGTGGAGACAAATATTTGTCTGCAATAGTGGGGATTCTTCTATGGCATGTATAAAGTAAAGGCCTATCCTTAGCTCCCAAAATTATGAGGCTCTTTGGATAACAGACTCTGGTTTGAGGCCTTTTCGTGACATGGGTGTTAAATCATTGTGGTGCTAAAATGCGACATTGGCGGTGAAAGGGTTAATGATTAAATAGCAGCAAGAAACACACACACACTCACACAGGCACGCGTGCGCGCACATGCACACGCACACACATGCGCATGCGCGCACGCACACAACGCGCGCACACATACAAAGAGAGAGAGGGAGGGAGAGAGAGAGAGAGAGAGAGAGAGAGAGAGAGAGAGAGAGAGAGAGAGAGAGAGAGAGAGAGAGAGAGAGAGAGAGAGAGAGAGAGAGAGAGAAGAGAGACGTAGCTAGAAAGACAGAAAGGTAGGGGGGGGGGGGGGGGGCGGGACTGGACTGAACAAACTCCAACTCAGACTCTTTTATTTGTCATAAAACCATCATAGGAATTATTGACACAGAAGTAGTAAGCACATACCACGAAAGAAAGAAAATAAAACAAAAAGCACAAGGTAATGTTCGTGAC
>CM065687.1:54501493-54503993 GCA_017654935.2 Phymorhynchus buccinoides
ACCTGGCTACTCACTATATAGTTATAAAGGTCAATCGTGTTGAAATAATGATGATAAGACCATCATTTACAATCCTTGTCCGATATTGTCCACCCACGGGGGGTGGGGGGGGGGGGGGAGAGAGAGAGAGAGAGAGAGAGAGAGAGAGAGAGAGAGAGAGAGAGAGAGAGAGAGAGAGAGAGAGACAGTGAACACACTGAACACTGAACATTGAGAGGAGAGAGTACATAGGCCTTGAGAGAGAGAGAGAGCAAGAGATAATTATGTCAGAATACAGACAGAGAGAGAGAGAATATAATTGATTCAGTTAGAGAGATTGCTAGAGAGAGAGAGAGAGAGAGAGAGAGAGAGAGATTCAAATTCGAATTCAAATGGTTAATGTACATAGGCCTTGGAGGTCCCTTGTATAATATATGTCAAATACACTAGTGAGTATAATAGAATTGATTCAGAGATTGTTGAGAGAGAGAGAGAGAGAGAGAGAGAGAGAGAGAGAGAGAGAGAGAGAGAGAGAGAGAGAGAGAGAGAGAGAGAGAGAGAGAGAGAGAGAGAGAGAGAGAGAGAGAGAGTTTACAAAAAGCCTTAACCGGAAAAAAAACCCCACAGCATGTTTCGATATTGAATAATCAATAGCCAATAATTTCATGTTCCCTCAAGTGATATATTTTTTGTTGTTGTTTATTTTTTTTACCCTTTGGTTATATCCTTTTGTTTCTTCTTTTTATTTATTTCTTCATTTTATTTATTTCTTCTTTTTATTTATTTCTTCTTTGTATCTATTTCTTCTTTGTATCTATTTCTTCTTGGTATCTATTTCTTCATTGTATTTATTTCTTCTTTTTATTTATTTCTTCTTTTTATTTATTTCTTCATTGTATTTATTTCTTCTTTTTATTTATTTCTTCTTTTTATTTATTTCTTCTTTTTAGTTATTTATTTTTATTTATTTCCTCTTTTTATTTAATTTATTCATTTATTTTCGCGGCCTTGACCTTCATAGGCCATGCCCGTATTGAGACAGCGGAAAATCACCAAGCTAGCATTAGATCACGGACAAGGGGCATGGGACGCGTTTCTTACTGACCAAGTCTCTCTCGCGAAGCCGGCATAAAAAACAAAAAACAACTTGCCACCAGCAACCATACCAGGGTAGCGAGAGACGAGATGTGAACCGAAACAGGCACAATCGAAAAGCCATGTTCCTCCAGGATCTGCTCCAAGCATTGAATGATGGTTGTGGTGGTTGGTTGATAGTTCGTCTCATATGTACATAATTATACTCCCTCCCCCCCCCTTCCGAAAAATGAAACAGTTCACACGGTCCATCGGTGAAAGGCGCTTAGCTGTTTCACGTGTGTTAAGTCCTCTCGCGGTCTTTTTGTCCTTATGTGCACATTAGTCTAAAATGACCCTGTTTCTGCTTTTTGTTTGCATTTATTGCAAGTATTTATTTCATTACTCGCCATGTTACATTACCACACAAAATGTGAAGCAATTCTACCCACTGGTTTGTGAGATACAGCTCTGGACATGAAGGAAGGACATTTCGGTTTTGTGAGTCTATCCTTGGTGGAGGTTTGCACTGGCGGTTCAAAATTCAGGATCTGAATAGGTTGTGACATGCTGATCAAGAATATTATATGGTTATGGGAGACCCTAGGCTTACTGTAGATCATGGTATCCGCGAGAGGACAACATGTACGCGAAAGGACTTAACACACGTGCTTGTAGTTTATTGACATAATACGCTGCAATGTGCATCCGGTTTTTTTCATGAGCACAACAAGCTATAGAGCTTATAAGCGCACTCAAGCACCTGTCAATTGTAAAACAATAGGCTGCGTCTTGAATGCACTTGAATAGCTATAAGGATGTGAATTTCATTGACATTATAAAACAAAAACTAACATAACTAAGACAAAATGCAGCATGCACTCATTTCTAACTAGAGGAACAATGTAACAATATACAGGAAAGAAAGAAGAAGAGAGAGACAAACGGAGGTGGCGTTACAAAATACGACATACTTAATAAATCAACAATCAAAGAGGTTAACTTTACATCAATGCATATCAACAGGGCACATGGTGTATGTTATTGAATGACCATTGTTTATGTGCTTTTGTAAATTGCGAAAAAAACATCAATCAGTTTCGAAACGTTTCGAAAGGCTTTTAAAATCAACACATTAGTCAACACATTAATTGCTTTTTTTTTCACTTAGATTTTTGTCTCTGTCATTTTGTATCTCACAAAGCCGCAAACTTGCTTCGTTCAACAACAAAAAAGGCTAGCCTTAAAGACACACTGACCCACCACGATTAAGTCCCTTGGGTGTTTTTTTTTCTGAGTAGCTGTGACTCACATACAAATTCCCCCAACTTCAAATTGAGGATGCTCTTTAAAATGATGTTTCGGTTTGAATTTGGGGGCATTTGTATGGGAGTCAAACCTGGTCAAAACAAGATTTCTTACCAGCTATAAGAGGGAAAACACGTGA
>CM065687.1:54521493-54528431 GCA_017654935.2 Phymorhynchus buccinoides
TGTAGATACCCGTATTAAATTTTCGATTTGAAAATGTTCACTGAAAAGCAACATTCTGCTGTTTTCGGGAAAAGGCATAGGGTTAGGATCAGCCTAAGGTTGTTGACAATGTCATGTAACTGAAAGAACCGAGACTTTGAGAATGATGAGAGTCGTAAGCATGAAGGGGGTGTCTAAATTACAACTAGCTTTACCCGTTAATTTTACAAATTTGTTTTATCAGTTCTAATTCACATAATAAAAAAAAAATTCTTTAATTTTATAAATCGGGTCATTGATTTTCAAAGATTGAGTTAAGCAATCTAAATGCTTTATAAAAAAAAATCCAAATGTAGCTTTAGAGTTTGTTCGGCTTAAGAATTGGACTTTGTTTTGATTCGTAAAAAGGCTATATTCACATTTATGCCCGTCAACCCGGTCAAGAACGATAATCTGTTGACTGAAAAAACAATCGCTATGTTCTTTTCTGTTGCAAATTATCGTTCTTGACGCCAGCAGACGGGCATAAATGTGAATATAGCCCTTAAAAAACATCTTCTTCATCTTGCAGTAGACAACCGCCATCATCAAATTGACAATATTCATAATTACGCCCACCAAGAACGATAATGTTGACTGAAAAAGCAATGGGCTATGTTCTTTTCTGTATAAATTATCGTTCTTGACACGTAATTGTGAATATTGCCAAAAATGTTCTCTTTATGTTTAGGTTCGGCTCTCGTTAACAAGGACTGGCTCAGTTCTGTGGTCACCATCACCCCATCAGAACAGGAATTGTCACTGCTGAAGACCCTCATGGCCCAGCCCTGTCACCATCATCCCACCATCAACAGGAATCCTCACTGCTGAAGACCCTCAACAGTCCCCAAAGGCCCAGCTCTGTCACCATCATCCCACCATCCTCAGGAATCATCACTGCTGAAGACCCTCAACAGTCCCAAAGCCCTGTTACCATCACCCCACCAGCAACAGAAATCGTCACTGCTGAAGACCCTCAACAGTCCCCAGCACTGTCACCATCGTCCCATCTTCCTCAGGAATCGTCACTGCTGAATACCCACAACATTCCCCCATGGCCCAGCCCTGCCACCATCATCCCATCATCCTCAGGAATCATCACTGCTGAAGACCCACATTCCCCCATGGCCCGGTCCTGTCACCATCAGCCCATCAGCCACAGCCCTGTCACCATCACCCCATCATCCTCAGGAATCATCACTGCTGAAGACCCACAACATTCCCCCATGGTCCAGCCCTGTCACCATCATCCCATCATCCACAGGAATCGTCACTGCTGCCAGGCTGGGTCCATTTCATAGACTTCTTACCTATGAAAGGTAAGTCAACCGGGTTATATTCACATTTAGTTAAAACCATGAACGCTTCAGTTGAATGGGATCAAGATTTCAAACTGTATTTTCATTTGCGAAAAATGCAATCTTTTGCATTAAGCAGTAATGGAGAAGAAATGTGAATAATTCCAGTTAGCCATTTGCAGAAAAGTCCTGATGTGCGCGCACATGTTATGATAAAAAAACACCCAACCAAACTGTCTTGTAGGACTGCACACAATTTTTAGACCAGCTACTTTGTAAAAACACATTATGACTAGCTTGCTGCACACGTTCTCCGTTACAATTTTTTAATTATTTTGTTTAATTCTTGACTGCTGCAAATTTTCAGTGAATTGTGGATGATTGTTTTATTAAAAAGGACAACATATTTCACACCATGACAACAAAATATTAATATTTTTAGCTATCCAGACATGGCTTATATATTAAAACAATGTAAAAATAGCAAATATTTGATTTGCAGACACCAGTCTACAGTGTGGCTGAAGTGTTTTGAAGTTTTTTCAGGTCCTAATTTGGGGGTTTTTGCCAATAATTTTCACCAGTCACTGAAACTGAAAATGATCTGAACGCGTTTGCATTCTCCCGTCCACCTACTCCCCCCCCCTCCCTCTGGTCCTTGTACATATCAACCATGTTCACTGCACTGAGATCTTAATGCTGTAACACCTGAATTTAACTTCAAGGAGTAGGGATGTCCCCTGGGCAAGTTTTAGAAATAAAATTTCAACCCAGCTCTCTCGAATACCAGTTGTCTCTTTTGCTACAGGTCTGGACGTTACGGTCGTAAGCAAATTTTTGCTTTACTGGGGGGATACAGTTGAAGATTTTGAGACACTGAACACAATATATATGAGAATGAACTTGGGTCTGTATTGTTGTGGCAACTACGTTCACTTTGCTAGGCGAATAGGTGCTATAAATAACTTTGGTACAAGGGAGTTAATTGTGTGAAGTTCCTTCCCCTTATTCATTTCATTATAGTCTCTCTCTTAGCCTCACTATTTCATACTTGTTTTATGGGTGCAGCAGATTGAGGCAGTGTTGAGGAAATGGGGGCAGGTTGTTGTGGGTGATGTAGTTCAAGGCGAAATCGCAAAGTTTGCTGATGTTTGTCCAAATTTATTATATCGCGTAAAATATATTGGGTTAGGTGATATGATGAAAAAAAAAGGAAAAGAAACGGTGCTGTTCCAGTTGATAGTGAAGTCTTCTGGTCTTTGTGAAAATGGATGCGATGGGGAATTTTGATATCTGCAAGGATATTAGGCAATCAAATGAATCAACCAAGTATCGCTAGTCATTCATTATGGAAAATCATTATGGAAAAGAGACAGAGAGAGAGAGAGAGAGAGAGAGAGAGAAGAGAGAGAGAGAGAGAGAGAGAGAGAGAGAGAGAGAGAGAGAGAGAGAGAGAGAGAGAGAGAGAGAGAGAGAGAGAGAGCGAGAGAGAGAGAGAGAGAGAGAGAGAGAGAGAGCGAGCGACGAACGAAAAACTTTTTTTATTGAGGGAAAAAGAGTAAGCACACAATGGGCTTTTTTACATCTTGCCCTCAAACAAACATGCAAGAAAATCAATATATTCAACACAAAAGTAATGAAGCATGCAAAAATAATCATTGAAAATTATCCATGAAGAAGTAAAAATAGATGCGAAAAGAGAGAGAGAGAGAGAGAGAGAGAGAGAGAGAGAGAGAGAGAGAGAGAGAGAGAGAGAGAGAGAGAGAGAGAGAAACCCATTTTATTTACCCAAGGTAATGAGATAAGTAATTTACAGCTTTTTTACACTCAGCCCTAAGAGGGAAACAAAGAGAGGAGATGAGAGAGAGAGAGAGAGGAGAGAGAGAGAGACAGAGACAGACAGAGAGAGAGAGAGAAGTACAAGTGTGAAAGTAGTTATTAGAGGAGGGAGAATAATAGTGGAACATTCTAGTTGAAGTTAAATGAAGTAAGAGACATTAAAAGAGATAAGCACGAGGTGATAAATTAACAATACAAGGGTATTGATCAGAAAATAAAACACAGCAGACACCTAGTAACAGAAAACATGTTAGTAGTCTTAAATTTTTCGAGTAATTCTTTTTAAGAACTTTTTTAAAAGCTGTTTGAGGGATATGATTTTAAGGATGATGATAAATTGTTCCATGCTGTTCTCCCTGAATAAACAAAACAAGGTTTGAATAGATTATTATGTGCGTGTGTGTGGGTTTGTGGGTTTGCGTGCATGTACCCGTGTTGAGTTTTTTTAATGGGGCTTTTCTGCCAAAATAGGTGTTGAGGTGGGTGAGGGTAGCGTGTGACATCGATTTATTTAGAACAAGAGCAATGTCCAAGTGAATCGAATCCGAATAGTGGACATATAATGCAGAGAGAGGGATGGAGGGGAGAAAGACAGAGAGAGAGAGAGAGAGAGTATTGACGCAGAGAGAGTTGGAGCCCGTTGAACGGGTTCTGGCTGGCTGGGTCACTGTGTGGTGTGTGTGTGTGTGTGTGTGTGTGTGTGTGTGTGTGTGTGTGTGTGTGTGATAGTGTGTCTTGATCTGCGTGCTAAAACTGACTATGCTCTTCTGCCAGTCTCGCACCAATCGTTCAATCGTGTCTCCCTTCTCTCTTTCCAGCTAGTATCAGAGACAGAGTCAACTGATGTCCTCAAGTAAATGTTGCAAATGCTTTGCTTTGGATCCCACCCCACCCTCTCTTTTCTAACATCTTCTGCCATCAATCACCACCGTCGTCAACTCTTTAATGTCAGGCGTCTTCCCTTCTGCTTTAAAATTTGCTCTTGTTAAGCACTTTCTCAAGGGGGAAAACCCAATCTGGATCCCAATAATCTGAAAAAAGACAACTACAGACCTGCATCACATATTTCTGGAGAAAGCTTTTCTGATACAACTGAACGATCATCTCCAAACAATCTCCATCCTTATCAGTCTGCCTACAGAGTTAGCCACAGTACTTGAAACAGATCTTGTTCTGATAGTGAATGAACTCCCATTGCTTTTAATGCTGGCACTCTCTACTGGCATTTCTTAATTCGTCTGCTGCCTTTGATATCATAGACCTCCCTATCTTTCTCTCTCGTCTTGAACACATGTGTGGAATTAACAGACCAGCTCTGGCTTTTCTTACGTTTCTGATTGCTTTAAGTCCTCATTGTTGGTGATCACTTCTAGCCAATATTATCGACCAGCATAACATGAAACACAACTGCAGAACAGTACAACTAACGGAGATCAAACTTCCATTCTTCCAGAAATTGGCAGCTATTATTCCCGACACCCACAAATGGATGATTCAAGATAAACTTCAGTTGCAACGAGCATACTAGCCCCTGTCTCAGTGGAGTCAATCCAACTTGGCAGCATCATCACTCTCCCTGACTGTTAAGAACCTATGTGTCACTCTGGACAACACACTTTCTATGCATAGTCTCCTGACTCTGACCTGTCGGTCCTGTTAGCATCCGATCCATCGTATTGGCTATAATTATTCGTAAATACCTATCGGACGAAGCCACAGATATATTTATTATTTCCCTCATTCTATCTTGTCTTGACTTTGTAATTCTGTTCTTTCCGCCTTACCCGTTTCTGTTCCCTCTTTGTCTACAGCACATTCAAAATGCAACAGCTCGTCTTGTCCTTAGGAAGAAAAGGATTGATCGTGTTAGCTCTCCCCTCTCTGCCCTTATTGTCTTTTAAAGTTATAATTGAACACAAACTTAACACTCCCTGCTATAAATATCATGCTGTTCTCCTACCGCTTCGTCAGCATTACCATGTACCAGTCAGTTCGCCTGTGCCGTTCAGTTTCAGACCCATTTCCCTTCAGATCCCTAGACCTGTATAAACTTTCAAGTGCTGGTCGACGCTCTTTTGCTGTATCTTTTTAAGGACCAACCGCATAGAACAAAAAAATACAAACCAGCCCATCCCAAAGTCCGATCACCTATGGTGACGGACAACAACAGGGCGTTGAATGGAACGCCCAAAACTTCCAGGAACCATCCAGGCCCCTTCTGCTAAGATCTTAAGAAGGCTGCTGGCAGATCACTAAAGCTTCAGATCCAAGGGTAGGCAGTGGTTGGGCCGGCATCATGCTGGGTACCGCTGAACGGTCCTTGTCTGGCCGGTTGTCTGGCTGTCTACCCACCAACCCCCCCCCCCCCCCCTCTCTCTCTCTCTCTCTCTCTCTCTCTCTCTCTCTCTCTCTCTCTCTCTCCTCTCTCTCTCTCTCTTTCTCTCTTTTTCTTCTTTCCTTTGATCTCATCGCCCTTATCATTTGTAATTGTGGTCAATAATGACTTTTAACTAGTTGGAAGAATAAGAAGAAGACCTGTTAGCATCAGATCCGTTGTATTGGCTAAATTCGTAAATACCTATTGGACGAAGCCACAGCTATATTTATTATTTCCCTCATCCTATCTTGTCTTGACTTTGTGATGCTGTTTTTTCCGCCTTACCCGTTTCTGTTCTCTCTTTGTCTACAGCGCATTCAAAATGCAACAGCTCGTCTTCTCCTTAGGAAGAAAAGGATTGATCGTGTTAGCTCTCCTCTCTCTGCACTTATTGTCTGTTAAAGGTAGAATTGAACACAAACTTAACACTGCCTGCTGTAAATATCATGCTGTTCTCCTACCGCTTCGTCAGTATTACCATGTACCTGTCCGTTCGCCTGTTACGTTCAGTTTCAGACCCATTTCCCTTCAGATCCCTAGATCTGTATAAGCTTTCAACTGCTGGTCGAAACTCTTTTGCTGTGATTTTTAAGGACCAACCACATAGAACAAAACAATCGGGTGTTGAATGGAACGACCTACTTCCCGAAACCATTCAGGCCCCTTCAGCTAAGACTTCTTCAGAAGGCTGCTGGCAGAACACTAAAGCTTCAGATCCAAGGGTAGGCAGTGGTTGGGCCGGCATCATGCTGGGTACCGCTGAACGGTCCTTGTCTGGCCGGTTGTCTGGCTGTCTACCCACCAACCCCCCCCCCCCTCTCTCTCTCTCTCTCTCTCTCTCTCTCTCTCTCTCTCTCTCTCTCTCTCTCTCTCTCTCTCTCTCTCTCTCTCTCTCTCTTTTTCTTCTTTCCTTTGATCTCGTCGCCCTTATCATTTGTAATAGTGGTCAATAATGACTTTTAACTAGTTGGAAGAATAAGAAGAAAACCTGTTAGCATCAGATCCGTTGTATTGGCTAAATTCGTAAATACCTATTGGACGAAGCCACAGCTATATTTATTATTTCCCTCATCCTATCTTGTCTTGACTTTGTAATGCTGTTCTTTCCGCCTTACCCGTTTCTGTTCTCTCTTTGTCTACAACACATTCAAAATGCAACAGCTCGTCTTGTCCTTAGGAAGAAAAGGATTGATCGTGTTAGCTCTCCTCTCTCTGCACTTATTGTCTGTTAAAGGTAGAATTGAATACAAACTTAACACCCCCTGCTATAAAAATCATGCTGTTCTCCTACCGCTTCGTCAGTATTACCATGTACCTGTCCGTTCGCCTGTTACGTTCAGTTTCAGACCCATTTCCCTTCAGATCCCTAGATCTGTATAAGCTTTCAACTGCTGGTCGAAACTCTT
>CM065687.1:54528931-54573477 GCA_017654935.2 Phymorhynchus buccinoides
TTGTCACTTACGTTGGGAACAGCTTTGCTAATCTTTTAGTTGAGGAAGGCTTAATACAAACTAAACAACCACAGACCAACCTCTCATTGACGTCAACAAGCATCGAAATTAAACAAAGGGTAATACTCTCTTTTAATTAAACTCCCTCCACCAAAGTTGATACGATACAATCACTTAGCAGTGCGTGCGGTCAGAACCAAAGTGAAACAAACAAGCATCATTACTCAAAAAAAGAATTTCACACGTGCAAAGTTCGCTTTTGACCCTTCACCCACGTAGTACGCATATGCTTGTTGTCTCACTTCGGTTCTGACCCACGTTTATTGCCTAGATGATGGCAATCGTAATCAACTTTGGTGGAGGGGAGTTAATTAGAAGAGAGGTATTACCCCTGTGTTCAATTTCGTAATCTCTCTCTTGGCCTACTATTTCATTCTGTGATTCAACAAGTGTTAATAACCCAGGGCCTTGTAAAAAAAACCACCAAACAGTTAAACTACTTTGTGGTACAACAATTCTTTTCACATTTCCCAATAATAAGAGTTGGTGAGCTTTCAGCGTGGAGAAGTTTAAACAATAAACAAAGAACCCAAAAAATCAATACAGGTCACCATTATTGGGCCACATTTTGTGAGGAAGATTTTGCTAAAAAGCAAAGCGCTCAGGCTTTGCTGAGGACGTCAAACTCTGCAGACACTGCACGGCTCTGCAGGGTGCTAACAGACCGCAACCCTAACAGACCAAAGAGGAATAGGTTGTATCAGGAAAGAGGGAATTTTTGGAGAGCTAAGAGGGAATTTTGATGGGCATCTTACCGTTTCGCATGTAAACATAATTTGAAGCAATTTTATATTTGTGAACTTGTCTTGTTGTAAGTGTCACAACTATTCCTAAACACAATAGAAGCCTTTGGTTTGTTCCTCTGCCCTTTTTACTTGGCAGACAAGACAGTTGATGCCATAGATGACTAAATAATAAGACTTGGAAGGAAAATAATGAATCAATTCAAGTTCATCTTTTTTCTCCTTTCCTTCCGTGACCTGAAAAAGTAGGTAACGGGAAGACGAAGTTGGGAGTTTGCAGTTTCGATATAAGATAATGAGAGGCAATGTGGCATTTGATGTCTTGACACCCTCCATAGGAGACTTGTAAGTGTAGTGACCACATCATACATCAAACATGATGCACACTCTCTTGATATCTGAATGCACAGATACTTTTCCATGTAATATTGGCAGAAATATTTGTCTATTCTCTTTCTTTTCTCCCCAGAGTCTTACACACATCGATGTGTCAATCGCCATGTTGATGGAAGTGTGCAAACGGAAACTGGAAAGTCAGTTATACACACAGCAGCTGTGCTGTTCTGTATATAAGACGATGAATTTGTGTATTCAAAAAATTTGCGGAAAGGTTGGCAGGTCAGGGTGCAGATTGAAGAAGAGGACGAAATGGGCTGCCACTGACCTCTCTGACCAGGGGGTCCCCGTAGCACTGGACCATGAGGAGCAGGAGGGCGGCCATGAGGCGGCGGTACATGTTGGGGTCCTGGTGGTTGGCGTAGCCCCCCATCACCTCCCCCCACCGCACCTTGGGCAGCACCTGACCCACCAGCTGGAAGCAGGGGGCGCTGCAACGCTCCTTCAGCTGTTCCACAAACCGTTCAACAAATAAAAGTTACTGTAAAATCTGTACCAAAGAAAAAGCTACCATGAAGTTAGTAGTAAATACGCAACTGTATGTTTCGGATGGAAGTTCAGTTGTTTAACGTCGCGTATATCGGCTTTCACCATGTACGACGGGCTGAATAAGCCAAAACCAACCAGGGTATAAACAAAAATTTACGTTCCTGAATCACTGTATTAGGTCATGTCAGTTCAGAGAATGAGGACAACGAGGCCTCGTGGCCTCTTAATGTGTCTTCTCTGATTATTTGTATTCTTTTTCATGATTGGCATGACTAGGACTCTTTTAGATGTGTTAATCATATACACATTTCAATTGTTGATTCTTGGGGTCTTTATCGAGGAGGTTTTTGAACTGATTAAGGTTAGGTGCCAATTTTATATGTGCTGGAAGAGAATTCCAGTAATTAGTGACTCTGTTACTAAAGAAATTATTTCTAATGTTAGTTCTGCTGTATTGGGTTAGTAGTTTCAAATCATTATTCCTAGTTTTTGAGTAGTTAGAAAGTTGTAGTAAATGTTTGTTAGTAGTATCAGAACTGTGAAAATTTTTATAAACATTAATCAAATCACCTCGTAGTCGCCGATATTTTAGGGATTGTAAATTCAGTTTATCTAACCTGTCACCATAATCTAAATTTTGTAATGCTTTTACTAGTTTGGTTGCTCTCCTTTGAACACGTTCGATAGCCTGAGACTGTCTTAGCCAAAAGGCAGAGAAGCGCGATCAGAATAATAAACTGTATGTTTTATAAGCCGTATCCCATTTATATACATACAGTGGAACCTCCATTATAAGACCCTTAAAAAACCCCATCCAAAATGAGGTCTTAAATGGGAGGGGTTTTATAAGGGAGGTAATTTTAATACTTAAAAAGAAGGGCAATGTCTCAGAGAAGTAGGTCTAAGTCTTATGTGGGAGGGAGTCTTATAATGGGAGGTCTTATAAGGGAGGTTCCACTGTATTAGCAACAGCATTTTACAAGCTGCAGAGAAAATTATATCATGGGTGAAAGTGTGACATTCTCTCAATCCTGAAATGACACGTTTCAATGTTCTCTGAATCTTACCATTCCTGAAGTGGTGGTGACCGCATTAAAACTTTAAATTCCAATGTGTGTATGTCTGTGTATACAGGATGGGTGGGGGTGGGGTTAGAATTGCACGTGTATCATCTTGCAAAATTTGAGCCTCCTAGGTGCCTCCTTTCAAACGTTATCATGGTAACATACATAAATACATACATACATAGTCAGCCAGGAACAGACACCACTGAAAACATTACATCTTCTTCATCTTCGATCGCTCAGACGGTTTCTCATCATATGAGTGCAGATGCATCATATGATGTGCCTAATAGTTATGCCCAGCATGTCCGACTTCTGCTAAAGAAAATCTTTGTAAGACTACAAGTAGTTATAGAAAAAAGGCAGCAGTAAGGCAGAAAAACGGTAGATGAAAGCAGTGATGACCCGAGGCCCAGTTCATAGGACATTGACCTATTAAAATTAAAAAATGTATTATGGCTTCATGGCTGGGCAATGACATGGGTGCTCCTGGAACATTTCTAAAATCCTGGAAGGCAGGGGTCCATGAGCCGGCGGAGTGCAGGGACAGCGCCCCTCCTGGGGGTTCGGGGGGGGAGGGGGGGGAGGGGCAATGCCGCCCCTGGAAGCTGAAGGGAAACAACAGTTTCCGATGTAACTGACAGGCTCTCGTTGCAATTTCACTTCTTCTTCTTCTCTTTGGGGCCCACGATCATTAAACTGATCATTCTGGCACCATCAGGAAAAAAAAAGACTGAAAAAAGGGGGGTCAGTTCCATCTGATAAAGGGCCTAAGCTGCTGCATGGACATAGGGGTGTTTACCGGGTTTAGTGACCCAGCCAGCTCGCGCCCGCTGCTCGGGTCTGAGCGTGATGCTGCGTCCTAGAAACAGGGTGTGGAGGGGTTAAACTTCTGTCAATCCTGATCGCATTCTCGGCCTTTTGGCTAAGACAGTGATTCCGGAACATAAATTTTTGTTTATACCACTGGTTGGTTTGTTCAGCCCGTCGTACATGGCGAAAGCCGATACGCGACGTTAAACTGAACTTCCGTTAAACTTCTGGTTAAACTTCATGACCTCTATAACCAGCAAAATGCGTCTTCTCAAATTCTCATAATCCGGCAATGCCGGATCCAGGCAACAACAAAAAAAAATCCTGAACTTCAGGACATCCTGAAAGCAGGAGCATCCATGCAATAAAGAAAAGCCCCTCCTCACGGTGGTCATGGTGTCCATCAGCTGCAGGTCCGGCTTCAGCTGCTCCCAGGGCAGCTGGGCGAACTCCGCCAGCAGGAGGTGGGCCACGTGGGGCGGGGTGCAGTGGTACGACAGCTTGGTCATGTAGTGCATGAGCAGCAGGGACAGCACGAAGCTGGAGAACTGGGGGTTCGTGCCTGACAACCATTGACGCAGCGTGCAGTTTGATGATTTCACAATGAACACACCTAACACCTGGCTTCAAGCTTTCAAGATTTGTTTTGAAATTTATATCTCTTCCGTCAGGAAAATATTCTACAACTGACACAAAGACTTTAAAAGGCACACTCTTAAAATAATATAAACATACATTTTGATGATTTCACAATGACCACACTTAACACCTGGGTTCAAGCTTTATAGATTTTTTTAAATTTATGTCTCTTCCGTCAGGAAAATATTCTAAAACTGACACAAAGACTTTAAAAGGCACAAAATCTTAAAAATAATATAAACATACATTTTGATGATTTCACAATGAACACACTTAACACCTGGGTTCAAGCTTTCAAGATTTTTTTTATCTATATCTCTTCCATCAGGAAAATATTCTAAAACTCACAGAAGACATTAACCCTTTCACCGCCACAGTCGCATTTTAGCACCACAGTGATTTAACACCTATGTCACTAAAACGGCATCAAATTGGGGTCTATTATCCAAAGACCCTATTGTCTTAGTTTTGGGAAGTAAGGATAGACCCTATTTTATATATGTCACAGAAGAATCCCCAATACTGCAGATGGATTTTGTTCTCTACCCAGGTAAATTTAATGGAGATTTTTGGCTGAAATATGGCTGGCAGTGAAAGGGTTAAAAGGCACCTCTTAAAAGAATATAAAAAGAAATGCTGGGGTACCAGTTCAATAATATTTCTAAGGCAAAAAGAGGACAGCACTAGCTAAACCTAAAGAGATTGAGTATGGCGTTCAGACAAAAATATGGGGACAATTGAAGACTACTCAACCTAACGAAGGGCCTAAAAAATCAAAGTTGCAGGAAGAAAGGAAAGAAAAATAAGGTGGCAAAGCCACGCAAGCACAGCCCCAGTTCATTGTTTTAAAAATTCAGATTCAAACCGAGAGTGCGCCTATGAGCCCCTGGTCCAGTTCAGTACCCACCCCTGCAGAACATACACACAATTTGTCAGGTGAAAGCCAGAACGGACTATCCACAAAAGGAATGGAGAAGGCTGATGGTACCTGCAGGCTTTCACCCGACGATTCCCCATCATCATCACTATCAAATTACCCTATTTTTCTGACTATAAGGCGCACCTTTGTATAAGGTGCACCCCCAAATTTTACCCCACTCTCAGATTTTGTTATTACAGTGGAGAACTTATAAAATAAAAAATGGAAAATGGCTAGCGTTGAAAGGGTTAAACCGATAAACGCGTTCCCTTACTGTGCAGCGTGGTGTGTGTGAACATGAGCGTGTCCTTGAAGGCCTGCACCATGTGCGCTGCCACCGTCAGGTCCCCCTCCGTCCAGGGAGCCAGCAGCTCGGGGAGGCCGGTGCTGCCGCAGGGACGGGGGTGGGGGGGCACCAGCCCCTCCATGGGGGGAGGCGGGGGAGGGGGCGTGACGTCCAGGGGCTCCATCCAGGCCTGCCACACGTCCAGCTGCTGCATCCACACCACGTGGATCTCTGGGGACAAACAGCACAGGGAGAGTGTAATGATGCTAAGTCTAGCATACTCCGCACGCACACAATTCTTTTTATGACCAAGACACCTGAAATAAACTCCCTCTTTTACATTTAATAAATAAACAAATAATAAGATAAACATCAAATTCTTGAAGCAAGTTAAACAAATTATTACATGAATAGTTCGATACACTTTTTAGATGTGTTCCAGTTCTTTTTTAGCACATATTTTAGACAACATTGCATTTCAGTCATTCTATATTTAAAACCATTTTTTTCTTACCAATTTCAAATCACATGACTATCTTATGTTACACTGGACTGGGTTAGGGTTCACCTAAAGAAACAGATCAAACGCATGTGGCTCGGAATTAAATCAAACGAATTAAAAACAACTTAATTACTTTTAGTTTCAAATTTCATCAAGATCCGTTCATAATAAAATCTGCTTGCAGACAATTGTTATTATTGTGTTTTTCACACCGCTCTTCCGCGGGACGTTACCTGCTAGCCCTAGTGCAAGCCTTGTCTGACGACAAACCCTCGAGTGACGTCAGAAGTTTGTGTCGTCACTAGCGACTATTTTTTCTTCTACGTAGAAAGAAAAGATTCTATTTCAAACATCATTTAAAGACCACACCTAGTTGACAGAGAGCATGTTCAGGTCAATGTACAGCATACAATGGAACCTCAGTATTGCAGCCACCCTACAGACTGGCCAAAACTGTCCGTAATTGTGAGGTGGTCGCTATACTGGAGACAGTGGAACCTCAGTATTGCAGCCACCCTACAGACTGGCCAAAACTGTCCGTAATTGTGAGGTGGTCACTATACTGGAGACAGTGGAACCTCAGTATTGCAGCCACCCTACAGACTGGCCAAAACTGTCCGTAATTGTGAGGTGGTCGCTATACTGGACACTCTTTTACTTTTAGCAAGAAATAAGGAGAAGAGACTTGAGTAAAACTGTCCGGATTATCGGGCCGTCCACGATTCTGAGGTGCTTAGCTTAAAAAGAACAAACACACACGCTCCTTTGAATTGCCAAAAAATGGACTTTGTTTTTATTCTTCTGGCAATCCACAACAGGAAAGGATCCACACAACAAACAAACAACTACACAACAAGTGCAAAATGATGTTATTTTATTCACGAGACAAAACAAAAACTACTGGATATTTCGGCGAATGCGCCTTTATCAACATAGACAAACAAGAATAAAAAAACAGCAAACAGCAAATATAGCAAAAGGAGCAAAAAGCAGGCAACAAAAGGAGCAAAAAATCAACAAGATCAAAAAACAATACTTCCCCTCTACAGTCCAATGCGTAAATGATACAACCAAGTTGAAACCAAAGAGCAAGGCATGCATTTGTGAACACAAATCAGGGGAAAAAAGAAGAAAAAAAAAGGAAGAAAGAAAGTAAGAAAAATATGTTTTGAGATAAAAGGATCCAGTGAGCCGCACCCACCTTTGAAGGGGTTGAGGGTGTCAGCGGCGGAGAGCACCTTGAGGACGAAGCTTCTGGACAGCAGGCCCAGTAGCAGAGCCAGGTAGGGCGTGTAGCGAGCCCAGCGCGGGTACAGCCCGAACGACACCAGGTCCTTCTGGGAGCGACGCTCGTGCATGAAGAACACCCCCAGCCACTTCAGCGTCTTCTCCAGCTGTGGAAAGCATGCGTGTGCAAGCACGCACGCACATGCACACAGAGAACTATCAGTTCACAGTTGTAATGACGAGATAAAAACAGCTATCACACATACATACACATAAACACACAAGCATGCACACACACACACATGCATACACACACACACACACACACCTACACACACACATAATGTACCTCCTGAGTGGACAGGGGGAGTGAACAGCAGGCCTGCACAAAGGGGACGGAGAATATCTGAGGCGCAGGGGCAGCAACTCCCTCTGCGGCTTGAGCAGGGGCACAGCACTCCGTCAGGAACATCTCCCAGCACTGCGTGTGTACAGCTTCGTTGCTGGACCCTGCACGCACGCATGCACACACACACATATATAGATACACAACCACACAGGTTTATGCCTGGTAAAGAAAACTTCTGTCACTACAGCTGCAAACTTTGAACATGCAATCTCGATTGAATCACACATAATAATTCACAGGTGGAGAGTTCAACAACTGCTTTTTCAGTCAATGATCTCGTCTCAAAACGGTTGGTTGGTGGTAGTAACTGTGGCTACTGCTGTACTGCTGCTCACTACTCTGCAACCTGGAGAACTGTACATAAACTATAAAGAGCTCTAACAATTCAATGCTATTACATTACCACGAACATTTTCTGAACGAATGCATTGCTCTTAAAAATAACTGCTTTAACCTTGAACAGAATTACTTTTATACATGGCTGCTCCTGGGAAATTCCAAAAATCAGTCAAGGGGGCGGCCCCAGTGGAGTGCAGGGGCAGCACACACATACATTTACTGCTCTTTTTTCACCCCTCTAGACTAGTACAAGTGCTACATTCCTTTGAATATAGCAAATGCTTAACATAGGCCCTTTTTATTGTACAAGTTTGTGTGTGTGTGTGTAAGAAAATCGTTGTTTCTCAAATTCTCATAATCCGGTGACGCCGGCTCTAGGCAATTTAAAAATCCTGCAATTCAGAACATCCTGAAAGAAGGAGCCTCCATGCGATAATCAAACAAACAAACAAAACCTCATAAACTGTATCACCAGACCTTACACTAAGACATCCCCCTCCTGCCAGTAAATTCAATGAACATGATCACTAGTGGTACAGTGGAACATCCCTTATAAGACCTCCCATTATGAGACTCCCTCCCATATAAGACCTACTTCTCCGAGACATTGCCCTTCTTTGTAAGTATTCAAATCCCCTCCCTTATAAGACCCCTCCCTTATAAGACCTCATTTTGGATGATTTTTGAAGGTCTTATAAGGGAGGTTCCACTGTAGTTCTATGAAGAAGCGCGGTTGCACTGACCTTGCAGGAGCAGAACGAGGACTGAGGACATGTTGGCTGGGAACTGGTGCCTCAGCACACAGCGCAGGTGACCCAGGTACAGCTGAACAAACACACACACACACACACACACACACAGACAAACATCTCAACAATTTTACTTTGACTGTACCAAACATGAGTCATAGGATACATGCATCATGGAACTCGATCGATGGTACAATGCAAAAGCATTAATACAAGGAAACTAAATAGACTAGTCAGCTCGCGTTTGGCCCACAGAACACCATTATTTACTGTTTGAATGAGTAGCACCGTATCACGATAAGTGTCAACACTGTTGGAAAAAGGTCACACAACATAGTCCAGCTCTCACTCTCCAAGGGTCTCGTACTTGGTGGTCGTTGACGTCAGTTTTGAAAACAAGCGTTAAATTAGTTCTTGTTGTATTTATATTGTTGAACGCTCAATAAACGGCTAAAGTCAATAATTTCACTTTCTTTTTTCTTCATAACACACACACACACAGATACACACACACAGAGACAGACAGACAGACACACACACACACACACAACAGACAGACACACACACCACACACACACACACACACACACACACACAGACAGACACACGCACACACACACACACATAGACACACACACACACACACACACACACACACAGACACACCCACACACACAGACAGACACACGCACACAGACACCGACATAGACACACACATACACACACACCCACACACACAGACAGACACACACACAGACACACATAGACACACACACACACATACACACACACACAGACACACCGACAGACACACACACACACACACACACACACAGACAGACACACACACACACACACAGACACACACAGACACACACACACACAGACAGACAGACACACACACAGACACACACACAGACATACACACACACACACACACACACACACACACACACACACACACAGACACAGACACACACACAGACATAGACACACACACACACACACACAGACATAGACACACACACACACACACACAACACACACACACACACAGACATAGACACACACACATAGACACACACACACAGACATACACACACACACACACAGACACACACACACACACACACACACAGACACACACAGACACACACACACACAGACAGACACACACACACACACACACACACACAGGGGCATATATATGCACACTGTTTTTGCATGTTGGCATTTTCTAGTCACAGTGTCTCGTCTCTAGTGCAGCGCCACCTATTATTGCAAGCAATGCGAGTTCGTGTCATCCATCCCACCGGCACAACCGTCCTACTCCTACCGAACAGTGAAATGGGCTTGAACATGTGCGTAAGATCTTGTGCATGCGTTGGCGCACGGGACCTCGTTTTTAAGTCTCATCCGAAGGACTAGGAAATTGGAGTAAAGTGTCTTTCCCAAAGACACAACACCGCGGACAGAGCTGGGTTCGAACCCCCGCACTCACAAACACGTTGGATTACGAGCCGGCGACTAACCCACTGAGCCACGTCGCGTACGAACACATGCACAAACAAGCACTTGCACACAATAAAGCATGGAACCCCCCACACGCACTCATCATTATCGTGATAAAAGTCCACGAGACACATACTCTGAAAAACTATGAAGACAGATTTTGAACATTCCACACTCACATCAGGCCTATATCAACATGATTTTAACCCTTTCACCGCCAATGTCGCATTTATGCCTCACAATGATTTAACACCCATGCCACTAAAAGGCATCAAATCAGAGTCTGTTATCCGAAGACCCTATTTTCTTAATTTTGGGAGGCAAAGGATAGGCCTAATGGTGTACATGTCACAGAGGAATTCCCAATATTGCAGATATTTTTTTCTCTACCCAGCTAAGATTAATGGTATTTTGAGGCTGAAAAATGGCTGGCGGCAAAAGGGTTAATGAAGTTACGGAAAACAACAGCACTACAAATCCCATCAAAGAGATGCAGAAACTGACACATAATGAAAGACTTAAATAGAACAGCTGCGTTAAGTGGTGGAACAGAACTTGTGCGTTAAGTCTATGCAAAACAATCCATGGAAGAACATTTAACATCGCCGCCCGAACTTGTTCTATGAAAAAACAATCCATGGAAGAATCCATTTTCCTACAATATATGTGTGCATATTTAAACAATTGATTTTGAGGTGAACTGTTTTAATGATAATTTTTCCAACTTTTGTGGCACACATAGCCAGTTTTACATTCAGTCCATGGTTGATTTTATCGGACGGATTCGATAAATTTTAAATGCATCAGTGCTACAACTTTGAGAGTTTCTGAAAATGTCTCAACATGATGAAGATAGACGAGGCATAGGACTTTATTGCAAGGACTTCTTCTTCCAATTGGGGATGTTTATCCTGCCCACCACCCAAAGTCTTTGATTAGATTGCTGTTGGCGCACAGGATGCGTGCTATGTGAGTTTGTGTCATCCATTCCACTGGCACAACATGGCCTACTCGTACAGAATAGTGGAATTGGCTTTAACATGTGGCAAGATCTTGTGCATGCGTTCACACAAGGAACCTCGATTTTAAGTCTTATCTGAAGGACTTTTTCCCCAGGTACCCATTTAGGTATTAGGTATTAGGTACTTTATAGTCACAGAGGCGTCTCTGTGAAATTCGGGTTGCTCCCACCTGGAGAGCGCGTCGCAGCCAGAGGCGCGCCACACAATTAAAATAATAATTTTGAATGCTATTTCTCATTTTGTGTGACTGATGAGGAAGGAAAGGGGGGGGGTGGGCGGTAAATTTTGACCAAACAACAACTTTTTCATTGCCACTGGGTTTAACGTATTTACGCTTACTGATGAACACACAATACTAAATAATGAGGAATAACATTGCTAGCCCTCACGTCGAAGACCAGCTTGGTGTGTGAGGGGGGCTCCGCCCCGCAGGACATGAGGGCCGAACCCAGGATCTCCAGGAAGCGCTTCCTGTCCTCCGCAGAGGGACCGGCCTCCTCCAGCCACGACTCCACGTCAAACTGGGGGACACACACCACAAACTACATAACAAATTGTTGGGGGACACACACAAGAAATTCTATATTAACCCCTTCACTACAGGCTGTGTGATGTCATTCGATGATGTTACAACGTTTGATGTCATAGTCCTAGATGAATGCTGGTTTTTGGTTTAGATAAGTCAGGAAAGATTTTATCATAAGAAAATCAATAATTTCTCACTTTTTCTCTGGCAGTGAAGGGGTTAAACTGAGTTATACCTCAGCTGTACTGTTTATAAAGCCTTCAGAGAGAGAGAGAGAGAGAGAGAGAGAGAGGGAGAGAGAGAGAGAGAGAGAGAGAGAGAGAGAGACAGAGAGAGAGAGAGAGAGAGAGAGAGAGAGAGAGAGAGAGAGAGAGAGAGAGAGAGAGAGAATGAGAGAAAGAGAGAGAGAAGAAACACAGAGAGAGAAGTCAGGATCCATCCCACCTTAGTAAGAAGCATGAAGACAAGGGACAAATTATGCAGCTGCAGGGCTGAGATGAGCTGTTCATACCTGGCCAGGAAGACACAAGAGAGAGAGAGAAAAAGACAGACAGACAGAGAGAGAGAGAAGATAGGATCCATCCTCCCACCTTGGTGAGAAGCATGAAGACCAGGGACAGGTTCTGCAGCTGCAGGGCCGTGATGAGCTGCTCGTACATGGCCATGAAGTGGCGGGGGGAGTTGTTGGGCACAAAGTGCGGCGACACCATGCCTGCGAGCCCCGGGTTGTCCAGGCAGAACTGCAGCAGCAGAGGCGTCTGCGAGGGAGACCGGCACACAAACTCCTGGCACACAAAGAAAACGACAATTAACTCATTCCGGATGAATTACGAGAATACTCGGAAAAGGACAACGCCAGTCAGGGCCTACTTACGAGTATTCTCGGAACAGCTTTTAAAAAAAAAGTCTAAAACCTGTCTAAATCCTTTTTTTTTTTCCAACCCAAACCACGTTTTTCGAGTTATATCTCTTCATCACTGTTCCAGTTTTCGCTTTACTTATGTTGGGTGCTTCTATCTCAATTTGTAATGTTACAAATGTCCAAAAAATCGGCCCTAGACAAGCCTCAGGAAATACTCCAATACGTTTTCACTAACAGTGATAGTAATAATGAGACTAATGATTCTGATTTTAATGCAGGTAACCACAATCTCAAAGTGAAAAATAAACTCGGATCAACCAGTAATGTCAAAACTGAATCATTGACACACATGCACACACACGCACATGCACACATACACTGTGTATGTGTGTGTGTGTGCATGTGTGCGCGTGTGTGTGTTGCTTTGTTTTAATTGTCTTTCACCAACAAAGCAGTAAAGGTAAAAGAACCACCTCAGTGCTCTTGGTTGAAAATCATAATTTTTGTATATGTGCATTGTCTATTTTCATCGTTTTCCATGGTCACCCCAGTAACCGGGTGAAGGTGCCGACCGGTCTCACCTGGCCCAGGATCTCGACGCAGGAGGAGAAGAATTGCCTGGTCGGGGGGTAGAAGTTGGTCTCCTCGCACACCTGCTGGGTCAGGTGGAAGAACAGGGTGCAGGCAACCTCACACAGCACCGCCTGGTGACCGGGGTCCGCGCTTGTCTGGGACAGCTTGATCAGCAACCTGACAGCAGTTGTTACAGAATCTAGTCAGTCAGCTTGATCAGCAACCTGACACATGGCAGCAGCTGTCATAGAATCTAGTCAGTAATGGACTTGATCAGCAATCTGACAGCAGTTGTTACAGAATCTAGTCAGTCAGCTTGATCATCAACCTGACAGCAGTTGTTACAGAATCTAGTCAGTCAGCTTGATCAGCAGCCTGACACATGGCAGCAGTTGTCATAGAATCTAGTCAGTAATGGACTTGATCAGCAACCTGTCACATGGCAGCAGTTGTCATAGAATCTAGTCAGTAATGAACAACTTGATCAGCAGCTTGACACATGACAGCAGTCGTCATAGAATCTAGTCAGTAATGGACTTGATCAGCAACCTGTCACATGGCAGCAGTTGTCATAGAATCTAGTCATTAATGGACAGCTTGATCAGCAACCTGACACATGACAGCAGCTGTCATAGAATCTAGTCAGTCAGCTTGATCAGCAACTTGACACATGACAGCAGCTGTCACAGCATCTAGTCAGTAATGGACAGCTTGATCAGCAACCTGACACATGACAGCAGTCATCATAGAATCTAGTCAGTATTGAACAACTTGATCAGCAACTTGACACATGACAGCAGTCGTCATAGAATCTAGTCAGTAATGGACAGCTTGATCAGCAACCTGACACATGACAGCAGCTGTTATAGAATCTAGTCAGTAATGAACAACTTGATCAGCAACCTGACACATGACAGCAGCTGTTATAGAATCTAGTCAGTAATGAAGTTGATCAGCAACCTGACACATGGCAGCAGCTGTCATAGAATCTAGTCAGTAATGGACAGCTTCATCAGCAAACTGACACATGGTCAAGGTCACACGATTGGGGGGACATTTTCAGCACAGTTTCACGCACACTTTGTTCAGACACAGGTGTGAACTGAGACAACGGGGAGCCACTGAAGGCTTTCTCATTCACCACAGTGTAGGATATACTGACTGTTTAAGTCTACCCATCAAGTTACCAGTCACACGGAAAAGTTATTTGCAGGTGGCAACATATGTGTATATATGTATGTATGCCTGTCTACATAATACTGACGTGATGGCATTCTCTACATGAACAATGGCAACGCAAACATTCTGTAGCACAGACTCTATGATGAGCTGCTTGTGTGTGTGTGTGTGTGTGTGTGTGTGTGTGTGTGTGTGTGTGTGTGTGTGTGTGTGTGTGTGTGTGTGTATGCGTGTATACGTAATACTAATGTGATGGCATTCTCCACATGAACAGCAGCGATGCAGACATTCTGTGGTGGGGGCAGCACAGATGATGAGCTGCTTGTGTGTGTGTGTGTGTGTGTGTGTGTGTGTGTGTGTGTATCTGCATGCATGTCTACATAATACTGACGTGATGGCATTCTCCACATGGACAGCAGCAATGCAGACGTTCTGTGGTGGGGGCAGCACAGACTCTATGATCAGCTGTTTGTACTCTGCCCTGTTTTCGTCCATCTTCCTCTGAACCACTGGGTTCACCTCACGTTCCTCCACCTAATCATAATAATAATAATTATAATAATAAACATTCATCACGCGTAATCTTAGAGCAAAGCCCTAAGTGCAAGCTTACAAAGCAAGTAATATATAAATCAATAATATCAAGCAGCTTAATTTAAATAAATCACAAAACATTCCATCAAACACAAGTTGCACAGGTGCAAGCGCTCACGCAGCTGTGCCACTCTATATATTTTTTGAAGATGGGTTTGCCTGCTTTTTTAATTTTTTTTATTTTAGTTTTGAAAGCAGAATTTTATGGACTCGAGCGGAAGGACGGAAGAAATGTAGTCTGGGTGGAAGAAATTATGCTCAAAACGGAAAGGTTGGCAGGTCTGTGAATGACAGTTGGAAAAGAAAAAGGCCGAGTCAAAGAGAGTGATAACTTAGAGGAAGTTGCATGCAAGCACAGAACTACTTGTAGTGAAAGACCCCCTGGTATCTCCACAGGGAGGCTCAGTGTGTGCATGGATGCAACTGAAGAAAATCCAAAACCTGGCAGGGATCCAGGTTGCCCCCCCTGAAGAAAAAGAAAAATCATACTCAATTTGAAGCTTATTCCAGGCTTGTAAAGTGAGAATTCAACACTTTGAATCAATTTTTTTTGTGTGTGGTCAAAATGTTGAAAAACAGATAATTCAACACTTTTTTCCCCTTGAACTTTGAATCAATTTTTGTGTGTGTGTGTGTGGTCCAAATTTTGAAAAAAAAGATTTCAACACTTTTTTCCCCTTGAACTTTGAATCAATTTTTGTGTGTGTGTGTGGTCAAAATTTTGAAAAAACAGGCCTGGTATCCGAGGCAAGGGTGCATCCACATGTCTGACCTTGAGGGAGACGACGGCGGGGCCGGCACAGCGGTGCAGGGGGTTCATGACGCGGGAGCGGCACTCGATGAGCACCTTGGCGATCTTGGTGGCATTGCTCCACTGGTCGGGCAGCAGGTCCAGGTATGCCTCGTCCACGCCGCAATGCTGCGCCGCCCGCGTAGAGAAAAACCTGGGCAAAGGGCAACGGAAAGCAACTCAATATATAGAAAAACGTGGGCAAAGGGCAACGGAAAGCAACTCAATATATAGAAAAACGTGGGCAAAGGGCAACGGAAAGCAACTCAATATATAGAAAAACCTGGGCAAAGGGCAACGGAAAGCAACTCAATATATAGAAAAACCTGGGCAAAGGGCAACGGAAAGCAACTCAATATATAGAAAAACCTGGGCAAAGGGCAACGGAAAACAACAATTCAATATATTGAAAAACCTGGGCAAAGGGCAGCGGAAGACGATTCAATATTTTGAAAAACCTGGGCAAAGGGCAACGGAAGACAATTCAATATATAGAAAAACCTGGGCAAAGGGCAACGGAAGACAATTCAATACATAGAAAAACCTGGGCAAAGGAAACCAATTCAATATATAGAAAATCCTGGGGAAAGGGCAACGGAAAACAATTCAATACATAGAAAAACCTGGGGAAAAGGCAACGGAAAACAATTCAATACATAGAAAAACCTGGGGAAAAGGCAACTGAAAACAATTCAATACCATAGTGTGACGCATCAAGAAAAACCTGCGGAAAGGGCAACGGAAAACAATTCAAAAAAATTTCAATGCCATAGTGCTGCATTGCACGCGACGAGAGAAACCTCAGGAAAGGGTAACGGAAAACATAATGCTCTCATCCCTAGCTGGTGCATTCGTACCAAAGTGTTCAAGTGCTTCGACTGTTGGGATGATCCCTGGAGTCTTTCAGCCAGGGTACGACAACAACAACAACAGAGATAAGTCTCTGTGATTGGAATACAGCATATAACATATATATATATATATACCAAATACGTGATCACAGACTCACTTGGTGAACTCGGCCAGTACACTCAAGTCGGAGTCGAGGAGGTGGATGGCGGCCATTTTGTCGGTGAGGAGGGCGGGGGAGATGTCGGGGACAGGGGGCGACACCGGCTGCAGGACAGGGGGACTCACGGGGCTCTTGTAGCGCTGCAGCCGCTCCTTTATACGCTCTGTGGCTGCACAAAATGAGAGGACACCTTAAATATCTCTGAGAAAGAGCGAGAGAGAGAAGTGCGCTAATGCTTGTGCAGGGGTCTTGTAGCGCTGCGCACACACACACACACACATACACACACACCGCATGGACACACACACACACACACCACATGAACACACGCACAAACACACACACACATACCGCATGGACACACACACACATGAACACATGAACACACACGCACACACCACATGGACACACGCACACACACACACCACATGAACACACACACAAACAAACACACAGTGGTAACGCGGTCGCCTCGTATACAATAAACCCGAGTTTGAACCTGGGTACAGGGGATTTTTTCCTCTCACTCTGCACTAGGCCTTACTGTCTGAACATGGAGTCTTTTGGATAAGACGATAACCTGAGGTCCCATGTGCCCATGCACTCAGCACACATTAAACCTAGTGGCAATGAAAAAGTTGTCATTTGGTCCAAATGTACCCCCTCCACCCCCTTTCTTTCCTCATCAGTCACACAAACATCGCATGGAATTTTTTTTTTTAAAAGGTGGCGCGCCTCTTGCTGCGACGCGTTCTCCAGGTGGGAGCAAGCCGAATTTCACAGAGTCGCCTCTGTGACCATAAAGTACCAAGTACCCAATACACACGCATACGTCATGACAAAGACAACACGTACCTGTCTTCTGTCCCGGTAGCACAGTACCGCGTCGATGGGTCGGGGAGTGGGATCCAATCTGGGGCTGGCCTGAAACCAGTTTCCGCCACTGGGCCGCAAACAGGCTGATGTCATACTGCGCCCCTTCAAAGTCCACAAACTCCAGCCAGGGAGCCTAAAGGTAAACGCACAGTTAAAATTAACAAAGTACCATCAAAGACACTTAGAGCTGACGCAAAGACTGACCACAGCCTGACTGCTCACAGCAGTAGTGGTGAGTGAAGCCAGATGTTACCTGCCGTGCGAGCTAAAGGGTGAGCAGTAGGTGTTTGATTGCCCTGCTGAACCTGCCACTCTCCCATGGACCTAGGCATGCTAAAGGGTGAGTGGTAGGTGTTTGATTGCCCTGCTGAACCTCCCACACTCCTCCATGTACCAAGGCATGCTAAAGGGTGAGTGGTAGGTGTTTGATTGCCCTGCTGAACCTCCCACACTCCTCCATGTACCAAGGCATGCTAAAGGGTGAGTGGTAGGTGTTTGATTGCCCTGCTGAACCTCCCACACTCCTCCATGTACCAAGGCGTGCTAAAGGGTGAGTGGTAGGTGTTTGATTGCCCTGCTGAACCTCCCACACTCCTCCATGTACCAAGGCGTGCTAAAGGGTGAGCGGTAGGTGTTTGATTGCCCTGCTGAACCTGCCACATGCCTCCATGTACCAAGGCGTGCTAAAGGGTGAGTGGTAGGTGTTTGATTGCCCTGCTGAACCTCCCACATGCCTCCATGTACCAAGGCGTGCTAAAGGGTGAGTGGTAGGTGTTTGATTGCCCTGCTGAACCTGCCACATGCCTCCATGTACCAAGGCGTGCTAAAGGGTGAGCGGTAGGTGTTTGATTGCCGTGCTGAACCTGCCACACTCTCCCATTGACCAAGGCATGCTAAAGGGTGAGTGGTAGGTGTTTGATTGCCCTGCTGAACCTGCCTTTCTCCCATTGACCAAAGCATGCTAAAGGGTGAGTGGTAGGTGTTTGATTGCCCTGCTCAACCTGCCTTTCTCCCATTGACCAAGGCATGCTAAAGGGTGAGTGGTGTTTGATTGCCCTGCGAAAGGGTGAGTGGAAGGAACGGCTTGTGAAATATGGCTTTGAGCTTGGAGCCAAGTGTTCTGTCTTTGCACAAGCTCTTTGGTACCATATATACAGTGATGTACCGAGGATCGAAAAATGATAGGACAAACTGTCCTGAGACAAGAGAAATCGATAGGACAGTGTCCTGGCTCTTGCAGAAATAAGACGAAGTGTGCCAGTGTTAGAAATTTAATAAGACATTTGTCCTGACAGGGGAGAACATAATAGAACATTTTCAATTTTAATAGGTCAATGTTCTATGACCGGGGCCTCGGGACATCACTGTATAATAATATGGTAGTTTACGGACTATAGCAATTTTTTTGTACAGACTGACATCCCTGCTCCTTATAATATGACTAACCATATATTGTAAACAAATTGCTAAAGCAAAATCAGAGTTCTGTGTAAAATATGATATAATATGATATAATATGATGCACCTTATTATAATCAGTAAAATATGGTACTATCTTGCTTGATGCAAAAACTGGGAGAAAAAAGGCCTTTGTTGAAAGAAAATCTAAGAGAAACCAAATGTGAGTGACAAGTTCAATACGAGTGACAACAGATCACAGTTTCATAAAAAGACAGTTTTGCATTCAACAAGTTTAAAAATAAGAGCCATCAGGTAATGTTCTTCTTCTTCCAGTAATGTCCACCTGCCGTTTATCGGCAATTATTGACATATACAGGGGTTCAAAGACGAAGATGCGCAGCACGGGATGATGATGGGATTTGAGAAAGATATAAGATAATAGAAAAGCGTTTGTTGTTTACAATGGCATTGACAGGATATGAAGAGACTTAGAGAGTAATGTGGTTGGGTATTTAATTTATAAGTTCAGATAGGCATTAAAGGGGCACCCTGACGGATGAGTTTTTGCAAGAAACACGTCGAGATCACCAGAAAGACAGCCTTTTCAAGGATCGGAACGCTCACTTTGCTCTGATTTCCTAGAAATTAAACCGTCAAATTTTCGATTCCTCCTTGGTGGAGATGCCGGAGAGAGTAGCCATTTTGGATGGGGTGGATGGAGGTCACTCATTTGTGGTTGAAGCGTTTTCTTTTTTTGTAGTGCAGCTAAAAAAAAAAAAGGAGCTATTTCCTTTGTTGTGAGCGAAATTCCTTGAGATAAACTGTATAAAATTTAAAAAAATAAAAATAAAAATGCCTGTATAAAATCTCGTGCAAACGATTTGGTGGCCATTACAAAAGAGACGGCAAACGCCTTCTCTTTGGGTGAAAGAATTTGACTTCCTGCACCTCCGCCAAGGAGGAATCGCCGATTTGACGGTTTGATTTCTCAAAAACCTGATCAAAGTGAGTGTTGCAATCTCTGTAAAGGGTGTTTTCCTGGTAATCTCGACGTGTTTCTTACAAAAAAACTAATCCGTCAGGGTGCCCCTTTAAATAGTGTTCTGCTGACTCACGTTGTTGGGCACAAAGATGTGCATGAGGCGCGGTGCTTCGTACTGGGGGGGCAGGGCAGGCAGGTAGAGGTCAGCGCCGTGAAGCCTGGGCTCCTCCAGCCACAGGGAGAGGGTCTGGTACAGCCTGGGGGAGAAAGCAGAAAAGTTAAGACGTTCGCCTGCCAAATGTAATGTGTGACTGCAGCGTGAGTGACCCGGGTTCGAATCCCGGCCTCGCCCTTTCTTTCTAGTTTGACAGGAAAATCGAACTGAATCTCCAGTCCTTCGGATGGGGACTTAAAGCTAGTCTGACCCGTGCACTTTACGCACGTAAAAATCCCACGGCAGTTGAAAGTCGGCAAGAGCAGGGAGAAATCCCACTGCCTGGTATGGCCAAATTGACAGCTAGGTTTTCCAAGTGTGCCCACACCCCCTCCTCACCCTGTCCCTCCCAAAAAACATATACAAAAATGGGGTAGGCGCTGCACATGCAGCGACGCGCTCTCCAGGGGAGAGCAGCCCGAATTTTACAGAGATAAGTCTCTGTGACTAGAACATACCAAATACAAAAATACCAGTGACAGAGAATATGCAGAGTGAAACAAAACACAGAAAAAGACAGAATGCAAAGAAACTCTACAGAGAGCTGGACAACAGAGGATCTTCGGAGAAGAAGCCCCCCCTCCCTTAATGAAGACCCTCTGGTTGTTCAGCTCTGAGGCAGGCAGAATGCAAAGAAACTCTACAGAGAGCTGGACAACAGAGGATCTTCGGAGAAGAAGCCCCCCCTCCGCTTAATGAAGACCCTCTGGTTGTTCAGCTCTGAGGAAGGCAGAATGCAAAGAAACTCTACAGAGAGCTGGACAACAGAGGATCTTCGGAGAAGAAGCCCCCCCTCCGCTTAATGAAGACCCTCTGGTTGTTCAGCTCTGAGGAAGGCAGAATGCAAAGAAACTCTACAGAGAGCTGGACAACTGAGGGTCTTCAGAGAAGAAGCCCCCCCTCCCACACCTTAATGAAGACATTCTGGTTGTCCAGCTCTGAGGAAGGCAGAATGCAAAGAAACTCTACAGAGAGCTGGACAACTGAGGGTCTTCAGAGAAGAAGCCCCCCCTCCCACACCTTAATGAAGACATTCTGGTTGTTCAGCTCTGAGGAAGGCAGAATGCAAAGAAACTCTACAGAGAGCTGGACAACTGAGGGTCTTCAGAGAAGAAGCCCCCCCTCCCACACCTTAATGAAGACATTCTGGTTGTCCAGCTCTGAGGAAGGCAGAAAACATAGTGAATGTTGGTGAACAGAAAGTTGTCAATTAAAGACAAATAGAAAGTAATTCTTACACAGAAAGACAACAAAAAAGAACCCACCCAATTTTATACAGAGAAAGAAAAATGAAATCAAATCATACAAGTTTCAACCCTTAGCTGCCTATTTTATTGTAAGGGTCCTCACTGCAGCATACAGTATCTAAGCAAAGGTTGGCAAGCTTGACTAAAAAATTAACTGATTGACTAATTAACTAATGTCCACATTAATACATGCTCAGATGCCACAATGATATCTCACACACAGAAACACACACAAATACACGCACACACACATCCCCATAGTACAGTGGTAGCACAGTGGTAGCGCGTTCGCCTCGTGTCAAGTAAACCCGAGCTCGAACCTGGGAACAGGGGATTTTTCCTCTCACTCTGCACTAAGCCTTACGATCTGAACGTGGAGTCTTTCAGGTGAGACGATAAACCGAGGTCCCGTGAAAAAAAGAAAAAAAAGTGGGTGGCACGCCTCTGGCTGCGACGCGCTCTCCAGGTGGGAGCAACCCGAATTTCACAGAGACGCCTCTGTGACTACAAAGTACCTAATACCTACCTAATTATCATCATTCTATTTGGCATTCTGTGACAAAAACTAATCCAGACAGAAGATAGCAATGCTGACCTGGCCAGCTGGCTGTGGAACTCTTTGGAGCTGAAGTACTGGGGGCTTTCCTCCGTCAGGGGACTGGGCAGGGGGGTGTCCGTCTCCGAGCCACCGCCTACACAGTAAAGAAGAACGCAGCTTATAGGATGCAAAGTGAATTAGATTAAGATTAAGATTAAAATTATAGCCCCGTCGACAACTAAGGCCATGTCAGGGCTGTCACCACGTTAAATCTTACCACGTATTAAAAAGGGATAAAAACACAAGGTAAAAACAAAATCAAAGTTTTTTTGTTAAAATACTTTTGTTAAAAAACCCATTAATCAATCACAAACTTAGCAAGTAAAAACATGACACGTCTAGAATTTAAAAACATCACAGTAGCTTGCATCAAGTGAAAAATAGTAATCTCTTTCAAGTACTTAAGCACCCTGCATTTTTTCTGACGTTCCGTTCTCTGCCACTGCATTCTTTTTGAGGCGGTGAAAAATGCTAACACCCACTTGATTAAAAATGCTATAATTTTCTCTGTGTGTTGTGTGCAGACTTGATTATTGGAATAATAATAAAGAGATGATTGAGGAAAGTTTTGATATGATGTATTTTGCTGTCCGTGTATGTTTTGTTGTTGAAAAAAAAAGAAGAAGCGAAATCAACAAAGCGAAAGTGTTGACTTACTGTTTCGGCACGGTCGGAATGAGTGCCGTCTGCTTCAAAGTTCGCCCACTGACTAATTAACTCATGTCTAAGATCCCTTTAACGAAATAACTCACGGAAATATCATTAAGAATATTATGAAAGGCATCATTTTCTTTGAATTCAACCTAGTAGTCAAAATCGGAACCGAATCACAATCGCGGCTCGAATCAATATTGGATCGTCTTCATCGAGTCACAACGACATCTGCTACCCCCCCTTCTACTGCATTACGATCTTCTATCACCCTTTCACTGTCGATATCCGACCTAACAAAGCCTAAGAATTCATGATTTAAACAAATATTGACGCTAATTTCCAGTAGGAAGCTTCGCCAACACGGAAAATCCGCCATATTTGATAGTGAACTTTACTTTCACACCGATTGAAACTTTGAAAAATTCATACAACTACTAAAAAAGCAAATGGCGGCTTGCTGGAAGAGAAGCAAGGAGCCGAGCCTCATTCTGAAGCTATGGTGAGGTAGTTTCTATTATTAGTAACAAAAATAAGGTCCGCGAAGCATTGGTTTGGGGGTACCCTCTCAGGGCGACACAGTGCGCCTGCAGTTACAGGGGAGATTATCGGCTCAGCGCCTGCAGTGTGCTAAAGGTTAAAGATCGTGTCAGGCGGAACGTCACAGAACAAAATTTTCATTGACTCCGCAGTGTAGTGTTTCCTTTTACTGTCGTATAAATCCCAGCAGTCCAAAAGGACATGACGAATGGAAATTGGAGAATCGCATGCTACACAGTAAGGCGGGTCCTCTCCTTTCAATAGAAATGA
Organism: Phymorhynchus buccinoides; assembly: GCA_017654935.2. NCBI lineage: Eukaryota > Metazoa > Mollusca > Gastropoda > Neogastropoda > Raphitomidae > Phymorhynchus > Phymorhynchus buccinoides. The sequence continues at coordinate 54,552,416 of CM065687.1, forward strand.
ATGCGTGTAGTATGTGTGTCCAATGTGTAATCTACACATAAGCGTTTCTTCCTTCCGGCCGCCAGCAGACGAAGGAAGATATTCTTCAAGGTCTGGACGAATGTTATAAAGCTTGTTATCCTGTTGAAGGTTACTCAAAGAGAATAAAGTCAGGATTCTATGATAAAGTATAAGTATGTTTAGTCCCACTTACAAAGAAAGGCTTAGACAAGTTAGAGCAGGCGCACGCACACACACACACTCACTCACCTCCCCAAATCTCACTCTCATCTTCCCACACATACATACAGAATCTTCCACGTACAAGAAGGGGTAGAGCTGGCAGAAGAAGCCTGTTGTTTCTCTGTCTTCTTGCAAGAACAGCGTCCTGTAGTTAATCTCTCTCGTTTTCTCTCCGTCCCTCCCCTCTCTCCCTTCTTTCCCCCTCCCGCTCTATCTCTGTCTGTCTGTCTCCCTCTCTCCCTCCCTCCCTCTCACGTGAAGGGGTGGGGGTGGTAGAAGAGGGTGGTTGATCCTCCATCTTCTTACTGTAGCTGTCGTCATGCGGTTCATATATAACACATACATACACACCCTCTCTCTCCCTCAACCCCCCCCCCCCTCTCTCTCTTGTTTGTCATGTCTCTCTCTCTCATGTGAAGGGGTGGATGTGGCAGAAGAAGAGGGTGGTTGATCCTCCGTCTTCTTACTGTAGCTGTCATCCTGCGGTTCATACCTAAACACACATACATACACACTCTCTCTCTCCCTCCACCCCCACCCACCCCTTTTGTCATCTGTCTCTCTATCTCATGTGAAGGGGTGGATGTGGCAGAAGAAGAGGGTGGTTGATCCTCCGTCTTCTTACTGTAGCTGTCATCCTGCGGTTCATACCTAACACACATACATACACACTCTCTCTCTCCCTCCACCCCCACTCACCCCTTTTGTCATCTGTCTCTCTCTCTCTCATGTGAAGGGGTGGATGTGGCAGAAGAAGAGGGTGGTTGATCCTCCGTCTTCTTACTGTAGCTGTCATCCTGCGGTTCATACCTAACACACATACATACACACTCTCTCTCTCCCTCCACCCCCACCCACCCCTTTTGTCATCTGTCTCTCTATCTCATGTGAAGGGGTGGATGTGGCAGAAGAAGAGGGTGGTTGATCCTCCGTCTTCTTACTGTAGCTGTCATCCTGCGGTTCATACCTAACACACATACATACACACTCTCTCTCTCCCTCCACCCCCACTCACCCCTTTTGTCATCTGTCTCTCTCTCTCTCATGTGAAGGGGTGGATGTGGCAGAAGAAGAGGGTGGTTGATCCTCCGTCTTCTTACTGTAGCTGTCATCCTGCGGTTCATACCTAACACACATACATACACACTCTCTCTCTCCCTCCACCCCCACCCACCCCTTTTGTCATCTGTCTCTCTATCTCATGTGAAGAGGTGGATGTGGCAGAAGAAGAGGGTGGTTGATCCTCCGTCTTCTTACTGTAGCTGTCATCCTGCGGTTCATACCTAACACACATACATACACACTCTCTCTCTCCCTCCACCCCCACCCACCCCTTTTGTCATCTGTCTCTCTATCTCATGTGAAGGGGTGGATGTGGCAGAAGAAGAGGGTGGTTGATCCTCCGTCTTCTTACTGTAGCTGTCATCCTGCGGTTCATACCTAACACACATACATACACACTCTCTCTCTCCCTCCACCCCCACCCACCCCTTTTGTCATCTGTCTCTCTATCTCATGTGAAGGGGTGGATGTGGCCAAAGAAGAGGGTGGTTGATCCTCCGTCTTCTTACTGGAGCTGTCGTCCTGCGGTTCATACCTAACACACATGCATACACACTCTATCTCCCCACCCCCCCTCTCTCTCTCATTTGTCATCTGTCTCTCTCTCTCACGTGAAGGGGTGGATGTGGCAGAAGAGGGTGGTTGATCCTCCATCTTCTTGCTGTAGCTGTCGTCCTGCGGTTCGTACCTAACACACATGCATACACACTCTATCTCCCCACCCCCCCTCTCTCTCATTTGTCATCTGTCTCTCTATATCTCACGTGAAGGTGTGGATGTGGCAGAAGAGGGTGGTTGATCCTCCGTCTTCTTACTGTAGCTGTCGTCCTGCGGTTCGTACTTGAGGTGGAACTCTGCTGCCTCGGCCAGCTTCTTCCGCAGCTTCTTCAGCATGGAGGACATGCTCAGGCTCTGGAAGAAACGCTCACCCACACTCGCCCTCTTTGGCATTCTGTGGGCGCGCACAAACGCAAAAGCACGCACATGCACACACACACAGAGAGAAAGTGAATTTATAGCATGTGGAATGAAGTATAATGCTATAATCTGCTTGGTCCTTCAGCATGAATCACAACTCAATTCAATTCTATTCAATCATTTTATTGTTTTCACAAAAAGCAAAGAAATTCGCTGCCTGGCATGCACATTTTATAAATAATAAGACACAACACAAGAAATGCATAGGAAGACAACTTAAATAAGACAACATTTTAAAACACACACACACACACACATGCACGCATGCACACATACATACACACCAACAACAATCCAATCAGGTACTATTCAGACAAATATTATGCATAAAGTTATAAAGTATTACTCGTGAGAGCAAACATTTGACACTCAGTCTCACACACACACACACACACACACACACACAAGCATACACACACACACCTTTGGGCTAGTGGCTTTAGTTATGCTTGCTGCAACCTTAAGCCATGACCAAAGAAAACAGCTCTTACACATTTTAATTGGGGTCTTCTTCACCATATACATTTTTCAAAGAGTTGGGTCTAAAATAAAGACAGAAGGTTTTGAGGGATAGGGCTAGGCTCAGGTTAGAGAAGGGTTCTTGGACAGATGTACATACGTTTATGCATTCAGTGACAGCAGAATCAACACCCAAAAATACTGTGATACAAGATCAAACGCATACTGTCCATGCTGTGCGCATCTGCCCGGGTATGGGGAGAAGAAGTTCTACTCATGGGGTAATGAGCAAAAGAACAACAAAAAACCCACTTTGGTATGCCAGGATGAAATGACATGAAAGCTTTAGCACGAAACAAACACCTACTGTCCGTGCTGAGCTATAGAGAGAAGAAGTCCGAGGCATAGATAAAAGAAACTCTGCCAGACGAGGGGCCCCATGGGGGGGGGGGGGGGGGGGGGACTAAGAATAACATTTGAAACACCTTGACTGCCACCAACGTATTACGTACTGAAGAGGAATAACCCTGATATGCTGGCTTTTGCTCTAACATTTAATCAAGAGAGTAATATCCCCAGACCATTTTGCCAGATTGGCTCTATCAGTTGTCTTTTTCATGTCATGATTTGCCCAATGATTTTTTTCTTTAATTTTATCTGGCAGTCAAGGGGTTAACGCCTGGAAGAGGGTTAAAACGTTACTGTGATACTTCTTCTTCTGCTGCGTTCCCATGATGGGTAAAGCACGTATGTGTCCGGTTTTCAGTCTTCACTGGTCTCCCCGCTGCGTAAAACTGACACATTCCGATTTTGGAGGAGCTCAAAGCAGAAAAGTTATTTGGAAGATTTGCTTTAAAAAAAAAAGGCAGGAGAATGGGCCAATAAGTCAGAAAGATAGTCAGAAAGATAGTAGATGACAGTAAGCGAAGGGAAAAGGCAGCGCCAAAGAGAGGGGCATATTAAAGGAAGTTACAAGCACAGAACTTCAAGAAGGTGGGGGAACTATTTTTACAAAAGGCATCCACCCACTGCCCCGACTGTGATACAAGATCAGTACATACTGTCCGTGCTGGGCGCATCGTCCGAGGTACAGTGAGAAGAAGCTCTGCCAGATGAGGGGTCCCATGGGGTGGGTGATGGGGGTGTCCAGGGCCTGCTGGGCCCACCGGTACACACTCAGCCGGCCCACTGACGGGGAGAACTCCAGCTTGAGGCGGGCCGTCACGTTCTGCACACAGTAGAGTTCATAGGGACTATACACAACACACACAGTGTAGAGACACATCGTTGAGACTCGTTATGTCTTCATAGGGACTATACACAACACACACACACAGTGTAGAGACACATCGTTGAGACTCGTTATGTCTTCATAGGGACTATACACAACACACACACACAGTGTAGAGACACATCGTTGAGACTCGCTATGTCTTCATTTTCTTTACTTCTTCTTCTTCTTCTTCGATCGCTCCGAGTTTCCTGTCAATTATGAGCGCAGATGCGTCATGCTGCCGTTATGCGCCTAAGAAAGAAATAAGTTAGGCTCAGCATGTCCGACTTCGGCTGGAGGAAATCGTTTTGAAACTGTTTTTCTCGAAAAAAGGCAGGAGAATGGACCAGTAAGGCAGAAAAATAGTAGATGACAGTAAGCAAAGTGAAAAGGCAGAGTCAAAGAGAGTGACACATTAGAGGAAGATACAAGCACAGAACTTACAGAAGGTGGGGGAGCTATTTATAAAGACCCCCTGGTATCCCCAAGGGGGATTTTCTTTACTAAAAGTAGTTAATAAAGAGTGCTTTCACTATTACTATTTACGGCACTGGCATCTGTTTTCAAACATGTAGGCTTACCTTAGTCCTCTTCGATCCAGGTGGAGCGTAAGGCGCCAACAAAGGTCCTCCAACCATGACGGTGCTATGTAGACTTAGCGATCCATTATGACTATTTGAGTTAAGCTGGTGAATAACTATTAATAACCTTTTCCTCATCTATCAATCCTCCAACTCAAAACCTAGCAAACCAGAACCCACCTTCATAGCAGTGTCCAGGGGCAGGGCGGGCCACAGACCACTCCCCTCCGTCCTCCACACCCATCAAACCAGAACCAACCTTCATAGCAGTGTCCAGGCGCAGGGTAGTTGTTGCTGCAGGGCAGGCCATAGACCACTCTCCTCCGTCCTCCACACCCAGAACCCACCTTCATAGCAGTGTTCAGGGGCAGGGCAGGCCACAGACCACTCTCCTCCATCCTCCACACCCATCAAACCAGAACCAACCTTCATAGCAGTGTCCAGGGGCAGGGCAGGGTTGGTCAGCAGCTGTTGCTGCAGGGCGGGCCACAGACCACTCCCCTCCGTCCTCCACACCCAGAACCCACCTTCATAGCAGTGTTCAGGGGCAGGGCAGGCCACAGACCACTCTCCTCCATCCTCCACACCCATCAAACCAGAACCAACCTTCATAGCAGTGTCCAGGGGCAGGGCGGGCCACAGACCACTCTCCTCCGTCCTCCACACCCAGAACCCACCTTCATAGCAGTGTTCAGGGGCAGGGCGGGCCACAGACCACTCCCCTCCGTCCTCCACACCCATCAAACCAGAACCCACCTTCATAGCAGTGTCCAGGGGCAGGGCAGGGTTGATCAGCAGCTGTTGCTGCAGGGCGGGCCACAGGCCACTCCCCTCCGTCCTCCACACCCATAACCACCTTCATAGCAGTGTTCAGGGGCAGGGCGGGCCACAGACCACTCCCCTCCGTCCTCCACACCCATCAAACCAGAACCCACCTTCATAGCAGTGTCCAGGGGCAGGGCAGGGTTTGTCAACAGCTGTTGCTGCAGGGCGGGCCACAGACCACTCCCCTCCGTCCTCCACACGTGACACCCATCAAACCAGAACCCACCTTCATAGCAGTGTCCAGGGGCAGGGCAGGGTTGGTCAGGGCGGGCCACAGACCACTCCCCTCCGTCCTCCACACGTGACACCCATCAAACCAGAACCCACCTTCATAGCAGTGTCCAGGGGCAGGACAGGGTTGGTCAGCAGCTGTTGCTGCAGGGCGGGCCACAGACCACTCTCCTGGTCCAGGGCGCCCTCCACACCCAGCACATGGTAGGCCAGCCAGCCAAACTCCGGCATGGAGGACCTCTCCATCAGGGAGGGGGCGCCGCTCGTCCCCCCGGCCACCCAGCTCAGGAAACCTCCCCGCGACTTGCTGTCCGACTGCAGCTGCTGGAAAAGGAACATAGAATATGAGAGAGATCGGGGATGTGAGGGGGGGTCTTTCATACAAACAGTTCCCCCATCTTCTAGAAGTTCTTCCTCTAATCTGATATAATAGAGATAGCTATGTGCCTGTTTCAGGCCGGAGGACATCAAATGAACTTTCTTTCATCGTTCAGCTACAGAGACAGACAGAATGGGATAGGGGGGGGGGGGGGGGGGGGGGGGGGGGGGGATCTAAGAATTACCTTTTACTTTTGTTGATGCTGGTTAACTGTTAACTGTTTGATAAATAAGCTGTGCCAACTCTTCCAAATTTCTGATATCTCTTTCTCCCTCTATGCACAAACCTTGTGGTAATGTCTGAAGACTTCGTCCAGCTTTTCCTTGGCCCCCTTCTGCAGGTAGCTCCAGCGCACCAGGTGATCCAGCACGAAGCAGCAATTCCTGCCATCAGCACCAGTGTGTCATCATCTTTATCACCTTCATCATCACCATCTATCATCCTCATCATTATCAACTTCACCATCATCGTCATCATCCTCATCACCTTCACAATCACCACCTTCATCATCATCACCTTCACCTTCATCATCATCTATCATCCTCATCATTATCACCTTCATCAGGAGGGATCACAATCATCGCCTTCATCATCATCGAGTGATGTCATCAACCTTCCTCCCAGTCATTCACAAGACACAATAACACCATTTTTTTTTTATTGTAGTGAGAAGAAAAAAAATCAACGATCAAACAGCTGCCACTCTTAGCCCCCACAAAATGTTGAGTCAATGTCAATCAATAAGAAGAAGATGAAATAGTGACTGCTGTACCTTTTGAGATATAGGGACACAGAGACCTGTGAAAACGGTACCTTGGAGGTGAGACTTTCCAGCGCTTCGTGTCCTAGAGTGACAAGAGCCGTACGAACGAAGGGCCATAAAACGAAAGCAAAACTACACAAATATACACAGAACCCAAGTTGAAAAGCAGCATGGATTCATTAAATGGATTGGTTCTCAACATGATGTCTGCGCATGTGCACGAAAGAGTTAGGGATAGGCTTAGTGTTTAGGGGTCAGCGATAGGCTTAGTGTAAGGGGTTAGCGATAGGTTTAAGGTTACGGGTTTAGAATAGGGTTATGGGATAGGGTTAGGGATAGGAGCTTTAGTGGTCAATTTAGTGTCGAATACACAAAAGATAAAATTTGATGTGACGCGTACGTCATGATCGATTTCGCACATGCTGACATTTTGAGAACAAATCCATTTCGAGAATGCCACACCGGTACAATAAAGACAAAAGATGTTAGCTGCACTCACATGTCTGTCAAGAAGTGGGCCACCTTGAAGACGGCGTGAACCCAAAACACCAGCATGGGCAGAGCCTCGCTGTGATCCAGCCGCGCTGAGATGGTGGCCTGGACATAAAGCAGCTCGAGTCCAAACAATGAAATAGATTCATATTTATTACACCAGACAGCACTAGACCCTGCTTACCCCAATATCTTCACTGTCAGTGATCCCAAGCTCTGAAAACAGTAATTTCAGAGGCATCTGTCCGTAATTTTGCTGTCGAGGAGAAATCCTTTCACCGAGAATTTTTCGCTGCCGTCAAAAACCTTTTGCTGTGACCGGGGGTGAGGGGGTGAGGGTTGGGGAGTGGTGGGGGAGGGGGGGGTGGGTGGGGGTGGCGTGGGGGGGGTGTTACACGCATGCTGCAACTTCCCATCCAAACCCAACTTCGACAACTGCCGAAATTTTGCACTTTGTACCTAGAAAAATGGTGGCATGGAGAAATAAACCGAAAGTATTCATTCAAGGGACACAAAAAATACTCACATCACTCGAAGTGATACCTTTGATAGCAGACGACACAGTAGCGAGTACATGTCTCAAACGCCATGCCTTCTTTTGATTTCTTCTTCTTCTTTTTTTTTTCGCACTCGTTCAGGTTAATTTCCCGGAAATGCAGATTTTTTTTGTTGCTGACCGTAATAGCGTAATCTGGAGTTCTCAAAACGTAATAATTACGGACAAATCCGTAGGGAAAACAGTGTCTTCAGCAGCAACCCGAAGTTCTTTCTGATGAGATCCGGACTATAAACCGAGTTCACCCGTGTGCCTATTCATGTGGCACACGTCTATATCCAATACGTATCACGTTTATTTGATCCTCGATGGGCTAACCCTAGCGCATCCCCAAAAGATTTGTCTTCATTTGTTCTAAAAATGTTACATAGAAAAAAAAGAGAAATACAATGGGTTTGCCAGCCTCTGAAAGGCAGACGGCTCCTCCCCCCTTTCCTTTCCTCACAATTTGGTCATAAGTGCCCTGGCGGCAGCAGCTCTAGTGGTGACAGGTATGCTAAAGTATCATCTGTGTAGCGAATACCCGATTTCATAGAGATTCCCCATTGTGACACTAATAAGCACTCATGCTGCGTCAACTGTCAAGGGTACACTGTGCCGGCACTTGAACACTCACCTAGCATGGCCATTCCTTGCTGACCTTGCAGGGTTGCACGCTCGTACAGTGAGTGGTCGCAACGCGTATGATCTTGCCAACCATCTAACAGAAGTGGGGCCATTCTGAAACTGGAACGTGACATCAGACCAGGCAAATACGTACTGCCGTCTGTGTGCCACCCACTGCACTGCAGGGCTATTCTTGACTTACTGGAACACACCATAAGATAGCACTAGCGACACAGTCTCAATAGACTGGTTCAGAAGTGAATTCAGTTTCTTGACAAAAATTCCAGGCTGTTCGCTAACCTGTAGTTTCCTTTCCTAGGGAGACTTTCCTCACGGCAGCGGTGTTTCCTCCCCGGCATACTTGAACTCACTAGGTCTCACAATCTGGTTTCTTTCAGTTTTCATGACCGAAATCTAAAGTGTGTGTCCTAAGAACCTCTGCCACCCTCGTCGTCGTGCTGAGACATGGAACGCTGGACATGTTCTTTCATGCAGGCTTCGTCTTCTTCCTGAAAACTGGACAACAAGCTGTGAACACACACATGTATCCAAGACGGTGTACCCACAGTGTGTAGTGAGTGTTCGGCTAACTTGTAATGTTTCCCCATCATGTTTACGACTCTCAATCTCAAATCTGGATCTTTCAGTTCCACTGACAATAACTCAGCGCTGATCCCAACCCGATCCCTTTCCTTTTAACGACATGTGCTTCTCAGTGAAAACTTTCAATGCGAAAATTAGTATGCGTGTCTCCGTAAAACTTTACCCACGTTACTTTTTACGGATCTTGGAGATGGATTATTTCCATCCTCAATGCATACAACATTAGACAGCAATGTATAAACTTCAACTAAAGTACCCACAATTTTATTACGACTTCAGCCTTGGTGATCATCACGAGACGAGTCCTATGCCATCTCTTCCACTATTGTACTACAGCCCTCCCAACCCGACCCTTTCCCAAGACCAATCGTTGATGAACCTACGAGCAACAGGTTTTACTTGTCCCCTAAGAGCAATTGCTATGATGACGTAAAACCTTCTACTAACAACAACTACCCACAATCAACAGCTTGATGTTTTATTGGTACCATTATTGGTCAATAGTTTGAACACCTCCCCCCCAAACAAAAAAAACAAAAAAATTCAGATCAACTCTCATTTTTATCATTGCATTAATAGTTTGTAACACAAAAATACTTGTTCACAATCATTAATTAACATCGATACTAATTGTTGATTGTACCACACCACACATGCATGCACACACTTCATGCATGAGCGCACGACACAAACACACACAGAAAACGACCACAACCAAACAGCTTATACGCATGTACCGTATTTGAAGGAAAAAACTATAAGAGCGCACCTGATTATAAAGCACACGACCCCAAATTTAACACAAAATTCAGATTTTTGTTATATTTTCTTACTATATTGTTAGTCATATTGTAAGGCGTAGGGATCTCAGTCTGGGGAAAGAGTATCGCCTACAGTATCATTCTCTAGGAGATTCTGGAGAGTGAGTGCCAATGAACTGGGAGACTGCACAGCTCAACACATGATGACCAAGTGAGTACTAACTACAAATGATTATCATCATCGTTATTGTTATAACTGACGTTTCATTCTCCAGTAGATACTGGAGTTGTGCTGATGAACTGAGGCACCACACAGCTCAGTACATGGATGATCGCTGAGTACTGACTGGATATTATAACATGAATTATCAATTTCAATAATATCGTTATCATAACTATCATAATCACTGACCGGATATTATAACATGTATGATCCATTTCAATAATATCGTTATCAAAACTATCATAATCACTGATGCTTCGTTCTCCAGTAGACACTGGGATTTGGTGATGAACTGAGAGTTGCTTACCTCCATTACTCGGTCAAATACCATAGCAACAATGGCCACTATGGCGTCGAAGCTTGAAACCGCGGGATACGAGTCAGCGACTTGCAAACATATTTTTGGCCGACAAACTGATAGAACCTTTGCAAAATGTACCAAAAAATTATAAATTACATACAAATTTTGAAGTGACGCACGGTGTTCTAAGTGCTTGTATGTCTGCTCAAACACACGAAGTGACGGCTAGGGGATCTACCTGAAGGCAGGGTAACTTTCCCTGTGTTTGACCGATTGAATTGGGCAAGATCACTCCATGAAACCATGAAATTACTTCCTTTAATTATTTCCGAACAATTCCTTCTTCCAATAATCACTGACGTTTCGTTCTCCAGTAGATACTGGGGTGTGGCGATGAATTGCGGCACCACACAGCTGAGCACATGGATGACCGCCGAGTACTGACTGGACTGGGCCAGGGTCAACAGCATGTCCAGGCCCACCGACATATAAACTGACTGTTGCTACAAAAAAAAAAAAAAAAAAAAAAAAAAAAACCAAAAAAAAAGAAAAAAAGGAAATAAGAAAAACCTGGCATGAAGTCCTTTCAATAAATGCACACACAAGTGGCTATAATCAAAGTCCAAGCGTAAGACAAGAAAAGGGGTGCTACAACTACAACTACAACTACAAGAAATGTGTTCTTACTGAAAGACACTGTCACAAAAAAAACTTTGCAAATAAACATCATGAAATTGCACAAACTACCTATCAAATAATGTGAGCTCAATGACTATTCTTCAGGAACAAAGATCTATACTGTCCTTTCTTGTGCTGACTGAGTGACTCTAACCATTAAAAAAAAAAGCATATACGATTGTTTCTTAGCACTGTGAATAACTCTTCTGCTGTTTATTTAAAAATAATACTTAATTTCTATTTTATATTAATACACTAAAATTATTAACCCTTTCACCACCAAAATCGCATTTTAGCACCACATGTAGTTATTTAACAACTATGTCACTAAATGGCTTCAAATTTGGGGTCTATTATCCAATTAACCTATTGTCTTAGTTTTGGGAACTAAGGATAGACTTTATTGTACATGTATGTCACAGAATAATCCCCAATACTGGCCGATGGATTGTTTTTCTCTACCAAGGTAAATTTAATGGACTTTTTTTGGGCTGAAATATGGCTGGTCGGTGAAAGGGTTTTAAAGTCTTCCACGAAAAATTAAAAAAATGCAACATAACATGACCTGTAACAACCAAAGTTTAATTCATGGCCTTTTTTATATTCAGCATCACACACACACCACACAACACACGATACCCCAACCACCCACCCACTCCCCAAACCCATCCTCCCATTCGAATACTTCCCCACCCCCACCCCCACCCCCCAAACCTGTTTAACCCCTACACAAGTCTTGAGCAGTCTGGATAGCTGAAATGAGTAGTTTTGGTGCAAAATGTAAACAAAAAAAAAAAACAAAAAAAATTAGCATTTTTTTTTTTTATTCATTAAACCATCAAACAATGTTCACTGAAAATGAGTAGAATCTAGCATTATTTTCAATTTTGAAGAGTAGTAGAGATCCAAACTGAGCAGAATACTACTCGAAAAGAGTAGAGTAAACAGGTCTGACAACCCCCAACCACCTACTCATGCCCAACGTCGGTCATGCCCAGCACCAGGAAGCAAGCCAGGGGGTTCTTGGCCCGCGCCGCCGACGCCAGGGGAAGCAGCCACTGCTCCTGCTCCAGGCAGGGGGGCTGGAAAGGGTGGGCCTCGGCAGCGCGCGAGTGGATCACGGCGGCCTGGCGGTGCAGCTTGAGGCGCAGGCCCATGGCCCAGGCCCAGTTGTTGAACTGCTGCTCCCCCCGCAGACCCTGGCTACCCCCCGCTCCTCCCCCACCGGAGGAGGCCACGTAGCTGGCCATCTGCAACACACACTCCCATGCCGTATCCGCGCACTGAAAGGGGTTCAGGGAGGAGGTTCCGGCAGGCAGGAGGGATTATGGATACAATTATTGAAAATTGAGGTAGGTAGGTACACCAAAAACAAACAAAAAGCATTCAAGAAAGATCAAATGAAGAAATTTGAACTGCAAGTACAACCACGCCATGCCGTATCCGCGCACTGAAATGGGTTCAGGGAGGTTCCGGAAGGCAGGAGGGATAGGATGCAATTATTGAAAATTGAGGTAGGTAGGTACGCCCAAAACAAAAAGCATTCAAGAAAGATAAAATGAAGAAATTTGAACTGCAAGTACAACCACGCCATGCCGTATCCGCGCACTGAAATGGGTTCAGGGAGGTTCCGGAAGGCAGGAGGGATAGGATGCAATTATTGAAAATTGAGGTAGGTAGGTACGCCCAAAACAAAAAGCATTCAAGAAAGATAAAATGAAGAAATTTGAACCGCAAGTACAACCACGCCATGCCGTATCCGCGCACTGAAATGGGTTCAGGGAGGTTCCGGAAGGCAGGAGGGATAGGATGCAATTATTGAAAATCGAGGTAGGTAGGTACGCCCAAAACAAAAAGCATTCAAGAAAGATAAAAAGAAGAAATTTGAACTACAAGTACAACCACGCCATGCGGTATCCGCGCACTGAAATGGGTTCAGGGAGGTTCCGGAAGGCAAGAGGGAGAGATGAGAGGAGGGTTATTTACATTTGGGGGTAGGAGTAAAAGAAAGGAAATAGATGAATAAATTAGAACTACAACCGTGCCGTATCCCCACACTGAAATGGGTTCAGTGAGGTTCCGGCAGGCAGGAGGGATAGGATGCAATTTATTGAAAATCGAGGTAGGTAGGTACGCCAAAAACAAAAAGCATTCAAGAAAGATGAAATGAAGACATTTGAACTACAAGTACAACCACGCCATGCCGTATCCGCGCACTGAAATGGGTTCAGGGAGGTTCCGGCAGGCAGGAGGGAGGGACCAGAGAGCCAGGGTTATTTACATTTGGGGTGTAGGAGTAAAAGAATGGTACGCAAAGGATGAAAATAAAAATAAAATAATTTAGAACTACAACTATGTCGTACACACACACTGGACTGGGTTCAGAGAGAAGTGGAAGGCGGGAGAGATGACAGAGCAAGGTTATTTTAATTGAGATAAAAGTGAAAGAAAAGGATGCAAGGGAAGAACAAATAAAATTTTTTAAAAGAACTACAAACAAGCCACGAAAGCACCATATTTTTATTACTATAAGGCCGGGTTCACATTAGACGACGGAAAACCCTAAATAAGTGGAAGAAAGAAGGATAAAAGTTTACGCATATAGGGTAAATTCGGACACGTGCGCAAATCTTTTCCCTTCTTTGTTTCACTTATTCATGGATTGCGCACCGGGTTTCCGCATGGACTTATCCGCTTATGTGTGTACACGGCCTAAGAGTGTGTGCATATACGTGGAAACCCACCCGCATATCCCATCCCTGTCCACAATTCGTTAAAAAAATAACCTGGAAGTAAAAGATACGAAGAAATGTGCACATACATGCAAGACAATTATCTACATTACATACCCCATCCCCTTTTTTTTTACTTCTAGTATCTCTTTTTTTTCTGGACTTGGATAGGATACTCCCCGTGGGGATACCGGCGGGGTCTTTCAGTACAAGCAGTTCCCCCACCTTCTGGAAGTTTATGTGCTAGCAACTTCCTCTTATCTATCACTCTCTTTGACTCTGTCTTTACTATCATCTACTATTTTTCTGACGTATTGGCCCATTCTCCTGCCTTTTTTTCACACAAAAAATCTTCCAAATAATTTTCTGCTTTGAGCTCCTCCGAAATCGGAATGTGTCAGCTGCATGCAGCGGGGAGGCCAGTGAAAATTTAAAACTGGACACATATGTACCTTACCCATTATGGCCATATGGTCTGGGAACGTAGAAGAAGAAGAAGGAAAGGATATGCAGATGGGTTTCAGCGTGTCTGTGCACATGCCCCAATCCTACATTCCCCCCAGCGGTTGCCTCCCCTCATCACCCACCTGTTTCATGCCCTCCACGATGAAGAAGCTGGCTCGACGGTCGGCGATGAACTTGACGTAGGACTCCACCAGCAGCAGCGCCACCTGCCGGTGAAGGCGGATGTCCAGCACCAGCCGCCCGGTCTGTTTGTACACCACACACAGTACTTCTGCGTCATTATGTGAAAAACTGTTAGCCATACAGCGGAGCTCTCTATTAGGATTCTCAAAGACGGAGGCTGCCGTTACAAGCCGGTAATCATAGCCCCCAGACTATGGTAGAGTGTAGAGTGGCACAGAGGTAGCGCGTTCGCCTCGTGTCAACGTAAACCCGAGTTCGAACCCGGGGATTTTTTCCTCTCACTTTGCACTAGGCCTTACGGTCTGAACGTGGAGTCTTTAGGATGAGATGATAAACCGATGTCCCGTGTGCCCATGCACTTAGCACACGTTAAACCCAGTGGCAACGAAAAAGTTGTCATTTGGTCAAAATTTACCCCCACCCCCCCTTTCCTTCCTCATCAGTCACTACAAAAATCGCATGCAAAAAAAAAAAAGGGTGGCACGCCTCTGGCTGCGACGGCCGCTCTCCGGTGTGGGAGCAACCCGAATTTCACAGACGCCTCTGTGACTATAAAGTACCTAATAATACCTAATAAATAATGGTTTTATGCGCACTTAGTCAAGGGAAGTATAAATGAAGCACATTTGTGTAAAAAAAATTTTTTAAAGGACCCTAACCCTATTCCAAACTCTATCCCTTACATTGAACCAAACACCCAAAACATTAAATATATATAAGAAAATGCACCTAATGACAAATAAATAAAATTGTAAAAGTCGCTTCCCCAGATCATGGCCCGAGTGTTGCAACAGCGATGCTAAAGAACAGCCACTAGGATTTTGAAAACCAGCTAAAATCAGTTCTTTATTGAGTGAAAGGATACAACTTGGGACAAATCCTGGGCCTAGCTATAAAATAGTTCTGAAGCTTTAGGTCCAGGAGAAACTGAAAAAGGAAACACTAAGAATCCACGCAGTGTGGCAAAGAGATCCTTTCAGACCCATTTTCTTTCTTAGTGTGGCGAGTAGGCTTACGCCACGAAGAGCAGGCTACACATTCATATGTGCCTTTGCCTATCTGTCACGCGCTTATGCATTACAGTCCACTGATCAACTTGATTCAAATTAAAACCTGGTCACGCAGCCTTTCTCCAACAACCAAGTTTCTATTCGTTCAACTCCTTGCCTAATTGCTGATTGGCCCATTTAAATGAAAACTTTGTGTACAATCATATGATTAACCACTGCATCGAAAAGCTCTTTTCTTTTTCCAATCTGACAGGCTAGAGAGACCCTAACCCTATCCCAAACTCTATCCCTGTCGTAGTCGGCGTTTTAAATTGTTGGCCTTTGACGACATAACGGGCTGCTCTTTCTGCTGCACAGTTTTTCCTAGTACTTAAAAAAACAAATGAAACACAACTGTCTGGTTTCCGCCTGTATGTTCCTGCCTGCACGGTGTGCCTATCTTCACCCTCCATTCCTTATATCCATTATCCTCATCACCTAGTCTTCATCCCAAACCTTACCCTCCGGTCCCTTCCCACATGAGAAAAGAGGTCCCAGTTCATTAAAGACACACCCACACGCACTGCCTTACCTCAGTGAAGAGGTCCCAGTTCATGCGGTCGATGACCACTCGGGCCATCTGGTTCTCCGGGGTGTCCAGGTCGTGGGTCAGCAGCCACTGCCTCAGCAGCAACATGTCCGGGTCCTGGGGAATCCAGATACTGGCCGGCAGGGTGTTGAATAGGTACAGCGACATCTGACCAACAAAATAAAGCACTGTTCAGTAGCTTAGGCAGTCCGGGTCCTGGGGGAATCCAGATACTGGCCGGCAGGGTGTTGAACAGGTACAGCGACATCTGACCAACAAAATAAAGTACCGTTCAGTAGTTTAGGCAACATGTTCCGGTCCTGGGGAATCCAGATACTGGCCGGCAGGGTGTTGAACAGGTACAGCGACATCTGACCAACAAAATAAAGCACCAGTCATAATAGCAATAATCAGTAAGATTAGGCAACATGTTCCGGACCTGGGGGATCCAGATACTGGCCGGCAGGGTGTTGAACAGGTACAGCGACATCTGACCAACAAAATAAAGCACCGTTCAGTAGTTTAGGCAACATGTCCGGGTCCTGAGGGATCCAGATACTGGCCGGCAGGGTGTTGAACAGGTACAGCGACATCTGACCAACAAAATAAAGCACTGTTCAGTAGCTTAGGTTGCCTCAGGAGCAACATGTCCGGGTCCTGGGATGCCGTCATGCACCTAATTAAGGAAGTTAGGCCCAGCACGTTCGTCTTCGGATGGAGAAAAATCTTTATAAGAATTTCTTTTGAGAAAAGGCAGGAGAATGGACAGTGCTAGGCAGAAAGATAGTAGATGACAGTAAGCAAAAGTGGGAAAAGGAAAGAAATGTGAAAAAGAGAGTGACAAGATTAGAGGACAGTTACGAGAAGAAAGAACTTAAAACAGAAGGTGGGGGGAACTATCTGACCCCTCTGGTATCCCCATGGAGGGTTCCCCTTACCTTTCCCAGCCCTCTGCAGTGACAACCTGCACCCTCCTCAGCAACATGGAGAGGGCGGTGGGTGTTTCTGGATGATGGAGGATCGTTTCCCCGGTATCCCCACAGGGGGGTTTTCCCCTTACCTTTCCCAGCTCTGCCATGACACCCTGCACCCTCCTCAGCAACATGGAGAGGGCGGTGGGGTGTTTCTGGATGATGGAGGATCGTTCCCCCGGTATCCCCACAGGGGGTTTCCCCTTACCTTTCCCAGCTCTGCCATGACACCCTGCACCCTCCTCAGCAACATGGAGAGGGCGGTGGGGTGTTTCTGGATGATGGAGGATCGTTCCCCGGTATCCTCACAGGGGGTTTCCCCTTACCTTTCCCAGCTCTGCCATGACACCCTGCACCCTCCTCAGCAACATGGAGAGGGCGGTGGGGTGTTTCTGGATGATGGAGGATCGTTCCCCGGTATCCCCACATGGGGGTTTCCCCTTACCTTTCCCAGCTCTGCCATGACACCCTGCACCCTCCTCAGCAACATGGGAGAGGCGTTCTGGATGGGAGGATTTGGGCCGGTGGAACCCACAGGGTGTATTCCCTCCTTTACCTTCCCAGCTCTGTGTCTCCATGACCCCTGCACCCTCCTCAACACGAGGGTAGGGGGAGGGTGTTGTGTTTTCTGGATGATGGACGCCAAACAGCAGCAGCGAGCGAGCCAGTGGGGTCTTCGATACGACAGCAGCCATGAAGTCGTCGAGCGTCGCGCGTGTGTCGCAGATGAAGGCGATCTGAAAGCCAACACAGGAGAAGAAGAGAAGGTGAGAAGTCATTCAGTTTATTGTGTAAACTTTGTAAGTGCAAATTCTTGTACTGAAAAGAAATTTTAACCTACAGCGTAAAAATGTTTTGACTTTTTCGAATACTTGCATCTGAGGGTAGATTATCCTCAAAATGTTTATTTCTTCAAAAACACTGCAATATGTTTATGCATTAAAAAGAAAACAATAATAATAATAAATAATAATAATAATAATAATAATAATGCAATCTCTAACGTCAATAGATGATTCCAGAGAATTTCAAAATGAAAATTTGTAGAAAACATGCATCCCTTAATTGATGTCATTCAATCTATTAAAAAAAAAAGTAAATCCTACAAACTAAACAAAAATAAGATCACATTCTATTCACAGTCTAAAACATTTCCTGGTTCAACTCTTCTAGCACCATGGGCGAATACATTCGCCCAAGACATCACTCTACACTCCCACCAAATGCAAAGACATTCACTGCCAAGCACCCTGCCATGTGTTTGTCTATCTTTAGAGCTTAAATGTCAACTGTTTCTTCCATTAAAGCAACGCATGCACACTCAAAACGTTTGTTACTCCCCTCTTGTCGGTTGAGATGCAACGTACACAACCTAAAGTGTAGAGTTGGCACAGTGGTAGCGCGTTCGCCTCGTGTCAAGTAAACCCGAGTTCGAACCTGGGTACAGGGGATTTTTCCTCTCACTCTACACTAGGCCTTACAGTCTGAACGTGGAGTCTTTCAGATGAGATGATAAACCGAGGTCCCGTGTGCCCATGCACTTAGCATACGCTAAACCCAGTGGCAACGAAAAAGTTGTCATTTGGTCAAAATTTAAACCCACCCACCCACCCCTTTCCTTCCTCATCAGTCACACAAAAATTGCATGCAAAAAACAAAACAAAAAAAATGTGGGTGGCGCGTCTCTGGCTGTGACGCGCTTCTCCATGTGGGAGCAACCCGAATTTCACAGAGACGCCTCTGTGACTATACAGTACACTAATACCAAAAATGTCAAAAAATACATGGCGCTAGAAGAATTAAACCCACTACCACGAACTGACCCGTGCGCTTTATCCTTTTATGCACATAAAAAAACCCAAGCAGCTAAAAGACGATAAGAGCAGGGAGAAACCCCACTGCCTGGTATGAACCAAATTGATAGCTGTACGCAGCGGGTAGGCCAGTGAAAACTGAGAAAAACGGACACATACATACCTTACCTATTATGGCCATATGGCCTGGAAACACAAAAGAAAAAGATAGCTAGGGATCCTAAGTCCACCCCCATCACTGACCCCCCAACCACCCACCCACCCCCCAAAAAGGGTAGCGCTGCACAAGTGGTGACGCACTCTCCAAGCAGGAGCAGCCCGAATTTTGCAAAGATGAGTATCTGTGACTAATAACTAGCACAATACCAAATACAGTGGAACCTGCCTTATAAGACCCCCCATTATAAGATTCCCTCCCACTTAAGACCTACTTCTCTGAGACACTGCCTTCTTTGTAAGTATTAAAATCACCTCCCTTATACAACTCCCTCCCATTTAAGACCTCATTTAGGGATTATTTTTCGAAGGTCTCTGATAGGGAGATTCTACAGTACCATCTATCTTTTGTTTGTGGCTCAAGCCACACAAAAACATTATAACAGCCTTTGTCGGTCGGCTCGGAGTCAGTCGGTCCGTCGGGTCGGGTCCAAAAATTGATCGCACATTTTTGACATTAAATATGTCGTACACACTTTCTTAATATTTTGTTTAGGTATTTCTACTTCAAATTGAGGCCACACGACTGTTTAAACAGATGTATTTTAAAGCGTACAAAAATCATAAACATACGTAATACAGACAATACAAAAGACACGACGAGTATGCAGTGATTCTTATGATGAGTGTATAAGTAGGATACATAGTATTAAATGATTTCCAAAAGATATAAAAAATTACGAAACGATGCAGAGATAACATTCCGGTTTACAGATTAAAATTATTATTGAAAAGCCAGGGGAGATGACTCATGATTTGAGTGGTAAAAAACAAAAAAAAATAGAGACCGCGTGCCACAAACTATTGCGATTTCGCGCATGTTTTTTTATTTTATTAGCATTTTTTTTACTATATCACCTTATGGCAAGCCCCCCCAAAAAACAAATTGTACACAAAATTCAGATTGTGTTATCTTTTCTTACTATTTTATTAGTCATATTATTGCTTTATAGTCTGAAAATACATTATACAGTGGAACCTCCCGTATGAGAGCTCCCATTATAAAACTCCCTCCCCATAAGACCTACTTCTCTGAGACATTGCCTTTTTTCTTCTTGTAAGTATTAACAATTACCCTCCCTTATAACACCCTTCCTTATAACTTAAGACTCATTTTGGATGATTCTTGAAGGTCTTATGTAAATCTTGCATATACAGTTGTAACCTCCCTTATAAGACCTTCAAAAAGCACATTCAAATGAGGTCATGTAAGGAGGGTATTGAAAGGGAGGTAGTTTTAATACTTACAAAGAAGGCAATGTCTCAGAGAAGTAGTCCTTATGTGAGAGGGAGTCTTATAACGGGAGGTTCAACTGTAAAAAAAAATAATATCATGAATCTTGTTTCGGAGTCACAAACATTTCCTGCATTTATACCCTTTCATCGCCACTGGTTGCCTTTGGCACACAATGATTTGACACCCTGTCACTAAAAGGCAATAAATGAGGTCTTGTTTATGAAAATTAACCACTATATTTCTTCATTTAATTACCCTATTATTCTTCATTTTGGGAGGTAAGGACAGGCCCTATTTTATGCATGTCACAGAGAATCCCAATATTGCAGACAAATCTTTTCCCTACCCGGGTTTAAGTTTTACGTAAATTTTTGCTGAGGAATGGCTAGTGTGAAATGTTTTAACCCGTTCGCCGCCAGCCATTTTTCAGCAAAAAAAATCCCATTACGCTTACCTGGTAGAGAAAAAAATCTTCTGTAATTTCGGGATCCCCTGTGACATATTTAAAGTAAGGCCTATCCCCCACTCCAAAATGAAGAGACGAAAAAGGCTGGCACAAATAAAGAGGAGAAAGAAAAAAAAAAAAAAAGAAAAAGAAAAAAAGAGTTGTTCTCTCTGCGTTGCCATAATTGTCGCGTCTCTGCCGGGGACTCGTCTGCCCGTGTCTTCGGCCGCCGTGCATGTCTCCTTCTTCGTATGTTATTTGTTCTTTCTCCCTTGCTGCCTTTTGTCATTGTGATGGGCGAGGTCATTCGTTATTCCGGCTCTTCTCTCATTTCTGTGTGTAGTGAATCTACTCCTTTCTTTACTCGCGGGTGCGGCCGCGCGCGAGAAGTGAGCGGATTAGGCATGGGAGCGAGGAGAGCCGGCCGT
>CM065687.1:54573977-54648977 GCA_017654935.2 Phymorhynchus buccinoides
CACGCACAATGCACCACCCCCCCCCCCCCCCACACACCTTTCTCATGGAGCGCATGACGCTGAACTTCTGCATGGCGATGAAGCTCTCCAGCATGATGAACAAACACACACATGCGCACGCACAATGCAGTCATGCACACACATCCCCCCGCACCTTTCTCATTGAGCGCATGATGCTGAACTTCTGCGTGGCGATGAAGCTCTCCAGCATGAACAAATACACACGCACGATGCAGTCATGCACACACATCCCCCCCGCACCTTTCTCATTGAGCGCATGATGCTGAACTTCTGCGTGGCGATGAAGCTCTCCAGCATGAACAAATACACACGCACGATGCAGTCATGCACACACATCCCCCCGCACCTTTCTCATTGAGCGCATGATGCTGAACTTCTGCGTGACGATGAAGCTCTCCAGCATGATGAACAAACACACACATGCGCACGCACAATGCAGTCATGCACACACATCCCCCCGCACCTTTCTCATTGAGCGCATGATGCTGAACTTCTGCGTGGCGATGAAGCTCTCCAGCATGATGAATGACACACACATGCGCACGCACAATGCACATGCACACCCCCACACACCTTTCTCATGGAGCGCATGACGCACTTCTGCACGATGCAGCATCATGAACAAACACACACACATGCGCACGCACAATGCACCCCCACGCACCTTTCTCATGGAGCGCATGACGCTGAACTTCTGCGTGGCGATGAAGCTCTCCAGCATGATGAACAAACACAACACATGCGCACGCACACACACATGCGCACGCACAATGCACACACACCCACCCACACACCTTTCTCATGGAGCGCATGACGCTGAACTTCTGCGTGGCAATGAAGCTCTCCAGCATGATGCGGATGGCCATGTTGACGTCGTCCTCATTTACATAATCGCGTAGGTGCATGCGGGCATGGGCCTCTGCCATGCGGATCATGGACTCGATGTGGCGCACCGTGATGGGGATGCTGCCCGTCGCCTGCCAGAGATAAGATCATTTGCTTAGGATTAACTCTTAACGTCCTATAACCACCTCACCGTCAGTCCTAAACCGCATATAAGCGCACCGATCCACCCACGTTGTTTAGTCATCTTGCTAAGGAAGTGGGAACTCTCTAATGCAGAGAGGAAGCTTTAACGACAGCCGGAAAGCATTCGACTTCCTGTTGGAATGGCCGCCATTTGCATGGAGGTCGATTGAAAGCTAATTTTGATCGATTTTCTTCGCCATTTTTTCTTAACACTCTTTCCATCAAAATGGTGGCGTTCTGAACGATGGATGATGATGTTATTGATGTTTTTACCGATAAATTGTGTGCCAATCGTGCTTTTGGACTTAGTTATAGGGGCCAGAGTGAAGTGACTGTTGAGACTCATGCTAGTGCAGTGCCTACTATGGTTAACTTCGACTATCGATCGGCAGAAAATGAATCGAACGATTCCGACACCCAGTCATCGGCCGAGCATTCTGACACTATTTTAGACAGTGAATTGGACAGTTTCAATGATTTTTTATCGGACTTAGAGTGGCTTAACACTTTGTTGAAAGCATAGATACTTTTCACACGAAAACTTCGATCGCGAATGATCGGCAATGAGACCGACAGGTGTGCGTAACCGAACATCATTTTTACCCGTTGACTGCATCACCAAAATGCTACAGAAAGGCAAGTACTAAGTTTATTTTGTGCTTTTAATGTTTCTCTGATCATGTAAGTGACTTGTGTCTGCAATGTTTTAATAATAAACACACCACACATTGCTTTTTAACATCTTTGTTTTGAACACATCTTTAATTTTGTGTGTTTTTCGTAATAATCAATCAAAATAAACAAACAAAATGTCAGATTGGCAAAAATAGCATTGTCAACACAGAAAACATCATAGCAAGATTACTACAAAGTTTCATTTGTCTTTGTCTCTGTCTCCCTCCGTCTCCTTATCTCTCTCTCTCCCCATCTCTCTCTCATCCTCTGCCAGATCCCTACTCTCTCTCTCTCTCTCTCTCTCTCTCTCTCTCACACAGTGGCTGTCAATCTCTCAGCGACGCTAACCGTCCAATAAGATGGTACCACTTGATGGTAATGGAGTCACGTCACACCAAGCACTACGTATGTGTCTGTGACGTGATGGGCACACGACAGCAATGGCTGACGTAATGGGGAGTATACGTCACAGACATTCACAAATAATGTCAATATATTTTGAATAAGCATACCCATTTCTTGCTCATTCTGCCAGATCCTTACAGGATTGTGGGCTAGGCTCTGCCACTTCCTTATAGGATGCTAGGAGTTAAGGGAGGTCCCACTGTAAGAGAAAGCAAGAAATAAGCGCATGGGATACTTATTTCTTTCTTAGATTTTTTCCTTTTTTTTGTGTGGATAGTGGATGGCTTTCCGCACGGAAGTCGCCATTCGTATAACATGGTTCGTGGAGACTTGCAAGAGTGCCAAAAAAGGACCTTTAAAGGACCAGCACATTTTTTTTTAAAGGACCTATTTAAACCTTGTTTGTAGTTGTACTTGCAGACGTGGTGGGCGCAGAGCCAGACGCTGACGATTGTGGCTGAGCAGATTCATTTGTTACAGTAGTACTTCTGCTGCTTGCAAAAAAGTCGGTCACATTGCACCTCGATTCCGCCTTGTGCCTTCTTTCAGCTTTCTTGTGATTTTCAGTCTTTGCGTGTTGTTTCACCACCGACTCTCCCATTGACAAGATGATATTTTTTTCACAATATGCACAACGAACTGCATGTTTGTTGTCCATCACTTTTCGGACCCAGTCCTTTTAAATGTCTTCTCTCAGCCAACGATCCTGAAAACGAACACTTTCCAGGCATTTTTACACTTTTTACTTGAAAACAAGCACTGAAGCAGCCGCATGTGCGAAGAATTTCAACATGGCGCATAAGATATCTCGCCGAATCTCGTGCACGTGACCGGATTTACAGCGACTATTAAAATTAGATCGTCTGCTCGAAAGATACGAAGGCGATCGATTTTTGGCAAATTTTATTTCTTCTTTTTTTTGGAGTTCATTTTTTATGACAAGGTACTTAGTTTTGTTTTTTTGCCCGATTAAAGGATTTAAACTGACCGCACCAATTTTAAAAGGACCTTTGACTGATTTGAAAGGACCTCCTTGCTGATATAAAGGACTTAACAGGCCTTTTGAAGACCGATCAATTTCACAGCACTTTAAAGCACCTGAAAGGACCCCACGAACCCTGCATATCAATACGCGTGCCTTACCATGGACTCTCTGCGCAGGTCTGAGTACATCTTGGCGATCTTGTCCTGGTCCATGTGGTGCAGGCGGGGGTGCACCTTCTCCTTGGCGTAGATCACGTACTTCTTCAGCAGCTCCTGGGGCAAGGGCTCCACCCAGTCACCCCCGTCACCCTCAAAACTGGCAGGCTGTGGGGGGGGGGGGGGGGGGGAAACGCATGGTGAATAGGAGTACTTCTTCAACGTTCAACATAAAAAAAATAGGCAAAGCAGGGGTCCAGGGGCAGCTTAGTCCCCTGGCAGGACCTCTGGGTGGTCAGGGGGGCAGAAAATGACGTCATTTATAGCTTTACGTCACATTTTGCAAGTTTTATCAGTTTGTGGCCACTGGCCACCCCTCATTTTTATAAAAACACGTTTTGCAAGTCGCTGACTCGCATCCTGCAGTTTCAAGCTTCGACGCCATTGTTGCTATGGTATTTGACCGAGTAATGGAGGTAAACCACTCTAATTTTCACGGGGTGCTCTCCCCTAGTTTTTTTCCCGAAAATCGTCTATTGTGATGAGTGAAGAGTAAATGATCTATAAGGCGCACCTTTGCATAAGACGCATTAGCCAAATTTAAGATTTTGTTGTTATATTTTCTTACTATTTCATTGGTCACATTATAAGGCGCAGGGGTCTGAGTCTATATTAATTCCGGCCATACGTGGCCGGCTCAATTCGAGTCAACTCTTTCAATCCTGCAGACCGGTTTCAAGGCTTAATACCTTTCAATCCTGGAGAACGGAAAACCGTTCTGGAAGAAATAACTCCTTTCAATCCGAGAGACCGGTATTCCGGGATCGTACTTTGGACTTCCCGCAATTCGCGCCATCAAAGTACGTCATTTACCCTTGACCCAGCCGCTAACGAGACTGTTTATGAATGGAATGTGATGCCAGACCCCCAGCCGTTTACCCTTCCCTTTCCCCCACCCCCTCCTCTTTCCAGCTCTGTGGGAAAGGGGTCGTTTTGAGTGAATGCGTGTAGTAGGTGTGTACTGTGCACGTGGCAGTTTTTGTTGGCAGTGAAAATGGAAGGTGGAGAAAATTCTGATTCTGACCAATTTGACAGAAGAAGAGTGAGTTTAGTTCGTGGCAGCTATTGAAGCGCACATAGGTGGTGATGATGCTAGTGGTGAGGAGTTAGATTATCAAAACTTACCTTTGTTCTACACTCGACCGAGTTTAGAGTGGATTAGGGGGAATTATGTCACACCAAAACCGAAACTAGGACGGAATTCAAACATCGATCAGGTCCTGTGTGTGTGTGTTAGACACATCAAGGAAAGCGCTAGATTATTTTCAGTTATATTACTCTGATGAAGTGCTCAGTTCTCTGCTAGAATATACCAACAATAACACCTAAAAAAACGCACCGAGGAGCCAGAGAAAAACAAAGGTGTAGGTGACAAGCACACCTGTGTGTTGTGCACGGCACGACACCCCAAGTACAAGCATGCACACACTGGTGTCAGCTATACCGACACCCCTTCAAAAAGTGTCAAACTACAATGATGTGTGAAAAGTGTGTATCTGTGCTGCAAACAGCGTCACAGTGACTGCTTCAAGGTGTGTCACACACGTGTCACCTATGTGTGACATGTGATGTGATGACTGTGACAGGGGTACATACATGCGTAGATAGGGAACGTGAAAATATTATCTGTGTAAAAAAAAGTGTGCAAAATAGTGTGGTGCTTGTTCTCTATATATTTGTGTTGTATCCATACATAATCGTCAAAACAGACAATAAACTGTTGATGTGTTGGGGACAATTATGGTGACAATGGTGACACTTATCTGTGGAGTAATGACAAGCACAATGCATGGGGATGTACAGGAGGCGTCACTTGGTGAGTGCGTGCATGAAATATACAATTTGCTTTAAAAACACTGACCTGCATGTATGGCATGATGGTATGTTTTATGTTAAATTGTAAACTTACCTGTTTTACACCTGTGTGTCATTTGTCATGTCACCATAATGTGTCAACATGGTCACAAACAGCTTCTCACATCAAATCCCTACACAACGGTATATGACATTCTTAGGTTCGTGTAATGTGGGTTACTGCCGTAAGTCTCTAAAATAAGTACCCCATTATCACATTTTTAACCCTCTATAAATCCAGGACTGAAGGGAATAGATAGATAATAGAAACATAGGAATAAGGGGAAGTAACAGTTAGTGTAAAACAGGGAATGAAAGAGTTAAGGGACGCCCCATGAAGCTCAAGTTTTTGTGGGTTTTTTTAAAAACACTTTTACTAGTAAAATCGAAGCATTTGGACACAGCTTTCGTCTTTTTCTTTCAACAGTAAAACCACCTTTTTTTTTCTCAATTTCGCTGCTCATCATCGCAGTATTCTCAACCAGGCGATATCAGGATTTCATGAAAGACAACAAAGGCAACAAAATCAGGATTCCTGCTTCCTCCCACTCACCATGGGGCCCGTCTGTCCGTCGGCAGCGGTGGCTGCAGGGTGGTGCCTGATGTGACTGCCCGTCACAAACCGCGCCAGACGCTCGTCCTGCACAACGCCACAGTTCCACATGCTTATACAAACCTTGCCTCCTGAACAATACAGTTCACAGGCAGGGCTGCCTACCCCCTATTGAGGTTTCCAGGGACAAACTGCTTAAAAACCAGGGACAGAGACTTATTTCCAGGAACAAGCATCCCAAAATATATTTCATGATCTAGCAACATTTCTGCGACTCTGGATATTTGGGGTAATCTTTTTGTTGCTTTTCGGTACCAAAATGCTTCTGTATTCAAGACCTTATGGTGTTCAGTAAAATAACAGAAAGCAGGCATCAGAATACACCAGAGTCCAATCCGCGGACGAACAACACTCGCCATGACTCGGAGTCGACATCGAGTCGGACCCCACAAAACTCGGCATCATCAGAGCTTAATCTAGGATTTCTGAAAAAGGGGGGCAGTCCCCTGCTCATATAAAAAAAAAGGGGGCACTCCCCCCTATCCAACCCCACATCACAAACTTCAAACACAATGTACATTGCATCCCTGTCTCAATCTTCGTCAGCCACGGCCACTATTTTAACCAGTCATTTTGGAACCGATGTTCCTTTGCACTGCCACTGTTGTCATTCTTTTCCGACGTTTTAGATGTAGAAGCCTTTTCTTGGAGGTCTTCACACTCGCTTGGAACAGGATTCATTTTGCCCGCTTCATTTTGAAGAACATTCAAGATGGCGGCTGAAACTCTCGCAACTTCCTGTCGGTAGAACGATAAGAACGCGATTGGTTGATTAACACTAACATTTTGTCAAGAACCAATGAAATGTCGAGAAATCCTTCACTCCTGCTCGATACTTTCAGTTTGTCCAGACGATGGGTTTAGCAGACGACGAAGGTCTTCCCGTATCGATTGGTAAAAACTGCGGGCCGTTCTGCAAATGTGCGGGACTCGGCCTGCTCCCCGCACCGATTATCGCGGGAAGGAACAACATTTTGGGGAATTTTACCAATCCCGCACTCCAGATTAAGCTCTGCATCATTGCGATCATTCGCTACCTGATTTCTCGCGGAAAAGTTCAAAGTTCTCACATCATCGTAGTCTCCCGCGATCATATCCTCTAAATCAAATCACAATCACCAAAACAAACTCTGAAACAGTGAAAGTAAGAGTCTAGAGAGCTCTAAACTCGAAAGAAAAAACAAACATGGCCGCGATTTTTCGTTTCTGAAGGCACAGTATGAAAACAAACCGTTTAAGAATACCATTTGAGAATAAGATCGCGCTGCCTCATGAAGTACAAACCGCGGCCGGCAGTGCCAAAACCGCAGCCAGTGGCTACCAAAACCGCGGACCGTTCTGATGCCTGGAAAGGCCATTTCAACAGTGTCTGTTGTTTTGGGTGTCGTGTTTGATAGTAAGGTTAGCTGACAAGACCAGTGACTGCTGGACAAACTTTCGATTCTGCGCAGTTTCCAGGGACAATAAACAGAAAAGTGGACTGCAGGGACAGGATGCCCATTTAACTGTTTCCAGGGACAAATACCCCTTAGGGGGGACAGTAGGCAGCCCTGCACGGTGTAAACTTTGATGCACATGTGTGAATCTCTGATGCTCAAAACTGCCATCTAATGCACTTTGTCCAGCCTAAGCGGGCGCCGTCGGCTGGTGGCGATCTAGTCACCTGTAGCCTTCTCATTTGCTGGTCAGCGTTGTTACGGCTGTTGTCCATTGCTACAGCGGTTACAGAGAACCGTCAAATTTTTTTTTTAAATCTGTAGCTTTCCCTACTGCAGTGCACGGAATATTATTGCTCAAACATATTTGAAAATGCAAGTAATGTAAAGTTCATGTTCTGCCTTTTTTTAAAATCGATATATGGCAACAGGCTGTTACTTGTTAATTAAATACCGTAATAAGGAAGGGGAAAAAAAACCCAAAAAACAATACTCAGATACTTGACGAATTTTAATCTTTTAAGATTCACAGAGCGACGTTATGCGCGTGCTCTAAACCAAACACAACAGCAACAAAAACCATCATGATGTTGCCAAAATCATGCCGTCGGTAACAGCTGTTAGGGCAGGTAGGCGATCCAACGCACAGAACTAGCCAAACTGCCTGGCCGCCGTCTAGAAAGAATTAAGACCAGTGTGAAATGTAGCAAATTTTCACCCGATGCACTATTTTTTTTAAATGTTAAAAACTTACTAAGATAGAACACACACACACAAATTGGTGATCCCTTATAAATCTAGAGGCGTATTTGGCTTGCTGACTGATGCCCTGATTTCTAAGATAGAATGTAACTCTGCCCCCAATGAATCTAGAGGCGTATTTGGCTTGCTGATTCTTCTTCTTCTTCTTCTTAATGCCTCTGAGTTTCCTTCTAAGATAGAGATGTCATGCTCTGCCCCTAATGAATCTAGAGGCGTATTTGGCTGGCTGAAATCTTTTTGAAAGTGTTTCTTCAAAAAAGGCAGGAGAATGACCCCCTCATTTCAAAGATAGAATTTAACACCGCCCCCAATGATTCTGATGCCATGTTCAACGACAGAGTAAAGTTAACCCTTTCACCGCCAATGTCACATTTTTTAGTAAAGTTAACCCTTTCACCGCCAATGTCACATTTTTAGTAAAGTTAACCCTTTCACCGCCAATGTCACATTTTTAGTAAAGTTAACCCTTTCACCACCAATGTCACAGGAGGAAAGTTAACCCTTTCACCGCCAAAGTGTTTCTTCAAAAAAGGCAACCCTTTCACCCCCTCATTTCAAAGATAGTAAATTAACCCTTTCACCGCCAATGTCCCATTTTTATGATTTGATGCCATGTTCAATGTCACAGAGTAAAGTTAACCCTTTCACCGCCAATGTCACATTTTAGCACCACAATGTCACTAAAAGGCATCCAATCCAGACCTGTTATCCGAAGACCCTATTTTCTTAATTTGGGGAGGTAAGGATAATGTTATATATGTCACCAAGGAATTCGCAATATTGCAGAAAATGTGTTTCTCTACTCAGTTAAATTTCATGGTATTTTTTGGCTGAAACATGGCTGGCAGCGAAAGGGTTAACACTGACACAGCACAAACTAGCAGTAGAGAACGATGAACCAACAGGCATATGACAACTGTTCCACGGCACTGACCTCCACAGAATCCACCACGTCTCGCACAACACAGAGCACGTCAAATCGGGACAGGATTGGCTCCGTCAGATCAACCTATAGTGACAAAAAAAAAGGAGCAATTATGGTGCAAAAGATTCCAGATAAATTGTAAACGTCTGGCAAATATGCAAAACCTATTTCAAGACAAAGGTCATAGTCGGATGCAATAAAATAGAATACAAAAGAACACACTGGCTCCTCAACACACGCACGCACGCACCCAAGAGATGCAGCCCCTTCCAATACAACAGGGAGAAATGTGGCAGAGTGGTTAAGACGTTCGCCTGCCAAATGTAATGTGTGACTGCAGCGCGAGTGACCCGGGTTCGAATCCCGGCCTCGCCCTTTCTTTCTAGTTATGACAGGAAAATCGAACTGAACGTCCAGTCCTTCGGATGGGGACTTAAAGCTAGTCTGACCCGAGCGCTTTACGCACGTAAAAATCCCATGGCAGTTGAAAGTCGGTAAGAGCAGGGATAAATCCTGCTGCCTAGTTTGGCCAAATATTCCAAAAAGATTTCATTGGGTAGGCGCTGCACTTGCGGCAACGCGCTCTCCGGGGGAGAGCAGCCGAATTTCGCAGAGATAAGTGTCTGTGACTAGAATACACCAAATACTAAATAAGACAACACAACAACTAAGCTAATGAATCACTTACTCCAGTTAATCTGGGCCTGCATTCACGTTGAGATAGTTTGAGACTTAGCGTCATGATGTCTTATAAGTTCATCTAAAGTCCTATTATTAAATCCTACTTTAGTTTAGAAAGGACTTCTACGATATCATGTCTCATACTACCTCAACGTGAATACAGGCCTTGGACTATTTTCGGAACACCAAGACTGATTCTCTTATTTTCTCGAGTTAGTACGGCCTGGTCATTAACGGTCATTACAGGGTTCCCAGGTGCTGGGCATGGTGCCAAAAAAGGACCTTTAAAGGACTTATAAGGACCTAAAATCACTTTTAAAGGACCTTTGCAAATATGACTTTACAGCATACCCCAAAGCTTTTAACCTGAAAAAACTTACCTCTCATAAACAGATTAATAGCTAATCCCATTTGAATGTTTGCATCTTTTCTAACCCAATCACAAGAATCCTATGAAGTCAACCATGCATCTTGAAAAGAACACTTCCCTGGCATTTTGAAATTTCAATGTAGTTTGCAAACGCAATCTTCAAAACTTCCTGAAATAATCCCATGTCAGAATCAGGCACAGTGAAAAAGGAGGGTAGGGAGGAGGAGGAAAGGCGCAGGCGGGAGAAGGCGTTATCTGTGAATGCTGAGACATGCAGCATACATCTGTTCTTCAGTGCTGTTCATTACATTCGTATGTTTGCAAACAGTGTTGTTATATGCTTACATTTATTTGGGTCATATATTTTCTTTTTTTCCCTGTCTTTTAGTTAATTAATGTAGACAGAACGTGACATGATCAACATAGAACGTTTGACTGAAATCGACTCAGCAAAATGCCCCGAACTTCAGCATCGCATCTCGGTACCAGTGAACTTTTGCACCCGCGGTACCACTCCAGTGAATGACCCGCTCGTGACCCGGTTGTCTGCTCCAGTAGAGCCAATGACCTTGGGTAAGCTACTTTAGCTTGTCGCAGTCAAAAGTGTAGCTCGTGCAAATCTGCCGCTCGCTACTATGAGAGTCTGTATTTGCGACATTGAGCATGACCTTGTTCAGGAAAAACAAATTTCACTTTTTTGTAGGGTTAGGGATAGGGTTAGGGTTAGGTAAATGGTTCAAGTAAAGAAAGAGTGAAATTTGTGGTTGTCGCAAATACACACTCTCATAGTAGCGAGCGGCAGATTTGCACGAGCTACACTTTTGACTGCGACATAGCTTACTGGCTTGGCGCACTCCGCCCCCTTCCACCCCCCCTCCCTCAGAGGGTTAAAAATAGAGTGGTTGTCGGCAGTTTTTCAGTTTCATTCTCAAGTCTCTTTCTCGCTTTTCCTTGATAAAACAGGACTTAACAGCACCTTTCACAAATTAAAAGGACCTCATGATGATCTAAAAGGCCAGACTTGCTGAATCAAAGCACTTAAAAGGCCTTTTGACCAAAATCCAATTCATAAGGACTTAAAAGGCCCCTACGAAGCCTGGGTCAAGTCTCTCCTTGGATATAAATCAATTCTTCTTCGATCGCTCAGACAGTTTCCAGTCAATTATAAGTGCAGATGCGTCATGCTGCCGTTATGCGCCTAAGTAAGAAATGATTAGGCCCAGCATGTCCGACTTCGGCTGGAGAAAATCATTTTGAAATTGCTTCTTGGAAGAAAAAAAAGGCAGGAGAACGGACGGCAAGGCAGAAAGATAGATGACAGCAAGCAAAGGGAAAAGGCAGAGTCAAAGAGAGTGACACAGGGCTCCCAGGGACTCCCATTTGGGGGTCTATGAAGTACTAACATTCTAAAGGACCCTCTAAAACAATGTGCAGGGGGTCCCAGGAATACCCTAGAAAAAATCTTTTTAGCATTCGCTATGCCACTGGGACTATCCCGCCTATCTAGGACCCTCTATACTGTAAGTGAAGGAGTCCCTGGGACCCCTCGTTTTGCGGGACGATTGGGAGCCCTGGTGACAGATTAGAGGAAGTTACAAGCACAGAACTTCCAGAAGGTGTGGTGGGGGGGGGGGGGGGAACTATTTATATAATCCAAAGATGCCACAGGGGGGATAAATCGATTGCAGAATAGACTGACGTTTTCGGAGAAGGTGAGTGAGGGGTCGTAGCGGCCGCCGATGGGGTTGGCAGCGGCGATGATGGTGCAGCGCGCCTGCAGGGAGGTGACGATGCCTGCCTTGCTGATCGAGATGCTCTGCTGCTCCATGGCTTCGTGGATGCTGGTCCTGTCCGAGTCGTTCATCTGGAACAACACACATTGCATGGGCCAATAGTAAAGTGAGGCGACGATGCTGCCTGCCGCCCCCTGGCCTCGTGGATGCTGGTCCTGTCTGCGTCGTTCATCTGGAACAACACACATTGCATGGGCCAATAGTAAAGTGAGGCGACGATGCTCTGCCGCCCCCTGGCCTAGTGGATGCTGGTCCTGTCTGCGTCGTTCATCTGGAACAACACACATTGCATGGGCCAATAGTAAAGTGAGGCAACGATGCTCTGCCGCCCCCTGGCCTAGTGGATGCTGGTCCTGTCTGCGTCGTTCATCTGGAACAACACACATTGCATGGGCCAATAGTAAAGTGAGGCGACGATGCTCTGCCGCCCCCTGGCCTAGTGGATGCTGGTCCTGTCTGCGTCGTTCATCTGGAACAACACACATTGCATGGGCCAATAGTAAAGTGAGGCGACGATGCTCTGCCACCCCCTGGCCTAGTGGATGCTGGTCCTGTCTGCGTCGTTCATCTGGAACAACACACATTGCATGGGCCAATAGTAAAGTGAGGCGACGATGCTCTGCCACCCCCTGGCCTAGTGGATGCTGGTCCTGTCTGCGTCGTTCATCTGGAACAACACACATTGCATGGGCCAATAGTAAAGTGAGGCGACGATGCTCTGCCGCCCCCTGGCCTAGTGGATGCTGGTCCTGTCTGCGTCGTTCATCTGGAACAACACACATTGCATGGGCCAATAGTAAAGTGAGGCGACGATGCTCTGCCACCCCCTGGCCTAGTGGATGCTGGTCCTGTCTGCGTCGTTCATCTGACAGACAGTGCCAGCCATAAGAGGGAATTGTTCAGAGTCAACATCAGCATAGCAGCCTTGCAAGGGTCAAAGGTGCACTGGGAAATGTTGGCCAACATGGTGGACGAACAATATCTAACCAGAAATAATCCGAAAGAAAGACAAGATAGGGTTCTGGAAAGGAACCACTTTACAAACGACTTTACTCAATAGACTCGGATTACTCGGATTGAAAAGGCTAATCCTTGGAATAAAGAAAACCAATCTTGGGGCAGTTATTTCTCTCACACACAGCTGCACGCACACACACACACACACTCCTTCCCCTCCCTGTCCCTCACCTCGTCAAACTCACCCTCCCTGTCCCTCACCTTGTCAAACTCACCCTCCCTGTCCCTCACCTTGTCAAACTCACCCTCCCTGTCCCTCACCTTGTCAAACTCACCCTCCCTGTCCCTCACCTTGTCAAACTCGTCAATGAGGCACACGCCCTTGTCGGCCAGCACCAGAGCCCCAGCCTCCAGCGTCCACTCCTTGGACACAGGGTTGCGCTGGACGTAGGCCGTCAGGCCCACCGCCGAGGCCCCCTGGCCCGTGGTGAACACCACCCGGGGCGCCGTCTTCTCCACGTATTTCAGGAACTGGGACTTTGCTGTGCCGGGGTCCCCGCACACCATGATGTTCAGGTCCCCGCGCACCTTGACACCGTACCACACAAACACCGACCGTCAACATACATTCGCTCCCCTTGGACTGCTGGTTTCGGATTCAGCGACTTAAAACAAGCCAGGGTGTGGCTGCGAATTGGGGACTAGGAATGAGCGGTGTGGGAGCAACGCCACTGTATGGCCCAGAAGATGGGACAGCAAAAAAACACACAAAAAACTGTCTTTTAGTGTCTGAACAGAAGCAACGTTATGGTGAAGAAAACTTTGATACAAAACCCCAACCCCTTTATTGAGCAAAGATTACGACAAAAAAACCAACACCTGAAGATGCAGTGCTAGCTTTCACGCACAGATGCGTGGCTCCAAGTCTAACACTCAAAGCTTGCTACTGTCGCACTCAATTTCAGATCAGTGCGCCACTATAAAGCAGAAAATATTCATCCAATGCGCGCTTCTTCCCAAAAAAATGTTCAATGATTTTATTTTTTAACCTTTAGCACACTGCAGGCGCACTGTGTCGCCGAGCAGATTCTCTCCCCTGTAACTGCAGGCGCACTGTGTCGCCCAGAGAGGGGTACCCCCAAACCAATGCTTCGCAGACCTTATTTCTGTTACTAATAATAGAAACTACCTCACTTTAGCTTCAGAACGAGGCTTGGCAGCTTGCTTCTCTTCCGGCAAGCCGCCATTTGCTTTTTTAGTTGTTGCATTGAATGTTTCAAAGTGTTGATCAGTCAGAAAGTAAAGTTCACTATCAAATATGGCAGATTTTCGTGTTGGCGAAGCTTCCTACTGGAAATTAGCATCGATGTTTGTTTAAATCATGAATTCTTAGGCTTTGTTAGGTCGGATATCGACAGTGAAAGGGTGATGGAAGATCGTAATGCAGTAGAAGGGGGGGTAGCCGATGTCGGTGTGACTCGATGAAGATGATCTGATATCGATTAGAGCCGCGATTGTGATTCGGTACCGATTTTGACTAGGTTGAATTCAAAGAAAATGTTGCCTTTCATAACATTCTTAATGATATTTCTGCGAGTTATTTCGTTAAATGGATCTTAGACGTGAGTTAGTCAGTGGGTGAACTTTGAAGCAGACGGCACTCATTCCGACCCTGCCGAAACAGCAAGTCAACACTTTCGCTTTGTTGATTTCGCTTTTTTTCTTTTTTTTTCAACAACAAAACATACACGGACAACAAAATACATCATATCAAAACTTTCCTCAATCATCTCTTTATTAGTATTCCAATAATCAAGTCTGCACACAACACACAGAGAAAATTAGAGCATTTTTAATCAAGCGGGTGTAAGCGTTTTTCACCGCCTAAAAAAGAATGCAGTGGCAGAGTACGGAACGTCAGCAAAAATGCAGTGTGCTAAAGGTTAAATGACTCACTAAAAATATCCAACCAACCCCCTGAAAATCAAGAAACAAACATTTGTTCCTTTCAAAGGCCCCTAAAATGGAAAAAGCGCGCTATAGAAATTTACATCAAGGTCATTATTCTCCCTTATCATCATTATGATCATCACCTTGTGCTTGCCCCCGGGGTTCTTGGGTTCACCTCCAAACAGGGCCAGGGCCAGGGCGCGCTTGATGTCCTCGTGGCCGTAGATGGAGGGTGCGATGCTGGCGAAAATCTGCACAGAACCAGGGGTGGGTACAGTGGAACCTCCCTTATAAGACTCCCTCCCATATAAGACCTACTTCTCCGATACATTGCCCTTCTTTGCAAGCATTAAAATTACCTCCATTATAAGACCCCTTCCTTATAAGACCTACTTCTCCGATACATTGCCCTTCTTTGCAAGCATTAAAATTACCTCCCTGTTAAGACCCCTCACTTACAAGATCTCATTTTGGATGATTTTCGAAGGTCTTATAAGGGAGGGGTCTTGAAGGGAGGGGTCTTATATGGGAGGGGTCTTATAAGGGAGGGGTCTTATAAGGGAGGGGTCTTATAAGGGAGGGGTCTTATAAGGGAGGGGTCTTATAAGGGAGGGCCCTTATAAGGGAGGGGTGTTATAAGGGAGGGGTGTTATAAGGGAGGGGTCTTATAAGGGAGGGGTGTTATAAGGGAAGGGGTCTTATAAGGGAGGGGTCTTGACCGAGTTTGGAGATTTACAACTTTTTTTGTAAAGCATTTGATGTCAACAAATTTTGTGTGTTTGATTACCAGTATATAAAGATTAAAAACCAGAACTTTGAGATCTCTGTGACTTTATGTTTTTTTGCTGTGTGCGAGTGAAAATGGCACAAAAATGTTGCCGAAAAATTTTCTAAGTCCAAAAATCACATAAAACGTCATAACTTTTTTATTTTTTACCACACAGACTTGTTTTTGGTATCACATTAATCAGGATCAAAAGATCTATCAAACTGTAGCAACAGACAATGTGTAGCATGTATTATTGAAAACCCCTTTGGAATACCTATTATAAGGGAGGGGTGTTATAAGGGAGGGGTGTTATAAGGGAGGGGTGTTATAAGGGAGGTTCCACTGTACAATGTATTCCCAGTACTGGCATGCATCAGAACAGTCTGAAAACTGCGGGAAAAGGGCCATCAACAGGCATGAAAGTGGATGAAGATCAAAAAGGAGGAAAAATTTTCGTCCGAGAAATCCTTCCACCCGGATTTTTACCTGACGGAAGTTTTGTTGAGCAGGGGGGGGGGGGGGGTAACGTTCCCCAAAAATGTATTTCCAGCACAAACATCTTTCAAGCATCAAAGAAAGATTCTTTTCAGCCCAGAAAAATCCTTCCACCTGGATTTTCACCTAACGTCCGATGTTTTGTTGACACCTTTTCACCTACCTCACGTCACAAGTTTTATTCAGCGAGGAGGGGGTCCGAAAATTTGGTCGGCACAAATAGCCTTCCACACACATTTTCAGCTAACATCGCTACTTTTGTTGAGCGGGAGCTACTCATTTCGCCTTCCTTCGCACAATTGAAGCGAGTGAGCTAAAGCGACTTCCGGTTAACCAGTTTGAGAATCGCCAAATAGAGACTTGTAGATATAAGAATACGGCAAGATCGGTCCTTTACGCAGAATTCTTTTTTTTCCCCGGAAGTTTTGAAAACTTTCCGCGGAATTCTTTCATGCCTGCATCAAGGCCCTAGACTGAAGAGGAACAACACTGAAATCAGTTCCCAACATGACCGAAAAAGGCGTAGTGCAGTAAGAAATCACTGTAAAATGCCCTTAATGCCTCTCCGCATGCAAAATTTGACCCTCCTAGTCCCTCCCTTCAAACGTTAACGAGTTCACATAGTCAAACAAATAGGGCTTCAGGCATGAAAACTACTGTTCCAAAAAAAAGAGGAGATTTTTTCAGCCGAGAAATCCTTCCACCCAGATTTTCAGCTAACGTCAGAAGTTTTGTTGGGGGGGGGCGCAAGTACTCATATCACAGCATTTCACATCCTACTTCGCCTTCCAACTGACAACTTTTTGACAAGGTTCACCAAAAGCTTCAAACTCTTTGTCTCTTTTCTGAATAACATCGCTGACTCTTCGGCCACAAACTACATTCTGCAGCCAGTCACTTCTGCAATGATTCACGTACTTTTTTTTTTTTTTTTACATTTTGGTTTCGCCAACTCGATACATGAGTTCTCGGCGGACGCCATGTTGGAAATGACAACGGCAGAAGAGCAAAAAGGCGCGAAATGAAGATTGTGCCGTGTAAAGATAATTTGGGCTCGTTTTGTTTGTTTTTTCGGCGGAGCTGTTTTCATGCCTGGGGCCTAGTCAGTCAGTCACACAGATAGGAAAAACAAACAGAAAGCCCTGAAACCATTAACCAGCTTTTGCTTCGCAGCTGATTATTATCTGTATCGACTCTAGTAGATAAATCTATGACCATACCCTCTCCCCGATCCTCTGGTCCTTGATGTCCTCATCAGTCAGTTCATCACTACTATGTTATTATTATCTTTATTATGTGGATAAATCTATGACCATACCCTCTCCCCGATCCTCTGGTCCTTGGACAGGGCGACCACAGCCTTGATGTCCTCATCGGTCAGTTCATCACTACTATGTTATTATTATCTTTATTATGTGGATAAATCTATGACCATACCCTCTCCCCGATCCTCTGGTCCTTGGAGAGGGCGACCACAGCCTTGATGTCCTCATCAGTCAGACTGTTGGCGGCCAGCTTGTCGTCCTTCTTCTGGATGAGGTTGGCCTGGATCACCGTGGCGAACACCGGGAACCCGTTGTGCGTGTTCAGAGACCCGTCGTAGTTGTTGTGGTAGATGCCAGTCAACTCCTGCAAAAAGCAAAGTACAGTGGAACCTCTCTTATAAGACCTTCAAAAATCATCCAAAATTAGGTCTTATTAAGAGAGGTGATTTTAATACAAGTTTACGAAGAAGGGCAATGTCTCAGAGAAGTAGGTCTTATGTGGGAGGGAATCTTATAATGGGAGGTCTTATAAGCAGACCTGCCTACTTGGAATGTTCCCAATCAGTAGCCCAGCCATCAATTTTCAGTAGCATGGCAAATTTTCCCGTAGCATCCACAAACAACGGCAAGCGATTTGTTCTCTTCCTGAGCCGAAACACACTGCTTAATATGTTTCGCCGATTGAACGTGTTGACGGCAATCGTCTCTACCGCCATGATTCACAGAGAAGTCCGCATGGCAGAGGTTGCACTGCAGCAAGCATGGTTCGCACCGAGTCAACTTCTTACGATGCAAGGCCACTCCTCCGTGTAAGCTATTTTAAAAACTTGTGCGGCAGGCCGATGTTTTTTCTTAGAACAAGATGGTGTGCCAGATGATTTTCGTTTTCTGGTTTGGGTTCGTTTTTCTTCGTTTGAAACATCTCCCGAATCGCTACTGCTGCTGGAGTCCGCCATTTTTTTCAGAGAAAATAATAACGCATGCGCAGTCACTTTGATAAAAACGGAAGTGACTAGGTTATCGCGCGTGACACGGCGTCTGCTCTTAGAAACCGACAAAACCGGGAACGGCATAAGCAAAAATAAAATGCGGCGGCAATTTGTTTTTTCCGTAGCAACGTTAAGGTTGTCGTAGCTCTGTAGCAAAGCTTTACCTTTCGTAGCTGCTACGGCCAAATCGTAGCAGTAGGCAGGTCTGTATGAGTGAGGTTCCACTGTACATACATGCAGGGCTGCCTACCCCCTCTTGCAGTTTCCAGGGACAAACTGCTTACAGGGTTCGTACAGATCTGTGTACAAAAAATTCCAGGACCAGTTTATAAATTTCAAGGACTCAATCTGGCATACCAATCAATGCCGGTTTCGTTCCCGCCTGTGTTGCTTGTACTTCTGGCCTTGACAATGACTTTTTACACCACTATCGCCCATGCTGGCGATGTCAAAGTTCTTTTTGCATACTGTGCAATTAGCTTTCAGTTTTGAACCATGTGTTGACGGAGCTAACCAGCTCTGATATTCTTTTTTGCAGTCAAACAACGTTGAAAATGCAGTCTCCTTTACCGGAGAACGGAAGTACGATAAAAGAAAGTAACTTCAGCGGCAGACAACTCGCGCAAATGTCGTCTGCTATGATCGCGATATCGGTATGACCATGAAAGTTTTTGGGGGTTTTCATTTGAGGTTAGTTTTAACCTTCAATATTTTTTATGGAGGACAGATTTTGACTCTGATGGATTGAGATTAAGGACGTGGTCAGACGATACTGAAAATTCCAGGACTTTTCCAGGAGTTTGGGGCCTTTGCTGTTTTTCAAGCACTTTTCAAGCCCTGGAAAAGGCCATGTCAATTTTCCAGGACTTTTCAAGGTTTCAAGGACCCTGTACGAACCCTGTGCTTAAAATCCAGGGACCTAGACTTACTTCCAGGGACATATATTATGTCATATATAGGGTCAAAATGAACAGTTTTGATTATTTTGCGATGCAGCAAATGTTTTGCGACTGTATTGTTTTGCATTCTTCTTGGTCATTTTGGTGTGCGCCAATGTGCTTCAATATTCAAGATCCATTGTTCAGTAATCCATGTGTAACATGTCTGTGAAGAAACTGGATTGTTTTGCACTCTTCTTGGTCATTTTGGTGTGCGCCAATGTGCTTCAATATTCAAGATCCTTTGGTGTTCAGTAATCCATGTGTAACATGTCTGTGAAGAAACTGGATTGCTTTGCATTCTTCTTGGTCATTTTGGTGTGTGCCAATGTGCTTCAATATTCAAGATCCTTTTGTGTTCAGTAATCCATGTGTAACATGTCTGTGAAGAAACTGGATTGTTTTGCACTCTTCTTGGTCATTTTGGTGTGCGCCAATGTGCTTCAATATTCAAGATCCTTTTGTGTTCAGTAATCCATGTGTAACATGTCTGTGAAGAAACTGGATTGCTTTGCATTCTTCTTGGTCATTTTGGTGTGTGCCAATGTGCTTCAATATTCAAGATCCTTTGGTGTTCAGTAATCCATGTGTAACATGTCTGTGAAGAAACTTTTAACATTTTTTTTTTTTAATGGGTGTTCAATATTCAAGATCCATTGGTGTTCAGTAATCCATGTGTAACATGTCTGTGAAGAAACTTTTAACATTTTTTTTTTTAATGGGTGTTCAATATTCAAGATCCATTGGTGTTCA
The DNA here is from genome assembly GCA_017654935.2 of Phymorhynchus buccinoides. Taxonomy (NCBI): domain Eukaryota; kingdom Metazoa; phylum Mollusca; class Gastropoda; order Neogastropoda; family Raphitomidae; genus Phymorhynchus; species Phymorhynchus buccinoides. The sequence continues at coordinate 54,593,858 of CM065687.1, forward strand.
GTAATCCATGTGTAACATGTCTGTGAAGAAACTTTTAACATTTTTTTTTTGTAATGGGTGTTCAATATTCAAGATCCTTTGGTGTTCAGTAATCCATGTCTGTGAAGAAACTTTTAACATTTTTTTTTTTTAATGGGTGTTCAATATTCAAGATCCATTGTTCAGTAATCCATGTGCAGAGATGCATCTAGAAATTTCTGAATTGGGCGCCCCCTTTGTGTGGGAATTTGGGGGGATCTGGACATGATTAGTTTTTTTAAAAATCAATGCCACTGAACTACATATCGGAAGAAAATAATTTGACAACCTGTTGTGAACGAATTTTTCTTTTTGCTTTGTAAGCACCAGCCACAAAACATTGCTTCTGATTCGCTGTCAAATTGTAGCCAAGGTCTGCTTTTTTTCCCAACTTTCCATGAACTCATGCTTTCACTTTTTGGAAGGTGGTGGAGCGACACTACTACTGGGGTCGTCAGTGACATTCCTGATCCGATGCTTTGTCATTCGATGAACTTTCCTCGTTGTCAAAATTTACATCACTAACTGCCGATGAGGAACAAGGTTATTGATCATCATTACACTCCGCACTGGTTTCCTTTCTTTTTTAGAAGTCACAGTAAAATAGTTCAGAAGCGACGCCATTTTCAGGCGGGCCGGTACTGCGCCCGGTACTGGTAAATGAAAAAGAAAGCCATTGATTGGCTAGATTATTTATAAGACCCAATCAAAATGCTCGTTGTTTGCTGAAGACAATTTATTCGAGAACAAACTTGATTGGTTTATAAGAAATCGAAATGCAGACACGGAACGACCAAGCAATCTGAATATTAATTAGTTTGAGTTATTTTTAAACGATATTTTGTTTGCGGGATTTCACAAAATTGGGGGGGATTTTCCCGCAGCATATTCTTGTTTTTGCGGGAACAAAACAATTTTGAGGCAATGCCGCGCTCTAGATGCATCATTGCATGTGTAACATGTCTGTGAAGAAACCTTTAAGTTGTTTTTTTAATGGATGCAATGCGCTCTCCAGGTGCGAGCAACAAGAATTTCACACAGACGCCTCTGTGACTACAAAGTACCTAATATCTACTACACAGGTGCCAAATTTTTCAGGATTCTTTTGTTTCCATTTTCCCAAATGGCTACTCACAATTTCGTCCCCGGGCTTGACAGTATCCACCAGGTCGTCCAGCAGAATGGCGTCCTTGGAGCGGGGCAGTCGTCCGGCGGGAACTTTGCCTGGGGACTCCTGCATGGTGATGCGCTGGTAGTTCTTGTACAGAGTCTGCAATCATGACATGAGAAAATCAATCTGCATCCATACACATTCTGTTTTTCAGTCGCGTCTAAGGCGATTATTTTTAAATTTAGAAAAACAACAAAAGGCAACACGTATTCCCCTGATTAGCCCAAGCTTTTAAATTTCTATGTCAAAGTGTTTTGCCCAGGGCACATCCCCACTCTTGAGAAATTAAAGACAATTTTATGTTTGGGACTGGAAAAGTCCCCAGAGCTGCTGAGTGGGTCTGAAATATTTTTTTCGTTTAATTATTTTAAATTTAGAGCCTTTTTAATGTTGTTACATTTGGAGAAACAAAAACGTATGTCATTGCTTTCCCAAGTAGCATTACTTGTATGTCATTGCTTTCCCAAGTAGCATTACTTGCATGTCGTTGCTTTCCCAAGTAGCATTACTTGCATGTCATTGCTTTCCCAAGTAGCATTACTTGCATGTCATTGCTTTCCCAAGTAGCATTACTTGCATGTCATTGCTTTCCCAAGTAGCATTACTTGTATGTCATTGCTTTCCCAAGTAGCATTACTTGCATGTCATTGCTTTCCCAAGTAGCATTACTTGCATGTCATTGCTTTCCCAAGTAGCATTACTTGCATGTCATTGCTTTCCCAAGTAGCATTACTTGCATGTCATTGCTTTCCCAAGTAGCATTACTTGCATGTCATTGCTTTCCCAAGTAGCATTACTTGCAAGCTCTGCAATCAACACTTTGCCCACGTCTCTCATCCCACAACTATTTTCCCCATCACAAACCGGATACCACACTTTCAAGCATAATAATAATAATAATAATAATGAGCATTTATATGCGCTTAATCTTAAACAAGCCCTAAGCGCTTACGCTTAGCGCTAAGCATCTTAAAAACGGGAAGCCGGAAGCCACACGAATTACCGGGAAATCAGGTATGCTGAAAAAAGAACCCCTAAATCTGCAACGAAACGCAACACGATGCAACAAAACACAATAAAGTCAAATTCAACACCAGTGCCGACCTGCTCCATGTTGATTTCAAAGGGGCCCTGGGACTGACACTCGGGGCAGGCCCCGGGCTTGGTCTCTGCATTCTGCGACTGGTAGAAAGCTGATACACAATACAATCTAACACAACACCAGTGCCGACCTGCTCCATGTTGATTTCAAAGGGGCCCTGGGACTGACACTCGGGGCAGGCCCCGGGCTTGGTCTCTGCGTTCTGCGACTGGTAGAAAGCTGATACACAATACAATCTAACACAACACCAGTGCCAACCTGCTCCATGTTGATTTCAAAGGGGCCCTGGGACTGACACTCGGGGCAGGCCCCGGGCTTGGTCTCTGCGTTCTGCGACTGGTAGAAAGCTGATACACAATACAATCTAACACAACACCAGTGCCAACCTGCTCCATGTTGATTTCAAAGGGGCCCTGGGACTGACACTCGGGGCAGGCCCCGGGCTTGGTCTCTGCGTTCTGCGTCTGGTAGAAAGCTGATACACAATACAATCTAACACAACACCAGTGCCAACCTGCTCCATGTTGATTTCAAAGGGGCCCTGGGACTGACACTCGGGGCAGGCCCCGGGCTTGGTCTCTGCGTTCTGCGTCTGGTAGAAGGGGCCCAGAACGAAGCCGCACTTGTTGCAGTCGTACTTGACCATGGCCAGCTGGGGCAGGACACCGGTCACGCTGGTCACCACGCCGTTCGTGCGGATCAACTGGTTCAGGTGGAGCTGCCTGCAAGCACAGCGCATAATATTCACAGCTCCCTTCTCGGCCACACTCCGCAAAGCATTTTTTGTGTCAAATTTCTTCTTCTTCTTTGTCGATCATTCAGTTTCCTGTCAATTATGAGCGCAGATGCGTCATACTGCCGTTATGTGCCTAAGAAATAGGCCCAGCGTCCGTCCGGCTTTAGGCTTGTTTGTTTTTTAACTTATTTATTTATTGTAAACGCCTAGGGCATTCATTTGATTATGTGTATAAATACTCATAATAATATTAATTCTTAAAAACGGAATATGCTTCGTTAACCATCCGTGAAGCGAAAGCTGGTTACTGTTTTCAGAGCAGTCTGTCTGTTCCTGACTTCGTGTCTGTGTTAACCCTTTCAACGCTAGCCATTCCTCAGCCAAAATTTACCATTAAAATTAGCCGGGTAGAGAAAAGATTTCGTCTGCAATATTGGGGATTCCTCTGCGACGTGCATAACATAGGGCCTGTCCTTACCTCCCAAAATTAAGAACATGAGGTCATTGGATACCAGACCCTCATTTGATGCCTTTCAGTGACATGGGTGTTAAATCATTGTGGTGCCATGAGGCGACAGTGGCGATGAAAGGGTTAACATGATAGCGTTTGAACGGGGGACCTAGGAGGCTCACATTTTGCATGTGGATAGGTAGTTAGGAAGTTTGAAAATGAAGGTGGTCACTGGAACTGAAAAATTGTGGCGCACGCGATCCTCGCTGGTACAGCGTAAGTACTGTAAAGTGCAGGTGTAGACCGTTTGATCGGAGTTAAGTTTCAGGGACGTTTATCTATTTATTTAAGAAAATTTACATAGCGCTTCACCTTTAAGCTCTAAGCACTTAGCGTTTGTCTGTTTGCTCCTTCAAGGTCACTGGACCCGAAAATGCTGCCACGCGGCTGGCTGGTTGATCTAGCGTTTTCACGCTCCGGTTACCTGAGTGATCGGATCTCCTCCACCAGAGGCAGGTCCTGGATGCGCACCTTGATGTCCGCAACGATGCGCTCGTAGTTAGGGTACATGCCCAGAACTACCTCTTTCGCTGCCTGCAACCACAAAAAAATAAATTAGAGTGAAGATGCTTTCCGACTGTGGGGTAGTCATATTTCTTCTTGTTCTTGTTCAGTCATTCAAATCAAGAAAAAGAAACAAAAAATAAAAATTGTATGCTAAAATTACAAATTGTTCTCCTAGTAGTATTAACCGCTTCACTGCCAGACAAAAAAAGAAGAGAAATTATCGATTTTTTATTATAAAATTTACGAGACCTGTTTAGACTCAATCTGAGAAACTTATCTAGAGATATAGGTTTCCTGAGAGAGAAAGACCTGCTTGACTCAGTCTGAGAAAATTAACTTGAATGAGTTAATCTCATTCTCCATACAAAGCTACACACACATTCAGTGTCCTTTCAGCAACATGCCTCTATTCAGAGCTATACATTCAGTGTCTAAAAGAAGGCAAACGCCAATTAGCCTCTTTACAGAGCTCAGGGCTCCCAGGGGCCCCCGTTTGGGGGCCTATGAAGTATTAGATAAGAGGGCATGCGAGGCTGGGCACCCCAGGTCTTAACTGGGAGGGAGTCTTATAAGGGAGGGTCTTATAAGGGAGGTTCGACTGTAACAAGCAATCCATTTCTTTTTTTAAAAATCCACCCAAAGAGCTGACCTCGTCAAAGGTCTGGAGCATTTCCATGGGCGCCTCTGGCAGGAAGTAGGCCAGCACCTGCAGACTGGAGGCCAGAGTGTTGTAGTCGATCACCAGACTCTGATGGTTACCTGGGAACACAACACCAACAGTGGTTTTAAACAATCGGAAACTGCTGAAGCTGGAGACAGACTATGCGACTGCCTCATATGACTTGATCATGTCGTGACGTTGACCAAATTTTGTTTCCCGCACAGAAGAGGTCACAAGCCATCTGACTCGATCAGACTCGATCAGTGAAATTTAGAACCCGCCCTATTCGGCCCTGTCACCTGACTGGGCCCGACTGAGTCAGACTGATCGAGCAGCATGGTATGCAAATGAGGTGAAACGTCACGACCTGATCGAGTCACATGAGGCAGTCACATAGTCTGTCGCCGGCTTGACAGAGGCACACGAGACTGACGAGACACATCCTTTACATAACATTGACAGCAACAGCAGACGATTGGACAGAAGTGACAAGACTGCGAGCCCCACGTGCAAGAACATCAAGGCACCTGAATTCGTTGCCTCTCTTTTCACGATTTTGTTCACCAATAGGGCGCCCTCGTTTATTAGGCGCATAGGTCGAAATTGGAGAAAAAAATATCGCCTTATAACCCGAAATTACAGTACGTCTTTTATTAATTTTGTAGTCTCTTTCATCTGAAGATGTCTATCTGTTCCAGCGTTCATCCTGCGTTCATCCTGTGAAGCTGTCAATTCCAGTATTAATAGATGTCTACAAAATCTAGACATAACCACCAAATTACAGCCTACATTTTTCTTGTGTGTTCCCGGGCCCCCTGGTCGTAGCGAGTTGTTGCTGTTGGCTTACCCTGGCTAAAAGACTCCAGGGATCATTCCAACAGCGGAAGCAGTTGTACATTACGTGTCAGTAATTGCCGGTTACGGCAGGTAGACATTATTGTTAGGAGAAGAACAAAGTGCATCAGCTACGGATGAAAGCGTGCGACCGTTTTTGATAACCCCGCCACGTGGGCAGCCACACTCCGTCTTCGGGGAATGTCATAATGAGTGAAATACGTACATGTTCGGTTTTCAAGTTTCTGTCTCCTCGCTGCATTCGGCCAACACATTCCAGCCTCCCCCCCCAAAAAAATTACATCTCAATAAAACCAGAAAAACGTTCCTAAAGCCTGAATTGATTTTGTATGACATTGACAATTCAGTCAAGACTAGAATTTCAACCCCCAAAAAACACCGCAGTTGTGGCAGCCAATTTTTAGTTTTATTGTAAAACCTTTGATAGTTAAAACAGTTGACAAATCCATGGGTGCTCCTGGGAAATTTCAAAAATCCTGCAAGGGGGCAGCCCCGGCAGAGTGCAGGGGCAGCGCACACACACACACACATTTACTGCTCTTTTTTCACCCCTCTAGACTAGTACAAGTGCTACATTCCTTTGAATATAGCAAATGCTTATATAGGCCCTTTTTATTGTACAAGTTTGTTTGTGTTTGTAAGAAAATTGTTGTTTCTCAAATTCTCATAATCCGGCGATGCCGGCTCTAGGCAATTTAAAAACCCTGCAATTCAGGACATCCTGAAAGAAGGAGCATCCATGCAATTCAGATCTTACTTTCCACCATTTGTCGGATCTTTTCCCTGAAGACGTTGTGCCCGTTGTCGTCGATGTGGGTGCGCAGGAAGTTCTTGAAGCGGTTCTTGATCTCTGTTTTGGGGCCCAGCATGGCCACCCACTCCCGCACCGTGTGTCCCTTGGTGTCCTCCAGTGTCGTCACACTCTCCACCAGCATCTGACAGAAAACAATGGGTGAAACCCCCGTTATTTCTCCCGCACCAGAGCTGATTCCAGGATTTTGAAAAAGTGGGGGCCCCCCCCCCCCCCCCCCCCCCCCCCCCCCCCCGAATGAAAAAGCGGGGCAGGTCCAATGGATACGAGGGGAAGGGGGGGGGGGGGGGGAGGCGGCCGATTCAATCTTCGCTAGCCATGGCCACTTCTTCAGCCACTCGTCTTGGAACCGGTGTTCCCTCGCACTAGTGCTGTTATCTTCGGGCTGCTTCTCCGAGACTGTTGATGCAGTAGCTGTTTCTGCAACATCTTCTGCACAGAGGAGTTTTTGCCTGATTTACGCTTTTTTTGTGGCCAACTTTGCGCAAGTCAAACTCATTTTCAGACCTGTTTACCCCCTACACAAGTCTTGAGTAGTCTGGATAGCTGAAATGAGTAGTTTTGGTGCGAAATGTGTAGTTTTATTCACTACACCATCAAATAATGTTCACTGAAAATGACTAGTAATCAAGACCATGGGCGGGTTTGACCGCCAGATACTAGGGAAACCCTGGTGTCCCCCTTTGCGCTATTTATATGAAGTGACATCACATCCTTTACTTCCGTGACATGCGCAGTTCGCTCAGGGAAAGCACAATCTTCCGCCATCTTAATTTGTAGGCTAAATTTTGTAATTTTCAATCAATTTTCGTCGCGTTTTCGACGATGGAAACTGACAACTTTTGGCGTGAACCTCTACAAGATGGCGACAATGACAACGAAGCATTTACTGTGGAAGAAGTGGCAGAATCTGAACTTAGGCGAATAAAAAAGAGCATCGAAAGTGTTGAAACGATCTTGGGTTTGCAGCAGCAGATCGACACAAGGAATTTTCGTGATGATTCGAGCGAGTATTTTTTTCGTGAATTTTCGAGCGAGTATTTTTTTTATGAATTTTTAAAGTGAGTGTGTGCGAAAATCAGTGCAGCGGCAAAAATTACTTGGTGCGCAACGGTAAACAGTCTAAGCAATACTTGGTAGTAGAAGAGTTAAAGAGCATTATTTTCAGTTTTTAAGAGTGGTAGAGGTCCAAATTGAGTAGAATACTACTCGAAAAGAGTAGAGTAAACAGGTCTGCATTTTGAAAAAGTCTAGCACATTCCCCGATAGAGGTAATACTCACGTCTTCATCATCGTCATCTGCCCCTTCTGCCGCCTTCTCTGCCATGCGACGTTTACGAGCCGGCCGCTCTTGCTCGTCATCGGAATCATCTGTCGACACATTCAATGATTCGATTCATAAACACGCTCAATATCAAGAACTGCGTCACCAGTCATTATCACACAAAAATGTATAACAAAACACCTGAATGACATCACTGGATCATCGTATAAAGTGATGTCACAGACTGAAGATTAGGATCATCAATTACCTGATCTATCACACCTCTTTTGCAAACATACAAGCCAATTCTGCACAAGCCCTGACCACAAGAGGTTGAGAAGCCATAGTAGCATAGAGCTACGGACTGCAGGTCTTGTAAAGCAATCCCACAACGATTACTAATTTTCTAACTCCCACACAAAAAAATAAAACCGGGACACCTTTCATACATGTTTATTCAATGATTGGCTTGATATATGCTTTCTTTAAGCGAAAGGCTACAAAATCAGCTTCTTTTCAGATCTGTTTACCCCTATTATGCAAATTTGTAATTTCTGAATTTTTTTTTAATAGTAATTTTGAAAAAAAACTGCAATCCAGCGCGCAGCCGATTCTTTTTCTTCACAAAACCCAATTAACAAGAAAACTATTTGTAATTACACAATTATATGCAAGCAATACAGGGAGACCTTTAAAAACATTTTTTAAACCATGTATTTGCTTTTTCCTTGGTGTCTTTCCATCATATTTTGGATCAATCGAAGGCGTTGCATGCTGGGAACCGGAATGACTTTTCATCGCATTGTTTCAAAAGCATCGCTTGCCGATGCAACTTTAGTGGTGGGTTTTTTTTCGGGGGGGGGGGGGGGGGGGGGGGGGCAGGGGTTCGTTTTTTCGTAATTTGGTTTTTTTTTTCGTCGCTGTAATTATCGTAATTTGACTTTTGGTAAAAATTACGGCAAAATCGTAAGGTTAAACAGGTCTGACTTTTCAATCTGACAGTTTCCTCACAAAAGATATAAATCCAGAAAATAAACCCCCAACACCACCTCACCATAGAGCAGTCCCTTCCTCAGGCGCCCTTGTCTCCGGCCCTCGTCCTTGTCTCTGTCGCGCATCTCCAGTTCCGCGGCCTGCCGCTCCCCTTCGGATATCTCAGAGTATTCCGATGTGTCCAGACCCTCCTGCTCATAGACATCCAGCTCCGGGATGACACGGTAGTCCCTGCATGCAACAGTAAAGAAGGTGCACGGGATGGGGAAATTGCAAAACAAAACCAAATCATATAGAGCACATGATAATTTAACCAAACCGCTTTCTTTCTGACCCTTTATTAATATTATTATTAAAGCCAATGTCACATTTTTACACCAAAATGATTTAACACCCATGTTTTTAAAACCCTTGAAATCAGGGTCTGTTATTCAATATTGTGTTCCTAATTTTGAGCATAATATTCTAAATGTGTCACAAAGAAATCCCACAATATTGCAGATGAAATCTTTTCTGCAGCCAAGAAAGTTTAATGGACATTTTGGGCTCAAATATGGCTGGCGGTGAAAGGGTTAAAAAATCCGTTTTCAAAATCAAGGGTTAAGAATTAGATTCAGCACACATAATATGCCTCTAGATTATTTAAAAATTCATCCGGGTATTTTAACGAGTCTCTCTTTAAAGTTTTTTAAAAACATTTTTGTGAAAAACTGTGCGTCAGGTGAAAATCTGCTATGATTTTGGACCCACTGAACTGAAACTGAATGCTTCATAGATGCACACCAATCGCAACAATTGAACTCACACTAAATTTTGATATCAGCTTTTTTACTGTTTGCCCATTTTGTGCATTTATTTACTTATAATATGTCACTTGGCTGGAAATATTTTTTCTCCAAGGGTTCGAAAAATAGCTTCAATCAATAACAAGTTTGTCAAGAATATGACAAGTCACCAGGCGAAGATTATCTGTTGTTCAGTTAGATAAACAAACGTGTTTCACAGGAATTTTTTTCAAGGATATTTTTATGTCAGTAAAAGTTTTTAACCAAACACAGACCTGTTTACCCTTGTAATGAACAACCTGGAATTTGCCACAGAAAAACCCGAAATTTGAGAAGAAAAAACACTAGAATTTATATCGCAATGTCGCTTATGCCGCCATGTGAAATTTCTAAGTCCACGTTGCAGTACTCGCAGAGTGCATGCTCGTCTCCCAAACGCGAACTTGTTATTCCTGGCACTTTCAAATACTTTTGAGAAAACTTCTGCTTCACTTTTGGCCGTTTCACCCTATCACTGCTGTCATTTGTCAAAGATTTCTGGCGCTTGCCGCCTGCGGTTGACTTGCCTGACATGTTAGTTTGGCGCAAAATTACAATCTCTGCCAACAAGAAATACTATCATTGGTTGAGGGGGGTCCACGGACCAATGAAACATCGCGTCAACCATTGCGTCTTTTCATACAAACGGAAACAAATAATCCCGGGATTTTCAGCGTTCACCCGGAATTTATTATTTTACCCAGAATTTTTGCAAATTCCCGGGATAATTCCGGCAAAACCGGGAGGGTAAACAGGTCTGCAAACAACTCAACGACTCACTGTTCCAAGGCGTCCCCAAACAGCTCCTCCCCATCCTCCTCCCTCTCCAGGTCCACCCCCTCCCCTCCCACCAGGTCACTCTCGTCCTCAAAGGGCGGCAGGTCGCGGTCAGGGCTGGACGATCGGTCAGTGCGGCTGCTGGGGACTGCTCCCGCCCCAGCCCCTGTGGGGCTAGTGGCCATGGAAAAGGGGTCAGATGATGGTTCACTCTGCGCAGACAATAATAATGATTAGAGAGGTGAAGGAGGCCATCATGACCGCCAAGCCCACACTGAACCGTGACCGTGGGAGACACACCTTGCCCGCGGCTTATTCTTCCCTGGTTCAGTCATGCGCCATGGGTGCAGCCTTGAGCTGTACTCAAGATCGTGTGCACTGAACCACACACATTCTCTCTTTCTCCTTAAAAAATAAGTCATACTGTGACACATGCGCGCGTGCACACGCACACACACGCAGGTTAGTCAGGGCTCCCAATCATCCCGCAAAACAAGGGGTCCCTGGGACTCCTTCACTTACAGCATAGAGAGGTCCTAGAGGCGGAATAGAGGGTCCCAGTGGCATTGTGAATGCTAAAAAAAAAATTTCATAGTGCATCCCTGGGACCCCCTGCATTGTTTTAGAGGGTCCTTTAGAATTTTAGTGCTTCATAGACCCCCAAATGGGGGTCCCTGGGAGCCCTGTTAGTTAAATCCAACAGAATAGGTTTAGGTGGGTGTGTCTAAACACGGGAAAATGACGAAAAATAGTGGAAAATGCAGAAAGGTGAATGCCGGAAAATTAAAAATAACACACGGCCCAGGCCTAGGTCGCTACGTGCCCGGTGACGATTTCAGCCTGTGTGAACGGTGTGTGATGCCACAAAACCGCGTCTACTTAAAAATAATTGAGTTCTTTGATAGGATGGTTATAACAAATTTTATTTTATTTATTTATTGTCAAATCCTAATGAACTTTATGGCATTGGAAAGAGCTCGGAAAGACACTTTAAAATGATACCCAAATTATCAAAATCGGTCAACAATTGAGAAAGTTACGACGTTTTAAAATGATAACCTTTTTTACATGAGCGACATAAGAAAAAGTTGATCCACTCGATCGTCAGTGTGACGCGGCAAGAAACCCCCCAAAATGTCGAACTAGACTAACACCTCCGATTAGATTAACCTCGCAAAGTGGTGGATTTTTATTAATCCTAAGTAGCCTCTCATTGGCCTAGCCACCACTAGACCGGAAGGGGGGACAACTCCCCTCTCATATCCGGCTAGGGGTCAATGCCAAGGGCTACTTTCATTTTTCTATGTTCTATGGTATAGTTCCATGTCGCTTGGCGCTCATGCAATTGTTTCACTATTCAGGTGTTGGTACAGTATGGTTAAAGTAGATTACCTGATTATAAACTTACATGCACCAAATTTTGCACACTTGTAGCAAATTGGTTTCATTAAGATCAGATATACCGTTCAGTTGTATGCGACGGAGGAATCAGACCCAAATTGGAGCGCTTGTCTCTCCTGATCAGCCGTCTTCGCGTAAAATAAGATCGTTCCTGAATGACCGGGTTGGTGTCTGCTTCCAGAAAGAAACGAACTGGGATGGTCAGCGCCAAGAATAACCACCAATAAAAACAAGCAAAGGAAGTGACCGCTTTGCACTTCGGCAAAATCGGGGTGAAACTTTTAGATGGGAAAGATAGCTACGGTTTGACCCAGATTCTAACGTTCCTATCTTTGATTTATGTTGAGCGCCGATGTGTTTGTATATGTACACGTGTGCGCGTTGTTTTGTTTGCAAACATGTCGATATGATGCAGTATGACGTGAATTCTAAAAATATAAAAAATTCTATTCTAGTGTGCCGGATAGCTAAATTATGCGGAAATAAGTCATCAGGACCCTGTTAATCACTTTGCTATTTGGCAATTTCACTTTCCATTGTAATAAATGTTGGGGGTTTCTGTAGAATGTTTTCATAATTCAGCCCTACCATTCAGCGTTTTGCTCATTCAGCCTTCACCATCCGGCATGTTTCGGTATGTTTTGACCATTCTGCATTTTCCGGTGTATAGACACACCGGTTTAGGTTGCTGGGACGTGGCATCATGCTGGCTGCATGCTGAACGTGTGCTGGCTGGCCAGGTCATAAACTAAGATTAGCCATGCTCTCCCCTAGTTTTCGTTGATGTAATGTCACAGTGTGCTGCTTTCAACTACGATCAAGATCAAGAAGATCAACACCACATGATAATTGTTATGGGCCAAATACTTGAAATAAAGAGCACAGCTGAAATATATTATAATATAGCAGACCACGGCACGCTCATTCTGTTGACACATCTCTATCGTGTGATCAGACATTCTCACTATCCATTTCACGTCAACGTTAATATAAACAGATCACAATTGTTCAGATCTACTTATCAACTATTCACAAACGATGAAAAAATTGCTTTTATTTCCATTTAACGAACAACTTACCGACATGACTGCTTCTGTCTTTACTTTCTCAGATGTAACCGCGGGAAACTGAGTAAGTCAGAGGTCAGAGTGCATGGGGCAAAATATAGTTCTTGGTTATGTTATATAGAAAGCAAAATTACACGTTCAATTATCAAGTAAATATATTTCGTTATATAAAATATGGTACTTTTCACTAAAGTCATAAAGTATTCGCATGAAATGCGAGCTAAAAGAAATAAAATAATAAATTCATGCGCCCTTTTCCCGCCATTCAAAAGGTATAACCTCTTTTAGCCTTGACCTTTGAGATGAATGAAAAATGGTGTTTTACGTCCTCTCGGTCATAGACTATGGGACATTTGTAAATACAAAGATGGTGGGAACAATACTGGCTGCAATGCCCAGAGGCAGTGCAACACCAGTAAAGTCCCGAGTTTTTATCAATATAGATAGGTGTAGCGGTAACCACGCCTCGGATAAACCTCATCGGCTATGGTACCGACCTTTGAGATGCAACTCCAGCATAGACTTTGCAGTCACTAAGATTAGTAGGTAGGAAGGTCCCGTCATGATTAAGATCTGAAAACTCTAAAAAAAAAATAATCACACAATGAAAACTTTTTGGTTTGGATAAAACGAACCCTGTTTTCAATCGTTGATGGTAGGGGAAGACAGGGTAAAAAGCGCATGGGCGGGTAAGAAGCCCACCCCAATTATCTCATGAAATGAAGCAAATTTCAGTCTCATTTTGCCCATGAGACGAGCGACGATGAGACAATTTTGTGGAGAGTTAGGCTGTCACCCAAAGAACAGTCCGTTAGATTAGTTCATCTCGAATGTTATTCAGATACAAGAACTGTCCACATTATTTATTTTAATCGCTTTTCAGTATCCAACTTTACTGTATTGAAGTAGTAGCCCTTACATATGAAGGGTGCCGCGTCGCCTCTTGTGCAGCGCCATGCAAAGCTAAAAGTAAAGTGTTTTTCCAGATACAATCCATTTTTAACTCTTTCTATACTAACCTGCGCACTTTTTTAACAAAAAAACCAATTGTGGCAGTACCATAGCCGATGAGGTTGAACCGAGGCGTGGTTACCGCTACATGATGATGACCTATCTGTATTGTTAAAAAAATCTGGACTTTACTGGAGTTGCACTGCCTCCGGGCATAACCTCCAGTATTGTTCCCACCATCTTTGTATCTAGAAATGTCCCATTTTTGTGTCTGTTCCAGACCGAGAGGACGTAAAACACCATTTTTCATTCATTCAGAGAGTTAAGAATTTTGAGACAAAATGTGCGTGTGCATATATACGTGTGTATGTGCACTCGCACGTGCGTGCATGTCTGTATTAACTTTGAAGATAGATGGGTACGGGTGTGTTTTCTCTAACAATGTTCTATGTGTATATTTTGCTTATCTAGTCTATAATTTTATGCCAATGCTATTTTATGAGGAGTTTGCTTTGATAGGGCAATTGCCGCGTGCCGGTGACCTTGACTTTCACCGAGTTGAAACTAGAGAGTTGAATTAGAGAGGTCACGGGAACTCGGGCAAAATAAGCGCAGGCAATTTAGTAGTCTTGTATAGAGTACAAACTCTCATGGCAAATGCCTTATTGTGTATCACAGGCGCAATACCACAATGCATTTCTTTTTTGAGATATTACAGTATTGTTGAGTCGAGTTATGTGTGAGCCCTTCTTTTTTTCGATAAGATTGCGAGCAACCTAAGGGACATAAATTCTGTACCACTTAAAAATCTTATAAATGATAGTTATCTCCCTTGGGGGTTCACTCTACGAGGGCCTCTCATTATATTTTGCAATGTGAAGATTCTCATGTCACAAAAAATGTAAACAGTGTCATGAGGTAGACCATCATCTCAATGCTTATGTTGCACATCATATAGTAATTTAGCAAGTGTCCGTGTGTGTGTCTGTCTGAAACACAAAACGGGCCTTATAACCCCGCCCTTTTTCGACCGAATCGCTTCAAATTTGCTGTGGCAACGGCAACCGAGGCGGCCGTGTCATTTGCGCGGTTCGGCAAATGCGCGAAACGCGTATCCACCGGCCTCTCGGCGCCCGTATCTCCGGTAATTCTGGGCCGATTGCCTTCACATTTGGTAGGTAGATGACCGGGGACGGTGACTATCGATGTGCCAAACCGGAAGCGAATCGATTCAGAAACGCGCGCGATATACGCCGCTTCACCTTTTCACAAATAACTCCGCCATTTCTTAACCGAATCGCTTCACATGTGCTGTCAGGCTTGCTGTGGCCGGGGCAAAGCCTGGCAGCAACTTTGAAGAGAATCGGGAGAGTGCGTCACTCTCAGAGCAGCGCCAATGGGAAACAGGGCCTTATAACTCCGCCGTTTCTTAACTGAATCGCTTCAAATTTGCTGTACTCAGCGTTACCAGTACTTGGCGTTACCGTTACTAGGCGTTACCGTTACTTGGGAGAGCGCGTCACTCTCAGAGCAGCGCCAACTGGAAACGGGGCCTTATAACTCCGCTGTTTCTTAACCGAATCGCTTCAAATTTGCTGTACTCAGCGTTACCAATACTTGGCGTTACCGTTACTAGGCGTTACCGGTACTAGGCGTTACCGGTACTCGGAGTTGCGCTAGTTTTCATTATTTTCCGCCTTGTCATAGCCGTTGAGCAAAGCAAAATGTCCATCAAGGTGAACGTTGATCACAAGCTGTGAAAATCATTTTAAAGCTGAGCTTTTCTATCTATAAACGTGTGCATTTATGCTCAAGGACAGACATTCAAACAAAAGTATTAGATGTTTATAAATTGTTTTGGAGACCTTGCACGGTCAGATATAAAAGTTTACAACGAGCTCAAGAATTTTCAGTTAAGCAAAAGAACGTTAGAAGAAAGTGACCGTTAACAATAATCAAGTGACTGTTAAAACCATAGCCAATGCAATGCCTCTTGTAGGAAATGATCTCTGGATAAGTGCCGATGAGATGGAAAACATAATGAGCATTTCATCAGGAAGCCTTGATAAAATCTTGCTAGAACACCTGGGTATGTGGAAATGTTATAACCGTTGAGTGTCCCACTAGTTTACTTAAGAGCAGAGAAGGGGACCACACACAATATTTGATGGTGAGAAATCAGCTGGCATCTAGGACCTGGCATCTCGGTCGCGACTGATGATGAAACATTTATCTTGTCAGTATGATTCCCAAACCAGGCAATAAATAGCTGTGTGTGTGTTCTGGATGAGAAATCAGTAGTATATTTCCACAGAAAACAGAGCAGTAGCAACATTTCTCAAAGTCACCTTGAACTTTTACTGAAAAGTTGGTTTCAGGGCCACAGATCCTTTCCCATAGAGAAGAGCTATCACTGCGGATTGAAAAATAAGCATCCATTTCCCCAAAGACCTTTTTGATTTGCCGTCCAAGCAGATACTCAATTTCCCCCATTTTCATTGTGGCAACGCAAGTGAGCACACTGCTCCAGCTACTGGGGACATTTTGCCAGAAAACAGACTTTTGCAATGTTCAGTTGGTCTCCTATCCACCTAGTTTTCTGACTTCGTCCCTTTGTGACTTTTTCCTATTATTTTATGTGAAGCTTTAGCGGAGGGGGAAACAAATGTAGAAAGTTAAAGATGCTCGAGAGTTCACGGAGGGCGCTATTTTTGACATACCCCAATCGACATGGACTGGAGCAATAACCATTTGATTTGAAAGGATATCGAAGTGTGTGTTCTAGTTAGGGAAACCTCCAACATCTGGACTAGCCACAAGGAAGGTGCACACAGCCAGTTCTCCACACTGCAAAATATAATGAGAGGCCCATGTGAATCACCGCAATGAATCACTTAAAATTTTATTCAGTGGTACATTACCTGAACTGATGTGTCCTGTCAAATGAGCGTTGAAGTGCAAGACTTTTTGCCTTAGTCGGTGAGGACTCTTGATATTACATGCATAACGACAGTACATGCCCTGGCATAAGGATGTGTCAGACCAATTGACATAGGCTACAACACCAAGGCTACATCAAAATGCTATGTTCTGCATAGATATGCGGGGATTGTCTTTAGCCATGGCAAGCTCCTAGCATAACATCATCAGTCTCCATAAATCCTCCGAAGTCCGAGTGTAGCTGCCCACGTGGCCGGGTTATCAAAAAGGGTCACACACGTAATGTTCTCATCCCTAGCTGGTGCATTTGTACCATAGTGTTCAAGTGCTTGTTGTTGGGATGATCCATGGAGTCTTTAAGCCAGGGTATGACAATGACGACAGCACAAAAAATGGTTTTCAACAGTATTGGAATATCATGGTACAGCTTATAGGTCTTTTGTGGTAGACTATGACTCAAACTGTAGGGGGGCATTCGCACTGACTCTAGTGCTGCAGCCGAAGGGATTGGTTGGCCTTTGGGGGATCTTCCCCAATGCCTTATATCCTCAAATCCCTTTGGAACAGAGAGTGGGAATGTACCACACGCAAGGCTTCTTTACTTGAAACAAATTTTAGCCCAACCCGCCGGAATAGCAGCTGCCCCCTCTGCTATCTGGACGTCGTAGTTGGAAACAAAGCACAGGCATACAATGACAGCTCACACAATCAAATGGATGTCGTAGTTGGAAACACAGGCGTACAATGACAGCTCACACAATCAAATGGATGTCGTAGTTGGAAACAGACAGGCGTACAATGACAGCTCACACAATCAAATGGATGTCGTAGTGGGAAACACAGGTGTACAATGACAGCTCACACAATCAAATGGATGTCGTAGTTGGAAACAGACAGGCATACAATGACAGCTCACACAATCAAATGGATGTCATAGTTGGAAACAGACAGGCATACAATGACAGCTCACACAATCAAATGGATGTCGTAGTTGGAAACAGACAGGCATACAATGACAGCTCACACAATCAAATGGATGTCGTAGTTGGAAACAGACAGGCATACAATGACAGCTCACACAATCAAATGGATGTCGTAGTTGGAAACAGACAGGCGTACAATGACAGCTCACACAATCAAATGGATGTCGTAGTTGGAAACAGACAGGCATACAATGACAGCTCACACAATCAAATGGATGTCGTAGTTGGAAACAGACAGGCATACAATGACAGCTCACACAATCAAATGGATGTCGTAGTTGGAAACAGACAGGCATACAATGACAGCTCACACAATCAAATGGATGTCGTAGTTGGAAACAGACAGGCGTACAATGACAGCTCACACAATCAAATGGATGTCGTAGTTGGAAACAGACAGGCATACAATGACAGCTCACACAATCAAATGGATGTCGTAGTTGGAAACACAGGCGTACAATGACAGCTCACACAATCAAATGGATGTCATAGTTGGAAACAGACAGGCGTACAATGACAGCTCACACAATCAAATGGATGTCGTAGTTGGAAACAGACAGGCGTACAATGACAGCTCACACAATCAAATGGATGTCGTAGTTGGAAACAGACAGGCGTACAATGACAGCTCACACAATCAAATGGATGTCGTAGTTGGAAACAGACAGGCGTACAATGACAGCTCACACAATCAAATGGATGTCATAGTTGGAAACACAGGTGTACAATGACAGCTCACACAATCAAATGGATGTCGTAGTTGGAAACACAGGCGTACAATGACAGCTCACACAATCAAATGGATGTCATAGTTGGAAACACAGGACATAATACAAGATGACAGCTCACACAATCAAATGGATGTCATAGTTGGAAACAAAGGACACAAGACAATGACAGCTCACACAATCAAATGGATGTCATAGTTGGAAACACAGGACATAATACAAGATAATGACAGCTCACACAATCAAATGGATGTCATAGTTGGAAACACAGGACACAAGATGACAGCTCACACAATCAAATGGATGTCATAGTTGGAAACACAGGACATAATACAAGATAATGACAGCTCACACAATCAAACTGACAATAACGTTCGCACATTCCACACCTTGGTGTACTGGTTGTAGCATGGTTTATTTCATTCTCCACATTCAGTTAACCTCCAAACTTTCCAACAGCAGTAAAGCACAATGCATCAAAGCGAGGGAAACGACAAGTCACATTTCTTTCCACATTAGAACACAAAGTTGAAGCAAAGTGAAACGAAAACACAATTATTATTATTATTTGGGGGACAAATGTTAAGAAGCAAGACAAAAAAAACCCAATTGTAAATTATGTAAACATAAACTTTTCTCAATCCTAAATTAGAATAAATGAAGAAAAAGAGAGAGACAGAGAGGAAGGGGGAGGGGGTTGTAGAGGTAGAAGAAGAGGAACAAGGAAAAGTAGTATAGCATATAACAAAAATGCTCCCACACTGTACGATAAGATTCGATCACGTGGTCTCGAAGAACGAATGCGATTCATGCTTCGAGACCATGTGATCGCATCGTATCGCACAGTCGTGCGATTTTAGTGGACGTGTGGCTGGCCCATTAAAGTATGGAGAAAACTAAAAGCAGCGTCAATTACACCACAAGGCAGGAAAATACTGATATGCCGAAATTCTCAGACATTTTCAAACTCGTTTCCCCCTCTTATCTTTGAGCAAATACATTGGACTGGCAACGGGAAGCAAGGCGACTAGAAAGTCAAACGATTTCAACTAGTCGCCAATCATACCCACAAGCACTTATGTTTTATTCTCCATTTTTAAAACCCCCTTCTCTACAACTCTCTGATCTCCATTAAATTTGCACACACAAACGTACAGTAGCAACACGCATTTTCCTCGACATACGTATTCATACCAATCAAACACAGCGACGTCTTAAATCTGAATCGAAAACATTACAGTTGTAAAATAAATATGAGGGGGGAAAAGGTCGATGAAATGGCAAAGGTAGATCCAAGTATTCAAAGCATTCTCTAAAAGGTAAAATCAAAAATCATAGTAGAATTAAAGTCATCAAGCCTTTTTATGGAAACCCAGGTTATATCGGTATAGCACAAACATGTAGTGGTGATCTAAACTTAAAAAAATTAAAACTAAGAAGTCCTATTTTCCACTCTACATTTATCAGTATGATTAAATGTTTCTGGCCAAATTCTTCAGCCTATTTCAGCTTCTTTAGAGCTCTCGAAACTGGTTTTGGTAATGAATAGATTCAAATCTCATGTTTAAAGTGTATGAGAGCATTAAATACTCATGTTCTGATAAAAAGAATTTCTACATTTCTGTGGCTTTGCGCCCATATAATTTTCCCTGCGCCAGTGCGGCTTATAAACTGGTGCGCCTTATATGTGAATAAACACCTTATCTTTTGTCAAAGTAAGGGATGCAGCTTATATTCAGGTGCGTCTTATAGTCCAGTTTCTATGGCAACTCTTCTAGCGCCATGTATTTTTTCATGTTCTAGGATGTCAGTTGAGTTACATCCCAACAGACAAGAGGGAGGTAACTATTTTTTGGAGTATGCATGCATTGGGTTTTTCCCCTGAAAATTCACTGACATAAGCCCTAAAAATAGATAAAACACATGGCAGGGATCTTGGCAGTGAATGTCTTTGCATTTGATGAGAGTGTAGAGTGATATACTAGGCGAATGTATTCGCCCATGGTGCTAGAAGAGTTAAACATGTGAATCTGAAGTAAATAAAGGCAAGATGTCCGTGTGTACGTGTGTTCATTTAAAACTTGGAATTTAAACAAAGAAATGTTGTGTGACGAGAACTTACAAAACCATTCTTTGTTTTACCATTCAACTTACATTGTAGGAGAGAAATCCCAATCATTCACTTAAAAGCCCATACCCACATTTTTACGGATTTCAACTGTACCCAAACTTTCAGCGTTTCACTAAACTGAGCGCTAAATGAAACACATCAATAATTTGGATGACTGATAAATGAAAGCAGGATCTTTACTTTGGGTTGAGTGTTGTTAAATTTTTGTAACTATCTTGTTAAATTTTCAATGACATCTTTACTTCCGAGTTCTCTCCTGCATATCTGGTTTATTGTTTTCCCCTACGGATCACACTACCAAGTATTTTAACTTTACTACACCTGACAATAATTTACTTACTTTTTCTTCCTTCCATAAGTCAATTTCTAGGGCAGTTTTGTCGCATTCAAGGGGAAAAATATCCTTTTTAATAAAAAAAATAAAATAATTTTAAAATGTTATGATTGGGCGTTGTAATGATACAAATCTTTTGTTGTGCAGTTTATACATAGACTGTTAATCATCAATATTCAATTATGTTTTGGTTGATAGCAATGCACTTTCACATTTTTATTTTCTCCACTTTTCATACACATATCTGACCAATTACAAAAAATAAATAGAACTGACTTCACAAAATGGCTGAGATTTTAAAAAAATTGATGACAACTTTTTATAACATACATGAGTAGTTTGTTTTTTTTTAAACTGAGAAAAGCAGGTGGAAAAAGTCGCTTTCTAACGCCATGGACAGTTCAAGGCATGAAAATGTGCTGGTGGTCATGAGAGTGTCAGCTGAAACCGAAAAATCTCGACAACGTAATTAGATGAATGAACATGTGAACTGACTACTCAAATGGCTTCCAAGTGCAAACACTTATCAAAGCTATACAGTTGATGATTATGTTGATGAAAGTCTCCTGCACGGGCTTTAAACCTTCCAAATAACAGCGATCTGGGTAAAAACGACACAGTCCCTTGTAAATGAGGATCTGGCTTGTCAATAAGGATCCGCCACAAGCCTGTCTTCAGTTGTTCAGAAGAGAGGCGGGCATAAATTGTCTGACCAAACTGTGAAAATAACCCTTGTCATGTACAGTGGAGTACACTTAACACAAAGCTGGACAACACAGAATATTGGTTAACACACAAAGATCTGTTTGAATAGATGAACCCCTTCTTCATTATTCCTAAAAAAAGATTGCTTTACACACAGATTTTCTTCTCAGCACAACATGAAGTATGGTTAACACACAAACAGAAACTTGGTCCGATTGTTATTTATCATACTACAGTTTGTATTGATAGCACTAAATGAAGCTGGAGCCTCTAAATATTTCCTTGCAAACTTTTCAAAAGACATCACAAATCTCAAATGTTCATCTACTGTGCCCTGTGCTAGTCAGGCAAGTTCGAAAGTATGAACTGCGCATGCATGTTCTTGAGTCCTGAACAAAGTGTGTCGTTTGCAGCACTACCGCTCGTTCAGTAGCAGAACTTCAGTTTCACATTTTTGACCGCAAATTTTGTTAAAAATGCTTAACCCTTTCACCGCCAATGTCGCATTTTTGCACCGCAATGGTTTAACACCCATGTCAGTAAAAGACATCAAATCAGGACCTGTTCCGAAGACCCTATTTCATAAAATTTGGGAGGTAAGGATAGGTCTAATGTTATACACATCAGAGGAATTTGCAATATTGCATTTCTTTTTTTTTCTTCTCTAGCCAGTTACGTTTAATGGTATTTTTTGGCTGAAAAATGGCTGGCGGTGAAAGGGTTAACACACTATAATGGTTAACAGTAATAACACACACACAAATCTTTGTCCCATGAACTTTGTGTTAGGAGTATTCCACTGTATGGGGAACTAATGGGGAATCTTAACCATGTCTATTCCTAACCATTGTCAAGTACAATATGGATACACACTATCATTGAAATCAACTGTCAGAATAAAACTTCCAAAGGCCTGCAGGCAGCTTCTGCACCTTGAATTCAATCGACAATGCCTCCCCCGCAAATCAAACTGAATTGGAAGTTCAAACATTTGCTTTTATGACCACACTTTTGAGCAGATTCTTTCTCGACACGCCAAAATATACACAATAATAAAATGAGCATGCAAAAGAGGTGATAAAGGCAAGGCCTGTTACGGTTTCAAATTGATATTTTCTTTTCAGTTACGCAAGCAGAAAGCAATACTCTGGTCAAAGAATGCCCTCAAATTCCTCCATCTAAAACCTGTCAGTTTGAACAAAAATGATAAAGAGAGTTAAGACATGACTTACTGTTGCTCTCTTATGGCACTTCAGCAACCAGTAAGCCTATTCGTTGACACCAACATAGTAGACTTTACTTGGTGGGGGTTTTCCACCCTTTTGGTGAAGGAATACTCAACTATCAAGTATCAACTGGCCAGTTGATGTGTTGTTTAATTTTGGCATGGTTAAATACTGTCGCTGAAAGAAAAAAATCCAATGCCTTTTAGACAACGTAACCATTCTTTGCCTTACAATCAATGAAATATGTTTAAACACGCAGGAATCTGTCCTACATTAGTGACATGAAAAGTACAAGACATATCAACATTAAGTCCCTCAAAAAAGTACGGAGAAGAGTGCAAGAGATATAGCATTCTATTTTAAATACACATATATGCATACACAATGCAACCAGTCACAAAACAAACGCAGACACAAATCCAACTTTTCGTTATCAAATATGAACCACTCGCAAAACACCAACAGTCAAAAACAAACTTCCCGTTATAACATGAAAAGAGACGTACACTTATCTGGCCTTGTTCATGGTCATACGAAATAAGAAAATAACACACTTTTTCTCTCTTTACCTATGTTGCTGGGAATGGACACATCGTCTCACGCACTCCACAGAACCAATCACTGCAGAATATCACGTCTTACGGTCGATTATTAATGAACACAGTAATATTTCCAGCACACACCCTAATCTGCTTGCGCACAGTTATTCTCACATTCATTCCCGGATGTGGCAGTAGTACAGATACCGCCGGTGTACGTACATTGTAACTACAAATATGATCAGAAACAACAGAGAATAATAAACGAGAAACTGAAATACAGGACTGGCAAAGTATTCTTGGAGAAAAAGGAGGGGGGCATCGTCGTCAGCATCAAGAGTTACTTTGACAAGGAAGAGCACACACACCATTCTTACCACAATAAACCACCGATACCGCATAAAGCATTATTCGCCAAATACAACCTATTCATATATTTATACCGAGACGAAAAAGAGAAAACACATACTTGTTTGTGTCAGCTATCCACGAGCATGACACAAAGTGAGAATAATAAAGACATACAAAAAGACTGGGATTCAATCCGTGAGTTGCATCTTAACTTTTTAAGTATCTTCCAAAATGAGATTGTCTGAATCTTCCCCGATAATGATCAAATGAAAAGGCCATGTATATGTGAGGGGAGGGCTATGAAAATGTGCACGTACGTTTCCTTATCAGTGCAATACAAACCTTACTACTTGTTGCACTACAAGTACAAGACAAACTTCAACAGATAATGCACATATTGTCCGTTCACTGAACACATAAGACTATATATATATGCAGTAGCCTTTTCTCCTAAAACAACCCAACTTGGATTATATAAACTTGCTGGAAATAGGAGCAGAGAAACATTTGTACCATATTCTCCATTACTTTTCAATCTGCACTTATTTCAAGCATGGGTGTTTTCAGCTTTGACTGAAGTGAAAATAAATCGTTGAGCATAAATGAAGAAGGTAGCCCTGAAACATTTTTCTGATATAGTAAATTATGATAAAAACCAAGCCTTATTGTGCTCTATTTAGGTTATACATTATATTTTCAATCTTGTCCAATAAAGTGATTATACTTTTGTTTTTCAAATTCGTTTCACTCAAATCCATACCTGGAATGAATATACATGTGCATTAAAAAAAAAGAGGATTTGAAAGAGAAGGCATGAAAGAGAGAGACAAAGAGGAGTTAGGGTAGGGGTGGGTCGTGTTTTTTAAATGTGAAAAAAACCCCACATACACACAAATAAGGCCTGATACGATATGATGCACAATAATCTCATTGTGATCCTCAGGGGAAACAAATCCATCAAAGACAACAAACTGAAGGAAAAAAAGCAAATCAATTAAATTTAAAGCATTTATGTAAAACAAAGAGAGAAAAAAAGGCTTCTTCAGAGAAGCATATTAAAGACAATGGAAACGAAAGAACACGGAAACGACACAGTTCCATACCATTACCAATGACACAAATCCCTTATTTAGACGGGAAAATTACGGTTAGTAAAATGAATAAATAAAGTGAAGAGACAAATGTTAGCTTTCAGTTACAAGGGAGAAGGTATCCCGCTTCACTCAACACACGCTTGCTTGACAGCAATGCCAGTAAACATAGCCACATCCATACACTCGTTCACTCCACACCCAAGGCATGGCACACTTCGCTCTTCTTGTTGGTCAGCAGAGATATGTTAAAAACCACCCAGCAACTCACGTTCCCCCTCTCTTTCAGTTAGCAGGACACAAGCGCTCACAAATCTTTTTTTTTTTTTTTTTCCAATTACATACACACATTCGCGACATATTACTGATGCACGCGCCACCTGTCCCTGGTTTCTCGCTTGTTAGCTGACAGTGTTTTTCTTTTCTCTCCTCTCCACCCAATCCCACTAACTGAGGGAAACGAGCTCCCCCCGACTTCCTCCTCTTCAGCTAGGCAAGTCTTGGCGCTGACAAGGTTACAAGGGGGGAAAAATCATTAGAATGTACACAGACTCTATCTTTATTAACTTGAAGCACATCACTGCATGATTTTTCTTCTTGAAGCTATTATCTAAAATCTTTATGACCGACGTTATTTGGCTTTTAGTAAAAGTTTTACATTACAATCATAATATTTTATTTTGATGCATGGGTTTGTTTTGCAAGTATGAGGTTAACTTCATACCATTAAAATAATAAAATAATCAAAATCTTGCTTTTCAGGTTATTGACCCGCCCTGTAGGAAACAGAGAAAAACTTGGATCATCCGACAAAAGCTATTAATAAATCTGAATCTCTAAGTCTAATCTTTTCTGACATCTGTTCAAACAGTTTAATTAAAGCTAGTTATTTCTTAAAGAATCTGTATGCACTTTCCTTGACCATTAATACCCTAAAGAAATATTTGAAAACCAAACCAAAAAAGCTTTTATTAATACATACATTAATTGCAAACAACACAAACTGTCCTGTGGTAAACCAGTCTCTGCGCACACACACACACACACACAGACCGACCTGCAACTTTACAGTCATTTAGGTGCTAACTCACACCAACACTTCCGCTTCCCACAGAACACGATAGAAGTACTTTAAATGGACCCATAACATACAAGCTTTGGGAAACAGTGTCAGCCTTCTGTTTCTCCATGTGCTAATCGTTAAATTGTTCAATGTACATCAACCGCTGAAACATGGGAGGATAATACTGAACTAGTAGGGGAATTAAAGAATGGCTAAACTGGCGCTTTATTACAGCGACTCTTGCTTAACTGTCAACGGCGCAAAATTAATATACAGGCAATCAACCTCTTTTTCTTAAGATAATAACTAAGCATTAAAAAGAATAATTGGACAATTACACGAAATGTTTTGTGTGTTTGAAGTGTTTCATCATGCCATAAAACTAACAGACTAGTCCAGCTGTAACTGTCCCACAATCCTGTCCCAAGTCTAGTGAGTAGTCGCTGAAAGTCTTCAAACTGCTCGAGGCACCAGTTAAGATGCAAAATCTAAGGTTTTACGTCCTACATTTGCTTGTTTGCAGCGTTCCCTTATGAAGCTATACAACCTCCGCAGTAGGAGAGTTATCTGCAAAGAAAACCAAAAAAAAGTTTTGGGGGAAGGAACACATGGAACAAGGAAACGCACACACTTTCGACAAAGAAAGCCAAAAAAACGAAAGACTTGTGGTAGCCAAGTTGAACGGTCAGCCGTTAGCACCAGGCTGGTTATTGGGCCCTGGGCCTTGACTGGCAGGCAGGAAATTGAAGGGCATGGTAAGGCCGCTGTTGCCACTGACCCCGCCTCCGCCTCCTCCTCCTCCTCCTGAGGCAGGCCCAGGGGTGGCGTGAGCACCGGCGGTGGCCCCCAGGGCGGGCTGGGACTGGGGGTTGTGCTGGGGGGCGGGGTGGTGACCCTGTCCTAGAAAGGGCGGCGTGACGAAGGTGGCGTTGCTCAGTGGCGGGAAGGCAGAGTGGTGACCGTGGCTGGCGGAGGCAGGGAACGTGGTGTATGGTCCGTTGTAACCGTAAAAGTAGGGTGGGAATGGTGCCGAGTTAAACATGCCGCTCAGATGACTCAACGGGTGGGACATCTGCTGCGGGGGGTGCTGACCAAACTGGCTGGGGAAAGGGGGCAGCGTCATCCCACTGCCCGAAAACGTCATTTGCTGCTGCTGTTGTTGCTGTTGCTGGCGCAGCAGCTCTGGAATGGAACTCTGCGAGGCAGACAAGTCAGTGCTGGACTTGCGGCTGTCGGCCGAATCGGAGCCCTGGTCAACAGGCTGTTGCTCCGAATGGAAGGCGGTGGTGGGTTTTGCCCCTTCCTGCCCGACAAACGCCCCGGCCGAGTCGGCGGACGAAGGAGGAGGAAGCTCCCAGCCCTTCAAGTCTTTCTCTTGCTTCAGTTCGTTGAGCGTCTTTTTCCCATCGGACTGCTTGGCTACAGGCTGTGGGCTGCTGCTCAGGTCCACCAGCTTCAACATGTCCTCAAGCTTGGGCAGTTTTCGGGACTTGTCTGGGGTGGGGCTGTCCGTCTGGTTGCGGCCCTCCGCCGGTCCTTGGCTGGGTGGGGCCTGGGAGGTGGCGAACCTGTCTGGACTGGCGGAGGACGCGGGGTTCTGCTGGGGAGGGCTGAAGAGGGGCCCGGGCATGGTGTCCATGAACAGGGAGGGCGTGGACAGGCTGGACAGCAAGGGGTTCATCATCTGGCTCATGCCGTAGCCCTTGCGCCGGCAGAACTCCATGAACCGCCGCTCACTCTGGACAAACTCGTCACGCTTCTGCGCCACCCTGCACAAAGCAAGTAGAACAAAAATCAATCAACGAAAAGTCTCAGAAATCCGACATTCAGAAACTGGGTTAATGACGCTGGCAGCAAAAGCCGTCGGTCAGAAGGCTTGTCTTTTTGTAAGCCATTCTGTCGTTGCCAACTATGAGTGCCAGATAGCGACGGGAGAAGGGGGGGGGGGCTACTATTCTACAATGCAGTCAAAAAGACAGCATTTCTGTTTTCTGTCTCAAAATTTTCTACAACAAAAAGTTTGGAATCAGCAAAGCTTGAAACTATCAAAGTCAACAGAATGCAAAAAAAAATCCATGACTTCCAGGACATATTTTTGGCTTGTCACTGCTGTTAGTTTTTCTAGCACTTATCAAGCCCTGAGAAAGCCCTTCCAGTCTTCCATGACTTGTGGGAGCTGTCCATAAAAATACTTCCGCAACTGGTGTAAACCAAACCAGAGGCACTTACGTGTGATAGAGATTTTGGTACTCGGGGTCCTCTTCCAGTACGTAGGCCTTTTTCCTCTCTCCTCTCGATGCTGCAGCAGCAGCAGAACTCCCCTCAGTATCAGGCTCATCCTGCAAAGGATGAAGGAATCCAGTCAAAAGTCACGTTATGACATGCATTGAAGGAATTCCCCAAAGCAGAACTAATACAAAGCTAACATAAGTTGGAAATAATGCTGTTTCTTTCTTTTATTCTGTGTTAATTTTCTGTTATACATATATAATTTGAAGATATTAGCTATGTTTTCCCCTTAGAAAGAAAAGGAAATAAGACAGACAAACATTCCTAGAAACAATGGAAACAAAAGAAAAGAATGTCACAAAGAAAAAGGCTATAAGCGATTGCAATTGATTGCATAATTATATGTATGCGTCATTGTAATTGCTAAAGTATATAAATTTGCACATTAGCTTATTATATTCTCAAAACTGGGCTTATTACCAAAAAAAAGTAAAAATGAAATAAGCATCATTTCATCAAAAGACTAGTAATCATTCTAATAAAAAAAAAAACTTTTTATCATTGTTATCGATAGCATAAAATTAAAAATAACACTATCATCACATCTGATGGGCTACAGGAAACTATAAAAACACTATCATTATCATGTCTGATGGATTCCAATAATTCATATATAAAAAAATTATCACGTACTACGTAGCCACAATGTATTTCAAATAATACGCTTTTTCTCCATTATTAAGCATAGTGTTAAATCGTTGTGTAAATCAGTAGTGCTAAGAGTAAGACACATAAAAGTGACATTTAAGATGACAGCAACCGCAAAAAACTACAACGATAATCAACCACACATGCCTATATTATATAAAATGACACTTTGTCAAATTTTGATTTGCATATCATTATTACAGAAAATAACATACAATAATCTGAATGTCAAGTTTTGATTTATGTATAAAAAGTAACTCTGACATGAACTGTTTTCAGAGACAGTTCCAATAATTACAGTTACAGCAATGTCCCATATAGGCCTTCGGCTGAGAGGACGTAAAACTTTAATTTCATTCAAACTGTTTTCTATCAACAGCTTCACTGATATTGATAATCAAAGAAATAATTTCTCATATACCACTTATTTCTCTCCCCCACCCCCAACTTATAAATATGTTTTTGGCGACCATAATTATGTTTCACAAACACAGGTTATGCTCCCAACACCATACTCTACATATTGGGGGGGAAAGAGGGGGAATGATGGTTTGAAAAAGT
This sequence comes from Phymorhynchus buccinoides, assembly GCA_017654935.2. NCBI lineage: Eukaryota > Metazoa > Mollusca > Gastropoda > Neogastropoda > Raphitomidae > Phymorhynchus > Phymorhynchus buccinoides. Next base: position 54,623,096 of record CM065687.1, read on the forward strand.
CATGTTGAAGATGGTACCCAATTTACTAGATTATGAGATGAAAATGATGAAGGAAAGAAAACTGACTATAGTGTGGGATGAAGGGAGAGCACAGGACAGACATAAACTGATAAGGGGAAAGTAATTCAATTTGCCTTGTAGGTTCTTTGTCAAAAGCAGCCGAGGGGGGAAAGGGGTATAATTCAATTCTTAGATGTTCTTTGAAAGCAGTTAATGCAAGCCATTTGCTGTCAAATCTGTAGTTTGGATAAGGTAATGGCTAGATTTCAATATAAAACATTTGAGCTTACTCAGTTTAGCAAAACTAGCTGTAAAGGTAGTTGGATTTTTCAAGCCCCATTTTTCGATCGCTTTTTATATATTATGAACTTACATCCTTTTAACTAGAAGACCCCAATAGCAGTCAAAATTTAAATCTGGTTGGGTAAAGGAAGGAATAAATATGGGAGAAAAGGAGAGATGGGGAAGAAGAGATTACACAGGGATTTTTTGAAAGACAATGAGTGAAGTGACCACGAACAGCAGATCTAGACCGCCGAGTACACTGGCAGTCACAGTGGGGTTATACACACACAGACCACTCCAATGGGGGGGGTTTGCTGTGCACTCACCGCATTGTTGAGCCCTTTCGCTCGGCTAAAGGGTGGCATGCTTTTCCGTATGGCTGGGGAAGTCTGGGTGGCTATGTCAGCTTGGCCGGGCAAGGAGAAGGACCCCACTGGCCATGTCTGACTGCTCTGGGTGACTGCGTGCGCTTGGCTGTGTTTAAGCATGTAAGCGTAAGCCCCGTCACCGCAGGTGTTAAGCCCGTCACTGCTGTGACTTTTAGTAGGGAGACCTCTACTTAGAGAAGGAGAAGACCCTTGATTTTCAAAGAACTTCTCCGCCGAGCCAGAGACATTGAAAGAGGCAGCTCGACTCATGCGCTGCTGCGCCTGATCATGGTTAGCATGGACAGGCCTACCCTCAGGGTCATGGATTTTAACAAGAAACTGGCGCTGATCGGCGTTACTTACATTGGAAGGTTGCCTAGACAGGCAGTGGGCCTTATCCTCCTTACTATCAGAAGAGACAGAGGGGTTACTGCAAGAGCTGAGAGCAGAAGCAGAAGCAGTGGGGTTAGTAGTGTCTTCCGCCTCCTGTTTGCCGACGGCCGAGTCCCCGGGGTCAGACAGGTCGGTCTGGCTCCTGCTGTCCCTGGTGGTGGTCACAGTGAAGCGCCCCTTCACCTCGGTGGCCTCCGGCGGGGGAGTCTCAGGGGAGGAGCTCTTGCTGTCCCTCACCACCCCGTCCACCTGGGACGACTCGTCCACGGGACTGCTCAAGGTCTGGCCTTGGCTCTGGGAGGGAGCCGGCTGCTGGCCCTGGTTGAGCACCGGCTCGGACTTGCTCTCCACGGGGCCCGGTTTCCCCGAGCCGTTGTCAGAAACGTTGCCGGAGGCCGCTCGCACCATAGAGTCCCCCACCGGTCGCTGGCTGTCCAGGGACTCGGACGCACTGTCCGATGGAACGACGCCCGGCTGGGAGCTTGGGGGAGGCACAGGGGCCATGTCTTTGCGGTGCCCGTGCATGGTTTTGATCAGCGCCTGCTCCAAGTTCATCAGGTTGGCCACTTCGGGTTTGCTTTTGCTGCTCTGGGCGGGCACAGACTGAATGCCACAACCGTCTCCGGACCCTTCCACGGCGCTTCCATCGTCCAAAGTCCCCCGGCGAGACATGGTGGGGGAGTGGGGAGGGGAGCCCACTCGCATGGGGGTGTGCGCACCGGACTCGGCGCTTTGGGGGGGAGCGTTGTTAGAGGGCACACCCACTGGGGTTGGGTGGGGGTGAATGGACTGGGCCGAGCGCTGTTGGTAGTGGTGGTTATGGAGAAAGTTCTGCTGCTGCTGCATGACGTGGTGGTACATGGCGTACAGCTGCCACATGCTGTTCATGTGGTGGTGGAAGTTGCTGGGCTGGTGGTAGTAGCCGGGGTTGGGGGGGTGGAAACCCGTCGGGGGAGTGTTGAACATCTGCTGCATGGCCATGAGCAGCTGGGTTTGGTTCATGTGGCCCGGCACAGAGTGGGCGGCGTGAAGGTTTCCTTGCTGGCCCAGGTCGTGCTGAGCCTTGGGGTGAGCCCCATCCTCGTGAGACAAGGGAGCTCCCTGGGGGGCCTGCTGCTGTTGCTGGACACTGGAGTGAGGGGCTCCTGCGTCCGATCTCCCAGGGCTGGTCAGGTACTGAGGAGGCTGACCGCCCACCCCTAGTCCTTGGTGCTGGGTCACAGGCTGAGGCAGACTGGCTGGCTGGGTGGCCATCTGGGCAGGGGCTGCTGGCTGGGACTGCTGGCTGGGGTCTGTGCCCTGCAGGGGCTGCTGACTGGACTGACCCTGCTGCTGCCCAGTGGGCTGGCCCGCAGCCATCTGCTGTGGAATGGACTCTGCCATCTGTTGGCCATAGTGCTGGTCCACTTGCTGCTGAGGCTGTGGCTGAACTGCTGGCTGATAGGACTGCTGCTGCTGCTGCTGTGCCCCTGGCTGAGCCGACATGGCCCCGGGCTGCTGACCCTGGCCCCCTGGCTGACCCTGGCCGGGGAGCTGGTCATTTTGTGGCTGCTGCTGAGTCATCGCGTAAGCCTGGCCCGCTTGCTGCTGCGGCCCCTGGGCCGGCTGGCCCGCTGACCTCTGCTGCACTGTGGGAGACTGCGGGGCAGACTGCGGCTGTTGCAGGTTGGCGTACGGAGCTTGCACAGGAGGCGGTGCCGGCTGGCGACCCTGCGGCTGGCTTGGCTGGGACTGGTTTGTTGCTTGCTGGGGAGGGGTGGGCTGCACCGCCTGGCTGCCCTCCTGCCCAGGCTGCTCCGCCTGGGGGTTGGTGGGGGTTACCGAGGTCTCCGTGGGGCCTGCCCCAGGGTGGGTCCCGACCACGCCCACGGGCTTCTGGCCCGTGTGCAGGCGGTTGAGCTTGTCCTGCAGGTCGGTGATGTTGATGGGCACGGCGGGGCGCGTCACGCTCTTCACGGACTTCTGCTCGTCAGAGTCGGCCCCTCCCATCAGCTGGGAGCTCATGGCGGGCTGGTTGTCTGGGGACGTGCTGGTCTCCTCTTCGTCTCCTTCGGCGATGCGAGTGTCGGTCAGCTGGGGCTCGGTCACCGCGCTGATCACGAAGCGCTTGCTGTTGCTGATGATGACCTTGGAGCCGGCAGAGTCCACCTCATCCACGTCCTTGGCCTGGCCCTTGTCCGCTGATCGGGACCCGTCCATCACAGAGGGGTCCAGTTTCTGAAACAGCACACAGCACGTTGTTTGATAAACCATTTACTCAAAACATACATGCGTGAAACTTGAAAGTAAAACATTCTCTCAATCCTGAAATGACTCGTTTTAACGTTCTCTGAATCTTCCCAGTCCTGAAGTGGTGACCATCCCTGGGACCCCCTGCACATTCTTTTATAGGGTCCTTTAGAATCATAGTACTTCATAAACCCCCAAATGGGGGTCCCTTCGAGTGCCAGCCCTGACACATTAAAGAGATGGCACATGTGAACACTCCCCACCCACCACAGCAACACAGTGAACCAAGGGGACAAATTTGTTTTTTAACAAAGTAGTCCAAAACTGGAGAGCATTTTGAAACAACTACGTTTTCTGAAACACACCATGACCCGTTCACACTCACCCGTTCATATTGGGTGCCCTCAGTGAGCTTGGTGACGTGCACGGAGCCCGGGGTGACGAAGGGGGTGACGAAGTTGAGGCAGCAGCCGATGGCCTCCTTGCCGTCCTCGATCACCATGCTCACCAGCTCGTGCAGCAGCTGCACCACCGCCGTCGCCTGCGTTTCGTGCAGCAGGTTCTCGTTTCTCTGAAATATAGGACATCAAAGAACACGCTTTATAGTTTGTAATCCAAAATGTTCCACTCTATCGTGAGAAGGGGAAACTGGTTGGTGGGAAAAACAAGAAGAGAAGAAAAACAGACACTAAGGCTTTTATTCAAAAGCGTTGTAAACAAAAGCAGAAAGGCAAAATGAAGTATGCGAATATCAGGAAGACAGTACCAAAGAAGGCAGGTCCAGCACATGGAAGGCAACAAATAAAGTGTGTGTGTGCATTGGGGTGTGTGTGTGTTAAAATTAAGACCTTCCATATTAAAGAGAACCTCTAAAAGTTTTCTTCACTGTACCAATATCAACTTTTTTCAATGTACTAATATCAATTTTCTTCACTGTACCAATATCAATTTTCTTCACTGTACCAATATCAATTTTCTTCACTGTACCAATATCAATTTTCTTCACTGTACCAATATCAATTTTCTTCACTGTACCAATATCAACTTTTTTCAATGTACTAATATCAATTTTCTTCACTGTACCAATATCAATTTTCTTCACTGTATCAATATCAATTTTCTTCACTGTACCAATATCAATTTTCTTCACTGTACCAATATCAATTTTCTTCACTGTATCAATATCAATTTTCTTCACTGTATCAATATCAATTTTCTTCACTGTACCAATATCAATTTTCTTCACTGTACCAATATCAATTTTCTTCACTGTACCAATATCAATTTTCTTCACTGTACCAATATCAATTTTCTTCACTGTACCAATATCAATTTTCTTCACTGTATCAATTTTCTTCACTGTACCATTATCAATTTTCTTCACTGTACCAATATCAATTTTCTTCACTGTACCAATATCAATTTTCTTCACTGTACCAATATCAATTTTCTTCACTGTACCAATATCAATTTTCTTCACTGTACCAATATCAATTTTCTTCACTGTACCAATATCAATTTTCTTCACTGTACCAATATCAATTTTCTTCACTGTACCAATATCAATTTTCTTCACTGTATCAATATCAATTTTCTTCACTGTACCAATATCAATTTTCTTCACTGTACCAATATCAATTTTCTTCACTGTACCAATATCAATTTTCTTCACTGTATCAATATCAATTTTCTTCACTGTACCAATATCAATTTTCTTCACTGTACCAATATCAATTTTCTTCACTGTATCAATATCAATTTTCTTCACTGTATCAATATCAATTTTCTTCACTGTATCAATATCAATTTTCTTCACTGTATCAATATCAATTTTCTTCACTGTACCAATATCAATTTTCTTCACTGTACCAATATCAATTTTCTTCACTGTATCAATATCAATTTTCTTCACTGTACCAATATCAATTTTCTTCACTGTACCAATATCAATTTTCTTCACTGTATCAATATCAATTTTCTTCACTGTACCAATATCAATTTTCTTCACTGTACCAATATCAATTTTCTTCACTGTACCAATATCAATTTTCTTCACTGTACCAATATCAATTTTCTTCACTGTATCAATATCAATTTTCTTCACTGTACCATTATCAATGCGCAAAGTATTTAAAAATAACAAAAAGACTTAGTGTCCAGTAAACACGGAAGAAAAAGGGAGAGAAGAGCAGACACGGTGAATGGAGGGAGGGTGGGTGGGTTGAGATAAAGGGAAAACAGGCTCTGGAAAATACAACATTCGCTGGCTGAGAAAACGCTCCCGAGGATGGCGGAAACTGACCAGGTTGTCTGCGATTTCCTCCGGCTCGTCGTTCTCGACGGCGAACCTGAAGGTGACGTTGTTCCTGTTGGACAGCTCCAGCAGGCACTCCACCTCCTGGCCCTCCTCCTCGTAGCTGAGCACCGTCAGCCGCGGGATCTTCTCGTTGGTCTTCTTCCGCTTCATCTTGGACTTCTTCTTCTTGTCCCCCCCCGTCCCGCTCATCTCTGACTCACTGAAAACCGGGTCACAAGTGGAGGTGAGGGAAGCCAGTTAACAACACATACACTAATGACACACTCTCACATAAACTAGTTCTTAAAATCATACAAAAGTCTTTCCTGGTATTGCAGAACCTCCAGGATCGTCCCACTATCTTTATAGTTATTAATGTCCCATATACATGTGCCTGTTACAGGCTGGAGGACGTTAAGTTTATTGGACATTTTGGCCGAAAAATGGCTGGCGGCGAAAGGGCTAAAGTTTCATTGTGAAAATTTGATGGTGGGGTGTCAAAGCCACAACTTTGCCACTTTCCCGTCCAAAATGCGTACCTCTCCCGATTGGACAAGGAGGCCTCGTCGGTGAGGTAGGCGTGGCAGGAGGAGGCTCCATGCGGCGGCAGGGAGGAGGATGGGGTGGGCGCTGAAGGCGTGCCCTGGCTCACCGCCCCGCTGGGCATCTGGGAGAAGCGCCCCGAAGTCTCCGCCTGCTGCTGCTGCAGCTGTTGAGCGGCGGCCATGTCCAGGTGGCTCAGGTTGGAGGCCTGCACAGCGCCCACAGTCACCATCAAACACTGTTGTGCTGCATTGTATTTGTATTTTCATTAGTTCTGGTCACACGGTAGACTCTTCTCTGTGGAATTCAGGCTGCTCCCACCTGGAGAGCGTGTCCGCAATGCGGCGCCACCCTATTTGTGTGTGTGTGTGTGTATGTGGGGGGGACTGAAGACAAAAGATTGAAAAACTTGATTGCATAAGGATTAAGATTTTGGGCCGGGCCCATTCTTCCAATCTGTCCTTGGAACGAAAACTAGACTAATACAAAACAATTAGGCAAACAGATATAAGCATGTATAATGAAGCAAGGCATCAAAGAAAAGAACAATGGAAAATGTAATACTCAAATAATTAACAAGTAGATAAGGGAGAATGAGGGGGAGGGGGAACTCGGAAAACCAACCTTTCAATGTGGTAGGTTTCAATGGGGTAGGGGAAAGTCTAACTACCAGGCAGCAGGACTTCTCCCTGATCTTATCGACTTTTCACTGCGGTGGGGGTTTGTTTTTTTAACGTGCAGAAAGCACACAGGTCAGACTTGCTTTAAGCCAACATCCAAAGGACTTGACGTTCAGTTCGATTTCCCAGTTGAAGTGGAAAGAAAGGGCCAGGCCCAGATTCGAACACAGGACACTCACGCAGTGAATTGGCTGGCAAACGTCTTAACCACTCTGCCACCTTCCTTCCTGGCAGCAACACAATGCTGGCACTAGCTGATCATGATGCACCTCATTTTTTCTTTTTTTGGTTCTTTTTCAAAAGATGAGACGAGACGAATGAGCTATGGAAGAAAACGACAATACTGAAGCAGCAAAACCATCGATTAGCTTGCAAAGAAAGCCAGTCATTGTGGTGATACTTTTTGAGGCTGTAAAAACGCATACAGTGGTACCCCTCTGATAAGACCTTGAAAGTGCGGTGAAAAGTCTTATCTGAGGGGTGGTCTTATTAGAGGACCAAGCATCTTTTCCGAGTCGCCATATCGATCACTGAGCAGTTTATGATCAAAGTGTGAACTGAAACAGTCGTGATCGTGTCGATCTTTACGAACTCTGTGCACACGCAAATGCGAAGTCAACTTCCAAGTTGAAACTAGGTGATCGGTCATACTCCATAAGTTGGAACTCAGTGAATCAGAATGGTTTCACTTTACCCAAAAAAAGTTGAAAAGCAGCTCCTTTCCGCTATCAGACTGATAAATCGGCGTTAGTGTGTGCACTACAACTCTCACTGAATGCAAACAACTCACAAAATCCGATAAATGAAAGCAGCTGGCGCATTTTAGCGCTTGCCGTGACTTCGTATCTGCGGTGCCATTTTGTCAGCTGAGTTGTATGCGTGGTAAAAGTTCTGTGTGTGCAAACTGTGACTAAAAATGAACTGCCAGAGCGTTACTGTCATGTTTTGTGTTGTGTCGTTGTGCATAATTCAGTATTTAGTAGGTCCATTATGGCGAAGATTAGGTCTGTACTGTTATGTGTAGTTTGTGTGTGAGTGCAACATGGGCCATCGAAGTTGCCATCGGACTTGGCGTTGCCATGACTTTCGATCACGAGTTCATCTGCTTTTCATAGAGAGATCGATTTGCACGAACTTGACTGCAAAAAGATAAGATTGTGGTCGCATCGCAACCCCTGAAATCGGGTCGTAAGTCGGAACTCAGGAAAAGTCGTATTTGCGGCATAGGATATATAGTGGAATGTGTTCGGGAAAAAAATAATCAGTCGTATGTGAGGAGAAGTCGCATTTGCGAGCGTCTTATTAGAGGGGTACCACTGTACGATGAAAAACAATTTTTGAGACATACTTTATCATCTCAGGTTTGCTTGGAGAAGAATGAAAATGAGTAAAAACAATTCCCTCAAAGGGGTAGATGATCCATGTTTGCTACAGACGTCATACAATCATACAGTGCGTCCAAAATCATGCTGTTGGCAACAGGGTTGTAAGCCCACTAGCCCAGTGCTGGCATAGCTCAGCGGACCCAAGATAAAGTTTCATGCAAATTAAAAATAAGGGGGGGAAAAAAACAGACCAAAAAAGCCCAATAACATCAAGTGAAAGTTAAAACAAATACTTTGTTCATCTTCTTGTTTCGAGAAATTGCAACTTGGTCTCATACAAACACAGTATCTACATGACAACAAAACACAACAACATTCCCATTCATTTAAAAAAAAGTAAATGAAAATGAAAACAAAAGTTAGAAAAGGGGGTTGACAACACAACTCATGCTCTGCAAATCCAGATATATACATTGAACATAATGATGCTTGCAGCTCTCCTTTCAATGCAAATTCTTTATTTTTAAAACATACCCATCCACCTCTATCCCCGTCTGTGTGCTCTTTCTCCCCCTCCCATCGTCCAGTTACATGCAGATGAGAGTCAGTTTAACAGTACACACATAATGATACAGCAGATTTAGTCACACAGCAGGCCCTATAGCCCTGCAGCTAACAAAACACAACTTCACACAATTAAGATTAAAAATGAAAAATCATGCCTGACAAGAACTTGGCGTACAAGGATGGCTAGTATATTATGCCAGCTAAAATACTTCTACATGTACTAAGTCAGTTATATTATATAATATAAAGGCAGATATTTACTGATTTCAAATGACATTGCACAAAAAGTCGCTTCCAACCGAAATTGAATTAAACCGATTCCTGACCCAAAAATGTTTCTTCAAAGTTCAAACCCCCCATGCTAAAGAAGATAAAGTATAGTATTAACCAACAAAAGCATACAACAGACAGGTCAGACAGTAAGACTGATACACAGCCATACAATAAAATGCAGTAAGTCATAACATAAGATGCAATGAAAGAAGGGAAAAGTATTTAGGGCAAAATGGGCAGAGATGATTTGGAAAGAGTGGGTGGAGGCAAAGAAAAGATCTCAGTGATAAAGCCCAAAAGAGCCAACTTTAAACATGAAATCAGAAACCTTTCAATTCCAGTGTTTACCCCTTTTCCAAAAGTTATCAGATCTAAACGCATGAAATTTCAGAGCAATCATTCAAAAATCTAAAATAAAGGTAAAGAAAAGAAAACACGCGGTCTACAATTAAAAGTCTATGGGTAACTAGCTGAAATCAACGCAATTGCAATCTTTTTTTTATAAACGCAACAGCCATAAAAAAACTAAAATAGTAGTAAGCACTCTGATTGCAGGCTTTAGAACAGAAAAAACTAATATACTGATGACGTGATGAAAACAAATGCATACACTGTGATGGTGAGCATGATTGCTATAACTGCATAATATAAAGATCACATTACATGGACTGGGACATTTGAAACAAATCAGCAACAGATATTTATCCTGACATTATTCCAGTCGACCAAACAAAAATATGGGGACCTGTACTTCAAAACTTTAACATCAAAGCACACAATCCTGAGACAACAGCACTGATTTATGAATATGTATGATCAGAGAGGTCCTTGTGATTTTAGCAACATGCAATGCAAGCACCATAATTGCATTTATAGAACAGCAATTGTCTTGAAGCAAAGCGTTACTAACTCTGCTCAATAACAGTACAGAATATAACAGATCATCAATACAGAAAGCAGATGTTAGAATGCACACATCTACAGTAAACTGATGTGTTAATTAACAGAATACAGGAATTGTGGGACAAGAGTAAAGGATGTATCAGATCTAGAATTGTCTCTCTCCAGTCTAAAAAAGCTGAGAAAGAATCTTGTGATGAAGTCATAAAAGCAGTACTTTACAGCATTCAGCTACACTTTTTGAAGTCGACACAAATGAAATGCAGCAAGCTAGTAGCAAAACGGAGGTTGAAAGCAAAAAAACACCCCAGAACCCCAGAAATGATTATATCATTTAATAATTTGACTTGATAAATATACAATTACATTAAGAGTAATTACTGGCCGATCCTTTGATAATGTAAAAGAATGGAAGGGCAAGCAGAGACAGGGATGACAGAAGGCAGGAAAAGGTTACAGTCTGAGTCAGCAGTTTGTGTTAGTTAATCATGCCAAACAACACCCCGTTCAAACCTAATCAATGGCCAATCTATGTTACATGGAGATCAAGATGAACAGCAAAAGTGATAGGCCTCAGGAGCGATTAAAAAATAAAAAGATGAAAAAATCAACCCACAATGACACACCTTAGTAAGAAACCTTTTAGAGTGAGACTGAAGCATGGAATGTCGGTTGATGGCGCTGTCCTGGGTAAATGGAACCAAGATGGGGTTTAGATTGGAAATGTATAATGCATGACTTCATGGCTTACATAGCACAGGGGATATGACGTTACATTCAGGAAAATTATATATGAATATCGTCGGTGAAATTCAAAAACCTCGTATCTCAATTATGGTAGTTTTGAAAAAACTTTAAAAAAACTTTAAAAAATTAACCGCGTTGACCGCAATTGATTAACTATGATGGATATGTTGTTCAAGACATTGTGAGTTTAGTCCTGCATTTTGTTAAAATTACTTGAATTTTTTTTTTAAGACTTGAAAAGAACGAAGATACGAGGTTTTTGTCCTTAACTATATATCTGAATTTGTGACTTACGAGTTTTTCGTCTATTTTCACAACCTCATTTACCCAGACAGAAAGTCGTTAGAGATACGAGCTTCTGGTGGAAGGTGGCGGGAAAAATTAGAAAGCTGACTATGTATCTAACTAAAAAAAAATAAAAAATCGAGATACGAGGTTTTTGAATTTCACCGACGATATGCTGAAGCAAATGAGAAAGCCTGAACAATCAGCTTAAATTGTATCGTTAAAAGGGATGAAATTCAGTAGCTCAAATGATCCTTTCTGGACTTGGCAACAGAACAACATAAAAGCATGATACACCAGGAATAAATCTTAAATACATTACAAGTACCATACACATGTACACCATAGCATTGTTGAGGTCAAAGGTTCACTTTTCACTTACATGTACAAACAGTACTCTAATATCTAGGCTATTAACAACAACGTCCAAGGAATTTCTTTGACTTTTTTCTAATTGTTCTGACACATCATGTCATCTTGTAGATGTTTTTTCCCTACATTCAAAATGCATGTTGTTTTCATACAGAGATGTGCATTAAAAAAATATCACACACATACACACAAAAAGAAGGAAATTTGAGCCTCGTGAACTAGCACATTACAACCCAAAATAGTGCTAAAATGTGACCATGACATGAATATCTGGATTCAAACACAGAGTAAATCACTTACTGAAGAAGCATCCTGATGGCCTCCAACGGATGTTGAAGCCATTTCACCCTGGGGCACCGGAGAAGAATTGGAGCCATCCTTCCCACCTGCACAAGCATTCAATACAGTTCTGTAGAACGCCACAAAGACTACACTGAAAGAGGCAACAATCCTGTAAACTACATATGTATACCTGCAAACCCTTGGACAAAGCTGATTCTACAAACAGCTTTGGACAATAAATTCTCAACTCCAAATAGTCACCTTGAATGTGATTCTTAAAAAACGGTTAAGAAATCATTGAATTCTTCAAAAATCATCGCCATCATGCAAATAAACAGAACACTCTCTTTGCATCAGTCTAGCAGGTTATTAAACAAAGCATGTCTCAGGCACACCTGAATTCTGGCATATAGTAGCAGTGACACAGTGTAAGCATCTACATGGGTGCATTTCCCTAAAAATAAAAACCTGAAAGGCAGAGATCCAGGGGTTGCCCAGGACCTGACGGGCTACAGGGTGAGAGACCCGTTGCCCCCCCCCCCCCCCCATGGGGGTCTGCCCCCCCTCCCACCCCCTCAGGGCAACCCCCCTCCCCCCTTCCTGAAGCTGAAGCAAAAACAGAATTATGAAAGCATTTTAGATAGCTCTCCTGCAATTCCAAGATGAAGTTTATAGTTTTACATCACAGCACAATTATACAAATTTAAAAAAAAAGGAAGTTCAGTTACAGGTAAAATTGAAAAAAAAAACCCAACCCAAAACTGAAATCCCTTGTGAAAAGGGTAAAAGTTGCAGCCATGCATTTAGCAGACAAGATCATCCTCTCTGTGGCACTGACCTCTGCCCTCCACATTGGGCTGGGCTGTCTGCAGCGGTTCTGGCGCCTGTCCTGGGGGCGTGGTCTGCTTCTGAACCACGGCAGCGTAGGTGCCAGTGACGGGCTGCGATGACCCCTGGGATACCTTCGTGTCTCCACAACCCTGTTGTTGGACCTGAGGCTGAAAAACAACCACAAAACCCCCAAACCCACATTATTGACTAGTTTATGCTCCACCAAAAAAATCTGCTGTAAAGCTTTCAGAAAAGGAAGATTTCAACAGCAGTACTAAATTAGAAAAACTAAAAGAATCTGTCCAATACAACAAAATAGGAGACAGTTAAAAAAAAACCTGTTTGAATAAATCTAGTTTCATAAACATACAAGGATGTCCTTTAGCGAATGAATCCCGAACAAATAATGAAAGTAGATTTTGTTCCTTTGCAAATCACTAATTATTATCAAGGCTGGCAACAACAACCAAAAAAAAAAAGAGACCCAAATAAAAGTACATGTTCTAACAAATTGCCAAATCCAAGAGTCCTAGCCAAAACTGTTTAGCTTTTTTTATTCTTTCCAGATCCATAAGAAAGTTCTGGAAGGAAATCCTAACAGCAACATGGTGCAATCTGCCATACATACCTGCTGCATTGCTGAAGTGGAGGATCCAGGCTGCTGAGGGACACCCGATTCTGTGGGCTGAGCGTTCTGCTGACTCCCTGATTCCGTCCGCCGCTCTCGCTCACGCTTCAGGTGCAGTATGCGGTCCCGTATATGGCGGACAATTATGCGCAAATCATCCTCGTACACGTACCCCGAAGTCACCTGTGTATGAACGGTTTTCAAGCTTACACAATCAACTTGACTCAGACCAACAACAAAAAAGAATATACAAACCAATGCACTTTTCAAATGTCAATTCAATTAGAAAAGCGGAAATAAAAAGATAAATAACAAAAAGTTACCTTCCACTACTTACGCATCCTCTAAACGCAACAGCCTTAGAGATCCTAAGCTTGTCAAATCATAAACAGTTGTGGTACTGAATTCACTGAAATACAAAACAGTTAGAAGGCAACGATGAACCAAGTTGAATCATGCCGCTTCTTACAACCTTTCCGATTCTTACAACCTTTCCGACCATAACATGCCGTCTCTGGGTCAGCAATTCTCTGGAATGTACACACACAAAACTGTGATAATCAAATCCTAGGAATATAAATACAAAAACAATTGTGATCAAAGAAATCAACATCTTGACTTTTCTCTCTCTCTCTGTGGAATATATGAACTTGGTTTACCAGTTCCTGGGCGACAGCCTCGGACTGGTCTGTCTGGATGTTGAAGTCGAATTGGATGGCCTCGTTGTCCTTGTGCTTGTCGCGGCGCTTCTTGGCGTCCACCACCCGCAGCCTCATCTGGATGTTCGGCTTGGAGTTCAGCTCGTCTTCCTTGTTCACCAGTTCCACCTTGAACCCGTGCTCCTCCAGGAAAAAGTCGTGCTGAAGAAGGGCTTTCACCGTGTACCTGGAAATCCACCACCACCATGAAACAGGGATACTTCCCCCCCCCCCCCCTCTTTTTAACAGAACTTCAGACACAAATTCATCAAAAATTCTAAATAACCCCAACAAAACATTGACTATTATTGCATAGCAGACAACATCTATGTTTGACAAACAAGACTCACCCCGTTATGAATCCAGTCTCGTCGCTTACCATAATGCATTATGATCAGTCTGAACCTAACCTTTTAACAAGAAAGCACAAATTATTTAAATACCACTAATCAAATGCTTCTTCTTTTTTTAGTTCTTGATCTGTAAGCTTCCTTAACCAACAGGCAAATCATTACCTCTCGTTCTTCTTGCTACAAATGCAGTGATGGATGATGTCCCGGATCTCAGAGATTGCCACTTTATCAAGAGCCTCAGGGGGCACACCCTGAAAATGCAAGGGACAAATATAGTATCATATACATTAAATAAAAACAACAAACATCTCCAGAAAACAGCACGATTTTTTGAAATATTTAAACTAAAGACATTGTAATCACTAGGTTTTTTTTATAATTTGTATAAACTTAGTCAAAGACATGATGATAACAAGTAGTCATAAATACTGAAGAAAAACACAAAAGATTTGGACTTAAACGTTTTAGTTTGTTTGTTTAATAGGAAAAAAAGCAACCAATTTTTGCCTTGAAAATATTATACGAATAAGAACATGAAATGCTTACAGTGTTCAAATACAACAATAATCAATGTGGCCACTATTGTGTTGTCTATGTTTCTTGATAACAAACTGTGATGAAGGCGGCTGAAAAAGCAGTTTCATGAGAATGAACTACCCAGGACTCCCATTTGGGGGTCTATGAAGCACTAAAATTCTAAAGGACCCTCTAAAAGAATGTGCAGGGGGTCCCAGGGATGCACTAGAAAAATTCTTTCTAGCATTTGCAATGCAACTGGGACCCTCCATCCCGCCTCTAGGACCCCCTATACTGTAAGTGAAGGAGTCCCTGGGACCCCTTGTTTTGCGGAACGATTGGGAGCCCTGCTACCGCACCATTAAAAAACAACAACAACCGAACCCCCAAAAGTAGCGGCCCTTACCGTGGTGACCCTCTTGTAGATTTGCGCAGCGTTGCTGCACTCGCTGTAGGGGTACTCTGAGGAGGCCATCTCCAGCATGCACATGCCAAAGGCGTAGACGTCCACGGCCTCGTCGTAGTGCTCCTCATACATCTCCGGGGCCATGAACTCGGGGGTACCTACACAAGACAAACCAGGACGTTGGGTCACCCCGGGCCCAAGAAGAAGTCTGTCCTGCACGACGACGTCCTGGCCAGGTGCTTCCGTCGTCCTTGTTTCCCTACAAGAGAAAGGAAGGTCAACGCAGCCAGATTAGTACACAAGTAAAAAGCTCGGGCGGGGTTTTTTTTTGGGGGGGTGTCAGGATTCCTGTCTGAAAGAAAGAAGAGTGGTTTTTGATTAGGTCAATGTTTCAATCGTTTGTGTCACCCACCAAAAAGACGTGGACATACCTACCCTCCGCCGCGACGACTTATTGCGATGACTACCACGCTGGGGGACAAACAAAAAGAAAACAAAACACACAAAAAAGAAGCGTTAGAAGACAGATAGCACATGACATTCTGTTTCCAAGCAATAGTTCTTGCACAAATTGAAATAATCCACAAGGTTGTGTTGTTTGTTTTTTCACCGTTTGATTTCAATGTAATTTGCATCCAAAGGGTTTTTTTCCTCAATGCATTCAGCAATTTCAGCTAGTTTTGTTTTTCAAAAAAATGTTTAATTATGTCACATGAACAGCCAAAATGAAGTACTTTTACATTATAAATTATCTACCCCCACCCTTCTTTACCCCCACCCTTTTTTATAATGAAACAATCTTTAGAATGACGACTATCATTACATTCTGATTCAGAAGTTATGAACAAGCAAATGTCTCAAAAAGCTTTGAATTTTTAAATTGATAGTAGTACTTAGTAATATAGTAATGATACATATTCTTAATCAACAGAAATTAGAACATGAATCCAGAACAAATATTCAGAATTCACAAAAAGCATCACATTAATTTCTAGTTATTGATGGTAACCTAACCTAGGCTAAAGTAAGTTAAAATAGTGGAAATGTCTTTCTCTCAAATCCATAAGCTGATACTAGTGGTACTAGCGATACCTTGGTTTGTTTGAAAAGGAAATGTAATTTAAAAAAAAATTGTTATGTTGATTTTTACTTGATTATGATATACCACAAGACTGTACAAAT
The DNA here is from genome assembly GCA_017654935.2 of Phymorhynchus buccinoides. Classification (NCBI taxonomy): domain Eukaryota; kingdom Metazoa; phylum Mollusca; class Gastropoda; order Neogastropoda; family Raphitomidae; genus Phymorhynchus; species Phymorhynchus buccinoides. Next base: position 54,639,255 of record CM065687.1, read on the forward strand.
TTGTCGACATACTGCTGAACTTTACATTGCATTATTATACACCAAACTGATAGCACTTCCATTTTTCCAATGGGGAAAAAATGCAGTTTTAAGAAATAAAAATAGACTTAAAAACCATCAAATTGTCAGAATGCAACCTAAACTCCCCTGGCACTTTCTCATGCCCCCCCCCCTTTTTTTTTTAAATAAACAAGTACAACACAATAACGATTACACACAAATATACAGTGACTCACACAAACACAAACAAGGCAACTGTATTGACAAAAATACAGCTCTCAAAATATACAAACTTACCTCACTGCAAGCACTCCTTATCAAAAGATCATACTACTTTTTTTATGAGCAATCAATCAATCATTCAATGTGTTAACACACAACTGGACATAATAAAAGAAATACCTAATATCATACTTCATCAAAAGCATGTATGTATGTAAAGTACTACCAAAAAAATTCAAATTCACTCATTAATACACATCTTACTTAATAGCAAACAAATTTGGAAGAAAAAACATTTTATTTTTAGTATTTAAATTTTAACAAACAAATTACTTTCATAATTTCTGCCACAACTTTCAGCCACTGTCTTTCTCTTTGTCTCTCACGCAGTGACATCTACATATCATGACATGTATTATAACGATGATGTGCACATCAGTGATCACTAAACCAATAATTTCATGATATAAACATGTCTCACTCTCAAAGACAGAGCACAACATTTTTTCCCCTATCTGATGATAAGACCAAAGCATCGCTTACCGATAACGCTCTTGGCAAACGACTGGTTTTTGAGCGTTGCCAATCCCAGGTCTCCGATCTTCACGGATCCTGTGGGGCCAGTGATGAAGATGTTGTCGCACTTGAGGTCCCTGTGGATGACCGGGGGTGTGCGGGTGTGGAGAAAGTACAACCCCTTCAGCACTTGTCGACACCAGTTCTTCACAATCTTCACATTGGGCTTCTTGAACCTCTTCAGGTACCTAGACACCACAGAAAACGAGTGATGTAAATACCATGTTGACACATAATGACATAATCAGTTACTTGAAAAGCACATACTACTTTACTACTAATACTAGTCATATCTGTTTGATTAGAAACTGAAAAAGTGGTTCATCAAAATTTTAAAAAAGGCAAGTTTTTAATTAATTTGATTGCATAATTTATTGAATAACTTCATTAATCGATCGCGTCAACCTTCTTGGAAGCAGTACAGCCTTGGAATTTTTTTTGGCCAACTCTTAATGAATGCTTTCATTTCTTTTTTAAATTATTATTATTAATATTATTAATATTTATAACAAAGTGGATAATTAGTGGACTACAACCTTTTTCTTAAAATAAGAAAAAAGAATAAACTGGATAAAATCAGTCATTAGAGTCAAACTTGAGGCAAAGGTAAATTATATGCATATTATATACAAGAATTACAACTGTACAACTTTACTAGTTAGATCTTTGATGGGGAAGAGAGGAGGGGAGGAGGAGACAGATAGACATTAAGACAGATGAGAGAGAGAGAGAGAGAGAGAGAGAGAGAGAGAGAGAGAGAGAGAGAGAGAGAGAGAGAGAGAGAGAGAGAGAGAGAGAGAGAGAGAGATGATTAATGAACGAAAAGTGATAGGACAAACTGTCCTGAAAGTGAAACGAGAGAAATCAATAGGACAATGTCCTGGCTCTTGCAGAAATCAATAAGACAAAACGTGCCAGTGTTAAAATCGTAATCAGACATTTGTCCTGACAAGGAAGAACACAATAGGACAGTTTCAATTTTAATAGGTCAATGGCCTAAAACTGTGGCCTCTGGACATCACTGAACTAGTATGCTTTACAAATCTGCAAAACAATATGACATGAGCACACTCAATGCACTTGTAATCAAACACACAAGCTTGAAACAAAGCTGAGTCAAAATATTGAAAATACTTAAGTTAATGTACCTCTACTGAAAAGCACTTTTGAACTAGTAACAACATGATACACAGGTCTGTTGCAAAATGTCGAAGGCTTTTCTTTTTAAACATCTGATTTTCACAATGATTAACTATCAATTCCATCAATGATCGAACCAAAAATAAGTTCTGATGAAAGGAAGATGCTTAGCACTAAAAACAAGCTACAAAAAGTTGACAACACAAGTTTTAATTCTGCGAAGATAACAACATAGCCTTGGTTTCGTAATTTCAGCTATGTATTGGATGAAGCTATTCTGCCTGTTTCCATTTCAGACAACTAAGAAAAAATTCCTAATTCAATTAGTAATTGTGAATTTTCTGAATTAGAGGTCGCATAATTATTATTTTTTTCTTTAAGATGCAAACAGATTGTGAGAGTAAGAGTTTCAGATAGTGTGTGTATGCGAGGATTTAGATGGTTTTCTGTGGTTAGATTTTTTATGCACAAATATTAGTGTGCATGACTAGGTGATTGTGTTAATCTTAATGTGTACAGTCAGTTTCACAGCTTTACATTTATTTTGCTTTCACAATGTTTTTTAGATTGCTTGTTTTGACTCAGCCTTTTCAAAGCATAATCAACACAGCTTGAACGTTGCCTTTTCCCAATCAAATTATTTTTAAAGTATGGGGTGCGACTTAACGAAGTGGCTTGTAGTTGTACATGTATGTATGCTAATCAATTATTAATTTTCTTGTAACGATTTAAAATAAGATAGAAAAAAAAATGCATCTATTACGTTTTGAGCGTTCCTGATGTCATGAGCTCAGTGACCAGGATGATGACTTTGCGGTTCCTGTGGTTGTGTTCTTCCCAGTAATCGAAGAATCGCACGATATTGGGATGCTGCAGCTCTTTCAACATCTCCGCTTCCTCCTTGAACCTCAGACGTTCAGCTTTGTTCCACTTTTTGTCCTGAAAACAAATAAATTCCACATTATTGGAGATTTATTCTTTTTAATTACACTTACACTGTTACACTTACACTTACAGTGGAATCCTGATAACTCAAAAACACTGGATAACTCATAATGACTTTTAGGTCCCAGCTTAATAATCTTTAAGTTGAAAAGTTTTTAACTCAAAACATTGGCTATCTCCAAAAACTTTTTTAGTCCCTTCAATTTGGACTTACCCGTAAGCGATTTTTACTGTACAAGAAACCATAAAAAGTTTCACTTCCACAGCTTCAGTTTCACGTGCAAAAACAAACAAAAAAGATTGGGAAAAAAATATAACAGCAAACACTTGGGCACACAACGAAATTAGAGGGGGGTGGAGAGAGGGGGAGGGAGAGAGAGAGCTCTAGATGAATTCAATGACATTATTAACAGTCATAGAGCAATGTACAATTCAACACACACAAAATCAGCCATATTGGATTCAGCTATTCTGCCCATTTCCATAAAAAATATTTTAAAAAATCCGAAGTTTGTGATTTTTCCGAATTAGAGGTTGCGTAAATTTTAATAAATGTTTTAGGGGGCTAAATTAAACCCAGCAGTTTTTGCAATGTATCCACCAATTTTCAGACTCTTGAGTTCTTCCTTGGCAGAGGCTTGCACTGGAGGCTCACAATGTGCCTCACACTCTTTAAAATTATTTGCTTGAGACTGCATCAAGAATATACAGTAGAACCTCCCATATATTGATATAAGACCTTCAAAAATCATCCCAAATGAGGTCTTATAACATAATATAATGGAGGGGTCTTATCTTCTTCTTCTTGTCGAACGCTAGATGGCCACACCAGTTGCCCTGACGAATGCTGCCGTCCTAATGGAGGTAATTTTAATACTTACAAAGGGCAATGTCTCAGAGAAGTAGGTATTATGTGGGAGGGAGTCTTATAATGGGAGGTTCCACTGTATCATTATGATTATGACTAGGATACTATGACAGTATGAGGGGTCTATAGCTTCTTGAGTTTTTGAGTTTTGTGTTTACAAACAGGTCAGTCAGTCAGTGGTACCTGTCAGTGAATACTTCCTGGCCAAAATTTACATTGAAAGTATTCCTCACTGTATTCCATGCGATAGGGTGATATTCATCAAAAAAAAATTCATGGTAGGGGTCTACAGCCAATGGTTTGGGACTACAACCACCAGCTTTCAGAACAGCTAATACTTACTTGTCCAAGGTTTACACTGCTAATCAAGATTAACCCTTTCACAGCCTCAAACTTCTTTGCACACCTGTCACCAAATACAAAACAGTTGGAAACAGAGCTTTCCGTTTCCAAGCACCACACATCTGGAACAACCTCCCTTCCTCTCTCCATCTTTGTCTTCTTTCAAAACTGGCCTGAAAAAACTGTTCTCTTTTGATCTCCTGTGTCTTCTCCCCTTCAGTTCACCCTCTGTGAGTTTTTGCTGAGTTGGTCTATGTGTGAGTGCAGTGCGATAATGGGCTAATCGGTTTTTTTCATGGATTTTTTATTTTTATGGTTGTGTTTCCACTTTTGTATAATTATGTTGTTTTTCTTCATGATTATTGTATGTATGTTTTTTGTAAAGCGCTGTGAGTCCTGCTGCACCAGGAGAACGGCGCTATATGAGTTATTATTATTAATGTCACATTTATGCACCGCAATGGTTTGACACCCATGTCACTAAAAGGCATCAAAGGGCCTGATGTCCGAAGACCCTATTTTTTTAATTTTGAGAGGTAAGGATAGGCCTAATGTTAGACATCACAGAGGAATTCCCAATATTGAAGATGCTTTTGTTTTCTCTTCCAGTTAAAGTTTAATGGACATCTTTAGCTGAAAATGGCTGGCGGCGAAAGGGTTAATAAGGGTCCTGGGTGCACAGCAAACATCTTTTGGATTTAAATAACTTGAATAAGTTTAACCAATGGTTTTCGGACACACACAAACACACATGTACACAAAAATGCGCATGTACTAAAGGTGGTCAGTCAGGAAGGAACAGCTGTGAAAACATTAAGCAAGTTTACCTGCTTTTGATTTACCGCTGGTTAAAAATCAAAGCTCTCTAACAAACTTAGTCAGAGACAAAAGGTACACATATTCACTTTGTGATAGCATTGCAAGACCCAAAAAGTTTACTTTTTGTGTTCCCAGGTTATGACCAGCCCATTATGACCATAATGATAAATGGCAATACAGAAGGCAGATCTTGAAACAGAGCATTAAAAAAAATATTAACACTAAAAATAACAGTATATCAAAGAAGCCATCTTTGGTACAATTTTGCAATGCATAAAATTGTCTTTCAAATCACCTGTCAAAACTGTCCGCTGTGTAATGGCAATGACTTCTTTTTTTTTTTAATGATGCTGATCATTCCCCAAACTTTTGTTTTCATAATTTGGCAGCTAAAACTAGTGCAAAGTGCATATTACCAGCAGCAAAGCGTGTATGCACGCGTACACATGTGTGTGTGTGTGCATACATGCATACATGTACATGTGTGTGAGTGTACATGCATAAGTGTGTGTGTATGTGTGTGTGTGTGTGTGTGTGCAGGGCTCCCAGGGACCCCCATTTGGGGGTCTATGAAGCACTAAAATTCTAAAGGACCCTCTTAAAGAATGTGCAGGGGGTCCCAGGGATGCACTAGAAACATTCTATTTAGCATTCACAATGCCACTGGGACCCTCTATCCCGCCTCTAGGACCCTCTATACTGTCAGTGAAGGAGTCCCTGGGACCCCTTGTTTTGCGGGGCAATTGGGAGCCCTGTGTGTTTTGTGTGTGTGTGTGTGTGTGTGAGAGAGAGAGAGAGAGAGAGAGAGAGAGAGAGAGAGAGAGAGAGAGAGAGAGAGAGAGAGAGAGAGAGAGAGAGAGAGAGAGAGAGAGTTTCATATGTGAATATGTGCGAGTTTGAGTAGATCATAAAATACTATAGTACAAGTGTACATTGTGTCAGTGTGTGGGTGTGTCACTGTGTGACTGTGACTGAGTGATTGTGTGTGTGCACTGGTCTGGGGATTTTACTTTCTTGACTGTGTTAGAGCAAAAGTCTGCATATATATCAGGGTTATTCCTCTTCATCTGATGACATCATAAGTGATGTCATCAGGTCAGTGTGTGATACGTTGGTGGCAGTCAAGGGGTTAATAGCAATACTGTATCTAAGGATTTCTCTTATGCCTAAACTGTACTACAGTGGAACCTCCCTTATAATATAAGACCTCCCATTATAAGACTCCCTCCCATTAAGACCCACTTGACTTCTCGGAGACATTGCCATTCTTAGTATTAAAATTACCTCCCTTATAAGACCCTCCCTTATAAGATCTAATTTTGGATGATTTGTTACGGTCTTATAAGTAGAGGTGGGGGAAAAACCGGTTTGAACCGAAAAACCGGTGCTAAACTTTCGCGGTTCGAAAAACCGGTTCGAGTTGCTGTGAACCGTTTTTTAACTGCAAACTGAAAGTAATTTTTCTTAGAATAACGCATTTAAAAACAACAACACTGATTCTCAGCGCAGATTGGGTGTTTGCAATCCAAGAGTAGCTGTTTCTAGTTTGTGGTGGTGTATGGCTTTGACTTTGACTGAGTGTCGAGTTCAGTGTGTGTGTGTGTTATAAATTATCATAAGTTTCTTTATTGGTTGTATGTGTGCGCGCGCGTGCGAGTGTGTGAATTTTCTGACAAATAAATGTGTTTGCATTGGTGAAACTAGTTATACGAGTACTGGTTAAAAAACCCACAACGGTTTGGTCAAAACCGGTTTGAAGAGAAAACCGGTTTAAAACCGGTTCAGGTTTTTGAACCGGTTCTCAACTCTACTTATAAGGGAGGTTCCACTGTATTAGTGTCAAATCTCGACAAGGAAAAAACACAAGAAATAAAAAAAACCTCAAATCTCAACAAGAAAACAAAAGAAACCAAAAAAATTAGTTGAACAGACAACTAATTTAAGATCACCTCATCTGAAAGTGAAAGCATATATAAAGATTATAATATGGAGAACTTGACAGGTTATTGTTCTGTGATCTGTTTGGTGTTCATGTTGGTAGTTCCAGCACACACACAGTGACACACACACATACACACACAGAGGGACACACACACACACTGTACACACATGTGCCCATGCACACCATGTTGCATCACGCATGCACACGCACACACATTTATGCACTCACAATACATGCACACTCACAAACTATGTACTAGTACAAAGTCATACTTTAAACACAGAGAGAGAGAGAGAGAGAGAGAGAGAGAGAGAGAGAGAGAGAGAGAGAGAGAGAGTTTATGTCTTACTCTAGGAATGTAGATCTTGATTGTTCTGTTCATCCTTGATTAGGGTGTGTCTAAACACCGGAAAACGCCAAAAAATACTGGAAAATGACGAATGTGTGTGTGTGTGTGCGCGCGCGCGTGTATGTACGAGTGTACTATAAATGAATCCTTTCAATTTTGGGTTAAGATGAAGATGAATACCCCCTCCTCCTCAATGTCTTGTATTTTTCCAGTAGAGTCCTTGTAGTCTAATATTAAAAAATGTGTATTTTATTATTCAATATTTATTTCAGCCCTACCATTCGGTGTTTTGTGCATTCACCGGTATGTTTTGACCATTCTGCATTCACCATTCAGCATTTTTCGGTATGTTTTGACCATACTGCATTGACCATTCGGCATTTGTCGGTGTTTCCCCAGCTCCATTCAGTATTTAGACATTCCGCTTGATTACGCCAATCCTCATTTCTTACTCAATGACCCTTACATGACTGAGCCAACTTTTCATTTGACCAACAAACCAAATGACCAATGTTATGTTCTATTGATTTTTTTTTAAGCATTATTATAATTATTTAGAGAATATGATTAAAGGACAAAGAGAAGTGAATCTGAGAACTTTCTAAAAAATATATTGTTAAAAGCAGCTGACTATATATTTTCAAATATTGAAGTTATGTATATTGTATATTCTAATATTTTTAAAAACGCTAAAAAAAAATCCCACAAACCTGCAATTCACACCAAGCAACTGCTACTCCAAGTTCAGTATCCAATCCTTTGAACACAGTTTTGAAAGAACCACGACCAATCTCTTGTTCGAATTTCAGAAAGCGATTATCCGGTGAATGGGCAACAGCTTTCTCAATTTCTTCCACTTCATTCACTCTCTTAGCTTGTTGTTCTTGAATCTCCTTAATTTGAAGCTGAAATCCACTATCTATCACATTTTCATTCTTTCTTTCAGCCGCAAAGAAGTTACCTGGCGGCCATAAAACTTTGTCTGTCTCGGATTTGTATTCCAATTTCTTCTCATCACTTTCTTCTACACATTGCATACCCCTGAAAGGCCTATCTTTCCCTGAGTCTTCTTTCGTAATACTGCTATGAATTGATATATCAACATTTTCTGCCAAACTTATCACATTAGTCCTTGCTTTGCTATCTTCTTGAACATTGTGACTTTTCTCACTGATAGGAATCTGAGGTTTTTCAGGAATGGGCAATTTTGTGACATGAAACCTTGATGGTCTCCTAGGAGGCACTGGTTCTTCACCTTCCATCTTTCTGGACATATCTTCAGAGACACATTTGCGATCTCTCACTGGAGTAGTTTTGGTCCGTAAACAAGAAATTCCTGTTTTTGTTTCTTTTGCCTCACCAGTTGACTTTTCCAAGCTTTGCCCATTCCTTTCAATCTTCTTTATTGCAAAGGCAGAGCTGATTTTTTGTCCAATGTCACCAGATGCTCTTCTAATCCGTGTTCGCTTTGCTTTCACATGTTCAGAGTTATTTTCCGAAGAAAATCCTCCATTTGGAGATTTCTCTATCTGGATCTTACTCATTTTCACAAACAGTGATAGGCGCCCGTGATAGGTGCAATATTTACATGCAATCAATATGGAAACTGGATGCTATCCACGTGTTCACTTCAAGCCTGGTCACACTTTGCTCCTCGAGTCTCAGTTTGTATGATCACAAGCTGAAGTAACTATTTACGTATATTATCCATACTATGATTCACGGAGTTTGCGCCTCGTTCTATTCAGAAGTAATAAAGACGGCCACAAGTCAATCAACAAACACTGGAGTCCAACACAAACGTTTTCAAAAGAACCTTGATGGGCTTCACTGAAGCCTTCAGTGTCAAATAATTTATGCCCACATTTGTGAGACACAGCTTGCTCCTGAATGCGATGCACATCCATTATTTATAGTATTCCATTGGGATCATGAGCTTTTAACAAATATGCATCCAATAGTTTTAGTATAACGGATGGAGATTATGTTATATCCAAGTGTCAATACACGGGAAAGTGAAGCCCCAACGTTTCCGTCCCCAGACACACCAGTCACACTGATGATTGAGACACAGCCCACGCGATCAGCCCAGACGGCAGCAATGAAATTGCACAAGAGGAATAACTAGCTAAACAACAATTTCCAGTGGTTTAAAAGAAAGAAATCCACGAATTCTACACATCCACTGAGATTAGAATTCAACACAGCCATCTCTCCATTCAATTTTATCCAAAATCCTTTGGAGGCGTTTTCTGTTACTCACACACTGAACAAGCACAGCAGTATGGCGGACTTCACCAGCAAGGCAGTTTGAAAATAGTCCCTGGTCTAATGCTGATCATGGATATGTTGTGCTGATAGTTTATTTTCCATCTACAACATTGTATTTTCATAGTGTGCCAAAGACTTATGCAATTATTAAGATTTTCGATGGAAATTACGTGTTGTATGGCAAAACAGAAAGCTCTCTTTTACGTCTGCCCATTTATATGCAAGTGCTGCGTCGGATATCCGTCTGCT
>CM065687.1:54653977-54663977 GCA_017654935.2 Phymorhynchus buccinoides
TCCAGAAGGTGGGGAAACTATTTATTCAAAAGGCAGGTCTAAAGGTAGGTCAACACGATTGTACTGCCAGACTGGGACACGAGACTGATTGGAGTAAGGAACTGTGCTTGTAGATTAGGCATTGAAAACTCATGCACCCCCCTCCCCTCCCACACCTTCTGGAAGATGGGGGGAACTATTTACACAAAAGACCCCCGGTGTCCCCACGAGGGTGTGTGTGGGGTGGTGGGGGGGTGGGGGGGTGGGCATAAGTTTTCAATACCTAATCTACAAGTACAGTTCTTTACTCCAAGCAGTCTCGTGTCAGTCTGGCAGTACAATCGTGTTTACCTACCTTTAGACATAGGTGAAGACGGTGTAAAAAGCCCATGGGTGGGTAAGAAGCCCATGCCAATTATCTCATGAACTGAAGCAAATTTTAGTCACATTTTGCCCCTGAGACGAACGCTAAACATTAACACTCGTCTCATGCGTGCCGGGCAAAATTTGACTGAAATTTGCTTCATTTCATGAAATAATTGGCATGGGCTTCTTACCCGCCCATGGGCTTTTTACCCCGTCTTACCTTTCCACTCGCTCACTCAGCGATAGCATGACGTGACAAGTGACACGGATTCGAGAATGGATTATATCAGCCTTTAGCCGAAAGAAAGAAAGAAAGAAAGTAGGCCTATTGTGTGGAGAAAGAAGGTTTCAAGGTTTATTATTTCCAAAAGCCCCTTGGGGGTACATGGAATAAAAACGAAAACTTGGAAGAAAATGAACGGAAAAGAAACAAAATTCAAAAGAAAAAGATTATAAAAAAAGAAAGAAAAAAAAGACAAACAAGGGAGAGAATGAAGGAGAAGTAGGGTGGGGAAGGGGAGGGGTGGGGGAGAATAGGAGTGGCCTTGTGGTGGTATGGAGTGCAAACTTCTGTCACTCTGCTTATTCTTTTTCTCTTATGCTAAGTATTCTCGGGGGGGTGGGGGTGGGGGGGGGATAATATTGTTAATTTTTGCATGTTGCTACATTACAATATAATTATAACGCAGGGCTTCAGATTGTCAGCGGGCCCGGGTCATTGACCCGTATTTATGTTGATTTGACCCCTCATTTTATGCACCCAGGGGTCATAAAACCCATGACGTTTGCAATAAAATGTAAGTGTAATATTATGACAGTGAAACACTATTGGCTCATTATTTTGGAAATTGACCCATCATTTTCTGAAGCTCTGATAATGGCTAATCATATGTAGCATTAGGGCAATGTTACATTCTAAGATTGCCGAGTAATAAGTGAAGCAATGTTGCACGTTAACAACTTCCATGAGGGCTAATAAGGAATATTACAATTTTTAGCAGGGGTCCTGCATTCAATATATAAATACAAATATCCTATAGCCATTAGCATGTAGCTAATGAGAAAGCATGACATTGATTGGTAAATTCTATGATGGCTAAAACATGTAGACTAAGCGATATGGCTTGTACCCACGTGTCGTCATATCCGGCCACAAGGAGCGCCATATTATGGGAGACCGCCATCTTAGTCAGTAACTTTGTTTGAAAAATGCCAGATCGATGCTGCGTATTTGGCTGTTCCAATTCGAAACTTATCTAAACTGTATTTATAACATCTGGATGTTTTCTTCACACATTTAAATAACATTTTCACTTTGTTTACACACAAATAAGAACTAAGATGGCAACACTTCCGTTGGAAGGGTCGAGATGCGCACGCAGGTGGGGGGGGGGGGGGAGCCATCGCAGGTTGATAGGCTTACATTCCTTAATGGTCAATAAGCAAAGGAACATTACATGTTGTACCATTCTTTGAACTCATTTATAACTCATTTAGTTAGCCAAGCAACAGTGTATGCCAGTCAGTCGTTTCCGACCGTGACTGCCAGATAGTAGAGGGGGACAGATGCGGGCTGCACTAGAATTTCTTTAAAGTGGAGATGCCTTGACCAGGATGCATCCCCACTCTCTCGGCCAAAGGGAGTTAAGGACTGCTGGCGTTGAGGAAGGTCCCCAAAAGGCCAACCCATCCCTCTGGCTGCAGCTTCAGAGTCGGTGCCAAGGCCCCCTCGTTTGAGAGTCATAGTCTTCTACAAGAGAATAAACTGTACCATTATTTTACTGTAGAAAACCTTCTATTGTACAGCTCTCATGTTACTGTTGGCCCCTGCTAAAGGCTAATGTGAACCGATGATAAAAGCCATTTGAGCACAGGGCCAAGCCAAGCCACATAATGACTGAGTTATATAACCTTTTGAAATCAGTGAGGTATGCTGTTGTTGTTGGTTTACCCTGGCTAAAAGACTCCAGGGATCATCCCAACAGCGGCAGCACTTGAACACTATGATACAAGTGCATCCATCAGCTAGGGGCGAGAACATTACGTGTGTGACCTTTATGATTACCCCGCCACGTGGGCAGCCACATTCCGTCTTCGTTTTTTTGGTTTTTTTTTAGACTGATGATGTTATGCTAGGAGCTTGTCGTGGCTAAAGACAATCCCCGCCATAACTGTGCATAGCATGACCACATTTTGATGTAGCCTTTGTGTTCTAGCCTATTATCTCGTTCTTACTGTCGTATCCAAAGGGATTACTTGGCCTTTGGGGACCTTCCCCCAACGCCAGCTGTCCTCCCGAGTCCTTCAGGCGGGTGTGTGTGTGTGTGTGTGTGTGTGTGAACTAATCCCCAAGGCTGCAGCACTATGAACTAAAGCAAGAGATTCCGTGCGGAAACCCGTGCGCAATCCGTAAATAAGTAAAAGAAAGAAGGGAAAAGATTTGCGCACGTGTCCGTATTTCCCTTAATTTAACCCTTTCACCGCCAGCCATATTTCAGCCAAAAATGTCCATTAAAATTACCTGGGTAGAGAATAAAATCCACTTGTAGTATTGGGGATTGTTCGTGACATATATAAAATAAGGTCTATCCTTACTTCCCAAAACTAAGACAATAGGGTCTTTGGATAATAGACCCCGATTTGATGCCTTTTAGTGACATAGGTGTTAAATCACTGTGGTGCTAAAATGCGACTTTGGCGGTGAAAGGGTTAATCCGCAATTTTTTTTTACCCTTCTATCTTTTACTTAATTACGAATTGCACATGGTCAGAGTCATTCACAAAAGGATTAAGCTGTCATAGGATGTAACATTGCATTGGTGTGGAAAATCAGTTATCGTAGGGCTCTTATGATGATCCACCATAGCCCTAATACTGTTAGCCTTGATACCTTGATACCGTGAGGCTAACGTCATCTAACGATACAAGCCGCGTTCCATATAATTGTTCATTAAAAGCAAAAAAATGTGTCGAGGTTATTAAGAATGACGGGGTGTAGATCGCACGAGTTTAGTTGTCTAGATAGAGAGCTAGCTGTGACCAAGGTAATTAATATTTCGCATTATCAGTCATTGCATCAGCCATTATTTTGGTTTCTGGTCTGTCTCTCTCTCTCTCTCTTTCTCTCTCTCTCTCTCTCTCTCTCTCTCTCTCTCTCTCTCTCTCTCTCTCTCTCTCTCTCTGTCTCTCTGTCTCTGTCTCTCTCTCTCTCTCTCTCTCTCTCTCTCTCTCTCTCTGTCTCTCTGTCTCTGTCTCTCTCTCTCTCTCTCTCTCTCTCTCTCTCTCTCTCTCTCTCTCTCTCTCTCTCTCTCTCTCTCTCTCTCTCTCTCTCTCTCTCTCCCCAAGCCCTCCAAGCCCTCTCCCCATCACCTTCTTCCTGTATTAGTCTTGTACATTGATGATGTATTATAGTGCTGTGTTATGTTATTTCTGGATATTTACTTTTCTTGAATGCTTTGTATTATTATTATTTGTTACGCAAGCGCTTCATTTTTTATATATATATTTTTTTGCTAACCTTTGTTTAGCCTGAGGGCTGAGTGTAAAAAAGCAAATTGTATGCTTATCTTATAACCCTGATTATACAAAAATTTGTTCGTTCGTTCTCTCTCTCTCTCTCTCTCTCTCTCTCTCTCTCTCTCTCTCTCTCTCTCTCTCTCTCTCTCTCTCTCTCTCTCTCTCTCTCTCTCTCTCTCTCTCTCTCTGTGTGTGCGCGCGCGCGCGCGCGTAGGTAGGAGTAGGCCGTGTAATGGATGACACGAACTCACATAGCATGCATCCTGTGCGCTAAATAGCAGTCAGAATGAAGACTTTTGGCGTGGGGCAGGATAAACATCCCCAAGAAGAAGAAGAAGAAGAAGGAGAAGAGACGTCGTCTGTGCTAGGATACATTTCACGGGGGTGAGAGAAGCTCTTTTCCCCACAAGACGTTCAATGCTGCACTTGGTCATCTGCAAATATGGAAAGTGACGCCATTCGCGTGACAATGTCGGTTTTCAGCGAAACTTTAGAATGTGTATCTTTTGTGAACCATTCAATCTGAAATTAAACTGACTCTAGCCCTAACCCTAACCCTAACCCTAACCCTAACCCTATCCCTAACCCTAACCAAAACCTTAAACCGTCAAATAGACAAAAAGTAAAACTTTACTAAAAAAAAATATGGAGTGTTCCATGTTTGGAGATGACCAAGTGCAGTCTTGAACGCCTAGTCTTGTCCTCTACCATTGTGTTTGGTGACATTCCCTGTGCTCAATGACCCGTGTCCAGCTTGGGAAGAGACAGACGGGTATTAGGCTGGAACCCTACCTGATACAGCTGACCCTAGGTAAACAGCATGCGACCCATTGACTTCAGCTTTACTCCCTCAACAAGTCTGTTCATCTCGAGAAAGTTGATTCATTATGGTGTTTGCTGTGTTTGTTTGGTGGAGTAAAGGGGGAGATTAAGTTGATTCATTATGGTGTTTACTGTGTTTGTTTGGTGGAGTAAAGGGGGAGATTAAGTTGATTCATTATGGTGTTTGCTGTGTTTGTTTGGTGGAGTAAAGGGGGAGATTAAGTTGATTCATTATGGTGCTCACTGTGTTTGTTTGGTGGAGTAAAGGGGGAGATTAAGTTGATTCATTATGGTGCTTACTGTGTTTGTTTGGTGGAGTAAAGGGGGAGATTAAGTTGATTCATTATGGTGTTTACTGTGTTTGTTTGGTGGAGTAAAGGGGGAGATTAAATTAAGTTGATTCATTATGGTGCTTACTGTGTTTGTTTGGTGGAGTAAAGGGGGAGATTAAGTTGATTTATGATGGTGCTTACTGTGTTTGTTTGGTGGAGTAAAGGGGGAGATTAAATTAAGTTGATTTATGATGGTGCTTACTGTGTTTGTTTGGTGGAGTAAAGGGGGAGATTAAATTAAGTTGATTTATTATGGTGTTTACTGTGTTTAATTGATGGAGTGAGGGGGAGATACAGTTGATTCATGATGGTGTTTGCTGTGTTTGATTGATGGAGTAAAGGGGGAGATAAAGTTCATTCATTATGGTGTTTACTGTTTTTAATTGATGGAGTAAAGGGGGAGATAAAGTTGATTCATTATGGTGTTTACTGTGTTTGATTGATGGAGTAAAGGGGGATATAAAGCTGATTCATTATTCACAAACATGCCGCCATGGCCGCTATGGTTTTGACCGACTAAGTCGAGGTAATCGACTCTAATTTTCACGAAGTGCTCTTCCCTAGGTTTTTTTCTCTCCGAAAAGCGTCTATTAAAATGTTTGTGAAGGCGTATGCGACGCATTGCACCATATTATGTATCCAAAATGTGGGACTGCTATCTTATCTCTAAGTACTGACTCGGTAGGGATGTGCCTTTCACATAAGGCTCCGAAACAGTCTGGGGTAGAAGTAGTGCGATGGAGCAGGGCTGCTCTCGTGTTGATGGGGTAGGCGTGGCTGGTGCATCTCTGGGTCCTATCGGCAGCTTCGGGTGTTTCTTTTTTTCACTCAGAAGGCCTAGACTGACTCGGTAGGGGATCTGACTTTCACATACGGCTCTAACAGTGCGGGGGTGGGGTGGGGGTGGGGGGTGGGGGGTGGGGTAGAAGTACTGTGATGCTCTTGTGTGTTCATTCAGTCAATCGGGCCACTACTACTACTAGCCCCCCCACCCACCCACCCCCAAATCACCGAGCGGCTGCAAAGTCCCCTCGCAGCATCGCCGAGTTACTCCAAAATCGGAATGTGTCGGCTGTACACATACATAAAAACGCATCAAAACAGCACGTAACTACATAAAAACGCATCAAAACAGCACGTAACTGAATAGTTTTTTTTTTATATATATAGCCTTGGGGTTCGGACCCGTGATTTGAGCGCGCGCGATCATGCGCACACGAGCGCACAGAAAAATTCATGACAACTGTGTTATAGACCATTCAACAAGAAATGTTGTGAAAACAACTGCACTGAAATACATGCAAAACTTCGCGAGATATTAGCGATTATGGGTTTCGGGGTTTGAACCCCGTAACTGGCGCGACCTTGACCTTAATGTAGAACTAAATACATCAGTGGATAGCTTGCATCTTGATAGACTAGTATCCCAAATTTGATGATGATAGACGGAATAGTTTTTGAGAAAAACGGACGAATAGCCGGACGGACGGACGGACGGACGGAGGCACGCCGGAGGCACAGAAACAATACTCCCTGAACCTTCGGCTCGGGGACTAATAAAAGGCTTACCTTTCGCCGATAGGACGCTCCGAGCCCACGGTTCACTGACACCGCGTTACACATCTGTATCGTTACATGTTCGGGACTTTCCTGATGTTGCACTCCGGGCATTGCCTCCAAATCGTTCCCACCATCTGTCAGACCGGAGGACGTTAAGCAGATTTTCATTCAAGGGCTCGTACGATTTCACTAGTGGACGTGTGGCTGATGGCCCTTTCGTGTCACATATTTAGGGGAGCTAAAAATACTTTACAATTTTTATACTTTGATTGTTCTTTGCTTTGTTCCATTGTGTCCGGGACATTTGTTAATATGGGTGATGGGGAGGAAATGAAATGGGGAAGGGACAACCACTTTCACTTCAATCTCCCATTCATTTACTCTCTCTCTCTCTCTCTCTCTCTCTCTCTCTCTCTCTCTCTCTCTCTCTCTCTCAATAGAGTTATTTCAATGCGTTATATTATTAGGCTAATGTTTAGTACTTTGGAATGTTTTGTTTTGCATGTTGAGTTATTTTTCGAGTTGCCGGCTTTCGTATTACTTTTCATTCTGAGGACAGGATAAAAAAAAAAGCTGTCAAGCTTACTGCTTTATCCTCAAAAAAGATAATTTTGACTTGACTTGACTTGACTTTCCCCCCGGCGGGCTTCCACCTATCATGGTGGGGGGGGGGGGGGGGGGGGGGGGGGCTTACGGAGAGTAGCCCAACAGCCTCCTAAAGTCCAACCACACGTCCTCGTCGTAGGAGGCGGGCATGGGCTTAGGCTGGCTTATGTGGTTCTGGCCCTCCCGTGGGGATACCGGGGGGTCTTTCAGCAGAAATAGTTCCCCCTTCTTCTGGAAGTTCTATGCTAGTAGCTTCCCCTATTCTATCACTCTCTTTGACTCTGCTTTTTCTCTTTTTTGCTTTCTGGCGTCTACTTTTTTCTGCCTTATTGGTCCATTCACCTGCATTTTTTCTATAAAACCCTACCACGTTTTTCCTTTTTACAATTTATGACATGCCATTTGTTTTGTTTTTTTGTTTTTTATTGTACACTGGCATCCACACGTGATACTTGCGCACTTGAGTGGGCACCTGTTGTCCATTCTGCAGTGCATATTAGCTTGTATAGCCTTTTTTGTATGTATTTTAGCTTACTAGAATGTATTTGTTATCCTTTTTTACTGTTTTTTTATAACCTGGATCCGATAAATGAGAGTAGCATGGCTCCACGTTTCCAGCACTTAGGGTATAATGATGGAAGTGTCATGTTATGAATTGTACTAGGGGAAGACGGGCTAAAAAGCGCATGGGCGGGTAAGAAGCCCACCCCAATTATCTCATGAAATAAAGAAAATTTCAGTCAAATTTGCCCATGAGACGAATGCTAGACATTAACGCTCGTCTCATGGACAAAATGAGACTGAAATTTGCTTCATTTCATGAGATAATTGGGGTGGGCTTCTTACCCGCCCATGCGCTTTTTACCCCGTCTTCCCCTACATTTTTTGTTTTCAGGTTTTGTACGTTGTTAAGATTCATGGATTTGTGTTTTGCTATACGTGGTCGAACTTTATGTGGTGTGACAGTCCTGAGATGACCATAGCTGTTGACGGGACTATCAACAGACTAACTAACTAACTTGACTTGAGTTTTTTGGGTGAGACATAAAAGATGGCGACGAAGGCAAAGACACTCAGCGTGCACTGTAGGCCTGAGCCACACTGCATACGATTCGATTCATTACTGTCCGATGTTGACATTTGTCAGGCATGATTGGCGTGAAATTCTACTGTCTGAATTAATCTGATGAAATCCTACTAGTTATGCTCACCATATTTGTAGTCCCTCATTACACGAATCTGATAAAATATCTTATTTTTGTATCGGACATTTGATTTGATTCGGGCTTTCGATCATTTATACTTGGTAATCGTACGAACGAACGCACGCACGCACGCACGCACTCTCTCTCTCTCTCTCTCTCTCTCTCTCTCTCTCTCTCTCTCTCTCTCTCTCTCTCTCTCTCTCTCTCTCTCTCTCTCTCTCTCTCTCTCTCTCTCTCTCTCTCTCTCTCTCTCTCTCTCTCTCTCTCTCTCTCTCTCACACACACACACACACACACACACACACACACACACACACACACACACACACACACACATGCAAGTGCGAGCGCGCACACACACACACACAAATGCGTGCGCATACGCACACATACACACACACACACACACACACACACACACACACACACACACACACACACACACACACACTCACACACACACACACACACATACACACACAATCGCACGCGTGTACACGTACACGGAGCACTGGGCGGCACTGCACTGCCGCGCCGCTCTCTCCGTGTCTTGTGGGAAGCAGCTGGAATTTGACAGACTTATCTTTGTGACTAGAAACAATACAAATGCAAATTGTTATTCTTACACGTGTGTTTGTAAATGTTGTACCTTTGTACGTTTACTTTTTCCATATTATCTATTGCCTTCTTTGTTAAATGTTTTTTTTATAATAAGTTTTGTTAATTAATTATGCAGCTGTTCTTTTGTCATTTATAAATGTCACAGTGTTGAGTACGCCCATAAGCTTTAGCTTGTTGTAGTCTTGCGCTGAGATATATTTGTATCTGCATGAAATTGTATTAATAAAAAGTTGTTTAAACCAATACAAATGCAAAAACACACGTTTGTGTATGCACATATGCACACATGCACACGCACACATACACAAGCACACACACACACGTGTGCACGCGCGCGCACGCACACGCGCACACGCACGCACACACACACGCACACGCGCACACACACACACACACACTGGTGACACACACACATACACACACACACACACACACACACACACACACACACACACACACACACACACACACACACACACACACAGTGTGTAAGTCTACACAGTAAAATATTGGCATCCTTGAAGCCTGTCCTAACGTTCGTTTTAAATACACAGGTATTACATTTCTATTGTTAATTTAACATTATCAACGATACGGAATTCTGACTCATATCAAATAATCAACCGAGTTCACATCATGAATTAATATTCTATGATATTAATTTTGGAAATGATTAATAATAATAATCGGAGTCAATCTTTTTGACCTTGAATATTACTCATTCCAATAACCACGCGGATAAATAACAACTATGAAACTGAGGATATTGTGTTATATATAGGGTTAGGGATAGGTTTTAGGGTCAGATAAGTGTCAATCTCATAAGGCCTGCTTCCACGTGTAAATTGGTCACGAACAGTTACAGAGATATGACTCATTGTGAACCTTTGCCTTGTATAATGTATTGTATATGAGAATGTGCAACCAAGTGGATACAATGACCAATTGCCATATGTTGCTATGTTGCTTTTTTTTGGGGGGGTTGTCGTTGAG
>CM065687.1:54676477-54688977 GCA_017654935.2 Phymorhynchus buccinoides
GTAACTATATACAAAGGCATCAAAACAGCACGTAACTGAACAGGTTTTTTGATATATAGCCTTGGGGTTCGGACCCGTGATTTGAGCGCGCGCGATCATGTGCACACGAGCGCACAGAAACATTCATGACAACTGTGTTATAGACCATTCATCAAGAAATGTGGTGGAAAAAACTGCATTAAAATACATGCAAAACTTCGCGAGATATTAGCGATTATGTGCTTCGGGGTTTGAACCCCGTAACTGGCGCGACCTTGACCTTAATGTAAAACTAAATACATCAGTGGACAGCTTGCATCTTGGCAAACTAGTATACCAAATTTGATGATGATAGACTGAATAGTTTTTGAGAAAAACGGACGAATAGCCGGACGGACGGACGGACGGACCAGACAAAAACAATAGCTCCCCGAACTTTCGGCTCGGGGACTAACAAAATCAACATCAAAAGCATTCACATAAGACAAACAAAACAAGCTCACAACCAGCGTAACGTGACGTTATTGTTGGTAACAGGAGACACAACAAAATGACTGGATATTTCAGCGAATGCGCCTTTCATCAAAATAGACACAAGAAAACCGCAAAATTACTTACCCTTACGGTTACAAATTCAGGACTTTACTGGAGTCGCACTGCCTCCGGGCATTGCCTCCAGGATCGTTCCCACCATCTTTATATAGATGTCCCATAATTATGTGTCTGTTCGAGACCGGAGGACGTTAAACGTCGGATTTTCATTTCATTTCAGCAGCAAAAGCAGCAAACAGAAAAGATAAGAAAAGGGGGAAAAAGCACATCCCCTCTACAATCCAACCTGTGTAATGATGTAAAATCACATAAGAAAATAAAGTAGTACGTATTGAGAGTAGCAAATGAGATTACTTTCATCATTTTAATTAATGCCAAGACAATTATTATGATTTGGGCGATGGCTTGGAGTCAAAACGGACTATCTTTAGATAATCCATTGACGTATTTATATTGGACTTATTACAAAAACTAATAACTTGTGTCAAACAATGACTGCAGAAATTTAAAAAGGGGGTTATGCTTTGTTTACTACAAGTTGTTGGTTTTCGTAATAAGTTCAATAATATGTCAATGCACTATCTAAAGATAGTCCGTTTTGACTCCAAGCCATCGTTATGATTTGTTTACATACTGACAGACCCGACAAACCAACAGTGACAAAAACATACACCCCCACCCCCCACCACCCGGCCCCTCCTCTCTTTCCCCGAGCAGTCGTCAAACCCCGAGAGAGTGGGGATGTACCCTGGGCAAGGCATCTCCACTGTAAACAAATTCTAGCCCAGCCCGCCGGAAAAAGCATCGGAAAAGCATCCCCCCCCCCGGGCCCTCCCCCCCCCCCCCGACTCTGTGCCCCCCCCCCCCCCCCCCCCCCCCCCCCCCCCCCCCCCCCCCCCCCCCCCCCCCCCCCCGACCTCTTCTATCTGGCAGTCATGGTCGGAAACGTCTGACTGGAATACAGTCTTTGTGAAAATTCATTATAACGTCCTCCAGTCTGGAACAGACACGTATGGGTCATTTATAGATGTAAAGATGGTAGGAACGATCCTGGAGGCAATGCCCGAAGGCAGTGCAATACCAGGAAAGTCCCGATTTTTTTAAAAACAATACTACACAGTCTTTGATGATGATGAAAATGATGTTTTACGTCCTCTCGGTCATAGACACATATATGGGACATTTGTAAATACAAAGATGGTGGGAACGATACTGGATGCAATGCCCGGAGGCAGTGCAACACCAATAAAGTCCCGAGTTTTTAACAATATAGATAGGTGTAGCGGTAACCACGCCTCGGTTAAACCTCATCGGCTATGGTACCGCCACATTGTTAACACAGAGTGCTTTTAATTATACAGTCTTTATTATTAGTCCCCGAGCCGAAGGTTCGGGGAGCTATTGTTTTTGTCTGGTCCGTCCGTCCGGTGTCCGTCCGGTGTCCGTCCGGTGTCCGTCCGGCGTGCCTCCGTCCGTCCGGCTATTCATCCGTTTTTCTCAAAAACTATTCAGTCTATCATCATTAAATTTGGTATACTAGTTTGCCAAGATGCAAGCTATCCACTGATGTATTTAGTTTGACATTAAGGTCAAGGTCGCGCCAGTTATGGGGTTCAAACCCCGAAACACATAATCGCTAATATCTCGCGAAGTTTTGCACCTATTTTAATGCAGTTTTTTTCACAACATTTCTTGCCATGAATGTTTCTGTGCGCGCGTGTGCGCATGATCGCGCGCGCTCAAATCACGGGTCCGAACCCCAAGGCTATATATAAAAAAAACTATTCAGTTACGTGCTGTTTTGATGCGTTTTTATGTATGTGCACAGCCGACACATTCCGATTTCCGAGTAGCTCGGCGATGCTGCGAGGGGACTTTGCTACCGCTCGGCGTGTTTTTTCTAATCCTGCTTCACGGTCGCAGCGTGGATACTTGTTGCCGGTGTTTCTATTTTTAGGGACGTGAGCGGTGGCGGAAGTCGTCGGCAGCCATGTCAGCAGAAGAAAATGTCGATTGTCGCAATATTAACAGCCATCAGGCTTTTTCTCTTTGTTCCTTTTCTTCCTCCGATGCTGACAGTTTTGATTTGGCTGAATAAGCGTTATCATTTCACGTCTGTTATGTCATTAATGGCGAGTCTGTTGTGAAAACGAATGAAAGACGATGTTAGAATGGACGAAGCGACTGAGGTAGGCCTATAGGGAAGACGGGGTAAAAAGCGCATGTGCGGGTAAGAAGCCCACCCCAATTATTTCTTGAAATAAAGAAAATTTCAGTCAAATTTGCCCATGAGACGAATGCTAAACATTAACGCTCGTCTCATGGGCAAAATGAGACTGAAATTTGCTTCATTTCATGAGATAATTGGGGTGGGCTTCTTACCCGCCCGTGCGCTTTTTACCCCGTCTTCCCCCTACAGATGTTGTCCGTGACCTTTTTGGTACTTTTTTGCATTATGGTAAGCTTAATAGACGATTTTCGGGGGGGAAAACTAGTGGAGAGCACTTCGTGAATATTAGAGTTGTTTACCTCCATTACTCAGTCAAACACCATAGCAACAATGCAACAATGGCGTCGAAGCTTGAAGCCGCAGTCAGCGACTTGCAAACATTTAAAAAAAATAAAAATTAGGGGTGGCCAGTGGCCACAAACTCATAAAACTTGCAAAATGTGACGTAGAAATATAAATGACATAATGTTTTAGAATGACGCACAGTGTTCTAAGTGCTGTATGTCTGCTCAAACACACGAGTCGATAGGCTACGAGAGCTGATGGTAGAGTGACGTCCCCTGTTTGACCGATTGAATGAGCGACTTAGCAGGCTCTTTTGCCCACCAGGTGTCATAACGCTCGAGTGGGGCTAATCCTCTCTATATTCTTAGTTGGGGATAAAGAAAGAGAGAGAGAGAGGGGGAGTCACCCCCCCACCCTCTCTCTCTCTCTCTCTCTCTCTCTCTCTCTCTCTCTCTCTCTCTCTCTCTCTCTCTCTCTCTCTCTCTCTGTCTCTCCGCCCAACTAAGAAAATCGCGTGATAAGCCCCTAGTGGATTGACTGCCCCCTGGCGGTCAAATAATCGCCATAAGTTGAGCATTAGTAGGCAAGATCACTCCCACACACCATGAAGTTACTCCCCTTATTTATTTCCGAACAATTCCTATTGATGTACATGCGTAACACACAAACACACACTCACACCCAAGCAAACTAAAATCAAACAAACAAACAAACAAACAAAATCGGTGATGCAATAAGCCATACAACGTTGAAGTAGACGCATTCAACACGTAGGGGAAGACGGGGTAAAAAGCGCATGGGCGGGTAAGAAGCCCACCCCAATTATCTCATGAACTAAAGAAAATTTCAGTCAAATTTGCCCATGAGACGAATGCTAGACATTAACGCTCGTCTCATGGGCAAAATGAGACTGAAATTTGCTTCATTTCATGAGATAATTGGGGTGGACTTCTTACCCGCACATGCGCTTTTTACCCCGTCTTCCCCTATCACTTTAATTAATTAAAGACGTATGAGGATCCAGATAGTACATATAGGTATCAAAATTAATCTAAATGATATCAACAAACAAACACTCAATCAACATGGATGTATTAACTGAAGAAACTAAGGACTTAAGCAATCAGTTCTTTGTTTTACTTTTTATTTGTACGAAGCCTACAATATTGGTGTTTTGGGGGTCTTCGTCATGTGTTTCGTTTGATCAAACCATTCAGTTTATTTGGGGGGAAACATGAAAGTTAACAATAGGTAGGATATTTTCTGATCGCTTCTCGGCCTTTTGGCTAAGACAGTGATTCAGGAACATACATTTTTGTTTATACCCTGGTTGGTTTGTTCAGCCCGTCGTACATGGCGAAAGCCGATACGCGACATTAAACTGAACTTCCATCCGATATTTTCTACACAAGTCATAGGCCCTACCTGATTATTTAGACGCCAACTTTGCTCGCTTGAACCGTTTAATTGCTCTATGGTGACGAAGAAATCTGATAATGACATGACATAAGCAATTCATCTGGGCACTGAATAATAATACAGTGGCACTGTCTATAGCTTTAGAGATCGTCAGATGACTGACCGCTTTTTTTCTTGGGTTTTTGTTTTCGCTTACCTCAACATCAAATAAAGTCAATTGTTAAACTTTAGAAAAAGCCCGAATGTCATTTTTAAAAAAATGCAAAGCATGCATAACAGCGTTGCAAGACAGAGAACATACATGTAATCATGTAGTCATGCTGATTGCCTGCTTCCTGGACAAAGTATGAATATTTACGTTTCTTCTTCTTCTTCGGTCGCTCAGACAGTTTCCTGTCAATTATGAGCGCATATGCGTCATGCTGGAGTTAGGCGCCTAACTAAGAAATAGTTAGGCCCAGCAAGTGCGACTTCGGCTGGAGGAAATCTTTTTTGTAAGTGTTTCGTGAAAAAAGGCAGGAGAATGGACCGGGGTAAGGCAGAAAGATAGCAATGACAGCAAGCAAAGGGAAAAGGCAGAGTCAAAGAGAGTGACAGATGAGAGGAAGTTGCAAGCACAGATCTTCCAGAAGGTGGGGGAACTATTTATACAAAAAGCCCCCCGGTATCACCACGGGGGGATATTTACGTTTGGAATTAAAAGCAGGCCTGCCATTTTCGACACAAATGACAAACAAGTTACAACAACAACAGCAGAAGCAGCAACAACAACAACAACAACAACAACAACACTGACAGCAGCAGCAGCAGCAACAACAACAACAACAATTGCACTGACAGCAGCAGCAACAACAACAACAACAACAACAACAGCAACAACAACAACAACAACAACAACAACAACAGCACTGACAGCAGCAGCAGCGACAACAACAACAACAACAACAACAGCAACAGCACTGACAGCAGCAGCAGCAACAACAACGACAACAACAACAACAACAACAACAACAGCAACAACAGCACTGACAGCAGCAGCAGCAACAACAACAACAACAACAGCACTGACAGCAGCAGCAGCAACAACAACAACAACAACAACAACAACAACAACAACAGCAGCACTGACAGCAGCAGCAGCAACAACAACAACAACAACAGCACTGACAGCAGCAGCAGCAACAACAACAACAACAACAGCACTGACAGCAGCAGCAGCAACAACAACAACAACAACAACAACAACAGCAGCACTGACAGCAGCAGCAGCAACAACGACAACAACAACAACAACAACAGCAGCAGCACTGACAGCAGCAGCAGCTACAACAACAACAATCACACAAACAAGCACATCCAATTCTTTTCGCTATAATATCAGGAAATACAGATTGTTGGCAACAAGTAAATAGATCTATTAACAAACACGCATCAAAATTTAAATCTGAAAATCTGCAGACACAAGTTTTGATTAAGGAAATGGACTTTTAATTAACAAACTGAAATAACTTTGCAATGGATTTAGCTTCCGGCAAAACCAATCGAGGCCAATTCTGAAGAATCTGCCTGGGGATTCCTGACATAGCCTACTCAAGAAGATTATCTATAGGATCGTGGATTTCAGTCTCCCTGCTAATTACGCGGAAGATTTTGAATTTGCTGATTTCAGTGCACCCGCGGGGATACCGGGGGGTCTTTTGCATAAATAGTTCCCCCACCTTCTGGAAGTTCTGTGCTTGTAGCTTCCGCTCATCTGTCACTGTCTTTAACTCTGCCTTTTCCCTTTGCTTACTGTCATCTACTATATTTCTGCCTAACCGGTCCATTCTCCTGCCTTATTTTTCTTCTTGAAACACGTTCAAAAAGATTTCCTACAGCCGAAGTCGAACTTGCTTGGGCCTAACTATTTCTTAGTTAGGCCGCATAACGGCAGCATGACGCACCTGCGCTCATAATTGTCTGAGCGATCGAAGAAGAAGCAGAAGAAGAAGAAGAAGCTGATTTCAGCAGCAAGTCGAGTCAGGTAACTGCCACGTCGTGTTGACTGCGTTCAGCCATTGAATTGTACTGTGTTCCCCTTGGGGATACCTGGGGGGGTCTTTCGTAAAATAGCTCCACCACCTTCTGGAAGTTCTGTTCTTGTAACTTCCTCTAATCTGCCACTCTCTTTGATTCTGCCTTTTTCCTTTGCTTTCTATCATCTACTATCTTTCTGACTTATTGGCCCATTCCGAATCCTGCCTTTTTAAAAACAAATCTTCCAAATAATTTTTCTCCTTTGAGCTCCTCCGAAATCGGAAAGTGTCGGCTGTACGCAGCGGGGAGACCTGTGAAAACTGAAAACCGGACACATACGTACCTTACCCATTATGGCCATATGGCCTGGGAACGCAGAAGAAGAGGAGGAAGAAGAAGTACTGCGTAGCTGTCCAGGTAAGAGCTTAGCTCATTTTGCTAACAGATTATAAGAGCTCTAAGCGCCTTAGTCGACAACTAAAGAAACAATTTAAGTACGTGTCATCACAGCTCCAGATTAGCTGATTCAATCCATGAAGTCATTACGTTGTACACGTAAAACAAGAGAGAGAGAGAGAGAGAGAGAGAGAGAGAGAGAGAGAGAGAGAGAGAGAGAGAGAGAGAGAGAGAGAGAGAGAGAGAGAGAGAGAGAGAGAGAGAGAGAGAGAGAGAGAGAGAGAGAGAGAGAGAGAGAGAGAGAGAGAGAGAGAGAGAGAGAGAGAGAGAGAGAGAGAGAGAGAGAGAGAGAGAGAGAGAGAGAGAGAGAGAGAGTAAGTTGGCTGTCGCTACGACACAGCCTTCATACGGAATGCCACCTGGAGACAGTGGGTGTCAAGCGCTAATGACCATAACTCAATCTAAAAAGCTCATTTTCATTTCCATTCCACTCCACAGTTAACTAACAAAGATTGAAACAGTGAGGCAAGGAGAAGAGGGAGTGAAAATATACAACGGTAGATAACTCTCCTTAAATTAACCCCTCTCCACCAAAGTTGCTTACGACACCCTCCGCATGGGCTCTCTATGAGCGAGAGTCAAAGGTAGACAACTCTCCTTAAATTAACTCCCCTCCACCAAGGTTGCTTACGACACCCTCCACCTGGCTCTCTATGATCGAGCGAGAGTCAAAGGCAGAGAACTCTCCTTAAATTAACTCCCCAGCCACAAGGTTGCTTACGACACCCTCCGCCTGGCTCTTTATGAGCGAGTCAAAGGTACAAGAAAACTCTCCTTTAATTAACTCCCCTCCACCAAAGTTGCTTACGACACCCTCTGCCTACCTCTGCATGAGCGAGAGTCAAAGGTAGAGAACTCTCCTTAAATTAACTCCCCTCCACCAAAGTTGCTTACGACACCCTCCGCATGGGCTCTCTATGAGCGAGAGTCAAAGGTAGACAACTCTCCTTAAATTAACTCCCCTCCACCAAGGTTGCTTACGACACCCTCCGCCTGGCTCTCTATGATCGAGCGAGAGTCAAAGGCAGAGAACTCTCCTTAAATTAACTCCCCAGCCACAAGGTTGCTTACGACACCCTCCGCCTGGCTCTTTATGAGCGAGTCAAAGGTACAAGAAAACTCTCCTTTAATTAACTCCCCTCCACCAAAGTTGCTTACGACACCCTCTGCCTACCTCTGCATGAGCGAGAGTCAAAGGTAGAGAACTCTCCTTAAATTAACTCCCCTCCACTAAAGTTGCTTACGACACCCTCCGCCTGGCTCTCTATGATCGAGTGAGAGTCAAAGGTAGACAACTCTCCTTAAATTAACTCCCATCCACCAAAGTTGCTTACGACACCGTCCGCCTGGCTCTCTATGAGCGAGAGTAAAAGGCAAGAACTCTCCTTAAGTTAACCCCTTCACAAAAGTTGCTTACGACGCCCTCCGCCTAGCTCTCTATGAACGACAGTCAAATATACATAACCCTCCTTAAATTAACTCCCTTCACTAAAGTTGCTTACGACGCCCTCCGCCTAGCTCAGCATGAGCTAGAGTCAAAGGTAGATGATAACTCTCCTTACATTAACTCCCCTTCACCAAAGCTGCTTACGACGCCCTCCGCCTAGCTCAGCATGAGCTAGAGTCAAGGGTAGAAGATAACTCTCCTTACATTAACGCCCCGTCACCAAAGTTGCTTACGACACCCTATGCCTAGCTCAGCATGAGCAAGAGTCAAAGCTAGGGAAGCAAACCCAAGCCCAACATCGCTTTTGTTTTTAAAACTCTATGCAGTCCACGGCTAATCAACGTCATTGATTGTCCTGTGCAGTTTGACGGATGCCAATAATTGGAGCGCGGTGGCGTAGTTCATTTTGTTGGGTCATGTTGCTCTCTTGAGAAAGACGAGAGAGAGAGAGAGGAGGATGGAGGGAGAGAGAGAGAGAGAGAGAGAGAGAGGAGGATGGAGGGAGAGAGAGAGAGAGAGGAGGATGGAGGGAGAGAGAGAGAGAGAGAGGAGGATGGAGGGAGAGAGAGAGAGAGAGGGGGTGGGGGGGGAGAGAAGGGGGAGAGAGGGAGAGAGAGAGGTGGGAGGGAGATAGGGAGAAGGGGGAGAGGGAGAGAGAGAGAGGTGGGAGGAGAGAGAGAGAGGGAAAAAGAAAGAGAGAGAGAAAGAGAGTGAGAGAGAGAGAGAGAGAGGTGAGAGAGAGAGTGAGAGAGAGAGGGTCTGGCCCATAACAATATTGATGAACAAAAGATATTTTTAAAGAAACACATTGTGCAGTTTTCATAGAGAGAGATATGAGAGAGAGAGAGAGAGAGAGAGAGAGAGAGAGAGGGGGGGGGGGGGGTCTGGCCCATAACAATATGCTTTTTTTTTAAAGAAACACATCGTGCAGTTTTTATATTAGAGAGAGAGAGAGAGAGAGAGAGAGGAGAGAGAGAGAGAGAGAGAGAGAGAGAGAGAGAGAGAGAGAGAGAGAGAGAGAGAGAGAGAGAGAGAGAGAGAGAGAGAGAGAGAGAGAGAGAGAGAGAGAGAGAGAGAGAGAGAGAGAGAGAGAGAGAGAGAGAGAGAGAGAGAGAGAGAGAGAGAGGAGACAGACAGACAGACAGACAGACAGACAGACAGAGACACAGAGAGAGATGAGGCTGACACTGAGCGCAAGCAAATCGTGACAGTGAAGTTAGCACAGTGAATGTCATAGCTGTGTGAAGTCAGGTGATTGACAGTCCAAATGTCACGCAGTGGGTGGGGTAGGTCGTAGGATAGGGTGGTGGGGGTGGTGTGTGTGTGTGTGTGCGTGTGTGTGTGTGTGTGTGTGTGTGTGCGTGCGTGTGTGCGCGTGTGTGTGTGTGTGCGTGTACGCGTGCGTGCGTGTGTTTGCGTGTGTGTGTGTGTGTGTGTGTGTGTGTGTGTGTGTGTGTGTGTGTGTGTGTGTGCGTGCGTGTGCGTGCGTGTGCGTGTGCGCGTGCATGTGTGCGTGCGTGTGCGCGTGCGTGTGGCGCGTGTGTGTGTGCGTATGCGTGCGTGTGTGTGTGTGTGTGTGTGTGTGTGTGTGTGTGTGTGTGTGTGTGTGTGTGTGTGTGTGTGTGTGTGTGTGTGTGTATGTGTGTGTGTGTATGTGTGCATGTATGTGTATATGTGCGTATGTGTGTGTGTGTGTGTAAGTGTGTGTGTGTGTGCGTATGCGTGCGCGCGTGTGTGTATGCGTATGTGTGTGTGTGTGTCACAGTGTGTGTGCGTGCGTGTGTGCGTATGCGTGCGCGCGTGTGTGTGTATGCATATATGTGTGTGTGTGTGCGCGAGCGCGCGCGTATGCGTGTGTGTGTGTGATGGGTATGGGGGGTGTTAGTGACAAATTGACTGACAAGTGTGTGTAATAGAGTAGTTGCTGTGCAAATCGACAGCTTTGAAAAGTGCAGTGAAATGGAATCGTACAGGCTAATCATATAGGACTATAATTGCTGTGTCCACAACATTACCTTGAGAAAGTCAGTGAGTGAATGAGAGAGAGACTGGGGAGGGGGGAGAGAGAGAGAGAGAGAGAGAGAGAGAGAGAGAGAGAGAGAGAGAGAGAGAGAGAGAGAGAGAGAGAGAGAGAGAGAGAGAGAGAGAGAGACAGAGACAGAGAGAGAGAGAGAGAGAGAGAGAGAGAGAGAGAGAGAGAGAGAGAGAGAGAGAGAGAGAGAGAGAGAGAGAGAGAGAGAGGAGAGAGAGGGAGAGAGAGGGAGAGAGAGAGAGAGAGAGAGAGAGAGAGAGAGAGAGGGAGAGAGAGAGAGAGAGAGAGAGTAGAGAGAGAGAGAGAGGGAGAGGAGAGGAGAGAGAGAGAGAGAGAGAGAGAGAGAGAGAGAGGGAGAGAGAGAGAGAGAGAGAGAGAGAGAGAGAGAGAGAGAGAGAGAGAGAGAGAGAGAGAG
This sequence comes from Phymorhynchus buccinoides, assembly GCA_017654935.2. Taxonomy (NCBI): domain Eukaryota; kingdom Metazoa; phylum Mollusca; class Gastropoda; order Neogastropoda; family Raphitomidae; genus Phymorhynchus; species Phymorhynchus buccinoides. The sequence goes on from CM065687.1 coordinate 54,687,309, forward strand.
AGAGGAGAGAGAGAGAGAGAGAGGGAGCGAGAGAGAGAGAGAGAGAGAGAGAGAGAGGGAGAGAGAGAGAGACAGAGGGAGAGAGAAAGAGAGAGAGAGAAAGAGAGAGAGAGAAAGAGAGAGAGAGAGACAGAGACAGAGAGAAGTCGAAGTCGAAGTCGAACATTTTAATGAATAGGCCTTTCTGCCCGTATCATATGGAGGGGTGGGGAAGGGGAACACAATGAATCAAAATAACAGTTCTAACAAAATCATACATCCATTGAAAATCCAAACACAACCATGCTGCAAAAAAGCACGCATACAATAATAAATAAATAAATAAATAAATTAAATAAATATGCATTGCTAGCAAAAACTATTAAACAATCAATTCATGCAAAACATTGAAGCACAATATTCACCAACCCACCAGCAACTATTAAACAGCTTTCAAACAGCTCAGAATATTAGAGAGAGAGAGAGAGAGAGAGAGAGAGAGAGAGAGAGAGAGAGAGAGAGAGAGAGAGAGAGAGAGAGAGAGAGAGACAGAGAGAGAGAGAGAGAGAGAGAGAGAGAGAGAGAGAGAGAGAGAGAGAGAGAGAGAGAGAGAGAGAGAGAGAGAGAGAGAGAGAGAGAGAGAGAGAGAGAGAGAGAGAGAGAGAGAGAGAGAGAGAGAGAGAGAGAGAGAGAGAGAGAGAGAGAGAGAGACAGAGACAGAGACAGAGAGCTAGAGAGAAGCAGCACATGGAGGTAGGCACAGAGGGGATAAGCCCGCTGTGCCCCAGGCCCGATAAGTCCCACTCCTGGTTGACCCCTTTGTGTCCCAGGCCCGATGTGTCCCAGGCCCGATCCGTCCCAGAAGCCTGGGACACAGCGGACCCTACTGTAATGTTGAGGATTCCTTTAGGTCCCTGGCCCAGTGGGCCCCAGGAAATTGGAGCTATGGTTATTGTTCGGGTGCTATGGTGCTATGGTTATTGTTCGGGTGCTATGGTGCTATGGTTATTGTTCGGGTGCTATGGTGCTATGGTTATTGTTCGGGTGCTGTGGTGCTATGGTTAATGTTCGGGTGCTATGGTGCTATGGCTATTGTTCGGGTGCTGTGGTGCTATGGTTATTGTTCGGGTGCTGTGGTGCTATGGTTATTGTTCGGGTGCTGTGGTGCTATGGTTATTGTTCGGATGCTGTGGTGCTGTGGTTATTGCTTTGGTGCTATGGTTATTGTTCGGGTGCTATGGTTATTGTTCGGGTGCTATGGTGCTATGGTTATTGTTCGGGTGTTATGGTGATATGGTTATTGTGCGGGTGCTATGGTGCTATGGTTATTGTTCGGGTGCTATGGTTATTGTTCGTGTGCTATGGTTATTGTTCGGGTGCTATGGTTATTGTTCGTGTGCTATGGTTATTGTTCGGGTGCTATGGTTATGTTATTGCTCGGGTGCTATGGTTATTGTTCGGGTGCTATGGTTATTGTTCGGGTGCTATGGTTATTGTTCGGGTGCTATGGTTATTGTTCGGGTGATATGGTTATATTTCGGGTGCTATGGTTATTGTTCAGGTTCTATGCTGCTATGGTGTCGATGGTGGGGATATGCGTGTGTGACGAGTGCGTGTGTGCGCGCGCGTATATGTGTGTGTGTATGAGTGTGTGTGTGTGTGTGTGTGTGTGTGTGTGTGTGTGTGTGTG
>CM065687.1:54698977-54701944 GCA_017654935.2 Phymorhynchus buccinoides
TTCACTCTCTCTCATCATCCGCTCGGGTGCGCGCACGCGCCTCTAGCGCTCTCGCCCTCTCGCGCTCTAATATCGCCCGTCTCTCGTCTCATCGCGCTCGCCGCGTCGCGCGCTCGCGCGCGCTCGCTCGCGCGATCTCTCTCATCGTATCGCTCTCTCTCTCATCGCGCTCTCTTCGCGCTCGTCACGCGCTCGCGCGTGGCGCGCGCTCGCTCTCAGCGCTCTCTTCTACCCTCCGCCTCCTCTCATCTCGCGCATCTTCGCTCTCAATCGCTCTCTTCTCGTCTCTCGCGGGTCTCGATCCGCGCGCCTCGCTCGGCGTGTGCAAGTCTCCGCTCTCTCGCGTGCGCCCGCGCGCGAATCGTCGCTCTCGCGCTCGTCTCGCGCTCGCGGCGCACGCCTCGCGCGGCGCGCAAACTCTCGAAGCGAGCTCTCTTCTCGCGAATCGCGCGCGCTCTCCCTCTCTCTCTCTCTCCCGTGTGCGCGCTCTCTCTCCCTCTCGCGGCGCGCGTCGATCTCGCGCTCTCGGCGCTCGCTCCTCTCTCTCTCGGGGCGCCGCCCGCTCTCTCGCTCGCCTCTCTCTCTCTCTCTCTCTCGCGTGTGCGCTCTCTTCTCTCTCCCGCTCTCTCTCTCTCTCTCTCTCTACTTCCGCACTCTCTCTCTCTCTCTCTCTCGCTTCCGTTGCCTCTCTCTCTCGCGCCTCTCTCTCGCGCTCTCTCTCTCCTCTCTCTCTCTCTCCCCTCTCTCGCTCGCTCTCTCTCTCCGTGTGCCTCGCTCGCATCCCGAGCCCGCGCTCTCGAACGCCTCTCGCATCTCGGCGCTCCGCGGCGGGCTCTCTCGTCTCATTCGCCGCTCTACGCCCTCACTCTCTCGGATCGCGCCTCTTATCTCTCGCTCTCTCTCTCCGCTCTCTCTCGCGGAACACGCTCTCTCGCGTGTGCACTCTCTCTCGCGCGCGCGCTCATCTGCTCTCTCTCTCTTAGCGGTCTCTCGCGGCTCCCTCTCTCGAGCTCTCTCGCTCGCTCTCCCTCTCGAGCACCCTCTCGCGCTCTCCCTCGCGCGCACGCGCGCGCGCTCTCGCTCTCTCTCACTCATTCTCTCACTCGCTCATCTCTCTCTCTCTCACACACCATCGCGTCAATAACACGCACACCATTGCCGCACCGTCTCCATCTGTGAATACATTTCATTCTTCCTCACCACTCAATCCCCTTTCTTAATGTGTGTTCGTGTGTGGGTCTGTCTGTCTGCGCCGATCGCTGCGAGTCGCGCGAGCACGGCGCTATGTCGCACACGCGCGGGCTGACGCGTCGCGCGCCCGCGCGCATAAGTTTAGCGAACGCGTCGCGCGCGTGGAGCGGCGCGCAGCGAGCGCCGCGCGCGCTCGCGCGGCGGGCGCGCGCGGGCGCGCGCGCGGGCGCGCGCGCGCGCCCGCGCGCGCGCACGCACGCGCGCGCGCGCTGGACCCAACCGGCGCGCGCGCGCGAGCGCGAGCTAGCGCACACGCGCGCGCGGCGTCGGGCAGCGCGACGAGACTCGCAAGCGCAGACGCGTAGCGCGCGAGGAGCGCGAGAGAGCGACTGAGCCACGCAGCGCGGCGCGTAGCGTGGAGCGCGCGCTGCGCGCCCGCGCGCTCGCGGCGCCGAGCATAGCGCGCGCCGAGCGCGCGCGGCGCGCGCGCGTGCGCGCGCGCACCGCGCCGCCCGCGCGCGCACGCAAGTCCGCGGCGCTGAGGCGGCGCGGCGCGCGTCTGCGCGCGCACGCGCCGCGCGCGCGCGCGCAACATTAAGAGAGAGCGGGAGAGAGAGAGAAAAAGCCTGAGAGATGAGTAGAGAGACCTTCTCTTCAGAGAGAAAGAGAGAGAGTACTGAGAGAGGAGAGAGAAGAGAGAGAGAAAGAGAGAGTAGAGAGAATAGAGAAGAGAGAGAGAGAGGAGAGAGACAGAGAGATTATAGAGAGAGAGAGAGAGAGGAGAGAGAGAGAGAGAGGAGAGAGGCATATACACGGATAGAGAGTAAGAGAGAGAGAGAGAGAAGAGAGAGAGAGAGAGAGAGCAAGATATGATAGGCAAAAAAATAAAACCACGATATAACGGAAGAGAGAGAGAGAGAGAGAAGAAGTAGAGAGAGAGAGGCAGCGCTACGGAGCAAGAGGGAGAAGAGAGGAGGAGAGGAGAGAGAGAGGAAAGAAGAGAGCACGAGCAGCCGGGTAGATAGAGTGGATTACGGGTGTGGAGGAGGGGTCAGCGCGAATGAGTGCAGAGAGAGAGAGTAGAGAGAGAGAGAGAGAGGGATGAGAGGCAGTTGGCAACATGAGCCGACGTGATAGAATAGAGAGAGAGGAGGATAAATAGAGAAGAGTTGATCGCTGCCCACCTACTTGATATAGCGAGGGATACGTTTTGGGGGTGGGTGGATTTTCTTTGGCATTAATCTTTGTGTGCTTTGGCGGTAAGAGGCAACACAAGAGAGAGAGAAGCAAGAGAGATATATAGAGGGAGAGGCATAGGATCGAGACGATCTAGGGTTGTGAGACCGCATCGTTGAGCAATATAGAATAGAGAAATAGACAATTAACGATCGGGCAGGACAGATCAACAGAGAGTACACGTTATGATGACAAAGACGAACAGAAATTTATAACAAACAAAACAAAAATAATCAGCTCACACATATATATAAGGAGAGATATAAGATTAGTATCATCTATAGTATTATATATATTTCTTACTCCATTAGCATCTATCTAATGCCTTAGTAATTTAATATATGATGCTCTATATAGTTTTTCCTATATCTATAGTCTCTATTTATCACTATCTCTCTATATCTGATTGTCACACTTCTATTATCTATTTACATATTTATAATTTACTATACTCTCATCACTATTTTTCCTAATTCTCTTTAGATGCGTCTCTTTCTCTATGCTATTCTTCCATTCCGTTTTCTTTTTTTTTTTTTTTTC
>CM065687.1:54702444-54707444 GCA_017654935.2 Phymorhynchus buccinoides
TTTATAATTAAGGAGAAAAATAATGAGCCATAAATTAAAAGAGGGGAATAAAAAAAAACAAGAAAAAAAAAGAAAAAAAAAAAAAGAAAAAAAAAAAAAAAGAGAGAGATCAAACAAACAGAGAGAGGGAAGAGAGACAGCAAACAGATAAACAGAGAGATAGCGCACACGGAGAGAGAGAGAGAGAGAGAGAGAGAGAGAGAGAGAGAGAGATTAGAGAGACAGAGAGAGACAGAGAGAGACAGAGACAGAGACAGAGAACAGAGAGACAGAGAGACCATGAGACAGACAGAGACAGGTCTGACTATGCAGTCCTATTGTTATTGAAACTAGAAACTGAGAAAAACACAGCCAACTACAAAATCCTACTCCCACTACAGTGTTAGAAAGAGGGCCCCATCTGTACCTGGTAGGTATGCGTAATATGTACCGTGGCTTAAGAAATAGTAAAGAGGCCTAATATAGACGAGAAATGACAGACTCATCGATATGATATTTGGCGAAAATAACTTTTTCAGTGCGATTGCTTGCTTGAGGTGAATAACATATTTTATTAAAAACCCCGATTAGACACATTTTTCTATGATCGGTTTGTATTTTTTGGTATTTGGTTTTGGTGTATTCCTAGTCACAGAGACTTATCTCTAGTGAAATTCGGCTGCTCTCCTCCGGAGAGGCGCTTCGCCCGCCAATTTGTCAAACAAGGACAGGCCATAGTTGTTTGGTGTTGGTTTTGTTGTAATTGGGGTGGGGGGGGTGGGGTTTGGGAGGGACTCACCAGGTTTGAGAGGAGGGTTGTGTGGGCACCCACTATGGAATAACCCTGGTGGGGCTATCAATTTTGTTCATACCAGGCAGCGGGATTTCTTCCTCCTGCTCTTACCGGGATTTGTGCGATGGGCCAAAGGCAGTAGAGCAGGAGAATCATTGGTGAGGGCTCCACCTTCCATTGCTGAATCCTAGACAGTAGACACGGTCAGTAAGCTATGGAATCTTGACCTTTTCTTTTCCTTAATTAGCGCATCTAGTATGTCATTAGCAGGTAAGCAAATCAAAGTCTATGTTCAACGATCGAAATGATGATTCCCTGAGACATATTTTCAATGCTTTAGGTAAACAAAACAAAAAAAGCCCCAGTTTCCCAGTTTTGCATACGCCATTTTCACGTTAGGTTTATTCTAAAAACGCTGATCTATCTCTGAAACAACCATCATCTGTCGTCCAAATGATTGAAAACTTTAGTAGTAGCAAAAGCAAGGAAAGGAAAGTAGATTAGAAATGCATTGTGGCAATTGCAAAAATCCGGCTATAGAAGTTTATGGTCCTTCCCAACCTTCCATCCACATCAAATCAATGGCCCCCACCCCACCCCCCACGCACCAATCCAACTGCACCCCACACCAACACACACCACACACACACACACACACACCACACACACACACACACACACCACCACTTCCCTAGCTCGGCAGAGTTTGCATACTATTATGCATAACGAACACACTAGCCAATACATTTGGAAATCTCAGTACCTGACTGCGTAGATTACTGTTGGGGGTCAAATACTAGGAGGTGCTTCCCTTTGACCATTTCACAACATTTTAATGTTGCTGCTTGACAACGACATCCAAAAAACCAAGTCAAGACAGGCATAGTTATAAATTTTCTTTTCACAGAATCCTCCCTGCACCGTGATACACCACCACACAAGCATGTGAAGCGATTCTGTCATGGTTTCATGGATCAGCTCGAATCAAATATATAGCCCAAAGAAGGAATTTCAGTTTCATGTAAGCTTCAGTCAAGGTCAGCACAGTCGGAATATCGAAAGGAGCCTTCCTTCATAAGATGTCGCCCTCTGCCATTTGATCAAAATCCGCCCCAGTAGTTTTTTACAGATAATTGATACACAGACAGACACACAGAGACAGACAGACAACAGAACAGACCCGCTACAATACCCGTCTCTGGCCGGTAACAATCATCTTGGTCTCTCTCTCTCTCTCTCTCTCTCTCTCTCTCTCTCTCTCTCTCTCTCCTCCTCTCTCCTTCTCTCTCTCTTCTCTCTATCTGATTAAACGTCAATTAGGCGTAGCCTCTTATAAACCAGTTCTTGGTGTTTCTGCGCCATCTTATACCGCGCCTTCACCCCCATAACCTTCCCTTCTACTTCATTTTACTTCTCCTGCCCCCCCCCCCCCCCCCCCACCCCCCCCCCCCCCGACACACCCCCCCCCCCCCCCCCCCCCACCACACCTCCCTCTCCCCTCCGTACTCAACCATGTCGGATCGAGACACGATCGGATCAGGGGGCCATTCAATCACTACCACGACAGTATACAAGGGACCTAATCGATAGTGGTGTATTAGAAACCTCGCTGTAGGGGCAAGCTGTGACAGGCATACTACTTTCACTTTTAATTTATTAAAAGAAAATTCGAAAAAGACCGCCTGCTTCCATTGTTGTTGATGTAGCTGGCGCCACAGCAGACTGCAATACTTTGGGGGGGGGGGCGGGGCGGGCGCGCGCGCGGGGGGGGGGGGGGGAGGGGGGGGTGGGGAGGAGATAGAGGGAGGTGGGAGGGGGAGGAAGGGGAAGGGGGGGGGGGGGGTGAGGAAGCTACGTGAATTTGTTTAATGAAAAAGAATAAAATAATCAAACCACAAAGCGTTGTTATTAAACCAGCTTTAAGATGGAGAATGCATGCAGATGTATTTTGTTTTTGCAACGGTTGTGCGCATACAGGTACCCTTACGCACAAACACCACCTTACCCTATAAGTGTGGTGTGTGTGTGTGTGTGTGTGTGTGTGTGTGTGTGTGTGTGTGTGTGCCTGTGTGCTGTGTGTGTGTGGTGATGGTGTTGTGTTGTGTGTCTGTGGTGTGTGTGTGTTGTCTTTTCTGTTCGTGCGTGCGTCATGTGTGTGTTTCTGTTCGTGGCGCCGTGCGTTGCGCCGTGTGTGTATGTGTGTTGTGTGTTGTTTGCATTCGGGTTTGCGAGTTCGTGCTTGAAGCGTGTGTGTATGTGCGTTGTGAGTGTTTGCGTTCGTTCGTGCGCGCGCGCGCGCGCGCGCATGCATGCGCGTGTGTGTGCGAAGACTACACACAACATTGCAGCTTGCTTCGATGTCTTTTTGATTGCAATGTTTTCTTCACGAGACTGCATGCTCAAAAGCGTGACTACGTTTGTTGTTATATTGTTGTGCTGCTGCTGCTATTAATTGCTGATTGCGGTTGTTGCTATGTGCATAAGCTTACGCGTGCGTGCATGCATTGAACACGTTCATGAGTACATTCATGAGATGTTCGATGCCCGAGTGCATATGAAGGCATACGGCACGAAAAAATGGGAATAATATTCCCCCCGTGGGGATTACCACTCTAGGGTCTTTTGCCACAAATAGTTCCCCCACCTTCATGGAAGTTCTGTGCTATGTTGCAAACTTGTAGCCCTTCCTCTAATTTTGTCATTCTCTTTTGACTCTGCCTTTTCAACCTTTGCCATTACTGTCAATGCGTCACAGATCTAGCTCCTGCCTTTAAATTTTTTTTTTAAATTTATTAATTCTTACAAAGATGTCTTTAGCCGAAGTCGGTCAAGCGGGCCTAACCTATTTCTTAGTTAGGCGCATAACGGCAGCATGAACGCATCGACGCTCATATGACAGGAGTTTGTCTGAGGTGAAGAAGAAATAATAATAATAATAATAATAATAATAAAAAAATAGTTATCCAAAGAAGGAGGAAACGAAGGGGATTTATATCCACGGTTTCCGCCCGTGGGGATACCGGGCGTCTTTCGTACAAATAGTTCCCACACGTTTTGGAAATTCTGTGCTTGTGAGCTTCCTCTAATCTGTCACTCTCTTTGACTCTTTGCCTTTCCCCCTTGCTTACTTGTTCAATCTTTCTATATTATGTATGATACAAACACATACACTCTCACTCACTCACTGACACACCACACACACACAGCACTCACACGCACGCACGCACACACGCACAACAACGCACGCACGCACACACCACTCACGCACGCACGCACTGGCACGCACGCACGCACGCACGCAACAAACACACACACAACACACACAAACACACACACACACACACACACCATACTCACACTGCCACACACTCCATATAAATTCTTTTCCCCCGATTATTTTCTTACAGGCACGAACGCCGAGCCGAAGTCGGACTGCGCTGGCCTTAGTTAGTGCGCATATAACGGCAGCATGACGCATCTGCGTTCATATGCCAGGAAACTGTTCTGAGCGAACGAAGAAGAAGAAGAAGTTAGATGACACTGTTTCCTTCCTCTGGAACTCTCAGTTGATGAACGAACTTTCATATTAACCAAACTGAAAGGTTTTAGGGTGTTTTGTTGTTATTTTTTTTTGTTCCTTGTTGTTTTAACATTCATTCAAAGACATTCGTATTACTCACTCAAACGTTTTGCACGCACCAAACCACATAAATAATCTGACGTGTTTTTTTGTTTTTAAAGACCCACTGACGCACCACGATTATTTTTTTAACCTGGCTAGCAGAATTTGTTTTGCCCTTTGTTCTGTTGCGAACTTCTTATGCGGACATACATGTATGTTACCCACATACAAACTGTCAACTACTTCAAATTGAAGGCTGCGCTTTAAAGATGTTTAGGTTGTTTTTGGATAGCGGTTTTGTAATTTGAAGCCTTGTTCAAGACGAGATTGTACTATTTCTCACAATTCAACGTTGCTGCTTAACCGTATCACATTTTCATAACTTCGAAAGTGTTACCCGGTGGCCACACTGACGCACCCGTACGATTGACGGAGTGATCTGGTGGGTCTTTCAGGTCTCTGTATGAATAATTGTGAACCCATTTGTCACTCTTTTTTTCCCCATGGGAAACACAGTTATATTATGTAAGTCATAATTATTATGACTTTATTGTCATATTGTTTTACCGGTTAATGAAATTTGGGGGCCGTTTCGCTAAGATGGGC
>CM065687.1:54717444-54727511 GCA_017654935.2 Phymorhynchus buccinoides
TCACATGGGTGGGAGGGACAAAAGAGATAATATGGGGAAGACGGGGTAAAAAGCGCATGGGCGGGTAAGAAGCCCACCCCAATTATCTCATGAAATGAAACAAATTTCAGTCTCATTTTGCCCATGAGACGAGCGTTAATGTTTAGCATTCGTCTCATGGGCAAATTTGACTGAAATTTTCTTTATTTCATGAGATAATTGGGGTGGGCGTCTTACCCGCCCATGCGCTTTTTACCCCGTCTTCCCCTAGTTGTGGATATGGGAGAAATATACGAGAGAGAGAGAGAGAGAGAGAGAGAGAGAGGAGGGGGGGGGGGGGCGAAAACTTGAAAGGCACTGTCAAAGAGTGTATTGTTAATGTAACGTAAGTCATTTTTGTGAAGTGTGTGTGTGTGTGTGTGTGTCTGTCTGTCTGTCTGTCGCGCGCGCGCATATCTACATACATGCACGCCGCGTTGGCTCGTCAGTGCCTGTGTAGTAGGCCTATGTGCGTGCGTGCACGCGCGCATGCTTATTGTAATAGTGTGTTTTTCGTGGGTGTGAGCTCAGATTGCTGAAAGATTTTCTTTTCAAGCACGCGCCGCCTGGCGATAGAAGATAGGGTAGGTAGGTTTGTGTTTGTTGATTTTGAAACTAGCGGGAACCGGTAAGGCTATTTAGGCAGAGTTATCGTCCTTAGCTCCTGACACCAGGTGACATTTCACTTTAAGAGGTCGTTTCTTGTCAACTCCAGGCCGACTCTCTCTCTCTCTCTCTCTCTCTCTCTCTCTCTCTCTCTCTCTCTCTCTCTCTCTCTCTCTCTCTCTCTCTTTATCTCTCTCTCTCCCGCTCCCCCCTCCTCTCCTCCTCTCTCTCTCTCTCTCTCTCTCTCTCTCTCTCTCTCTCTCTCTCTCTCTCTCTCTCTCTCTCTCTCGCTAGAGCGCGGCAAAAATAGATTTTGCTGATTATTTTTTTAACAAAGGGAAGTAGCACAAACCAATAGAGTGATCACCAGTTGTGCGACCAGAAGAGATCATATGACCCCCCCCCCCCCCCCCCCCCACCCCTCACCCCTCACCCTTCCCACTCTTTGCTGACCTTTTCCGACACTTGAAGAATAGTACTCATGTTGAATTGAGGCCAGTTTGTAGAATAATTATGGCCTGTTGACGTCATCTCTCTCTCTCTCTCTCTCTCTCTCCTCTCTCTCTCTCTCTCTCTCTCTCTCTCTCTCTCTCTCTCTCTCTCTCTCTCTCTCTCTCTCTTGCCTGAAACAATGAAATACATGTTGACCTACATTTTTAATTAGTTTGCCCTAAATAGTAAGTAGTACTTACAAAAAAGTTGATTCCTACAACAACAACAAAATTATAATCACCCTTCTGCTTTTTTAAATTTATTATTAGGGCAGCTTTGCTGATGTGTACTCTAGTAGATGCATACTTACAACAATGTAGGCTACCTGTCTGATGCACTTAGAAATCGTAATGAAGCGATGTGATAAGTATTTCCTATAATTATTTTTTTTTTTATCTTGACGCTATTTGTTATGTTTGTCTATTTGCATTGTGAAGATTTCCCATCGTTACCCCTTCCCACGTGACATGGGCAGATGGCCTGGTCATTAAACAGTTGTTCATTGTTCATTGTTCTCTCTCTCTGTGCTGAAAGAGAGAGAAGGAGAGAGAGAGAGAGAGAGGAGAGAGAGAGAGAGAGAGAGAGAGAGAGAAAGAGAGAGAGAGAGAGCAAGAGAGACTCACATTTATGGAAACTCAAGGAAAGACAAAACTAAGCATAAACGGAGTCTAAATGACACGGAAAACAACAAGGAAGTAGCAGAAACGAGTTGTAATAATATCATAAGAGGATTTGAAATGAGGGGGGGGGGTCAGGGGGGTTCCAACCCCCCCACCCCCACCCCACACACACACACCCCGAAGAGAGAGAGAGAGAGAGAGAGAGAGAGAGAGAGAGAGAGAGAGAGGAGAGAGAGAGAGAGAGAGAGAGAGAGGAGAGAGAGAGAGAGAGAGAGAGTCAGTCCACGACTGCAATGCTGGCACCTTTGACTTTGTGCCTCATATAACTCCATGCCATAGTTTCAGCTTTTCTCCCACGAGAGGCCTTCATTGCACCTTTTACATTCAAATTAGCGTCAGATTCGCCCCCAGACACCCCACCCCCCCACCCCCAACCGAGCCATTGGAACAACACCTCCCCCCACTCCTTCAAGTTGACTAACTGATCCGCCCCTGAATATATTAACACTAACTGCACGTAATGTTGTATAGTATGAATGTAAAAGAGCTCTGTATGCAACACCATTTTACCCCCCGGTGATATTTTATCATTATCCCACAGGTACTTCTTCATTCAACTAACTGTTCCCGTTTCTTGCATTTCTTCAACTGGTGACAGATAATAACAGGCCCTACGCAAGGGAGAAAGGTGGCAGAGTGGCTAAGACGTTCGCCTGCCAAATGTATGTAATGCGTGACTGCAGCGTGAAGTGACCCGGGTTCGAATCCCGGCCTCCCTCGCCCTTTCTTTCTAGTTTGACAGGAAAATCGAACTGAACGTCCAGTCCTTCGGATGGGGACTTAAAGCTATAGTCTGACCCGTGCGCTTAACGCACGTAAAGATCCCACGGCAGTTAAAAGTCAGTAAGAGCCTGCAGAAATCCCACTGCCTGGTATGGCCAAATTGATAGCTAGATTTTCCAAGTTTGCCCACACACACTCCTCACCCTGTGCTCCCCCCAAAAAAACACCCAAACACCGTATGCGCTGCACTTGCGGCAACGCGCTCTCTGGGGGAGAGCAGCCCGAATTTCACAGAGCTAAGTCTTTGTGACTTGAATATACCAAATACCAAATACGAAATACCAATACCAAAGTCAAGCTCCACTCACAGTGCCAAGCATCTTGTTATCTGGCCAGAAACCACTCTACGTACAGCAGAGCAGAGAGCAAATCTAAGGTCGTTCATCGTTATGATCTGGAGCCTGTCATGTCAGGGGATTTTTTGCCAGGCAGCAAACTGATCTTTGGCAGGTAGGATCCTATCAGTATATAGGTACACCTTTTATCTCTTTAGTGAAAGGTGGGGGTATTTTGTGTAAATAGTTCCCCCACCTTCTGGAAGTTTTGTTGATGAGCCTAATACCAGGTGCACCTGCTACATCGAAGACTACAGCACCAGAACTACTTGTCCCTAAGAGCTACGGCTATGAGGACGTAAAACCTACTAACTACAACAATCTGGAAGTTCTGTGCTTGTAACTTCCTCTAATCCGTCACTCTCTTTGACTCTGCCTTTTCCCTTTTGCTTACTGTCATCTACTATCTTTCTGCCTTTTCCGGTCCATTCTCCCGACTTCTTTTGTTTTTGTTTGAAGAAACAGTGACTTTCAAAAAGATTTCCTTCAGCCGAAGTCGGACATGCTGGGCCTAGAGAACGGGTAAACACCAATTCTGGCTCAGTATCGGTTTCGGTTTCGGTTTCACTCCTCCATTTATTAAAAAAACGGCTAAAATCACTCCTTTTTGTTATGCTTTTTAACCCTCCCCAAAAGGTGTGATTTAAACCGTTTTCTTGCATTTTTTATTCACAAAAAACAGCGCGGGTTAGCCGTTTTTACTCGCGAAAACAGCGTGATTTAACAGGATAACCCCACTTCTGGCTCAAGAAAGAATCCTCTACTTTTAGATACAAAAACGCTACTTTAGGGGGGTAAAAAAAGTAAAAATTCGTCTCCACTTTATTCTGTCAATTCGGAAGAAAAAACACTACTTTTAGGAGCCAAAAAAAAAAAAAACCCAAAAAAAATCACTTTTTTTAAACCCCATTTTAGATACAAAAACACTACTTTTAAGGGGGAAAAAAAAAAGAAGAAAAATCTTTGTTAAATATTGAGATGATTTTATTCTTTCTTCACAAACACTTATTCTGTCTGTAGCCTTATTCTTAAAGGGGATCTATTCTACTACCATGAACCGGTCTAGGCTTTCCGCTGTAATTAAGAGATCAGATAACCGTTGTCGCCTCTGACTATACTGGAGTACTGCCAACTTGGGGATTTCCGATAACGTCAAGCATAGTGAAGAGAGGAATTGATAGAATTCTTCGAATTTGAAAAAAATGCATAGAATTCTTGGGATTTGAAAAAAATGCATAGAATTCTTGGGATTTGAAGAAAATGCACAGAATTCTTGACATTCCTAAAAAATTCTTTCACTTTTTTATTTATTTTTTTATTTTTATATTTTTTTATAACTTTTTTATAAAACAATTTTTTTTTTTTTTTTTTTAAGAAGTTACTTAAGTTCTGTTTAAGTTCTTTTATAGGTTCTTAAACAAGTTTTTGTTAAGTCAACTTCAAGTTATTAATAAGTTCTTGGTAAGTCACATCAAGTATTTATTAAGTTCTAACACAAAAACTTGACCAGTTCTTACTTAAGTTATTGTTAAGTTCTTATCGAGTTACTTACTTAAGTTATTGGCAAGTTTTTATTAAGTTCTAAAACAAATAATTTATTGCATTAAAAATGGATCGCTCTCAGGTTTTAAGCTATTTGGCTTTTGTTTTTCTTGTTTGTCTGCTACTTTTTCTGGTTGTACTGTTTGTACTTCTACTCGTTTTTCTAGCTTTGGTTGCATGTGTGTTTTATATAATTTATAAGACAAATAACCAACACCAGCAACCACACCAACAGTAAGCAATACAACATCGTAATTCGTACTGTTTTGTTTGTCTTCTTCTTTTTTAACTGGTATTGCGCTTATGGTTGATTCATCTTCATTCTGAGACAACAGTTTTTGTTTTGTTTGTTTATTCATTTTTTGTTGTCGATTCCACTCTGATAACCTTTTACCTGCTTCAACTCGTCCTGGGTTCTTCGTTACCTTGGTTACTGTCGGACTGGGGCTTGTTTGCTGTTCTGTCTGATTCGTTTGATTCTCTGTCGCGTTCATTTTTAATAGCCATAAAATCTATATGATTAAAAGTAATTAACCCCATAACAACTGGCGAAAGAAGCCCGCCAAACCTATAAATAAAGATCACAACTAAGAGACTCTAACGTTTTAGTTAAAACAGGATCTTGACTTAAATCGTACATTAAATCTTGGCTTGAATCGAGCGGAAAAAACTGACTAACTAACTTAGTGTACAAGCCTATTACAGTTTGACCTAAACTTTTAACCATTTTAGATCCTAATTGTGCTTCGTATCTGGTGTAGTACTTTTCGATGTCAGCAGAAGACATTGCTTGAATCTGTTCTATACTAAATTCTGTTCCTAAGTATTGTTTTGTTTTTCCACACGCAGCCAGAGAATACAACTTTTCCTTTTTATTCATAACACTTGTCGACACTTCATCAGACATTACGGCTTCCTGCGCATTTAACAACAGTTCGTCACAATTCATTTTTTAGTTGATTTATTAAATGAGTGCCGAAAAAACTGTTGCTAACCTTGTATATCAATCTGCTCTGATTGGTGGACTTTCTGTTGCGTACACGATGGTTGGTAAGAAACTATTGAAAATGAAAGCAGCTGACCTTGGAAAACTTGACCTAGAGGACTCCGGTAAACTAATCGCTATAATCACTGCTTCAATCGCAACAAAAGACTTTCTAGTTAAGCAAGGAATAATTCCAGAAAATATATATATGTAAAAATAAAATGGCTTCACTCGCAATGATGATTGGCGGTGCTGTAGTAAACGCACTTGCTTTTTCAGGAAGTAATTACATGTTTAGTAAGCTAGAAACAAGCAAGGAAAGACAAAGACATAATCGAGCAATGGAGCAATTAGCAGCAGCACAAGACGCTTATGAAAAGCAAAGACTCGCTCAGTTAGATTTTATTAACAACAAATTAAAACTACAAAACCATGCAGCATACACTTTTAAGAATGTTGACGACGCCATTAAAGAGTATTATTTAGTGACAGGAGAAGACCTCCAACAGCTCCCACCACCAAAACTAAGTGACTTCTACCAACCATCCGAAAAACAAAAACTCCAGGAAATAGCTTTTATTGTAGTTGGTATGTGGGCCGGACTGCTGTTTATTTTATCGCAAAAAACGTGTAGTATTAAAATGAATGATAAACTATCTAAAATTTATTATTCACCGAAAGGTTATTGGAAAGGTTTAACTGCAATAAAAAAACTCAATCAAGCTGCTGGAGTCACTGAACAAACAGCAAAAGAATGGCTATCTAAACAAGCTATTTGGCAAATTTATTTACCAGCGCCTAAACGAATCAAAAGACCACACTTTGTCAACACAACACCAAATGACACTCATCAAATGGATCTTCTATACCTTCCTCATGATTTAATCAGAAGAAAAAGATTTAAATACGCGCTTACAGTTGTTGATTTAGCTTCAAGATATAAAGATGCTGAACCATTAACTGATAAAAGTGCTACTTCAGTCTCTGTCGCTTTACAAGAAATCTATAGACGCGGTCCATTAACCTATCCTCGTTTAATTCAAGTTGATGAAGGAAAAGAATTTAAAGGGCAATTCAATCAGTTAATGTTAAAACACAAAGTCACTATTAAAAGAGGTATTCCTGGAAACCATAGATCTCAGGCCTTAGTTGAAAACTTTAACAAACAATTGGCAGAAAGACTTTTCTCTTATCAATACCATAGAGAACTCCTTGATTCAACTAGAAACACTGAATGGGTTAGAAGACTACCCTCCGTTCTGCGTGTCATGAATAACGAAGAATCTAAGGTCATTGGTTTTAAACCAGTAAAAGCAATACAGAAGAAAACAATTGACTCTTCGATAGACTTGCCAATTCAACATTCAACTACAAAACAACTAATACCATTTGGAGTAAAAGTTAGGTTTCTTTATGCACCAGGAGAAGCAGAAGGAGACACTCGCATAAGAGCAACTGATCCGATTTGGAGTATTGATCCGTACGAAATAAAAAGAATAATAGAAATGAATCCACCGGTGTATTATTTAAGAGAAACTGATACAACAACACGACCAACACCAAAAAGAGCCTTTGTTAAAGAAGAATTACAGATAATTCCACCAGACACAGCCCCGATTTGATTAGACCAAAAAAAAAAAAAAAGAGTTTTAAAATGGAGACTCAGAATAAAGAGATACTCAAGACAAAGAATTACGTCATTTTATTGAAAAGATTAAGGAATGCGCAGAAAGAAATTGTTCTATCTCAGCTATTAATGGAAGACGATGAAATAGTCAGTAAATACTTGTTCGAAATTGAAAGCAAAATAATGAATACTTTATCAGAAATTTACAACAAGTTTAACCTTGAATTTGACCCAGTATAAAAAAGAAAGCAAAAAAATTTGGCCTTTTTTTTTTTTGCCTTCACAAACATTTGTACTGACTAGGAAAATCTGTTTTTAACACTAGCTTACAAAACTTCTCTTTCCTCAGTTTTTGTTTAATCGACTTTTTTTCTTCTTTTGATTCGACAACATCATTTTCATCAAGACATTCTTCAAAGCTGTTTTTGTCTTTAGTAAAAAACAAAACAACCGTCTTTAACTGTTCTCTAAAGTCTTTTAAAACCGAGTTATACTTCTGTGTTAAAATCCATACGCTAATTCCTGCATGCCGACCACTGAATGCTAGTTTTGCTAAACTATTTCTTTTTTTGACTATGTCTCTTTCAGCTGAACAGTCATCAATGATAAACAAAGTTGATGTTCCTTTAAACAGTTGATAAAAATACTCTAAACATTCGCTTAGTTTATTACTTGGATTGACTAAATAGATTTCGTTATCTGTCCAAATAAACTTTCTTTCTTTATAACACTTGTTGAATTCTAAAGTCGTACAGAAAATTACTATGTGTTCAAAGTGATTACGATAAACCGTTTGTATTAAATCTAAAGCGAACACACTTTTTCCGCAGCCTGTCATTCCACAAAATAAACCACAATGAGGTTCTTTTGTAAGGAAATTTAAACTGTTCAAATCCATTATTTTAATACACAATATCTTTTAATCTGTTTGTCTTCAATGTTCAGCTGAGCATCGCATAGTAAATAATACATAAATAATAATATATTTGCTTATTCTCTTCTGCTTCTTTATGGATTTGAATGTTTATTCCTCCTGACCCATCACCAACTGTTCTTCCACTGCCATGTAGTTTGTTGTCTTCTGTTGTTCTAAGATCTAGCCACAACGCATACTTCGAATATAAATAATCTTCAAGTCTAACATCATGAAGATGGAGGTCTTTGCAAATTAAATCAGCCGCCGGGTCTCTTTGCCAACCACCTCCACCCAACAGTTTTCGTATTTCATCAAAATGCTGATAAGGTAAAAGACCGCTTGCAAACAACTGATTCGGTTGTCCTTCAATCGTACATGTTAGTTTAGTTATTTTAGGATTATGAAACTTCTCGCTTAATCTGTTAAAGGGTTTTTTGGACTCCTCAAACAGCAACAAAATCCCTTTCAATGACCTTGCTGATACATTCAAATCGATGTTCCAAATTGTGTCTGATTTGTTTTTAGGTATTTTACTATGATTTAAAATTCTGTTGTAGTATATTGCTAATCTTGTTTGGTATTGTTGGGAGATCAACCGAGCTAATTCTGGATGATGAACAACATCAAACTCTAATGTGATGTCTGAAATACTATATTTTGCATCAGGATCTGTCGCTGATCTGATAACACGGCTGTAATCATTAAAAGTTAATTCATACATAAGCCTATCTTGTAAAGCCCCCTGATAATACGGGGAGTGCGTGTTTAACAGCTCAAAAGTCAAGAGGTATATAAAATCGATTACCATAAACTTGTGCAACCAACGCATCTTGATTGCTATCTTTTTTGTCTTCAGCATCAATTCTATGTTTTATACCATTATCCCCCTGTATTCCTTGATAAATCCTATCTTTTCTTTCATTTTGTGTGAGCCATAAATCGCAATAACACAAAAAGACATCTGCGTTATCTAATGACATTACTTCTCTCCCTTCAAGTTTAATAGTAATCTTACTAACGATCGCTCTACCAAGATTAGCAACTAAAGTTCTGTTCGGATCGGTCGCTGACTCCAGTTCTATTTTAAAAGCAAGACGTGCAGTACCTGGCACAATGACTTCATTACTCCCCAGACTAGGAAATCTTACTGATAATATTTGTCTTTGGTCGATAGTTGAAGGATTATTACTTATCACAATACTCTGCCTGGTTCCTTTTAACACCGAGTGGTTCTTTTAACCGTCTGTATGGATTAAGAATTGTTCCGTATGATTGTGACATTATCTTTTTATTTTGTTTAAAAAATAAAAACATAATTATAAATAAAAACATGGCCGGAATAGAAGCAGACCACGATTATGACGTCTTTGAACCTGGAGATGACATGAGTGAAGCTACTTCGTCTCGTCAACGATCATCTTTAAGACGAGAACTAATGGAAAATAGAGTAGGTTCTTTTTATGAAAGTTTAGGACAAGAACCACCTGATGTTATCGTTAACGGTGACTTTGAATTACAAGATGAGCATTTATATCTGAAAAAAGATAATGGTGAACTAGTCCGACTTACGACTAAACCAGACCCCTTTAAGTTTTTAAAAAAGAGTACTGTTCGTAGCAAGCTCAGTGTTAGCGAACAAAGACGATTTGATATTGAAGCAGACCGAAGAACAGAAGCTGTTTCTAAACTTCAAAACGCACTACAAAGACTGCCTACTGATTCCCAACTTCAATCGATTCCTCTTAGAGACTTAAGCGCAACTGCGGACCAGATAATAGAAATGGAAACTAGTTTTATAGCTTTAGAAGATGAAGAAACCCATTTAAAAACATTACATGATTCACCATTACCTATGAGAGAACTAATGGCGCTCAATTCAACATTACAAACTACCAGGGGCGAGTTAACAAATAATCTAGCAAAGTTAAGCGAACTGGATGCTCACATTGACAGAGAAAAACAGAAATTAGTTGAAGCGGACGACAACAACCTAGGACAAGACGTGAAAGACAGAATCATGCAAAGACTAAATGATCTTCAACATGAGAGAGCTGCAAGACTAGAAGTACTGGTCAAAACTAAC
>CM065687.1:54738011-54745511 GCA_017654935.2 Phymorhynchus buccinoides
GTCACTGGTCCATTCTCCTGCCTTTACATTTTTTTAAAATTTATTAATTCTTACAAAGATGTCTTTAGCCGAAGTCGGGCCTACCTATTTCTTAGTTAGGCGCATAACGGCAGCATGACGCATCGACGCTCATATGACAGGAGTTTGTCTGAGTGACAGAAATAATAATAATAATAATAATAATAATAATAATAATAGTGAATCCACAAAGAAGGAGGAAACGAAGGGGATTTATATCACGGTTTCCGCCCGTGGGGATACCGGGGGGTCTTTCGTACAAATAGTTCCCCCACCTTCTGGACGCTCTGTGCTTGTAGCTTCCTCTAATCTGTCACTCTCTTTGACTCTTTTGCCTTTCCCCCTTGCTTACTGTCATCTTTCTATCTTACTGGTAGACAAACGAACGCAAACACACATACACACACACACACACACACACACACACACACACACAACACACACACACACACACACACACAACACACCACACACACAACACACACACACACACACACACACACACACACACACACACACTACACACACACACAACACACACACACACACACACACACACACACCACACACACCCACACACACACACACTCACACACGACACACACACACACACACACACACACCACACGCATCTGCTTTTTTGTTTCTTTTCCCCCCTATAAATTCTTATAAAGATTATTTTCTTCAGCCGAAGTCGGACACGCTGGGCCTTAGTTAGGCGCATAACGGCAGCATGACGCATCTATGCTCATTTGACAGGAAACTGTCTGAGCGAACGAAGAAGAAGAAGAAGTTAGATGACACTGTTTCCTTCCTCTGGAACTCTCAGTTGATGAACGAACTTTCATATTAACCAAACTGAAGTTTTAGGTGTTTTTTTGTTGTTATTTTGTTTTAAATCATTCAAAGACATTCGTATTACTCACTCAAACGTTGCACGCACCAAACCACATAAATAATCTGACGTGTTTAACCTTTTTCCCCCCCCCCCCGTCCCCCCCGCCAAGCCATTTATCAGCCCCCCAATACCATTAAACTTAACTGGGTACAGAAAACAAATGTACCTGTCCTGCAATATTGGGAATTCTTCTCCGATATGTATAAAATTAGACGTACCCTTACCTCTCAAACTTATAAAAACAAATAGTGTCTTTGGATAACAGGCCCTAATTTGATGCCTTTTAGTGACACGGGTGTTAAACCATTGTGGTGCATACATGCGACATTGGCGGCGAAAGGGTTAAAGCCACACTGACGCACCACGATTTAGTGCCTTGGTTTTTTTTTCTTTCTGGGTAGCTGTGACCCACATACAAATGTCCCCAACTTCAAATTGAAGCTGCTCTTTAAAACGATGTTTCGGTTTGAATTTGGGGGCGTTTGTATGGGCGTCAAGCCTGGTCAAAACAAGATTTCTTACCCGTGTGATTTTGACACGTGATCTGGTGGGTCTTTCCGGTCTCTGTATGAATAATTGTGAACATTTGTCACTCTTTTTTTCCCCATGGGAAACACAGTTATATTATGTAAGTCATAATTATTATGACTTTATTGTCATATTGTTATGACTGGTCTATCAATGCGTGGCCATAGGGAAAGAGTGAAAAATGTTCACGTGTATTCAGATCATTACCGCATCCTGGTGTGTCTGCGTTGGTGCATCAGCATCTTATCTGTCTTGAATAATAGTTTGTTTTGGAGTCTTCAGTCCCGAGGCAGCCACCGAATCCTTTCAACACTCTAGTCTTGACTTTCAGTCCCCCCAAAACCCTCTCCTCTCTCTCTCTCTCGCTCTATTCTCTCTCTCTCTCTCTCTCTCTCTCTCCTCTCTCTCTCTCTCTCTCTCTCTCTCTCTCTCTCTCTGGTCCTCTCTCTCTCCCCTCTCTACTCTCCCTCTCTCTCTGGTGTGTCTCTCGTCTCGTCTTCTCTCTCTCTGTCTCTCTCTCTGTGTGTGTGGGTGTGCGGCATGTGTGTGTGTCTCTCTCTCAGGCTCTCTCTCTCTCTCTACTCTCTCTCTCTTCTCTCTGCTCTCGCGGGGGGGACTCTGCTCTCTCTCTCTGTCCTCTCTTTCGAACAGCTCTCTCTTTCACAATCACCTTTAATCACCCTATCTCAATCTGTAAAAAAAAGAAAACTCTCTCTCTGCTCTCGGAGTCTCTCTCTCTCAACCTTCTCTCTCGTGCTCTCTCTCGACTCTCTAGGTCTCTCTCGTCTCACTGCTCTCTCGCCTCTCGACTCACTCTCCTCTCTCTCTCTGTCCTCTCTCTCTCTCTCTGGTTTTAAATGTTTAATTTTCCAAATCAACATAAACAACAACTATGACATAACTGAAGCAACAACAAGTCAGAGCGCTCTCTCTCTCTCTCCTCTCTCTTCTCTGCTCCTCTCTCTCTCTCTCTCTCGTTCCTCATCTCTCTCTCTCTCTCTTCTCTCTCTCTCTCTCTTCATCTCTCTCTCTCTCGGGGTCGTCTCTCTCTCTCTCTCGTATGAATGTTGTATGTATGCTATGTATGTATGTATGTATCGTATGTAAATACGTATGTATTTATGTTAAAAGGTATGCTTTGAAGTAGCATTTATCTATTTTTTTGTTTATTTATTTGATTTTGTATTCATTTGATTATTTTGTCATGTTATTCTTGCCATGTCATGATAGGGGCTGTGGGCTTAAATCATTAAAGCATTTCGGAGTTCGGAGTTCTCTCTCTCTCTCTCTCTCTATCTCTCTCTCTCTCTCTCTCTCCTCTCTCTCTCTCTCTCTGAAAAAAGTGTCGTTCACTCGTTCGTTCGTTCTCTCTGGTTTGTGGGTGAGGGCCCGCAATCGTGTGGGTTGTGTGTGTGGTTGTGGTGTGTGGTGTGTGTGTGTGTGTGGGTGGTGTGTTTGTGTGTGTGTGTGTGTTTGTGCGTGTGTGTGCGTGTGTTCTGTTCGTGTGCGTGCGTGTGCGTGTGCGTGCGCGTGCGTGGCGTGCGTGTCTGCGTGCGTGCGTGTGTGTTTGTTGAAACAGCAGTACATGGTAACATACAGACAATCAGACAGAGAAAGGTTCAGTACAAGCGATGGTAAGACACTGACTGATAGGCCTATAATAATATGCTGATTTGGATGCATAACACAGGCTGGCACGTCTGCATAATAGCATTGTCCCCATTCATAAATATGTTTGTCTACTGAAGCAGATAATAATATTCTGGATGTGTGTGTGGTGGTGTGTGTGTGTGTGTGTACGTGTGTCTGTGTGTGTGTGTGTGTGTGTGTGTGTTGTGTTGCCGTGTGTGTGTGTATGTATCGTGTGTGGGTGTGCGTGTGTGTATGTGCGTGTGCCATGTGTGCGCGTGTGCGTGCGTGTGTGTGTGCGTCTCGTCTGTGTCTCATGAGAGATCTCAGAGAGAGAGAGGGAAAAAAAAAGAGAGAGAGAGATAGAGAGAGGGAGAGGGAGGAGATAGAGAGAGGGTGAGGAGATGAGAGAGAGAAAGAGAGAGAAAGAGAAAAAAAGAGAGAGAGACAGACAGAGTGTAGAGATGAGGAGAGAGCGAAAGAGAAGAGAGAGAGAGAGAGAGAGAAGAGAGAGTGAGAGATTAATTTAGAGAGATTAGCGAGAGAGAGAGAGAGCCGAGAGAGAAAGAGAGAGAGCATGAGAGAGAGAGAGAGAGATATGAAGGAATGATAGAGAGAGAGAGAGAGAGAGGAGAGAGACAGAGAGACTAGAGACAGAGACGAGACAGAGACACACAGAGAAAGCGAGACAGAGACAGAGACAGAGATATTTGTATTTCGTATAAATTTGCTGAGTTTGTTGCTCTGCACTCCATACAACTCGCACAGGAATGAATATATGGGAATATTATAGACATTTAGAATGCAAACGACGCATTATCATCGATTTAGAACCCTTCCGCCGCCAGCTATTTTTCAGCCAAAAATTGTCCAAAAAAACTTACCTAGAAAAAAAAATGTCTGTAATATTGGGGATTCCTCTGTGACATATTAAAAGCAAGGCCTATCCTTACCTCCCAAAAATAAAGAAAATCTTTTCTTTGGATAACAGACCCTGATTTGATGTGTTTTAGTGACACGGGTGTTTCACTGCCCAGTCATATTTCAGCCTAACTGTCCATTACATTTACTTACGTAGAGACATTGAACAATGACATGATTAAGTGTGTCAAAGCTCTTTAACAAGAGGATAAACCTTCAAAGGGGGGGGGATGGTGGTTGGTTGTGGGGTGGGGAGGTCTATCTACACACGCTTTAGGCCGGGTTCACATTTAGACGCGTAAGTTCCGTACGGAAAACCCTAAATAAGTGGAAGAAAGGAAGGATAAAAGTTGACGCATATAGGTCATATTTGAACCATAAATGTCCATTACCTACGTAGAGAACAAAATCCGTTTGCAGTATTAGGGATTCTTCTGTGAAATACATTCCATATGAGTAAGGTCTATCCTTACTTCCCAAAACTATGACAGATAGGGTATTTGGATAGTAGACCCCATTTTAATGCCTTTTATTGACATTCTGTGTTAATCACTGTGGTACTAAAGTGCGACTGTGGCGGTGAAAGGGCTTTAGATAAATACAGCGAATGACGACCTACTATGGTTGACAAATATGGACTCTTAAATTACTGTACACATTAATAAACTATGGTGAATGAGAAAACAAATTAAGTATTTTCGTAGGTTAGTAAAGTAGATATGTATACATACAGATATAGAATCGATGAGTTTATTTTTTGAATTATAGGGGAAGACGGGGTAAAAGCGCATGTGCGGGTAAGAAGCCCCACCCCAATTATATCATGAAATGAAATCAAATTTTCAGTATCGCATTTGCCCATGAGACGAGCGTTCATGCCTAGCATTCGTCTCATGGGCAAATTTTACTGGAAATTTTCTTTATTTCATGAGATAATTGGGGTGAGCTTCTCACCCGCCCATGCGCTTTTTACCCCGTCTTCCCCTAGAACAACATAATTATTATCAACACGTTTTAAAAACTTGAAAAAACCAACCCCACCAAGAAACACACACGTAGATTCCCAAATCACGGTGACTGATATATGATTCGTTTTGTCCGTGGCCGCTCATTGACGCAGTGTTATCCACAATCTTGTTTACCTTAGCCGGCCCCCCCCAGTGCATTGACAGAATTGAACAATGATATGATGTAAGTGTTCAAATGCTCTTTAACAAGATAAAACCTTCCAATGAAATGGGGGTGGGGGGCCCGGCCCAGTTCGTGCTCCCCCCCCCCCAGCATTAGGCCGGGTTCACGTTAGACGCGCAAGTTCTGTACGGAAAGCCCTAGCATAAGTGGAAGAAAGAAGGACAAAAGTTTACGCATAATAAAGGAGAAATTCCGACACGTGAAGCAAAACTCTTTCCCTTCTTCAGTTTCACTTGATTTACGGATTGCGCGGCACGGGTTTCCGCATGGGCTATCCGAGTTATGTGTGTACACGGGAACTAAGGCGTCTTATTATCGCACACTCATGTGTCAATGAACGTCACTAATAAACGATAACAAATTAATATCACGCTTGTGCCACAAAAAATAACAACACTTCATAGATACAAGTGTCACTTAGTGTAATCAGCACTTGCTCACAGATTAAAGTAACATGTCTCAATTTTGAAACTGATTTTTTTTAGAAAGCTTTTTTTTTAATAATTCCCTCAAACTCAGACAGTCACAATGCAAAATTAGTCTAAACTGCCAATCGGATTGCTGGTGTTAGACTAATTTGCATTTTCCATCCCGGCTTAGTCGTCTTAACCGTACTCATGACTACGGGCACAGATCACCGAAAAGCACTGACAGACGGACGGACAGACAGACAGACAGACAGGCAGGCAGACAAACATATTTTCTGACCAATCTGAGAGAGCGACACACACACAAAAACCAACAACTGAAAAAGAAGAAATAAAGAAAATAGACAGACAGAAAGAAAGAATGAAAGAAAGAAAGGAAGAAAAAAGACAGAGAAGAAGAAGAAGAGAAGAAGAAGAAGAAGAAGAAGAAACAAGAAGAAGAAGAAGAAGAAGAAAAAGAACAACAAAAAGAAGAAGAACGAAGAACAAGAAGAACAAGAAGAAAAAGAAGAAGAAGAAGAAGAACAAGAACAAGAAGAAAGAGAAGAAGAAGAAGAAGAACAAGAGAAAGAAGAAGAAGAAGAAGAAGAAGAAGAAGAAGAAGAAGAAGAAGAAGAAGAACAAGAGAACAAGAACAAGAACAAGAACAAGAAGAAAAAAGAAGAAGAAGAAGAACAAGAAGAAGAAGAAGAACAAGAAGAAGAAGAAGAAGAAGAAGAAGAAGAAGAAAGAAGAAGAAAAAGAAGAAAAAGAAGAACAAAGAAGAAGAAGAAGAAGAAGAACAAGAAGAAGAACAAGAACAGAAGAACAAGAACAAAGAACAAGAACAAGAAAGAACAAGAACAAGAACAAGAACAAGAAAGAAGAAGAAGAAGAAGAAAAAGAAGAAGAAGAAAAAAGAAGAAGAAAAGAAAAGAAGAAGAAGAAGAAGAAGCGAAGCAAAAAATGTCCTTCAATGGTTTCTTATCGTGATTACACGTCATTGGATGGCGCAGATGAATCAGGTCACTGACAGTATTGTACCTATCAATCTTTTAACATCATATGTGTCATATGTGTGTTATCGACACCAGCATATCGGTGTGCAAAGTTCTCTACGATAAAATACCGCTTGAATGACTGGTTACCTTTCTCATTCATTTCATTCGACATCACTAATTTTGTAGGTTGGAAGCTGGCCTTTGATAAAGAAAAAAAAAAAAAGAGAGAGAGAGAGAGAGAGAGTTTTATAGAGAGATAGAGAGAGAGAGAGGAGAGAGAGAGAAGAGAGAGAGAGAGAGAGAGAGAGAGATAGAGAGAGAGACAGACAGACAGACAGAGACAAACACAGAGAGATAAGTAAGAGAAAGAGTGATGCCCTGTTATATGGTGAGAGAGAGAGAGAGAGAGAGAGAGAGAGAGAGACGAGAGAGAGAGAGAGAGGAGAGAGAGAGAGAGAGAAGAGAGAGAGAGAGAGAGAGAGAGAGAGAGAGAGAGAGAGACTGGAGAGAGATAGAGAGAGAGCATAGAGAGATAGATAGAAAGAGAGAGAGAGAGAGAGAGTGAGAGAGAGAGAGAGAGAGAGAGAGAGAGAGAGAGAGAGAAAGAGAGAGAGAGAGAGAGAGAAGCTAAAGAGAGAGATGGAAAGAGGAGAAAGAGAGAGAGAGATAGAAAGATAGAGAGAGAGAGAGAGAGAGAGAGAGAGAGAGAGAGAGAGACAGAGACAGACAGAGAGAGACAGAGAGAGAGAGAGACAGAGACAGAGAGATTTGTATTTCGTATAAATTTGCTGAGTTTGTTGCTCTGCACTCCATACAACTCGCACAGGAATGAATATATGGGAATATTATAGACATTTAGAATGCAAACGACGCATTATCATCGATTTAGAACCCTTCCGCCGCCAGC
>CM065687.1:54765511-54768011 GCA_017654935.2 Phymorhynchus buccinoides
ATACACACACACGTGCGTGCGCGCACACACACATACTCATGCACAAGCACGTAAGCAAACACAAACACACACGAACGAAAACACACATAGACAGAGAGAGAGAGAGAGAGAGAGAGAGAGGAGAGAGAGAGAGAGAGAGAGAGAGAGAGAGAGAGAGAGAGAGAGAGAGAGAGAGAGAGAGAGAGAGAGAGAGAGAGAGGGGGAGCTGGGAGGAGGGGGGCACACAAACACGTACTCAAACACAAATACACGAATTGACACACGCAGACACACAACCACAGAAAGACAGACAGACAGTTACAGGCACACACACACACGTGCGCGCACGCATACACACCACGCGCGCGCTCGCACGAATGTGCACACACACAACTCACCCCCCCCCCCCCCCCCCCCCCCCCCCCCCCCCCACTCACAAACACCCGCAGATACGCGTAGGCGGCAAATGTCAAGAAAAGCTCCCTCCTCTGCCATTCATTCATTTCAGACGGCTTCAGGTTAGGGTTTAGGGTTAGGAATAGGTTTTGGGGTAGGGTTAGGGATAGGTTTAGGGTCAGTTTAGTCATCAGCTCTTTTGTGTGTGTATTTGACACTAAACTGACCCTAAACCCTACCCCTACCCCTATCCCAAACCCTATTCCTAACCCTAACCTGAAACCGTCCAATCCACACAAACATAAAAATTGATGGTATGTTATGAGATTGACACTTACCTGACCCTAAAGCCTATCCCTAACCCTATCCAAAACCCTATGCATAACTCTAACCCTAACCTGAAACCGTCTGAAATGAATGGAAGGGGAAGAGGAGGGAGTTTTTCTTAACCTTTTCACCGCCAAAGTCGCATTTTAGCACCACAGTGATATTACACCCATGTTACTAAAAGGCATCAAATTGGGGTCTATTATCCAAAGACCCTGTTGTCTTAGTTTGGGGAAGTAAGGGTAGACCTTATTTTATATATGTCACAGAAGAATCCCCAATACTGCAGACGGGATTTTGTTCCCTACACAATAAAATGTAATGGACATTTTTGGCTGAAATATGGCTGGCGGTGAAAGGGTTAACATTTGCCGCGTAGGCACTTGCTATGCGTGCACAAAGAGGTTTAGTTCCTCAAGCAACATGCACTCATTACGCGTCAAAACAGATGGTGTAGGGTTTTCTTCGACAGACAAAACAAACCAGCAGCAACAAAGGCAGCTGTCTGAAAGTTCCAGACAATGCAGGAGGTGATGAGATTAGCGTCCAATCGGTCAGAGAGCCTTATGGACGGTAAAGGACAATGCAGGTTTGTTCCCCCCTTTTACCCTTACAGATTAAGGGCCAGCCACACGTCCACTAAAATCGCAACGACTGTACGACACGATTCGATCACGTGGTTCTCCAAGAACGAAATGCGATTGGCGCATGGAGATCACGTGAGCGATCACAGAGACAGACGACAGAGAGACAGAGAGACAGACAGAGACAGACAATCAGAGACAGTGATAGAGAGATGTATGCCCGGCCAGGGTGTGGTGTGGTAAAGTGCTATCCAGGGTGATAAAGGAGAGAGAGAGAGAGAGAGAGAGAGAGAGAGAGAGAGAGAGAGAGAGGGGAGGAGAGAGAGAGAGAGAGAGAGAGAGAGAGAGAGAGAGAGAGAGAGAGAGAGGGCCATGCCAAGAAGTCGCCACAGTTATCATCACCAGCTATACTAGTTTCAAGATCAAAGGAAATCTCCAGCGCGATTAACTTCACACGAAACCACAGGAAAACATTATCGCTGTGAACTAACTATGCACGCACACCCCACCCACAAAGTTTGTGACCCCACCCACACCTCACTGGTGGTAAGCTAGTGTCACGGTGCCCCCGTCTCTATGCGTCCCCGTCTCTGTGTGTCCCCGTCTCTATAGTAGCCTATGTCTCTCTCTCTCTCTCTCTCTCTCTCTCTCTCTCTCTCTCTCTCTCTCTCTCTCTCTCTCTCTCTCTCTCTCTCTCTCTCTCTCTCTCCTCTCTCAGATCCCTCTTCTCTCTCTCTCTCTCTCTCTCTCTCCCCCCCCCTCTCTCTCTCTCTCTCTCTCTCTCTCTCTCTCTCTCTCTCTCTCTCTCTGTCCTCCCCCCCCTCTCTCTCTCTCTCTCTCTCTCTCTGTATCTCTGTGTGTCCCCGTCTCTATGTGTCCCCGTCTCAATGTGTCCCCATCTCTGCAAGCCTATGTCCTCGTCTCTTTGCGTCTCTGTCTATATTGATTGTGTCCCCGTCTTTATGTGTCCCTGTCTCTATGTGTCCCCGTCTCTATGTGTCCCCGTCTCTATGTGTCCCAGTCTCTATGTGTCCCAGTCTCTATGTGTCCCAGTCTCTTTTGTTTGTCTGTCTGTATGTGTCCCCGTCTTTGTGTCCCCGTCTCTGTGTGTCCCCGTCTCTGTGTCCCCGTCTATGTGTCCCCGTCTCTATGTGTCCCCGTTCTCTATGTGTGGCCCCGTCTCTGTGTGTCCCCGTCTCTTTGTGTCCCCGTCT
>CM065687.1:54778011-54784955 GCA_017654935.2 Phymorhynchus buccinoides
GCTCGTATGCATAACCTTACAATAAGAGTTCGTTAGCTTCACATAGAACAAAATAATAATGGTTGACACCCCCACACACACCAAGACTCGGGCCAGAGCAATTCAAAGACATTTTGCTTTTGCTGTCACGTCTTCTGGACCGCTGAGTCAATTCAATGAAGTTCAGTGGAGCCTGTAGACTGCCTACTGACGACAATAATGTCTTAAGATCTCTCTCTCTCTCTCTCTCTCTCTCTCTCTCTCTCTCTCTCTCTCTCTCTCTCTCTCTCTCTCTCTCTCTCTCTCTCTCTCTCTCTCTCTCTCCGTCTCTCTCTCTCTCTCTCTCTCTCTCTCTCTCTCTCTCTCTCTCTCTCTCTCTCTCTCCGGCTCTCTCTCTCTCTCTCCGGCTCTCTCTCTCTCTCTCTCTCTCTCTCTCTCTCTCTCTCTCTCTCTCTCTCTCTCTCTCTCTCTCTCTCTATCTCGCTCTCCCTCCCTACTTGTTCTCGTCTTGTGCGCCTACACTTGCTACCTACCGCATGTGCTAATTCGCAAGTAGGCCTACAGACGCACGCATTTATACAACATTATCACCCCCCAAAAAAACATAATGGAAGTACGGGTTCTTTATCTACACTGTTCCACTAATGACACCAAACTTGCAGAGCAGAAAAATCGGACAACAGTTTATGCTCGAATTCAAAGCACGCATTGCATTTTATGACTACTAATTCTGACAGACGTTACCTTTCTGTTGTCACAAACGTGACTTCATGTCACGAAGTAGTACGCATAGTTTCCCCACCTTCTGGAAGTGATGTGCTAGAAACTTCCTCTAATCTATCACTCTCTTTGACTCTGCCTTTTCCTTTTCTTACGGTCATCCCAAAACCTGAATAAACACAACAAATTTTGATGCCTTATTGGCCTTAAAAAACACAACACACCAACATTTTGCAAATAATTTTCTCTCCTCTGAAATCGGATTGTGTCGGCTGAATGCAGCGCGGAGACCAGTGAAGGCTGAAAACCAGACACATAGGTCTACGTATTACGCCTGTTATGGCCATATGGCCTGGGAACGACGACGACGACGACGACGACGACGACGAAGAAGAAGAAGAAGAAGAAGAAGAAGAAGAAGAAGAAGAAGAAGAGGAAGAAGAAAGGAATGTAACGAAATAGATTCGGAGCAGAAAGAAGCGTGATGTGTATCGTCCCCAAACAAAGCCGTTGTTAAGTCCTCTCGCGGTCTTTCTGTCCTTATATGCACATTAGTCTAAAATGACCATGTTTCCTGCTTTTCCTTAATTGCAAGTATGTATGTTATCATTCACCATGTTACGTTACCAGACAAAATGTGAAGCCATTCTACCCACTGGCTCATGAGATACAGCTCGGACATGAAGGGAAGGAAATTTCGGGTTTGTGAGTCTTCCTTGGCGGAGGTTTGCACTGGCGGTTCAAAATTCGGGATCTGAATAGGTTGTGACATGCTGATCAAATTATGGTCATGGGAGACTCTAGGCTTATTGTAGGCCATAGTATCCGCGAGAGGACAAATGTCCGCGAAAGGACTTAACAGCTGTTCGTCTACAGGTGACTCACCTGGTGGTATGTAATGGGAATTCTACCTCCTTAGGTACATACTAACAACCCATGGGATTTTACGGCACCAAGAAGTTGTTAGAGGCACACAGTAAGAGCCTGGCCTTCCTCACAGAACTCTGGAGAAGGAGAAGTATGCATGAAAAGGAGAAGTATGCATGGAAAGGAGAAGTATGCATGGAAAGGAGAAGTATGCATGGAAAGGAGAAGTATGCATGGAAAGGAGAAGTATGCATGGAAAGGAGAAGAATGCATGGAAAGGAGAAGTATGCATGGAAAGGAGAAGTATGCATGAAAAGGAGAAGTATGCATGGAAAGGAGAAGTATGCATGGAAAGGAGAAGTATGCATGGAAAGGAGAAGTATGCATGGAAAGGAGAAGTATGCATGGAAAGGAGAAGTATGCATGGAAAGGAGAAGTATGCATGGAAAGGAGAAGTATGCATGAAAAGGAGAAGTATGCATGGAAAGGAGAAGTATGCATGAGAAGTATGCATGGAAAGTATGCATTGAAAGTAGAAGTATGCATGGAAAGGAGAAGTATGCATGGAAAGGAGAAGTATGCATGGAAAGGAGAAGTATGCATGGAAAGTAGAAGTATGCATGGAAAGGAGAAGTATGCATGAAAAGGAGAAGTATGCATGGAAAGGAGAAGTATGCATGGAAAGGAGAAGTATGCATGAAAAGGAGAAGTATGCATGGAAAGGAGAAGTATGCATGGAAAGGAGAAGTATGCATGAAAAGGAGAAGTATGCATGGAAAGGAGAAGTATGCATGAAAAGGAGAAGTATGCATGAAAAGGAGAAGTATGCATGGAAAGGAGAAGTATGCATGGAAAGGAGAAGTATGCATGAAAAGGAGAAGTATGCATGAAAAGGAGAAGTATGCATGAAAAGGAGAAGTATGCATGAAAAGGAGAAGTATGCATGAAAAGGAGAAGTATGCTTGGAAAGGAGAAGTATGCATGAAAAGGAGAAGTATGCATGCAAAAGGAGAAGTATGCATGGAAAGGAGAAGTATGCATGGAAAGGAGAAGTATGCATGAAAAGGAGAAGTATGCATGGAAAGGAGAAGTATGCATGAAAAGGAGAAGTATGCATGGAAAGGAGAAGTATGCATGGAAAGGAGAAGTATGCATGGAAAGGAGAAGTATGCATGGAAAGGAGAAGTATGCATGGAAAGGAGAAGTATGCATGGAAAGGAGAAGTATGCATGGAAAGGAGAAGTATGTATGCATGGAAAGGAGAAGTATGCATGGAAAGGAGAAGTATGCATGGAAAGGAGAAGTATGCATGGAAAGGAGAAGTATGCATGGAAAGGAGAAAGTATGCATGGTGAGAAGTATGCATGTGTGTGACGAGGTAATGGGTTAAAAGGCTAAGTCTCTAGGGAAGACTTTAGAAAATTTGCCTTTAGCCCACTTCTCTAGGGTATGGGAGATGAGCAACTTTCCCGGCCCCTTTTCATCTAATAAATTTATATTTGTGCCCGGGTTCTGGCTCGTCAGATGGTTGTAAGAAATACAAGTGGTTGAATTGCTCTAAATGGCAGACAGAGAGAAGTAGGGTTTTACATGAAATTACAAGACTCCCACTCTCATCAGTCTGACCAAAGGGTTCAGGATTATTTGACACTTGTATTTTATTTACTCCCAAAATCTGCATAAGATTATGCAACAATAATAATAAAGCAGCTCAATGGCGCCAAAACAAAATATGGATAAAAAACAATGAAATCCGAAAGGATTCACAAGACTTTTGTCTTTCTATAAGGTTCGCCCCATGCCGGAAGGGTTACTAATTATGTTTATTGTCCGTAGGAAAGTTCAAATGATTGGCGCAGTCAGGTAGACTTAGCTGTTTGAAGTTCTGGGCTTGCTCGTCAGGTGAGAGTAGCTCCCAGTCGTTCCTATTACGGCTTCGCGGGATGGCACGGTTCAAGCGTGGTCTCCTCGCGGATTCTGGGTGCGGGTTGTCTTGGCGACGGACCCGTCTTGGTGCTTGGTGGAGTCCGGGATGATCGTCCGGCCCACGATGCCCTGCTGATAATCACAGGAAAAGGTGGATGTAGATCTCTATGGCTTAGAGACAAGGGGCTTCAGTCGGCAGGGAATTAGTGAATCCCAACCGGCTAGAAGGCTTCCCTTGTACAATAGCACTACATGTAGTTAATAAATAAACTGAATTTCAGTTAACAAACTGAGATCAGTAAAACATAAAAGGTGATCAAGACAACATCACTCTCCATCCAACACCTGGAAAGGAATGGTATCATAAAGTGCAAGATTGCGGCCCATAGGTTTCCTACTAAAAATAGTGCAAGATTGCGGCCCATAGGTTTCCTACTAAAAATAGACAAAAGGGTTAGTAGGCATAAACTCCGGTTCTGGTACCAAAAGTGTTCAAGTCAAAAACACACACACACAAATAATCAGTGCACATAAATAGAATAGAATGTTTACCACTTCTTTTCTATAACATATCTATCTACTCCTTATTCATCATTGAACATAGGATCTAGATCAAAACTAGAGTCAAACACACAAGATCTCAATCACCTGCCATCAATAATACTTACTAGTGGGCTTATGATGACTGGTTGTGAGTGTTGCTCTAGCTACGTTTCAGCATCTTGTGTGACAACTTTTTCTCACCACTCCAATTATAGCCTTCACTTTCAAACAATGAAAGCCTGCTATTGGTGTATTACAGTCCACACGTCACAAGATTGCTGTTCTAAATGTACCGAACAATCACGCGCCTATTCCATCCTTATCACGTGCCGACATTCAAATCTTTCTCGTGCTCAGAAAGGAAGGGGTTGAAAGGGGCCGACCTGTGGTGTCACTTTCTTGTGATGTGACGGTAGAAAGGGGGGGGGGGGGGGGGGGATGAAGGGAGATAACCTCGGTAGATGGTACGTGCTGACCAGGGAGAAAGAGATAACGCCCTTCCGCGGCGTTCGTTTTGAAGCAGCGGGGCAATTAACGTGGCGGCTGGACAGAGAAATGAAAAGGCGGGGGGGGGGAGGGGAGAAGGGGGGGGGGGGTGTAGATAAGAAATAAAGAAAGCGGGTCGCGCGGGACACTTACGTCACAGAGGCCCCCCGAAGAAAAGATTCTGGTACCGGAATCTTCCTGTGGAACGCCGACTCCACTTTCGACTTGGGCGACAGGGACAAATTAGTGGGGAGACTGGGTCGGCTGGAATGGTGGAACATCTGGTCGCAACACAGTGTTCAAAGGAGCAGGTGGGTTAGAGATCAGTGGAATGGATTCCGACTGAGGTTGGTGCGGCAATCCTGTGTTGAGTTGTCCCAAGGTTGATTGCAGAATAGCAAACACCTCTTGCCTGAGTTTCCCCTTTAGCCTGGATTCATCATTGCTGATGATGTGGTTTGGTAGGCCGATTCGGGCGAAAATGGCTTTGAGTGCCGCGGCTACCTGACTAGCATCAAGTGAGGAGATTGGGGCGGCATCGCACTGCATGGTACATATGTCGACCACGGTGACTATATACCGGAATTTCTTCTTCCGTTTAGGTAGAGGCCCGACCAAGTCGACTGCCACTCGCTGAAAGGGAGGGGTAGGTGACGGCTGTACGTGCGGCGGCCTGTCCCGATAGTACCTTCGGTGGGTGTTTGCGGGTACAGTGCTGCCTTTCACCTGAGGTACCTGTGGCGAGTGGTCTTGGGTCGTTAGGCGGACATTCCTTGGGAAGGATTTTCCAAGTTGTGGCGGACTTGGGGACTTGGGACAATCTGGATTGGCTCGCGCGGCAATTTGGTTTGCCGCGTTGAGAGGTTTCTTCCCTGCTGAGGGAGATTTGCTCTTTGGGAAGGAGGGAGGGAGTTGGTTTGTGGATTGGGGAGAAGGGAATGCTGCTGAAACTAGGGCAGGTTGAGAGGGGTGCCCTAAAAACACATACTGTGATCCCAGTATGAGGTCATAGACAGGACTGTCCATGAGCACTGCCTTGATGGGTCCCTTAACATATCTGGTGTCGACATTGATTATGGCGACTGGCAAAGTGGAAGGGGGGATTGCAGCATCAGGGCCTTGCAGAGAGATGAAGTCTCCCGTGTATGCTGACGCGGGGACTAAGGATCCGCAGACGATGGCGTCGCATGACAGTCCAGTGTCATAGAGACACTGAACAGGGATGTTGTTGACAGTCGCCTGTCCAACGACTGACGGTGTGCCTGGACACTGTACTGGGGAGGGGTTTGTGCAATTCTGCGAAGTCGAGACGACTTGCATAGTTGCAACATTTTGCCGTTTGTAAGCAAGTTTCCTGCAGTCATCCCGATTGTGGGTGTTCGACTTGCAGTATGAGCAGAATAAGGGTTGTCCCAGTGGTTGTCGTTCATGGGTAGAACCGTGGGACCCACTTTTGGAGTTGGGGTTAAACCTGCTCTGCTGTGAAGCAGTGGACCCAACAACTTGCTGTAGTTTTGGCCTTTTAGGGGCGCTAGGTTCATCATGGGCTAGAGTGTACCTATCACTTAGCTGGATGAGGTCAGCCAGAGTTGTGGCACCTTGTTCGGCAGTAAAGGTGCGTAACTCTGGGGACATGGTTTCGCGCAGTTGCTCGCCAACCATCAGTTCCCGTAAATCCTCATAGGACTCTGATTTGGCAGAAAGGGACACCCATTTAGTCAGATAGTTCCCCAGTCTATCTGAAAATTGGGCATAGGACTCTCCCCTACCTTTTCTGGTTGACCGGAACTTTTTCCGGTAGGCGTCAGCTGTCAACTCGTATCTGTTGAGCAGGGCTTCTTTCAAAGCTGGGTAGTCGGTAATTTGGCTTGACGGAAGTTTGCTGTACACCTCATAAGCCACACCCCTGAGACTTTGGGCAAGCTTGAGGTTGAACTTTTCCGGAGCAAGCTCAAATTCCTGGGCCAGTCTTTCAAATCTATCGAGGAATGCATCGATAGACTCGGTTGCCTCATTGAATGCCTCCAATGTGAAGGTCATGGCTGAGGTATGAATGGGAGGGGGAAAATTTTGAGGGGCAGCAGTCTCGGAGTCTGCTGAGTTTTCAAGCTGCTTCATAGCTAACTCATGGTCTCGCGCCTTTTCCCGCTCAGCGGCCTCAAGTTCGAGTTCTTTATTTTTGGCATCCTGCACTAGTTGTCTCTGCCTTAACTCATGAGTACGGATTTGCTCTTGAGCGTCGCGATCTTTATCTGCTTGTTGAGCCTCGCGCTCTTTATCTGCTTGTTGAGCCTCGCGAGCTTTATCAGCCTCTTGAGCCTCATGGGCTCTCTGTTTGTCTTTCTGAGCCTCCTCGCTCCCGAGACTTTATCAGCCTCTTGAGCCTCCCGAGCTTTGTCAGCCTCTTGAGCCTCATGAGCTCT
>CM065687.1:54785455-54807955 GCA_017654935.2 Phymorhynchus buccinoides
AAAGGAGAAGTATGCATGGAAAGGAGAAGTATGCATGGAAAGGAGAAGTATGCATGGAAAGGAGAAGTATGCATGGAAAGGAGAAGTATGCATGGAAAGGAGAAGTATGCATGGAAAGGAGAAGTATGCATGGAAAGGAGAAGTATGCATGGAAAGGAGAAGTATGCATGGAAAGGAGAAGTATGCATGGAAAGGAGAAGTATGCATGGAAAGGAGAAGTATGCATGAAAAGGAGAAGTATGCATGGAAAGGAGAAGTATGCATGGAAAGGAGAAGTATGCATGGAAAGGAGAAGTATGCATGGAAAGGAGAAGTATGCATGGAAAGGAGAAGTATGCATTGAAAGGAGAAGTATGCATGGAAAGGAGAAGTATGCATGGAAAGGAGAAGTATGCATGGAAAGGAGAAGTATGCATGGAAAGGAGAAGTATGCATGGAAAGGAGAAGTATGCATGGAAAGGAGAAGTATGCATGGAAAGGAGAAGTATGCATGGAAAGGAGAAGTATGCATTGAAAGGAGAAGTATGCATGGAAAGGAGAAGTATGCATGGAAAGGAGAAGTATGCATGGAAAGGAGAAGTATGCATGGAAAGGAGAAGTATGCATGAAAAGGAGAAGTATGCATGGAAAGGAGAAGTATGCATGGAAAGGAGAAGTATGCATGGAGAAGTATGCATGGAAAGGAGAAGTATGCATGAAAAGGAGAAGTATGCATGGAAAGGAGAAGTATGCATGGAAAGGAGAAGTATGCATGGAAAGGAGAAGTATGCATGGAAAGGAGAAGTATGCATGGAAAGGAGAAGTATGCATGGAAAGGAGAAGTATGCATGGAAAGGAGAAGTATGCATGGAAAGGAGAAGTATGCATGAAAAGGAGAAGTATGCATGGAAAGGAGAAGTATGCATGAAAAGGAGAAGTATGCATGAAAAGGAGAAGTATGCATGGAAAGGAGAAGTATGCATGGAAAGAGAAGTATGAAGTATGCATGGAAAGGAGAAGAATGCATGGAAAGGAGAAGTATGCATGGAAAGGAGAAGTATGCATGGAAAGGAGAAGTATGCATGGAAAGGAGAAGTATGCATGGAAAGGAGAAGTATGCATGGAAAGGAGAAGTATGCATGGAAAGGAGAAGTATGCATGGAAAGGAGAAGTATGCATGGAAAGGAGAAGTATGCATGGAAAGGAGAAGTATGCATGGAAAGGAGAAGTATGCATGGAAAGGAGAAGTATGCATTGAAAGGAGAAGTATGCATGGAAAGGATAAGTATGCATGGAAAGGAGAAGTATGCATGGAAAGGAGAAGTATGCATGGAAAGGAGAAGTATGCATGGAAAGGAGAAGTATGCATGGAAAGGAGAAGTATGCATGGAAAGGAGAAGTATGCATGAAAAGGAGAAGTATGCATGGAAAGGAGAAGTATGCATGGAAAGGAGAAGTATGCATGGAAAGGAGAAGTATGCATGGAAAGGAGAAGCATGCATGGAAAGGAGAAGTATGCATGGAAAGGAGAAGTATGCATGGAAAGGAGAAGTATGCATGGAAAGGAGAAGTATGCATGGAAAGGAGAAGTATGCATGGAAAGGAGAAGTATGCATGGAAAGGAGAAGTATGCATGGAAAGGAGAAGTATGCATGGAAAGGAGAAGTATGCATGGAAAGTAGAAGTATGCATGGAAAGGAGAAGTATGCATGGAAAGGAGAAGTATGCATGGAAAGGAGAAGTATGCATGGAAAGGAGAAGTATGCATGGAAAGGAGAAGTATGCATGGAAAGGAGAAGTATGCATGAGAAGTATGCATGGAAAGGAGAAGTATGCATGGAAAGGAGAAGTATGCATGGAAAGGAGAAGTATGCATGGAAAGGAGAAGTATGCATGGAAAGGAGAAGTATGCATGGAAAGGAGAAGTATGCATGGAAAGGAGAAGTATGCATGAAAAGGAGAAGTATGCATGGAAAGGAGAAGTATGCATGGAAAGGAGAAGTATGCATGGAAAGGAGAAGTATGCATGAAAAGGAGAAGTATGCATGAAAAGGAGAAGTATGCATGGAAAGGAGAAGTATGCATGAAAAGGAGAAGTATGCATGAAAAGGAGAAGTATGCATGGAAAGGAGAAGTATGCATGGAAAGGAGAAGTATGCATGGAAAGGAGAAGTATGCATGGAAAGGAGAAGTATGCATGCATGAAAGGAGAAGTATGCATGGAAAGGAGAAGTATGCATGGAAAGGAGAAGTATGCATGGAAAGGAGAAGTATGCATGGAAAGGAGAAGTATGCATGGAAAGGAGAAGTATGCATGGAAAGGAGAAGTATGCATGGAAAGGAGAAGTATGCATGGAAAGGAGAAGTATGCATGGAAAGGAGAAGAATGCATGGAAAGGAGAAGTATGCATGGAAAGGAGAGAAGTATGCATGGAAAGGAGAAGTATGCATGGAAAGGAGAAGTATGCATGGAAAGGAGAAGTATGCATGGAAAGGAGAAGTATGCATGGAAAGGAGAAGTATGCATGGAAAGGAGAAGTATGCATGGAAAGGATGGAAAGGAAGTATGCATGGAAAGGAGAAGTATGCATGGAAAGTAGAAGTATGCATGGAAAGGAGAAGTATGCATGGAAAGGAGAAGTATGCATGGAAAGTAGAAGTATGCATGGAAAGGAGAAGTATGCATGAAAAGGAGAAGTATGCATGGAAAGGAGAAGTATGCATGGAAAGGAGAAGTATGCATGGAAAGGAGAAGTATGCATGGAAAGGAGAAGTATGCATGGAAAGGAGAAGTATGCATGGAAAGGAGAAGTATGCATGGAAAGGAGAAGTATGCATGGAAAGGAGAAGTATGCATGGAAAGGAGAAGAATGCATGGAAAGGAGAAGTATGCATGGAAAGGAGAAGTATGCATGGAAAGGAGAAGTATGCATGAAAAGGAGAAGTATGCATGAAAAGGAGAAGTATGCATGGAAAGGAGAAGTATGCATGAAAAGGAGAAGTATGCATGAAAAGGAGAAGTATGCATGGAAAGGAGAAGTATGCATGGAAAGGAGAAGTATGCATGGAAAGGAGAAGTATGCATGGAAAGGAGAAGTATGCATGAAAGGAGAAGTATGCATGGAAAGGAGAAGTATGCATGGAAAGGAGAAGTATGCATGAAAGGAGAAGTATGCATGGAAAGGAGAAGTATGCATGGAAAGGAGAAGTATGCATGGAAAGGAGAAGTATGCATGGAAAGGAGAAGTATGCATGGAAAGGAGAAGTATGCATGGAAAGGAGAAGTAGCATATGCATGGAAAGGAGAAGTATGCATGGAAAGGAGAAGTATGCAGAAGTGCATGGAAAGGAGAAGTATGCATGAAAAGGAGAAGTATGCATGGAAAGGAGAAGTATGCATGGAAAGGAGAAGTATGCATGGAAAGGAGAAGTATGCATGGTGTGACGAGGTAATGGGTTAAAAGGCTAAGTCCCTAGGGAAGACTTTAGAAAATTTGCCTTTAGCCCACTTCTCTAGGGTATGGGAGATGAGCAACTTTCCCGGCCCCTTTTCATCTAATAAATTTATATTTGTGCCCGGGTTCTGGCTCGTCAGATGGTTGTAAGAAATACAAGTGGTTGAATTGCTCTAAATGGCAGACAGAGAGAAGTAGGGTTTTACATGAAATTACAAGACTCCCACTCTCATCAGTCTGACCAAAGGGTTCAGGATTATTTGACACTTGTATTTTATTTACTCCCAAAATCTGCATAAGATTATGCAACAATAATAATAAAGCAGCTCAATGGCGCCAAAACAAAATATGGTTAAAACACAATGAAATCCGAAAGGATTCACAAGACTTTTGTCTTTCTATAAGGTTCGCCCCATGCCGGAAGGGTTACTAATTATCTTCAGTGTCCGTAGGAAAGTTCAAATGATTGGCGCAGTCAGGTAGACTTAGCTGTTTGAAGTTCTGGGCTTGCTCGTCAGGTGAGAGTAGCTCCCAGTCGTTCCTATTATGGCTTCGCGGGATGGCACGGTTCAAGCGTGGTCTCCTCGCGGATTCTGGGTGCAGGTTGTCTTGGCGACGGACCCGTCTTGGTGCTTGGTGGAGTCCGGGATGATCGTCCGGCCCACGATGCCCTGCTGATAATCACAGGAGAAGGTGGATGTAGATCTCTATGGCTTAGAGACAAGGGGCTTCAGTCGGCAGGGAATTAGTGAATCCCAACCGGCTTGAAGGCTTCCCTTGTACAATAGCACTACATGTAGTTAATAAATAAACTGAATTTCAGTTAACAAACTGAGATCAGTAAAACATAAAAGGTGATCAATCCATCATCACTCTCCATCCAACACCTGGAAAGGAATGGTATCATAAAGTGCAAGATTGCGGCCCATAGGTTTCCTACTAAAAATAGTGCAAGATTGCGGCCCATAGGTTTCCTACTAAAAATAGACAAAAGGGTTAGTAGGCATAAACTCCGGTTCTGGTACCAAAAGTGTTCAAGTCAAAAAACACACACACACAAATAATCAGTGCACATAAATAGAATAGAATGTTTACCACTTCTTTTCAATAACATATCTATCTACTCCTTATTCATCATTGAACATAGGATCTAGATCAAAACTAGAGTCAAACACACAAGATCTCAATCACCTGCCATCAATAATACTTACTAGTGGGCTTATGATGACTGGTTGTGAGTGTTGCTCTAGCTACGTTTCAGCATCTTGTGTGACAACTTTTTCTCACCACTCCAATTATAGCCTTCACTTTCAAACAATGAAAGCCTGCTATTGGTGTATTACAGTCCATACGTCACAAGATTGCTGTTCTAAATGTACCGAACAATCACGCGCCTATTACATCCTTATCACGTGCCGACATTCAAATCTTTCTCGTGCTCAGAAAGGAAGG
Organism: Phymorhynchus buccinoides; assembly: GCA_017654935.2. NCBI lineage: Eukaryota > Metazoa > Mollusca > Gastropoda > Neogastropoda > Raphitomidae > Phymorhynchus > Phymorhynchus buccinoides. The sequence continues at coordinate 54,790,342 of CM065687.1, forward strand.
GGTTGAAAGGGGCCGACTGTGGTGGTCACTTTCTTGTGATGTGACGGTAGAAAGGGGGGGGGGGGGGGGGGATGAAGGGAGATAACCTCGGTAGATGGTACGTGCTGACCAGGGAGAAAGAGATAACGCCCTTCCGCGGCGTTCGTTTGAAGCAGCGGGGCAATTAACGTGGCGGCTGGACAGAGAAATGTAAAGGAGAGGGGGGGGGGAGGGGAGAAGGGGGGGGGGGGTGTAGATAAGAAATAAAGAAAGCGGGTCGCGCGGGACACTTACGTCACAGAGGCCCCCCGAAGAAAAGATTCTGGTACCGGAATCTTCCTGTGGAACGCCGACTCCACTTTCGACTTGGGCGACAGGGACAAATTAGTGGGGAGACTGGGTCGGCTGGAATGGTGGAACATCTGGTCGCAACACAGTGTTCAAAGGAGCAGGGGGGTTAGAGATCAGTGGAATGGATTCCGACTGAGGTTGGTGCGGCAATCCTGTGTTGAGTTGTCCCAAGGTTGATTGCAGAATAGCAAACACCTCTTGCCTGAGTTTCCCCTTTAGCCTGGATTCATCATTGCTGATGATGTGGTTTGGTAGGCCGATTCGGGCGAAAATGGCTTTGAGTGCCGTGGCTATCTGACTAGCATCAAGTGAGGAGATTGGGGCGGCATCGCACTGCATGGTACATATGTCGACCACGGTGACTATATACCGGAATTTCTTCTTCCGTTTAGGTAGAGGCCCGACCAAGTCGACTGCCACTCGCTGAAAGGGAGGGGTAGGTGACGGCTGTACGTGCGGCGGCCTGTCCCGATAGTACCTTCGGTGGGTGTTTGCGGGTACAGTGCTGCCTTTCACCTGAGGTACCTGTGGCGAGTGGTCTTGGGTCGTTAGGCGGACATTCCTTGGGAAGGATTTTCCAAGTTGTGGCGGACTTGGGGACTTGGGACAATCTGGATTGGCTCGCGCGGCAATTTGGTTTGCCGCGTTGAGAGGTTTCTTCCCTGCTGAGGGAGATTTGCTCTTTGGGAAGGAGGGAGGGAGTTGGTTTGTGGATTGGGGAGAAGGGAATGCTGCTGAAACTAGGGCAGGTTGAGAGGGGTGCCCTAAAAACACATACTGTGATCCCAGTATGAGGTCATAGACAGGACTGTCCATGAGCACTGCCTTGATGGGTCCCTTAACATATCTGGTGTCGACATTGATTATGGCGACTGGCAAAGTGGATGGGGGGATTGCAGCATCAGGGCCTTGCAGAGAGATGAAGTCTCCCGTGTATGCTGACGCGGGGACTAAGGATCCGCAGACAATGGCGTCGCATGACAGTCCAGTGTCATAGAGACACTGAACAGGGATGTTGTTGACAGTCGCCTGTCCAACGACTGACGGTGTGCCTGGACACTGTACTGGGGAGGGGTTTGTGCAGTTCTGCGAAGTCGAGACGACTTGCATAGTTGCAACATTTTGCCGCTTGTAAGCAAGTTTCCTGCAGTCATCCCGATTGTGGGTGTTCGACTTGCAGTATGAGCAGAATAAGGGTTGTCCCAGTGGTTGTCGTTCATGGGTAGAACCGTTTGACCCACTGTTGGAGTTGGGGTTAAACCTGCTCTGCTGTGAAGCAGTGGACCCAACTACTTGCTGTAGTTTTGGCCTTTTAGGGGCGCTAGGTTCATCATGGGCTAGAGTGTACCTATCACTTAGCTGGATGAGGTCAGCCAGAGTTGTGGCACCTTGTTCGGCAGTAAAGGTGCGTAACTCTGGGGACATGGTTTCGCGCAGTTGCTCGCCAACCATCAGTTCCCGTAGATCCTCATAGGACTCTGATTTTGGCAGAAAGGGACACCCATTTTGTCAGATAGTTCCCCAGTCTATCTGAAAATTGGGCATAGGACTCTCCCCTACCTTTTCTGGTTGACCGGAACTTTTTCCGGTAGGCGTCAGCTGTCAACTGGTATCTGTTGAGCAGGGCTTCTTTCAAAGCTGGGTAGTCGGTAATTTGGCTTGACGGAAGTTTGCTGTACACCTCATAAGCCACACCCCTGAGACTTTGGGCAAGCTTGAGGTTGAACTTTTCCGGAGCAAGCTCAAATTCCTGGGCCAGTCTTTCAAATCTATCGAGGAATGCATCGATAGACTCGGTTGCCTCATTGAATGCCTCCAATGTGAAGGTCATGGCTGAGGTATGAATGGGAGGGGGAAAATTTTGAGGGGCAGCAGTCTCAGAGTCTGCTGAGTTTTCTAGCTGCTTCATAGCTAGTTCATGGTCTCGCGCCTTTTCTCGCTCAGTGGCCTCAAGTTCGAGTTCTTTATTTTTGGCATCCTGCACTAGTTGTCTCTGCCTTAACTCATGAGTACGGATTTGCTCTTGAGCGTCGCGATCTTTATCTGCTTGTTGAGCCTCGCGATCTTTATCTGCTTGTTGAGCCTCGCGAGCTTTATCAGCCTCTTGAGCCTCATGGGCTCTCTGTTTGTCTTTCTGAGCCTCCTCGCGGACTTTATCAGCCTCTTGAGCCTCCCGAGCTTTGTCAGCCTCTTGAGCCTCCCGAGCTTTGTCTTTCTCAGCCACCTCGCGAGCTTTCTCTTTGTCATATTCAGATATGACAAAATTGGCTAACTCTTGGCCTGACAATCCTAGAGATTCTCCCCATTCTTTAAGTTCCCTCCTAAGTTTAACAATCTCAGCCATGGTTGTAAATACAACTATTCAAAAGAAAAACAAAGCTGCTGAGTTGAATGTATCAAACAACACTTAACTATTTCAGCATAAACAGAAATAGCATGCACATCAAAATAAAGTCATAAATAGCATTCAAACAAATCAAATCAAAACACAGTGAACCAAATCACAATAACTTTCCCAGTGGACACAAGATCAGTTTTGAAAAGGAACTACCGTTTGAATTGAAATTTGTTAGACTTTATGAAAAAAAATATCCCGGACGCGAGCCCCCAATTAGATGTGACGAGGTAATGGGTTAAAAGGCTAAGTCCCTAGGGAAGACTTTAGAAAATTTGCCTTTAGCCCACTTCTCTAGGGTATGGGAGATGAGCAACTTTCCCGGCCCCTTTTCATCTAATAAATTTATATTTGTGCCCGGGTTCTGGCTCGTCAGATGGTTGTAAGAAATACAAGTGGTTGAATTGCTCTAAATGGCAGACAGAGAGAAGTAGGGTTTTACATGAAATTACAAGACTCCCACTCTCATCAGTCTGACCAAAGGGTTCAGGATTATTTGACACTTGTATTTTATTTACTCCCAAAATCTGCATAAGATTATGCAACAATAATAATAAAGCAGCTCAATGGCGCCAAAACAAAATATGGTTAAAAAACAATGAAATCCGAAAGGATTCACAAGACTTTTGTCTTTCTATAAGGTTCGCCCCATGCCGGAAGGGTTACTAATTATGTTCGGTGTCCGTAGGAAAGTTCAAATGATTGGCGCAGTCAGGTAGACTTAGCTGTTTGAAGTTCTGGGCTTGCTCGTCAGGTGAGAGTAGCTCCCAGTCGTTCCGGTTACGGCTTCGCGGGATGGCACGGTTCAGGCGTGGTCTCCTCGCGGATTCTGGGTGCAGGTTGTCTTGGCGACGGACCCGTCTTGGTGCTTGGTGGAGTCCGGGATGATCGTCCGGCCCACGATGCCCTGCTGATAATCACAGGAGAAGGTGGATGTAGATCTCTATGGCTTAGAGACAAGGGGCTTCAGTCGGCAGGGAATTAGTGAATCCCAACCGGCTTGAAGGCTTCCCTTGTACAATAGCACTACATGTAGTTAATAAATAAACTGAATTTCAGTTAACAAACTGAGATCAGTAAAACATAAAAGGTGATCAATCCATCATCACTCTCCATCCAACACCTGGAAAGGAATGGTATCATAAAGTGCAAGATTGCGGCCCATAGGTTTCCTACTAAAAATAGTGCAAGATTGCGGCCCATAGGTTTCCTACTAAAAATAGACAAAAGGGTTAGTAGGCATAAACTCCGGTTCTGGTACCAAAAGTGTTCAAGTCAAAAACACACACACACAAATAATCAGTGCACATAAATAGAATAGAATGTTTACCACTTCTTTTCTATAACATATCTATCTACTCCTTATTCATCATTGAACATAGGATCTAGATCAAAACTAGAGTCAAACACACAAGATCTCAATCACCTGCCATCAATAATACTTACTAGTGGGCTTATGATGACTGGTTGTGAGTGTTGCTCTAGCTACGTTTCAGCATCTTGTGTGACAACTTTTTCTCACCACTCCAATTATAGCCTTCACTTTCAAACAATGAAAGCCTGCTATTGGTGTATTACAGTCCATACGTCACAAGATTGCTGTTCTAAATGTACCGAACAATCACGCGCCTATTCCATCCTTATCACGTGCCGACATTCAAATCTTTCTCGTGCTCAGAAAGGAAGGGGTTGAAAGGGGCCGACTGTGGTGGTCACTTTCTTGTGATGTGACGGTAGAAAGGGGGGGGGGGGGGATGAAGGGAGATAACCTCGGTAGATGGTACGTGCTGACCAGGGAGAAAGAGATAACGCCCTTCCGCGGCGTTCGTTTGAAGCAGCGGGGCAATTAACGTGGCGGCTGGACAGAGAAATGTAAAGGCGAGGGGGGGGGGGGGGGAGGGGGGGGGGGGGGGGGGGGGGGGGGGGGTGTAGATAAGATATAAAGAAAGCGGGTCGCGCGGGACACTTACGTCACACATGGAAAGGAGAAGTATGCATGGAAAGGAGAAGTATGCATGAAAAGGAGAAGTATGCATGGAAAGGAGAAGTATGCATGGAAAGGAGAAGTATGCATGAAAAGGAGAAGTATGCATGGAAAGGAGAAGTATGCATGGAAAGGAGAAGTATGCATGGAAAGGAGAAGTATGCATGGAAAGGAGAAGTATGCATGGAAAGGAGAAGTATGCATGAAAAGGAGAAGTATGCATGGAAAGGAGAAGTATGCATGAAAAGGAGAAGTATGCATGGAAAGGAGAAGTATGCATGGAAAGGAGAAGTATGCATGGAAAGGAGAAGTATGCATGGAAAGGAGAAGTATGCATGAGAAGTATGCATGGAAAGGAGAAGTATGCATGGAAAGGAGAAGTATGCATGGAAAGGAGAAGTATGCATGGAAAGGAGAAGTATGCATGGAAAGGAGAAGTATGCATGGAAAGGAGAAGTATGCATGGAAAGGAGAAGTATGCATGGAAAGGAGAAGTATGCATGGAAAGGAGAAGTATGCATGGAAAGGAGAAGTATGCATGGAAAGGAGAAGTATGCATGGAAAGGAGAAGTATGCATGGAAAGGAGAAGTATGCATGGAAAGGAGAAGTATGCATGGAAAGGAGAAGTATGCATGGAAAGGAGAAGTATGCATGGAAAGGAGAAGTATGCATGAAAAGGAGAAGTATGCATGGAAAGGAGAAGTATGCATGGAAAGGAGAAGTATGCATGGAAAGGAGAAGTATGCATGGAAAGGAGAAGTATGCATGGAAAGGAGAAGTATGCATGGAAAGGAGAAGTATGCATGGAAAGGAGAAGTATGCATGAAAAGGAGAAGTATGCATGGAAAGGAGAAGTATGCATGAAAAGGAGAAGTATGCATGGAAAGGAGAAGTATGCATGGAAAGGAGAAGTATGCATGGAAAGGAGAAGTATGCATGGAAAGGAGAAGTATGCATGGAAAGGAGAAGTATGCATGGAAAGGAGAAGTATGCATGGAAAGGAGAAGTATGCATGGAAAGGAGAAGTATGCATGGAAAGGAGAAGTATGCATGGAAAGGAGAAGTATGCATGGAAAGGAGAAGTATGCATGGAAAGGAGAAGTATGCATGGAAAGGAGAAGTATGCATGGAAAGGAGAAGTATGCATGGAAAGGAGAAGTATGCATGGAAAGGAGAAGTATGCATGGAAAGGAGAAGTATGCATGGAAAGGAGAAGTATGCATGGAAAGGAGAAGTATGCATGGAAAGGAGAAGTATGCATGGAAAGGAGAAGTATGCATGGAAAGGAGAAGTATGCATGGAAAGGAGAAGTATGCATGGAAAGGAGAAGTATGCATGAAAAGGAGAAGTATGCATGGAAAGGAGAAGTATGCATGGAAAGGAGAAGTATGCATGGAAAGGAGAAGTATGCATGGAAAGGAGAAGTATGCATGGAAAGGAGAAGTATGCATGGAAAGGAGAAGTATGCATGGAAAGGAGAAGTATGCATGGAAAGGAGAAGTATGCATGGAAAGGAGAAGTATGCATGGAAAGGAGAAGTATGCATGGAAAGGAGAAGTATGCATGGAAAGGAGAAGTATGCATGGAAAGGAGAAGTATGCATGGAAAGGAGAAGTATGCATGGAAAGGAGAAGTATGCATGGAAAGGAGAAGTATGCATGGAAAGGAGAAGTATGCATGGAAAGGAGAAGTATGCATGAGAAGTATGCATGGAAAGGAAAGTATGCATGGAAAGTAGAAGTATGCATGGAAAGGAGAAGTATGCATGGAAAGGAGAAGTATGCATGGAAAGGAGAAGTATGCATGGAAAGGAGAAGTATGCATGGAAAGGAGAAGTATGCATGGAAAGGAGAAGTATGCATGGAAAGGAGAAGTATGCATGAAAAGGAGAAGTATGCATGGAAAGGAGAAGTATGCATGAAAAGGAGAAGTATGCATGGAAAGGAGAAGTATGCATGGAAAGGAGAAGTATGCATGGAAAGGAGAAGTATGCATGGAAAGGAGAAGTATGCATGGAAAGGAGAAGTATGCATGGAAAGGAGAAGTATGCATGGAAAGGAGAAGTATGCATGAAAAGGAGAAGTATGCATGGAAAGGAGAAGTATGCATGGAAAGGAGAAGTATGCATGGAAAGGAGAAGTATGCATGGAAAGGAGAAGTATGCATGGAAAGGAGAAGTATGCATGGAAAGGAGAAGTATGCATGGAAAGGAGAAGTATGCATGGAAAGGAGAAGTATGCATGGAAAGGAGAAGTATGCATGGAAAGGAGAAGTATGCATGGAAAGGAGAAGTATGCATGGAAAGGAGAAGTATGCATGGAAAGGAGAAGTATGCATGGAAAGGAGAAGTATGCATGGAAAGGAGAAGTATGCATGGAAAGGAGAAGTATGCATGGAAAGGAGAAGTATGCATGAAAAGGAGAAGTATGCATGGAAAGGAGAAGTATGCATGGAAAGGAGAAGTATGCATGGAAAGGAGAAGTATGCATGAAAAGGAGAAGTATGCATGGAAAGGAGAAGTATGCATGGAAAGGAGAAGTATGCATGGAAAGGAGAAGTATGCATGGAAAGGAGAAGTATGCATGAAAAGGAGAAGTATGCATGGAAAGGAGAAGTATGCATGAAAAGGAGAAGTATGCATGGAAAGGAGAAGTATGCATGAAAAGGAGAAGTATGCATGGAAAGGAGAAGTATGCATGAAAAGGAGAAGTATGCATGGAAAGGAGAAGTATGCATGGAAAGGAGAAGTATGCATGGAAAGGAGAAGTATGCATGGAAAGGAGAAGTATGCATGGAAAGGAGAAGTATGCATGGAAAGGAGAAGTATGCATGGAAAGGAGAAGTATGCATGGAAAGGAGAAGTATGCATGGAAAGGAGAAGTATGCAGGAGAAGTATGCATGGAAAGGAGAAGTATGCATGGAAAGGAGAAGTATGCATGGAAAGGAGAAGTATGCATGGAAAGGAGAAGTATGCATGGAAAGGAGAAGTATGCATGGAAAGGAGAAGTATGCATGGAAAGGAGAAGTATGCATGGAAAGGAGAAGTATGCATGAAAAGGAGAAGTATGCATGGAAAGGAGAAGTATGCATTGAAAGGAGAAGTATGCATGGAAAGGAGAAGTATGCATGGAAAGGAGAAGTATGCATGGAAAGGAGAAGTATGCATGGAAAGGAGAAGTATGCATGGAAAGGAGAAGTATGCATGGAAAGAGAAGTATGCATGAAAAGGAGAAGTATGCATGGAAAGGAGAAGTATGCATGGAAAGGAGAAGTATGCATGGAAAGGAGAAGTATGCATGGAAAGGAGAAGTATGCATGGAAAGGAGAAGTATGCATGGAAAGGAGAAGTATGCATGGAAAGGAGAAGTATGCATGGAAAGGAGAAGTATGCATGGAAAGGAGAAGTATGCATGGAAAGGAGAAGTATGCATGGAAAGGAGAAGTATGCATGGAAAGGAGAAGTATGCATGGAAAGGAGAAGTATGCATGGAAAGGAGAAGTATGCATGGAAAGGAGAAGTATGCATGGAAAGGAGAAGTATGCATGGAAAGGAGAAGTATGCATGGAAAGGAGAAGTATGCATGGAAAGGAGAAGTATGCATGGAAAGGAGAAGTATGCATGGAAAGGAGAAGTATGCATGGAAAGGAGAAGTATGCATGGAAAGGAGAAGTATGCATGAGAAAGGAGAAGTATGCATGGAAAGGAGAAGTATGCATGGAAAGGAGAAGTATGCATGGAAAGGAGAAGTATGCATGGAAAGGAGAAGTATGCATGAAAAGGAGAAGTATGCATGGAAAGGAGAAGTATGCATGAAAAGGAGAAGTATGCATGGAAAGGAGAAGTATGCATGGAAAGGAGAAGTATGCATGGAAAGGAGAAGTATGCATGGAAAGGAGAAGTATGCATGGAAAGGAGAAGTATGCATGGAAAGGAGAAGTATGCATGGAAAGGAGAAGTATGCATGGAAAGGAGAAGTATGCATGGAAAGGAGAAGTATGCATGGAAAGGAGAAGTATGCATGGAAAGGAGAAGTATGCATGGAAAGGAGAAGTATGCATGGAAAGGAGAAGTATGCATGGAAAGGAGAAGTATGCATGGAAAGGAGAAGTATGCATGGAAAGGAGAAGTATGCATGGAAAGGAGAAGTATGCATGGAAAGGAGAAGTATGCATGAAAAGGAGAAGTATGCATGGAAAGGAGAAGTATGCATGAAAGGAGAAGTATGCATGAAAAGGAGAAGTATGCATGGAAAGGAGAAGTATGCATGGAAAGGAGAAGTATGCATGGAAAGGAGAAGTATGCATGGAAAGGAGAAGTATGCATGGAAAGGAGAAGTATGCATGGAAAGGAGAAGTATGCATGGAAAGGAGAAGTATGCATGGAAAGGAGAAGTATGCATGGAAAGGAGAAGTATGCATGAGAAGTATGCATGGAAAGGAGAAGTATGCATGAAAAGGAGAAGTATGCATGAAAAGGAGAAGTATGCATGGAAAGGAGAAGTATGCATGGAAAGGAGAAGTATGCATGAAAAGGAGAAGTATGCATGGAAAGGAGAAGTATGCATGAAAAGGAGAAGTATGCATGGAAAGGAGAAGTATGCATGAAAAGTAGAAGTATGCATGAAAAGGAGAAGTATGCATGAAAGGAGAAGTATGCATGAAAAGGAGAAGTATGCATGGAAAGGAGAAGTATGCATGAAAAGGAGAAGTATGCATGAAAAGGAGAAGTATGCATGAAAAGGAGAAGTATGCATGGAAAGGAGAAGTATGCATGGAAAGGAGAAGTATGCATGAAAAGGAGAAGTATGCATGGAAAGGAGAAGTATGCATGGAAAGGAGAAGTATGCATGGAAAGGAGAAGTATGCATGGAAAGGAGAAGTATGCATGGAAAGGAGAAGTATGCATGGAAAGGAGAAGTATGCATGGAAAGGAGAAGTATGCATGGAAAGGAGAAGTATGCATGGAAAGGAGAAGTATGCATGGAAAGGAGAAGTATGCATGGAAAGGAGAAGTATGCATGGAAAGGAGAAGTATGCATGGAAAGGAGAAGTATGCATGGAAAGCATGGAAGAAGTATGCATGGAAAGGAGAAGTATGCATGGAAAGGAGAAGTATGCATGGAAAGGAGAAGTATGCATGGAAAGGAGAAGTATGCATGGAAAAGGAGAAGTATGCATGAGAAAAGGAGAAGTATGCATGGAAAGGAGAAGTATGCATGGAAAGGAGAAGTATGCATGGAAAGTATGCAGAAGTATGCATGGAAAGGAGAAGTATGCATGAAAAGGAGAAGTATGCATGGAAAGGAGAAGTATGCATGGAAAGGAGAAGTATGCATGGAAAGGAGAAGTATGCATGGAAAGGAGAAGTATGCATGGAAAGGAGAAGTATGCATGGAAAGGAGAAGTATGCATGGAAAGGAGAAGTATGCATGGAAAGGAGAAGTATGCATGGAAAGGAGAAGTATGCATGGAAAGGAGAAGTATGCATGGAAAGGAGAAGTATGCATGGAAAGGAGAAGTATGCATGGAAAGGAGAAGTATGCATGGAAAGGAGAAGTATGCATGCATGAAAAGGAGAAGTATGCATGGAAAGGAGAAGTATGCATGGAAAGGAGAAGTATGCATGGAAAGGAGAAGTATGCATGGAAAGGAGAAGTATGCATGGAAAGGAGAAGTATGCATGGAAAGGAGAAGTATGCATGGAAAGGAGAAGTATGCATGGAAAGGAGAAGTATGCATGGAAAGGAGAAGTATGCATGGAAAGGAGAAGTATGCATGGAAAGGAGAAGTATGCATGGAAAGGAGAAGTATGCATGGAAAGGAGAAGTATGCATGGAAAGGAGAAGTATGCATGGAAAGGAGACCTTTGTTTTTTGGTGGTGATTTTTCCAAAATGTGACATTTCTTTTCTGTTTTTTCTATTTTGTTCACTTTGTTTGTTAGTTTGTGAATAATGTTTCTAAATATTGAAATAATATGTTCTAATTGGTGAGAACACACCTTCCGTCATTTGAATTATATGTAATGTATTGTGTACGGGTACGTTATAAGCTATATGCTTGTTGTTACCCAGTTACCTCGTTATTGTTTATAATTTGACATTGTTGAATAAAAAAAACGTTTCAACCAAAGGAGACCAAGTAACGACAGAGACTAGATTTAAAACTCTAGTTTTCTCCATTTCTTTTAAACTTTTTAAAAAATCTTCATACTATATAGTTACAATCCAAATAAAACTAATACTTCAAATAGCAAAATGCACACGCGCAATACATGAAATACCCGTGCATACATGTTATATATAATATATACATGGATAGACAGATACACATATAAACACACACACACACACACACACACACACACACACACACACACACACACACACACACACACACACACACACACACACACACACACACACACACACACACACACACACACACTCTCTCTCTCTCTCTCTCTCTCTCTCTCTCTCTCCTTTAATTCATCCAAATACAGCACTACAAAGATACAAATAACAAGAAACATTTTCAGCACAGTGACCTCGGCAGACTTACGTGTCAATCTACATATTTGCCGACTATCAAACAAACAATAATAATAAAGGCCAAAAACAAAAACCCACCCACATATTAGGTAATACGTAAATATATATATATTTGTCTCAATTTCTTTCTTTCTTGCATCAGTTAGGCTGGTAGAAAACCAACTATCATCATATAATAAAAAGGCAAGGTTGTGTGTGTGTGTGTGTGTGTGTGTGTGTGTGTGTGTGTGTGTGTGTGTGTGTGTGTGTGTGTGTGTGTGTGTGTGTGTGTGTGTCTGTGTGTGTGTGTGTGTGTGTGTGTGTGTGTGTGAAGCACAAAACGGGCTTTATAACTCCGCCGTTTTTCGACCGAATCGCTTCAAATTTGCTGTGAGCCCTATGGCAACGGCAACCGAGGCGGCCGTGTCAGTTGCGTGGTTTGTGTTGGTGGGGGAGGGGGTGGGGTGGTGGGTAGAGCAGGATGAGAGAAGAAGATGGAAAGAAGGAGAGACACAAAAGTAATAATATAATATTTCGTGGACCCCCAAAAACTGCTGCTCAGCATTACCGGTACTTGGCATTACCGGTACTAGGCATTACTGGTGCTCGGTATTTCCGGTACTAGGCGTTGCGCTAGTGATTATAAATCACCAACGTTTTTCTTACTTTTTTCCTTCATTTTTCTTCTCTTCCCCCCCCCCCCCCCCCCCAGCCAAGTTACGGTTTGTTTTCTGTCTGTAGGGGATAAAAGTTACTAAAAAAGAAAGAAAAAAGAACCTACAAATTTTCAGTCATTAAATTCACTGAAATTCAAATATTACTCGTCACAGCCTGGGTACAAAATGACCAAGTCGAGCCCCGATCCAGCACCAAAACAACTTCTCCCTAAGGGCTTTCCACCGTGAGGACGTGAGGACGTAAGACCTCCACTCAACCAATCAACCAACCGCGTGGCTCCGACCAATTGGACTCTAATCTCATCTCATTCGTTCCGCGTGGCTTCATTCTGCCTCCCTCCTTGCATGCCGCAGCTCTTCATCCCAACCTTTTTCCCTGCAGCGCGAGACAGCAAGTGTCGGAATATCGCGACCCAATACTATGGATCGGGTGTTTTGGCTTTAAGAGTCTGTGAAACTCCTAACTTGCTCAAATCATATAATTGGTGTATCTAAATGCTGATTGGAAATGTTTGGAAAATGTTTATGTGCTGTTTATGTTCGGTCTCATAAATTTTAAATTGTATAATGGTACGGGCACGATATAAGCCGAAGGCTTGTTGCTGCCCTTTATTCTCATATTGATTATTTTGTTACGTTATAAGGAAGAAATAAAGAAGTTTAAACCAAGAGTCTGTGACTAATAGGACGTGAAGCTCACCATCTACCTAGAACGCCAAACGACCACCGCACCAGAACATCTTGTCCCTGAGGGCGGATCGCCATGAGGACGTAAAACTTACCATCATCTAGGCCCTAAAACTCCAAGTTTTTTTTGCCCCAGGCTGTGAGCAAACCCTTCTTTTTCTCCTCTTGCTGGTCTGTTAAGTCCTCTCGCGCACTTTTTGTCCTTATGTGCACATTAGTCTAAAATGACCCTGGTTCTGTTTTGTTGTTGTTGCATTTATGGCAAGTATTTATTTCATTACTCGCCATGTTACATTACCACACAAAATTTGAAGCCATTCTACCCACTGATTCATGAGATACAGCTCGGACATGAAGGAAGGAAATTTCGGTTTTGTGAGTCTCCCTTGGCGGAGGTTCGCACTGGCGGTTCAAAATTCAGGATGCGAATAGGTTGTGACATGCTGATCAAGACTATGGGAAACCATGGGCTTATTGTAGGTCATGGTATCCGCGAGAGGACAAATATACGCGAAAGGACTTAACATACGTGTGTCTAATCAATAGGCACCTGGTTGTTAGTATCTGGTGTTGTGGTTTTAAAGCCAACTTCATGCATTCTGACCCAGCTGGAGTGTGCTTGTTATCCACAAGGGGTGATAGGAAGACTGGTGGGGAAAAAAATCCTTTATCTGACGGCTTTACCAGGCACTGATTGGTTCCATAGTACCTAGCAGGTACAGAATTAACGTCTTGTCACATACCCATGGCGTTCAAGTGCTTCGACAGTCGGGATGATCCTTGGAGTCTTTTAGCCAGGCTACGTCAACAACAACAACAACAACAACAACAACAACAACAACAACAACAGCAACACATAGCCCAAGTAAAAGTATACATTCACACACACAGATACACACACACCCGCGCGCACGAGCTCGCACGCACACACACGCACACGCACGCACACACACGCACACACACCCCCCCCCCCCCCCCCACACATACACACACACACACACACATATGCACACACACACATACAAACACACAGGAGGTTCCTCTCAGAATTGTCACAGTAGATGAGGGAGGATTGGGGTCCCCCCCCCCCCCCCCACCCCCCATCTCTGTGCCAGTGCGGACAAGCTGACCAGACCCCTTCCCATGTTCTTCAGGACTGCCCTCTGTATGATGGGATGCGGCAACAGACCTGACCTGGAGGGACGGACCTCGGAACCAAACTCTGGGGGACGGCAGACGACCTTCACCCCTTCCTATGTTCTTCAGGACTGCCCTCTGTACGTCAGGATATGGAAACAGACCTGGCCTGGAGGGACGGACCTCGGAACCAAACTCTGGGGGACGGCAGACCACCTTCACCCCTTCCTATGTTCTTCAGGACTGCCCTCTGTACGTCAGGATGTGGAAACAGACCTGGCCTGGAGGGACGGACCTCGGAACCAAACTCTGGGGGACGGCAGACGACCTTCACCCCTTCCTATGTTCTTCAGGACTGCCCTCTGTACGTCAGGATATGGAAACAGACCTGGCCTGGAGGGACGGACCTCGGAACCAAACTCTGGGGGACGGCAGACCACCTTCACCCCTTCCCATGTTCTTCAGGACTGCCCTCTGTACGACAGGATGTGGAAACAGACCTGGCCTGGAGGGACGGACCTCGGAACCAAACTCTGGGGGACGGCAGACGACCTTCACCCCTTCCTATGTTCTTCAGGACTGCCCTCTGTACGTCAGGATATGGAAACAGACCTGGCCTGGAGGGACGGACCTCGGAACCAAACTCTGGGGGACGGCAGACGTCCTTCACCCCTTCCTATGTTCTTCAGGACTGCCCTCTGTACGTCAGGATATGGAAACAGACCTGGCCTGGAGGGACGGACCTCGGAACCAAACTCTGGGGGACGGCAGACCACCTTCACCCCTTCCTATGTTCTTCAGGACTGCCCTCTGTACGTCAGGATGCGGAAACAGACCTGGCCTGGAGGGACGGACCTCGGAACCAAACTCTGGGGGACGGCAGACCACCTTCACCCCTTCCTATGTTCTTCAGGACTGCCCTCTGTACGTCAGGATGTGGAAACAGACCTGGCCTGGAGGGACGGACCTCGGAACCAAACTCTGGGGGACGGCAGACGACCTTCACCCCTTCCTATGTTCTTCAGGACTGCGCCCTCTGTACGTCAGGATATGGAAACAGACCTGGCCTGGAGGGACGGACCTCGGAACCAAACTCTGGGGGACGGCAGACCACCTTCACCCCTTCCCATGTTCTTCAGGACTGCCCTCTGTACGTCAGGATGTGGAAACAGACCTGGCCTGGAGGGACGGACCTCGGAACCAAACTCTGGGGGACGGCAGACGTCCTTCACCCCTTCCTATGTTCTTCAGGACTGCCCTCTGTACGTCAGGATATGGAAACAGACCTGGCCTGGAGGGACGGACCTCGGAACCAAACTCTGGGGGACGGCAGACGTCCTTCACCCCTTCCTATGTTCTTCAGGACTGCCCTCTGTACGTCAGGATATGGAAACAGACCTGGCCTGGAGGGACGGACCTCGGAACCAAACTCTGGGGGACGGCAGACCACCTTCACCCCTTCCTATGTTCTTCAGGACTGCCCTCTGTACGTCAGGATATGGAAACAGACCTGGCCTGGAGGGACGGACCTCGGAACCAAACTCTGGGGGACGGCAGACCACCTTCACCCCTTCCTATGTTCTTCAGGACTGCCCTCTGTACGTCAGGATGTGGAAACAGACCTGGCCTGGAGGGACGGACCTCGGAACCAAACTCTGGGGGACGGCAGACCACCTTCACCCCTTCCTATGTTCTTCAGGACTGCCCTCTGTACGTCAGGATATGGAAACAGACCTGGCCTGGAGGGACGGACCTCGGAACCAAACTCTGAGGGACGGCAGACGACCTTCGCCGGAAATCCAGTTTTCGGCATCACTCGGTGTGAGGTTCTTCTTCTCTTCAGGGCCCATGGTCAGTATGTTGACCATTCTGGCTTGATGCGTAGCCTTTGTTGCGTAGCCATTGGTGGACTGGAATGCTGAAAAAGAAGATGATGACTAAAATCTCAATAGATGCAGATGTTCTAGCATAGTATGATCACTATGTGCTTCTTCCAGTACGTCGATGGCTTGTTCACGCGCAAACATACACACACACACACACACACACACACACACACACACACACACACACACACACACACACACACACACACACACACACACACACACACACACACACACACACACACACACGCACGCACGCGCACACAGAGAGAGAGAGAGAGAGAGAGAGAGAGAGAGAGAGAGAGAGAGAGAGAGAGAGAGAGAGAGAGAGAGAGAGAGAGAGAGAGAGAGAGAGAGAGAGAGAGAGAGACAGGCAGGCAGACAGACAGACAAACAAAGAGACAGACAATATCTGACAACCCCATCACAAAATGAAACAGACTATAATGTTGCATGTCAGAATGCCATAGACAAGCAGTCACAGAACCATCGTCGTCCAATTCTGGCACATTAGGACAAGCCATTAGCACGTCGTAGACTACTAGGCCTGGTGCCATTCAGTGAACGACTTTCGTCTCCTCATTATTAGGACTCTTTGTAGAACAATCCACTGAGCAAATTTAACCACGTCGACGACGACAACGACGACGATGATGAAGATGTTTCAGAAAAAGAAGAAGTAGTAGTATATTCATGAACTAACAACGAAATACAATGGCACCTCAGGTGTTGGTAAGTATTAAGTTAAATAGATAGTAGGGATTAATAAAAAATCCACCAATCTACTTTAACCATACTGTACCAACACCTGAAACAACTGCAGATTACCAAAGCGGAGGAGGGTAGATGCTTCAGTACCCCAACCCAACGCGTGAGAGCGAGACCTGGGCGCTTTTTCCCTTAGGGGGTTTAAAAAAGTGGTAATTCCACTAG
Source organism: Phymorhynchus buccinoides (assembly GCA_017654935.2). Lineage (NCBI taxonomy): Eukaryota > Metazoa > Mollusca > Gastropoda > Neogastropoda > Raphitomidae > Phymorhynchus > Phymorhynchus buccinoides. The sequence continues at coordinate 54,806,902 of CM065687.1, forward strand.
ACCCCCTTCCCAAAAAGCCCCGAGTAACCCCTTTTACTCCTTTAGCCTATATGCGGCTTTAGAAAGGGAAGGTAAAAGGCCTGCTCCAAATATTGCCCCAAAACATCATTGCAATGATATACCCACTAAAGTACCATAGGGGGAGTCGTTGGGAGCTTGCCTCCGTACTGACGGTCTAGACGGAGACGGCGGTCTGGGCAACAACTATCTTCCCGGGAGACCAAACTTTCCTGATAGAGAAAGCGTCGCCTTCGTTCCCGGCCTCGATGTCTCGGAGGTCGAGCTGAAGGAACCTCCAAAAGCTTAGAGAAGCTTAGTTCCGGAAAGGAGAAGCCCGAAGGCCCCGACCGGACAGAGAAAACGGTCCGAACCGTCGGGGCCGAGGACGGAACGAAAGATGGAGATGCGAACCAGAGGCGAGGGAACGCCGCCTAGCTGATTCTAAGCCCCGAATTCTGGTAGAAAGATCAAGGTGACCGAAGAGTACTCATCCGAGAACTCTATGACGCAGGCCAGGACGCTGAGAGCGTGAAGACCGCCGATCCTTCTGGCTGAAGCTACCAGAAAAAAACCGGTTCAGAGAGTGAGAAGCTTGAAGCTAATTGTAGCCAGGGGTTCACATAAAACTCTCAAGAAGGTAAGAATCAGAAACACGACCGACTGAGGGACTCGAGAAGTCCTGGCAGGAGCTTGGAGGAGGACCGCGTCCAAGAAGAGAGAGACAGGGGTGACGTACAGAAAAGCCATGGCCAAGGAAATCTATTGTGTGTGTGTGTTGTGTGTGTTCTGTGTGGGTATATCTGATTGCATGTGTATGAGTGTATGCGTGCGCAGGAGAGATTGTGTTCACTAGAGGGGGGGGGGGGGGGGAGGAGTGTGTGTGAGTATGTGTCTGTGAGTGTGAGTACACGTGAGTGCTTTGTGTATGTGAGTGCGCGTGTGTGTATGTGTGTGCGTGCGTGTGCGCGTGTTTGTACAAGTGTATGCTTGAGTAAGTTTGTGTGCGCTTCAGTGAGAATGTGTTTTCTGTGTGTTTGATGAAATGTGTGTGGGT
>CM065687.1:54830455-54837955 GCA_017654935.2 Phymorhynchus buccinoides
TGAGGACGACCTTGAAATTCACTGAGATGAAATTAGAGAGTTGAATTAGAAAGGTCAGCGTAACTCGGGCAGAACGAGTTCGGGCAAATTAGTAGTCCAGTATTGGCCACTGCAAGTAAGGTTATTAGCGCCCTTGACGGCAAGAGTTAAGCCCTTGTTGATCAGTATCCAAAAGGGCATTCACTCTTGCAAAAGGCAGCCATTAAGTGGCCTCAAGTAGAGTAATTGCCTTTCTTACCATACATAAAGCTGTATTTTAGGAACCTTTTTTTTTTAGCTAATAACCTTTTTGGAATACTAACCCTATCCCTAACCCTAGCCCTAAGCCTAACCCTACCCCCCACCCTATAAGACGGGAAAACGCAACGAACCACAACTGTGACAAATCGCGGTGTACTGCAGTACATAGTGGGGGGTAGGGTTAGGTTTAGGGCTAGGGTTAGGGATAGGGTTAGTATTCCAAAAAGGTTATTAGCTAAAAATGTTCCTAAAATACAGCTTTATGTATGGTAAGAAAGGCAAAAACGGAAAAATACAATTAACCGAGAAATGCAGGGGGGGGGGGGGGGGGGGGCACATCTTTACCTTTACCGAACGAACACTCGTGGCAAATGCCCTATTGGATAGCCGTATAATCGAAGTTGGATGTATGGATCACGGTCTTTATACTGTGTTACGTTCATCACCATCAAACAGTCACTGACTACAGAATTAAAGAAAGCAGCGACTAAAAGGAAGCGCACAACACTGGACGAAATATCTCTGGATCGCACGCTTTAGAAAAAGAAAAAAAAAGAGGTCACTAGAGCATGACCCAGTTTTTCGGAGGGAGAATAATTTCTTTTGTTTGAATGCATAGGGGAAGACGGGGTAAAAAGCGCATGGGCGGGTAAGAAGCCCACCCCAATTATCTCATGAAATAAAGAAAATTTCAGTCAAATTTGCCCATGAGACGAATGCTAGACATTAACACTCGTCTCATGGGCAAAATGAGACTGAAATTTGCTTCATTTCATGAGATAATTGCGGTGGGCGTCTTACCCGCCCATGCGCTTTTTACCCCGTCTTCCCCTACTTCCTCGCGGGCTTCCACCTTGTCGTGGTGGGGGAGCTTTAAACTAAGCACGAGTAGCCCCTCATCTCCATTCTTCTTTTAAATCTACCCGTTTTTAACAAAATCCAAAAGATATCATAAATGTCCCACATGACCCTTAGTCGATTAGGAGGACGCTAAAGCAAATCAAACAAGTGCAACGCCGAGCGGCTGCAAAGTCCCCTCGCAGCATCGCCGAGCTACTCCGAAATCGGAATGTGTCGGCTGTACACATACATAAACACGCATCAAAACAGCACGTAACTACATAAAAACGCATCAAAACAGCACGTAACTGAATAGTTTTTTTATATATAGCCTTGGGGTTCGGACCCGTGATTTGAGCGCGCGCGATCATGCGCACACGAGCGCACAGAAAAATTCATGACAACTGTGTTATAGACCATTCATCAAGAAATGTTGTGAAAAAACTGCATTGAAATACATGCAAAACTTCGCGAAATATTAGCGATTAATGTGTTTTGGGGGTTGAACCTCGTAACTGGCGCGACCTTGACCTTAATCATTAAGTTAATGTAAAACTAAATACATCAGTGGATAGCTTGCATCTTGGCAAACTAGTATACCAAATTTGATGATGATAGACTGAATAGTTTTTGAGAAAAACGGACGAATAGCCGGACGGACGGACGGACGGAGGCACGCCGGACGGACGCCGGACGGACCAGACCAAAAACAATAGTTCCCGAACCTTCGGCTCGGGGACTAACAAACCAAGAAACGCAGCCATGTTCAGAAAGGCGATGTAACATCGTACCTATTGATTGTGGACGTAGCCCACTGGACAGGCATTGTAGCCTACAGTCAACGCACCTTTGACAGTGAATGAAATGTGGAAGGAACAACCTTTAAAGACCCCCCACGTCACGTTTCACATTCCCTTTTATGCTAGGAACATTTCTTAAGATTTCTTACCAACCTGCCATAAGAGGGAAAACGCGTGAAAAACCGTGATTTTGACTCTTGACGTGGTGTGTCTTTAAGGAGTAAGAAGTTTAGACATTTTCGCTTCCGACTTCCATTATTGTTCTACAATTGTTTTCGATAATTATGAACATAAATTACGATAAGTTCAAAGTAATGGCTTATTGCGGGTTTTTTTTTCTTTTTTACTGTTTTTTTTTTATAGTATACTATATTACTAGGTGACCTGCTAGGGGAAGACGGGGGTAAAAAGCGCATGGGCGGGTAAGAAGCCCACCCCAATTATCTCATGAAATAAAGAAAATGTCAGTCAAATTTGCCCATGAGACGAATGCTAGACATTAACGCTCGTCTCATGGGCAAAATGAGACTGAAATTTGCTTCATTTCATGAGATAATTGGGGTGGGCTTCTTACCCGCCCATGCGCTTTTTACCCCATCTTCCCCTATATCAATTGAAGTCGCTTCTAGCTATATGTAGTGGGTATATATATAGTTTATAGTGGTCTACTTGTGTTTCGGGATGTAAGGGATATTGCTGTCATCAGAGTTTGTGTGTCAATGGTGTGTGTGTGTGTGTGTGTGTGTGTGTGTGTGTGTGTGTGTGTGTGTGTGTGTGTGTGTGTGTGTGTGTATGTGTGTTTGTGTGTGTGTGTGTGTGTGTATGCATATGTATGTGTGTGTGTGTGTGCGTGCGTGCGCGTGCGTGCGCGTGCGTGTGTGTGTGTGTGTGTGTGTGTGTGTGTGTGTGTGAAAGGAAAAAAGGGGTTGAGAGAGAGTGAGAGAGACACACACATAAACAGAGACAGGCATGCACAGAGACAGAGACAGACATGCACAGAGACAGAGACAGACATACACACAGATAGGCAGACAGATAGATAGAGTCAGAGACAGACATGCATAGAGACAGGCAGACAGACAGACAGACGGAATCAGAGACAGACAAAAGTCACTCTTTTTAGCTGGAGCGCATATCTATATCAACTTTATGATATCGACGTACATGACTGTACATAGCTAAAAGGCTGATAAGGAATTCTGGTTTATCAAAGCCAAAGTTTCTTCTATTACGGATCAGCAATCAAAACAGAGAAAATCCCCCCTCCCTGTACTAGCCCTGATATCACAATCAGATAGTAGCCAACACAAGCAAGACGCCAACATCGCCACAGGCAACGCAAACAAAGACGAGCCCTGTAGCCTTACCCACTCCAGCACCCCCCCCCCCCCTCCCTGTCCATTACCATCTCCCCCCCCTCCCCACATACACACACACACACACACGTCCCCCCCCCCCCCCCCCCCTTCCTCCGGTTCACTTCACCTCTATCTTTATCTTTCCACCTCAACTCCGCTCATAAGCTGAAGCTTGATTTTCTCCTGTTTTCTGTCTGTAGTATTATCAGTGTGCAATCAAAATAAGAAAAAAAAAACCAACAACAATATAGTTGTAATCCTTTAATCCTTCAGATGATCTATTAATACTTTCGGATTTAAAAAAGAAAAAGAAAAAAGATATCGCAGCTTGCACTGATTTTGCTTTTGGAATTTACACTAAGGTTTCAAACTGAGTTTGCACAAAACACATTGCTATGCAGTTTACAGAGAACTCTCTCTCTCTCTCTCTCTCTCTCTCTCTCTCTCTCTCTCTCTCTCTCTCTCTCTCTCTCTCTCTCTCTCTCTCTCTCTCTCTCTCTCTCTCTCTCTCTCTCTCTCTCTCTCTCTCTCTCTCTCTCTCTCTCTCTCTCTCTCTCTCTCTCTCTCTCTCTCTCTCTCTCTCTCTCTCTCTCTCTCTCTCTCTCTGTGTCAGTGCGCACACATGTGTATTTCTCTGTCTGTCTCTCTCTCTCTCTGTGTCTCTCTCTCTCTCTCTCTCTCTCTCTCTCTCTCTCTCTCTCTCTCTCTCTCTCTCTCTCTCTCTCTCTCTCCTCTCTCTCTCTCTCTCTCTGTGTGTCAGTGCACGCGTCACAGTGTGCACACACTTGACCAACAGAAGCTATATTATACTGAACCTTGAAGAGAAAACTTAGTGCTTGACTACAATAACACCTAGGCCTATATGGAATACACTATTGGCCACCGCAAGTAGGGTTATTAACGCCCTTGACGGCAAGAGTTAAGCCCTTGTTGATCAGTATCCAAAAGGGCATTCACTCTTGCAAAAGCAGCCATTAAGTGGCCTCAAATATGGGTTTTGGCGAGAATTATTCCCTTGTTTGGTCAGTACTCAACCATCTTCCCCCACCCACCAAGGCCAGGGCATTCACTCTGGCAAAAGGTGTTCTTTGCAGTGGCCAATAGGGCACCCTCTGATATCTGGCAGTCATGGTCGGAGACGACTGCCTGGCACACAAAGGGAACTAGACAAGATGGCAAGAGACACGAAACAACCAACCACCGGAGCATATTATGACGCTTTAGGGGGTAATTGAAACGTTGGTGTATGGCCAATGGACCCTCTCTCTCTCTCTCTCTCTCTCTCTCTCTCTCTCTCTCTCTCTCTCTCTCTCTCTCTCTCTCTCTCTCTCTCTCTCTCTCTCTCTGGCACCTTAATTGCAGGTAGCTGCCATGAACCATGTTATGAAGCTGATTAACCCTTTCACCGCCATCCATATTTCAGCCCAAAATGTCCATTAAATTTACCTGTGTATAGAACAAAATCCATCTGCAGTATTGGGGGTTCTTCTGTGAAATATATAAAATAAGGTCTATCCTTACTTCCCAAAACTAAGACAATAGGGTCTTTGGACCCCAATTTGATGCCTTTTAGTGACATATGTGTTAAATCACTGTGGTGCTAAAATGCAACATTGGCGGTGAAAGGGTTAAGCCATTTAACTTTCTGCTTTTCACAGAGCTTCAGACTTGAGTCAAGGACTGAGTTTACAAGCTACCCCCTCCCCCTTCCCCTAAGCACACACGCTCGCGCGCGCACACACAAACGCACACAAACACACCATAGAAATGGTGGGAAAGAGGGCAGTTCTTAATGTTTTGATAAAGTCGCTTGTATCGACCCTATGTCCAACTTCTTGCGAAGCATGATTTGTTGTCCATTTTTCCTTAGTTTTGTTTCCATTTTCAATGCATGCAAATGTGTTTCCTTGCTTGTATTGTGCTTATACACTGTCATTTCTCCTAACGTGACAATACAGTATTTTTGACTTTGACTTTCTTCTTCTTCTTCTTCTTCTTCGATCGCTCAGACAGTTTCCTGTCAATTATGAGCGCAGATGCGTCCTGCTGCCGTTATGCACCTAACTAAGAAACAGTTAGGCCCAGCAAGTCCGACTTTGGCTGGAGGAACTCTTTTTGAAATTTGTTTCGTGAAAAACGGCAGGAGAATGGACCCGGTAAGGCAGAAAGATAGTAGATGACAGTAGTAAGCAAAGGTAAAAAGGCAGGCTAAAAAATAGTGACGAATGAGTGGAAGTTACAAGCACAGAACTTCCAGAAGGTGGGGGAACTGTTTAGACAAAAGATCCCCCCCCCCGGTATCCCCACGGGGGGACTTTGACTTTGACTTGACTTGACACATAGTTGGTGGCATACAACAAGGCCTACTCGTAAAGCCTTACTTCTTGTGCCTGTACGGGCCAGCGCTCGTTCAACCTTTGTTTCGTAACATCGACCCTCTCCCTTCACCTTTCACCCCCCCCCCCCACCCTCTATCCCCCCCCCCCCTCTCGGACATCTTCCGTGGTTCTCATCTTCCTTCTCCTCATCACTTTCCTCCCTCCCACCTCTAAAGTTACCCAACCAGAATAATAAAACAAAAAACGCCCCCACCCCCACCCCACCCCACCTTGGCTTGAATGCATGAACTTAGCTTAATGGATAGACGGGGACTATATTTATACCACAGCAGTCCTTGGAGATTTCAACTCGCAAGCTTATGCTAGGCTCAGCTCTTAGCTTTCGTCTTACTTTGGTGTTAGTTTTTCTTGTATTTGGTATATTCTAGTCACAGAGACTTATCTCTGTGAAATTCGGGCTGCTCTCCCCCGGAGAGCGCGTCACCGCAAGTGCAGCGCCTACCCAATATTTTATTGGGGGGGGGGGCACAGGGTGAGGAGGGGGTGTGGGCACACTTGGAAAACCTAGCTATCAATTTGGCCATACCAGGCAGCGGGATTTCTCCCTGCTCTTACCGACTTTCAACTGCCGTGGGATTTTTACGTGCGTAAAGCGCACGGGTCAGACCAGCTTTAAGTCATAAGTCATAACTCATAAGTTTCTTTATTGTCCATTGGCATTGTACAACGCACATGGAAACTTGTCTTCCACCGTGTAAAATAAAATGAGATATATATCAAAATCAAAATATTAAATAAAAATATGAAACATAAATTTACATTAAAACAAATACTATGTAACTCTCACACCACACCCAATCATTCATCCGCTCTCCGCTATCTTGCTCACTCATCATGCAACCCACCACCACTTCCGCCTTCATTTTTAACCCTACCTTTTGTTTTTTCCTTCCTTTCCTCCTATTTTCTTTGTTCCTTTTCTCTTTTCCCCCCTTTGTTCTGCTAAAGGTCTGTGATAATAGCCCACTCTTAATATGACTTACAGCTCACTGTGTTGTCATGGGGAAATAGAAATATCTTGTGAATAGTTTTAACGTGTACAGAGACCTTTAACGCTTTCGCCGCCAAAGTAACATTTTAGCACTACAGTGATTTAACACCTATGTCACTAAAAGGCATCAAATTGGGGTCTAGGGGAAGACGGGGTAAAAAGCGCATGGGCGGGTAAGAAGCCCACCCCAATTATCTCATGAAATAAAGAAGATTTCAGTCAAATTTGCCCATGAGACGAATGCTAAACATTAACGCTCGTCTCATGGGCAAAATGAGACTGAAATTTGCTTCATTTCATGAGATAATTGGGGTGGGCTTCTTACCCGCCCATGCGCTTTTTACCCCGTCTTCCCCTATTATTGAAACATCCTATTGTCTTAGTTTTTGGGAAGTAAGGATAGACCTTATTTCATATAACAGAAGAATCCCCAAATACTGCAGATGGATTTTGTTTTCTACCCAGGTGAAAATGTATGGACAATTTTGGCTGAAATGTGGCTGGCGGTGAAAGGGTTAAGCATTTAGCTTTGCCAAATCCATGCCTTCATATTAGCGGAAAAAAAGTCGATAAAAAGATTTTCCTCACAAGCCAAGTAAGAACTTCAGATTGTGTACTGGTTATTTGGACAAAGCCAAAAGGTACTGTGGCAAAAAGAACAAGTGCAACGCCGAAGGCTGCAAGGTCCCCTCGCAGCATCGCCGAGCTACTCCGAAATCGGAATGTGTCCGCTGTACACATACATAAAAATGCATCAAAACAGCACGTAAGTACATAAAAACGCATCAAAACAGCACGTAACTGAATAGTTTTTTTTATATATAGCCTTGGGGTTCGGACCCGTGATTTGAGCGCGCGCGATCATGCGCACA
>CM065687.1:54842955-54855455 GCA_017654935.2 Phymorhynchus buccinoides
TTTCTGGAACCACCCCCACCCCTTTTCCCCAAGCATGTAGGTAAAAAGTAAGAAAATGGCTTTAAAAAAAAAAATCACTAAATTGCAAAATTTCCCCCACAAGGCCACTACACCTTAAAACCAGGATCTATGCTGCTCTCTGTACTCCCCGCGGAAACCTCCCTTACGAGTCATTTGGTCCGCCCCTGGTCCTTGACTTGTTTCTGTCTTTCTGTGTGTATATTTCTTTGTTACCAGCCGCGAACGAAGAGAGCGAAGCTGGTAATGTTTTCATAGCTTTCTGTGGGTATGTGTGTATGTATGTATGTATGTATGTATGTATGTATGTATGTATGTATGTATGTATGTATGTATGTATGTATGTATGTATGTATGTATGTATGTATGTATGTATGTATGTATGTATGTATGCATGCATGTATGTATGTATGTATGTATGTATGTATGTATGTATGTATGTATGTATGTATGTATGTATGTATGTATGTATGTATGTATGTATGTATGTATGTATGTATGTATGTATGTATGTATGTATGTATGTATGTATGTATGTATGTATGTATGTATGTATGTATGTATGTATGTATGTATGTATGTATGTATGTATGTATGTATGTATGTATGTATGTATGTATGTATGTATGTATGTATGTATGTATGTATGTATGTATGTATGCATGTATGTATGTATGTATGTATGTATGTATGTATGTATGTATGTATGTATGTATGTAATGTATGTATGTATGTATGTATTGTGTATGCATGTATGTATGTATGTAACTATGTATGTATGTATGTGTGTATGCATGTATGTATGTATGTATGTATGTATGTATGTATGTATGTATGTATGTATGTATGTATGTATGTATGTATGTATGTATGTATGTATGTATGTATGTATGTATGTATGTATGTATGCATTGCATGCATGTATGTATGTAACTATCTATGTATCTAGCTATGTATGTATGTATGTATCTATGTATGTATCTATGTATGTAATCACGATAGCGTCTGAACGGAAGAACCTAGGACGATAGTACTTTGTCGGAAGATGGAAAACTAACTGCTGGTGCGCAATTTCGAATACGGAGTTAATCGACGTTGTCATGTATTTTTAAGGAATGGGGACTATTTTGTTTTACGTCTTCTCGACCTAAGTCATATGAAACACTAGCGCTTCATGCGTCAACTCCGCCCCCTTACAGCTAAACACTCCCCTTCGCTGCTTCGACTCAGTGCTTCCGACTCCGCCCCCTTACAGCTAAGTACACCCCCCTCGCTGCTTCGACTCAGCGCTTCGCGCTTCGAGTTCTTGAGCTTCGCACACGGATCGACTTCTTGCGCTTCGCGCTTCAGGCTTTGACTTTTGACTCCACCCCATTGAGCTTGGCGATGCTTTTGACCCCTTGGTGGAGGTTTCCGAAAAGTAAGGACGGCATGACCTTCCGAGGGTGCCAAGGATGCTTGATACCAAATTTGGTGTCGATCGGTTGAGAACTGTAGCCGTGTATAAGGGACACACTACACACACACACACACACACACACAACACACAACACACACACACACACACAGATTTCGAAAATATATATAAGATTACTTTAATTTTAAGGAATATTTTAATGTTTGTTTTTAATAGGCCAAAGAGAGGGCTGGTCATTTAGCCAGGCCTAAGCTGTTGGTCAGATCACGTGACCACGTGACTGAGTCATGCTTGACCAGCAGTGACGCCTGCTGACCAATTGCATCATTAAGCCCTTTGTCAGGAGTTGGCTTGGTGTGAATGGAGTGGTTGACTTGGTTTTCTCACTCACTAAATTTGTCAGTTGAGGGTTAAGGGTTGTCCCCCCCCCCCTCTCTCTCTCTCTCTCTCTCTCTCTCTCTCTCTCTCTCTCTCTCTCTCTCTCTCTCTCTCTCTCTCTCTCTCTCTCTCTCTCTCTCTCTCTCTCTCTCGTCAATTATAATAGGTTTGATTTTGTTATTGATGTGTTACAATATATGGATGTATTTTGCATGCTTTGTCTGTGCTTGTTTTCGTTTTCCATTTTTCTACTTTTATATATGTATTTTGTCCAGAGGGCTGGATGTAAAAAAGCATGTTATTGCTTACTCTATTCCCCTCTATAAATAAAATTAATTCATTCATTCTCTCTCTCTCTCTCTCTCTCTCTCTCTCTCTCTCTCTCTCTCTCTCTCTCTCTCTCTCTCTCTCTCTCTCTCTCTCTCTCTCTCTCTCTCTCTCTCTCTCTCTCTCACCCTTGTGAAATAAAGGTTCGTTATCTCATTCAGCCGCAATAGTAAATCACTGCAGCCGAAAATGCAGCCGCGCGGCTGGTGATCTAACGTCTTAACGCTCTAGTTTTCCTCTCTCTCTCTTTCTCTTACTTTTTTTGTTTTGTCTTTCTATTTTTCTCCATGACTTCGTCATTCCTTTGGATTGTCTCCCATGTGGGTTGTTTTTTATGAACAAAATCAGTCAACTGAAGTTGTCCGGCAAAAACTGACTCCTCGTATTTAGTTCGGTTTATTTCACGCTTTTCTTTTCCTCCTGTTATTTTGTCCACATCTTATTTGCATCAAATATATTCTAAAGGGGAAGATAAGCATCCGGTCTCTTTTCCCTATATGAGTAGTGAGGACAGAAACATTGGTTATGTCCCTTTTAAACAGGACACATTTTCACGTCGATAGGCCAGTTGAATGAGAGACTTAGTGGGATTTTTTTCACGCCAGAGGGCATGACGCTCGTGTGGGGCTAATCCTCTCTATATTCTTAGTTGGGGATAAAGAAAATGAGAGAGAGAGTGAGTAGTCCTACCATCTCTCTCTCTCTCTTACTACGCCCAACTAAGAAAATCGCGTGATAAGCCCCTAGTGCATTGACTGCCCTCTGGCGTGAAAAATATCGCCACAAGTCGACCATTCTCCGTTCAAATTCCAGTCTGAGTTTTTGGATAGCCATCACTGTGAATGGTGTACTGTCGACACTAACGAGCCGAGCTCTTAAGTAGTCCATCTTACCCTTTTAGAATATCTTTGTTTGCACTCCGTTGTTTTCTCAGTTTCTTTCCTCTTTGTTCTTGTCTCTCTGTGTATGTTTCTCTGTTTTCCTCCATTTTCTTCCTTCTCTCTTTCTCAACTGAATGTCTTTGTTATTTCTTCATGGCTTTGTCATTCCTTTGGGTATCTTCTATATACTCGTCATTCTTAGTAGTTGCTGTTTGTTGTTGTTGTTCCCTGGCTTAGCGACTCCAGGGATCATCCCAACAGCCAGAGCACTTGAACAATTCAGTACAAATGCACCAGCTAGGGATGCGAACATTACGTGTGTGACCGTTTTTTTATTACCCCGCCATGTGGGCAGCCACACTCCGTCTTCGGGGGATTTGATACTGATGATGTTATGCTGGGAGCTCGTCATGGCTTAAGACAATCCCCGCACAACCATTCAGGGCATAACAACATTTTGATGTAGCCTTGGCGTTCTAGCTTATGTCAACTGGTCTGACACAGCCTCATACCAAGGCAAATTCTTAGTAGTAAATCTGTTTAACGTCCTCCGGTCTGGAACAGACACATATATATGGGACATTAGTAGATGTAAAAGATGGTGGGAACGATCCTGGAGGCAATGCCCGGAGGCAGTACAACACCAGTAAAGTCCTGAATTTTTTTTAGCAATACAGATACGGTCATTTCTTTTCACTTTGCTCTGTTGCGAGCTCCGGCTCTCGTTTCAAGTCAAGTCAAGTCAAGTCAAGTCACGTCAAGTACACTTTATTATCTCAGCAGAGAAATTACATTCAGGTGCAACATCAAATCATTTAAAAACATATCACAAAACAATCGCAGAAAGCAGGATAACATTAAGTAGACACATGGGATTAAATTAGGAACATATTTAAAGCAATCAACAGAAGCATAATAACATAGGTCTAATATTAAGATCTAGTAATATACATTTTCTTTTCCCCCCCCCCCCCTCACTCTATCGGCCCAAAGTACATTCAGTTTCTGGATAAGGCCGTGTACACATACAAGCGGATGTTCCGCGCGGAAGCCCGCGCGCAATCCGTAAATAAGTTAAAGAAAGAAAGGAAGAAAATATACGCACGTGTCCGAATTTTCCCCTAATCCGTATATATTTGTTTCCTTCTTTCTTTTACTTACTGATTATTTCCGCGCGGAAAGTCCGGATGTACTGTGTACCAGGCCTTATGTATCAGGTACATTATAGTCACAGAGGCGTCTCTGTGAAATTCGGGTTGCCACACGTCCGCTAAAATCGCACGACTGTACGATACGATTCGATCACGTGATCTCGAAGAATAAATGTGAATCGCGCTTCGAGACCACGTGATCGAATCGTATCGTACAGTCGTGCGGGATTAGTGGACGTGTGGCTGGTGTCCCTTTCGTGTTGATTGAATATCAGACAACCCCGCAGAAATCTCTTTTGCTTTAAACTTCACAAAGCTCATGTGGCTGACTGGGTTCTGTGGTTGTTGTTGTTTTCGTTCCCCAGCTTTAAACACTCTGGGGGCACACCCAGTGCCATGTGAACATTTCGCATAATGGCCTCGGGTAAGAAGATTACGTTTATGGCTGCTTTTAACCCTTCCACCGCCAAAGTCGCATTATAGCACCAGAGTGATTCAACGCCTATGTCACTAAAAGGCATCAAACCGGGGTCTATTATCCAAAGACCCTATTGTCTTAGTTTTGGGAAGTAAGGGTAGACCTTATTTTATATGTCACAGAAGAATCCCCAATACTGCAGATGAATTTTGTTCTCTATCCAGGTACATTTAATGGAAAACTTTGGTTGAAAATCTGGCCGCTCTTCTCTGAACAGCTTCGATCTTCTTTGCTTAAAAGTATTAGCCTAAGTAATGAACTGCTACTTTTTTTTCATGGGGTATATAAATTTGAATAATTTGAATTCAAAGTTTTAGCTCATTTTTTTCATTTTTATAAAACGATCTTTATTCAAAACAACATGTTACAAAGTTTACACATGCACACACAAGCAGAACAAGCCATCATCAAAAGACCACGCTCTCGCATTCATGCTCCTCAACCACCCCAGTCCTGAAAAACAGACATTGTAAAGTGCGAAGAATGGGGGGAAGAAGAAAAAAAGAAGCACACACACACCTAGTAGGGGAAGACGGGGTAAAAAGCGCATGGGCGGGTAAGAAGCCCACCCCAATTATCTCATGAAATAAAGAAAATTTCAGTAATTTGCCCATGAGACGAATGCTAGACATTAACGCTCGTCTCATGGGCAAAATGAGGCTGAAATTTGTTTCATTTCATGAGATAATTGGGGTGGGCTTCTTACCCGCCCATGCGCTTTTTACCCCGTCTTCCCCTAATGATAAAAATGCCAATAAAATGTAACACACACGCGCACACACGGAGTTGCACATCCTCGGTACATGTAGGCTACACAACATGTGTACACTCCCTCACTCGCTCTTTCGCAATCTCATCATCAGATCGTCAGTGAGCTACAATATGAAATACAAACTAGTCTTGTATTTCAAATGTTTAGCTCAGTATGGTTGGCGGTGAACGGGTTAAAGGGCCCCGCCACATGGGCAGCCATACTCCGACTTCAGGGGAGACTGGGATTTAAAATTGGTATTGATGTGTGTGTCTTTCCTGATGGAGGTTTGCACTGTATTACTATTTCAATGATAATGGCGATAAACTTTCACGTACTAAGGACTATTTTCTTGCGCAATATTTATTTGATCAGTAATTGATTGCCCATAGAGGATTCTTTTTAAAATACTAAAATCCCAAATTATTGACACGAGAGTCGCTAATAATTATCTGGTTACTTTATGCGCAATTTGTGGACATGGAATTCTTGTTTGAGTTACGGAGTTCTGAATCTGATATGGTTTAGAATCAAAACAAATCTAAGCTTGTGTGATGATGTTATCTGGCTGTTTAGATGAAGCTGACACTTTTGACGCGTTGCACTCTTTGATTGGCAGTGTAGGGCACGTGCAAAAACAAACACACACGTGCGCGCGCGCGAGTGTGTGTGTGTGTTCCAATGTATGTGATTACGTGCATGTGTGCATGTGTACGTGTACGTGTGTGTGCGCGCGCGCGTGTGTGTGTGTGTGTGTGTGTGTGTGTGTGTGTGTGTGCTGTGTGTATGTTTCACGTGTATGTGTGTGTGTGTGTGTGTGTGTGTGTGTGTGTGTGTGTGTGTGTGTGTGTGTGTGTGTGTGTGTGTGTGTGTGTGTGTGTGTGTGTGTGCGTGTGTGTGCGTGTGCGTGCGCGCGTGCGCGCGCGCGCGTGTGTGTGTGTGTGTGCATACACTCGCGCGCGCCCACGCCTGCGTGAGGCATTCATACACACATTTTAAAACAATATGACGGAATACACAAGTCTGTTTTGACATTATTGACAAAAATATTGCCACCCTGTTCTATAACAGAGAGAGAGTTTGTTGACCCGAAGGCGAGACAAAGAGTTGTATGTATTATTTACAATGTGACATTCTTTCTAGGCAGCTGAAAGATACACATAACAACTATACACCTAATCCCCCGAAGACGGAGTGTGGCTGCCCACGTGGCGGGGTAATCAAAAACGTTCTCATCCGTAGCTGATGCACTTGTACCACAGTGTTCAAGTGCTTCCGTTGTTGGGGTGATCCCTGGAGTCCTTTAGCCAGGGTAAGCAAACAACTACACACCTAGAACTAAAATCAGAACATGTGATACGCCATGCCAGTATCAACAAAAACTTAATGGCAAGCCACACAACTGTACTCTCAGAACATCACAATGATGAGACAAGTGGACCAAGCAAGAGAACGGGCGAGCTTTACTTGCAAATCCTGCGCCTTCCCTCCGGAAGACGGAGTGTGACTGCCCACGTGGCGGGGTAATAATTTTTTTACAAAAATGGTCACATGCACACGTAATGTTTTCTCATCTGTAGCTGATGAACTTGTGCCACAGTGTTCAAGTGCTTCCGTTGTTGGGATGATCCCTGGAGTCTTTTAGCCAGGATAAGCCAACAACAACAATCTGCGAGTGCGAAGAGCTGAGGTAACCGTTTTGTGACTATGATGTCCCTCTATTAGTATAGGGACAAAAGGTGTTGATAAGAGAGAGAGAGAGAGAGAGAGAGAGAGAGAGAGAGAGAGAGAGAGAGAGAGAGAGAGAGAGAGAGAGAGAGACTGATAGACGGGCGGACAGGCAATAGAGACAGCCACTCTGTCTCTGTCTGTCTGTCTCTGTCCCTCTCTCTCTCTCTCTCTCTCTCTCTCTCTCTCTCTCTCTCTCTCTCTTATCAACACCTTTTGTCCCTATACTACACACACTATTCAGCCCCATCTGTTGGTGGAGAGACTGCTGTCGTGCCGGGTCAATCCAGTTCTCATCCGCTGGATCTTCAGTTTTCTGACCCAAAGGACTCAGCAAGTTCGAGTCGGCCGCAGGCTGTCAGACGTTGTGTCCACCAACACTGGAGCCCCACAGGGATGTGTACTGTCCCCTGCTCTCTTCACTATATATACAGCGGATTGCAGGAGTGAGGGAGAAGATGAGCTTCTCATCAAGTTCGCGGACGACACATCCCTGTCGGGCCTCATCCAGAAAGACGACACATCCTACCGGAGAGCTGTTGATGAGCTGGTGTCCTGGTGCGACAATAACTTTCTTCACCTCAATATCTCCAAAACCAAAGAACTGGTCGTGGACTTCAGGAAGTCATCAGAGAATGCGGACCCCCTTGTCATCAAGGGACAGCCTGTGGACATCGTCGAGTCCTATAAATACCTCGGCTCCATCTGTGACGAGGTAATGGGTTAAAAGGCTAAGTCTCTAGGGAAGACTTTAGATAATTTGCCTTTAGCCCACTTCTCTAGGGTATGGGAGATGAGCAACTTTCCCGGCCCCTTTTCATCTAATAAATTTATATTTGTGCCCGGGTTCTGGCTCGTCAGATGGTTGTAAGAAATACAAGTGGTTGAATTGCTCTAAATGGCAGACAGAGAGAAGTAAGGTTTTACATGAAATTACAAGACTCCCACTCTCATCAGTCTGACCAAAGGGTTCAGGATTATTTGACACTTGTATTTTATTTACTCCCAAAATCTGCATAAGATTATGCAACAATAATAATAAAGCAGCTCAATGGCGCCAAAACAAAATATGGTTAAAACACAATGAAATCCGAAAGGATTCACAAGACTTTTGTCTTTCTATAAGGTTCGCCCCATGCCGGAAGGGTTACTAATTATCTTCGGTGTCCGTAGGAAAGTTCAAATGATTGGCGCAGTCAGGTAGACTTAGCTGTTTGAAGTTCTGGGCTTGCTCGTCAGGTGAGAGTAGCTCCCAGTCGTTCCTATTACGGCTTCGCGGGATGGCACGGTTCAAGCGTGGTCTCCTCGCGGATTCTGGGTGCAGGTTGTCTTGGCGACGGACCCGTCTTGGTGCTTGGTGGAGTCCGGGGTAAGCATCCGGCCCACGATGCCCTGCTGATAATCACAGGAGAAGGTGGATGTAGATCTCTATGGCTTAGAGACAAGGGGCTTCAGTCGGCAGGGAATTAGTGAATCCCAACCGGCTAGAAGGCTTCCCTTGTACAATAGCACTACATGTAGTTAATAAATAAACTGAATTTCAGTTAACAAACTGAGATCAGTAAAACATAAAAGGTGATCAAGACAACATCACTCTCCATCCAACACCTGGAAAGGAATGGTATCATAAAGTGCAAGATTGCGGCCCATAGGTTTCCTACTAAAAATAGACAAAAGGGTTAGTAGGCATAAACTCCGGTTCTGGTACCAAAAGTGTTCAAGTCAAAAACACACACACACACAAATAATCAGTGCACATAAATAGAATAGAATGTTTACCACTTCTTTTCTATAACATATCTATCTACTCCTTATTCATCATTGAACATAGGATCTAGATCAAAACTAGAGTCAAACAAACCAGATCTCAATCACCTGCCATCAATAATACTTACTAGTGGGCTTATGATGACTGGTTGTGAGTGTTGCTCTAGCTACGTTTCAGCATCTTGTGTGACAACTTTTTCTCACCACTCCAATTATAGCCTTCACTTTCAAACAATGAAAGCCTGCTATTGGTGGATTACAGTCCATACGTCACAATTTTGCTGTTCTAAATGTACTGAACAATCACGCGCCTATTACATCCTTATCACGTGCCGACATTCAAATCTTTCTCGTGCTCAGAAAGGAAGGGGTTGAAAGGGGCCGACTGTGGTGGTCACTTTCTTGTGATGTGACGGTAGAAAGGGGGGGGGGGGGAGAAGGGGGGGGGGGGGTGTAGATAAGAAATAAAGAAAGTGGGTCGCGCGGGACACTTACGTCACAGAGGCCCCCCGAAGAAAAGATTCTGGTACCGGAATCTTCCTGTGGAACGCCGACTCCACTTTCGACTTGGGCGACAGGGACAAATTAGTGGGGAGACTGGGTCGGCTGGAATGGTGGAACATCTGGTCGCAACACAGAGTTCAAAGGAGCAGGTGGGTTAGAGATCAGTGGAATGGATTCCGACTGAGGTTGGTGCGGCAATCCTGTGTTGAGTTGTCCCAAGGTTGATTGCAGAATAGCAAACACCTCTTGCCTGAGTTTCCCCTTTAGCCTGGATTCATCATTGCTGATGATGTGGTTTGGTAGGCCGATTCGGGCGAAAATGGCTTTGAGTGCCGCAGCTATCTGACTAGCATCAAGTGAGGAGATTGGGGCGGCATCGCACTGCATGGTACATATGTCGACCACGGTGACTATATACCGGAATTTCTTCTTCCGTTTAGGTAGAGGCCCGACCAAGTCGACTGCCACTCGCTGAAAGGGAGGGGTAGGTGACGGCTGTACGTGCGGCGGCCTGTCCCGATAGTACCTTCGGTGGGTGTTTGCGGGTACAGTGCTGCCTTTCACCTGAGGTACCTGTGGCGAGTGGTCTTGGGTCGTTAGGCGGACATTCCTTGGGAAGGATTTTCCAAGTTGTGGCGGACTTGGGGACTTGGGACAATCTGGATTTGCTCGCGCGGCAATTTGGTTTGCCGCGTTGAGAGGTTTCTTCCCTGCTGAGGGAGATTTGCTCTTTGGGAAGGAGGGAGGGAGTTGGTTTGTGGATTGGGGAGAAGGGAATGCTGCTGAAACTAGGGCAGGTTGAGAGGGGTGCCCTAAAAACACATACTGTGATCCCAGTATGAGGTCATAGACAGGACTGTCCATGAGCACTGCCTTGATGGGTCCCTTAACATATCTGGTGTCGACATTGATTATGGCGACTGGCAAAGTGGATGGGGGGATTGCAGCATCAGGGCCTTGCAGAGAGATGAAGTCTCCCGTGTATGCTGACGCGGGGACTAAGGATCCACAGACAATTGCGTCGCATGACAGTCCGGTGTCATAGAGACACTGAACAGGGATGTTGTTGACAGTCGCCTGTCCAACGACTGACGGTGTGCCTGGACACTGTACTGGGGAGGGGTTTGTGCAATTCTGCGAAGTCGAGACGACTTGCATAGTTGCAACATTTTGCCGCTTGTAAGCAAGTTTCCTGCAGTCATCCCGATTGTGGGTGTTCGACTTGCAGTATGAGCAGAATAAGGGTTGTCCCAGTGGTTGTCGTTCATGGGTAGAACTGTTTGACCCACTGTTGGAGTTGGGGTTACCCCTGCTCTGCTGTGAAGCAGTGGACCCAACTACTTGCTGTAGTTTTGGCCTTTTAGGGGCGCTAGGTTCATCATGGGCTAGAGTGTATCGGTCACTTAGCTGGATGAGGTCAGCCAGAGTTGTGGCACCTTGTTCGGCAGTAAAGGTGCGTAACTCTGGGGACATGGTTTCGCGCAGTTGCTCGCCAACCATCAGTTCCCGGAGATCCTCATAGGACTCAGTTTTGGCAGAAAGGGACACCCATTTTGTCAGATAGTTCCCCAGTCTATCTGAAAATTGGGCATAGGACTCTCCCCTACCTTTTCTGGTTGACCGGAACTTTTTCCGGTAGGCGTCAGCTGTCAACTCGTATCTGTTGAGCAGGGCTTCTTTCAAAGCTGGGTAGTCGGTAATTTGGCTTGACGGAAGTTTGCTGTACACCTCATAAGCCACACCCCTGAGACTTTGGGCAAGCTTGAGGTTGAACTTTTCCGGAGCAAGCTCAAATTCCTGGGCCAGTCTTTCAAATCTATCGAGGAATGCATCGATAGACTCGGTTGCCTCATTGAATGCCTCCAATGTGAAGGTCATGGCTGAGGTATGAATGGGAGGGGGAAAATTTTGAGGGGCAGCAGTCTCAGAGTCTGCTGAGTTTTCAAGCTGCTTCATAGCTAGCTCATGGTCTCGCGCTTTTTCTCGCTCAGTGGCCTCAAGTTCGAGTTCTTTATTTTTGGCATCCTGCACTAGTTGTCTCTGCCTTAACTCATGAGTACGGATTTGCTCTTGAGCGTCGCGATCTTTATCTGCTTGTTGAGCCTCGCGATCTTTATCTGCTTGTTGAGCCTCGCGAGCTTTATCAGCCTCTTGAGCCTCATGAGCTCTCTGCTTTTAGCCTCTTGAGCCTCCCGAGCTTTGTCAGCCTCTTGAGTCTCGCGAGCTTTATCTTTCTCAGCCACCTCGCGAGCTTTCTCTTTGTCATATTCAGATATGACAAAATTTGCTAACTCTTGGCCTGACATTCCTAGAGATTCTCCCCATTCTTTAAGTTCCCTCCTAAGTTTAACAATCTCAGCCATGGTTGTAAATACAACTATTCAAAAGAAAAACAAAGCTGCTGAGTTGAATGTATCAAACAACACTTAACTATTTCAGCATAAACAGAAATAGCATGCACATCAAAATAAAGTCATAAATAGCATTCAAACAAATCAAATCAAAACACAGTGAACCAAATCACAATAACTTTCCCAGTGGACACAAGATAAGTTTTGAAAAGGAACTACCGTTTGAATTGAAATTTGTTAGACTTTATGAAAAAAAATATCCCGGACGCGAGCCCCCAATTAGATGTGACGAGGTAATGGGTTAAAAGGCTAAGTCTCTAGGGAAGACTTTAGAAAATTTGCCTTTAGCCCACTTCTCTAGGGTATGGGAGATGAGCAACTTTCCCGGCCCCTTTTCATCTAATAAATTTATATTTGTGCCCGGGTTCTGGCTCGTATGGTTGTAAGAAATACAAGTGGTTGAATTGCTCTAAATGGCAGACAGAGAGAAGTAAGGGTTTTACATGAAATTACAAGACTCCCACTCTCATCAGTCTGACCAAAGGGTTCAGGATTATTTGACACTTGTATTTTATTTACTCCCAAAATCTGCATAAGATTATGCAACAATAATAATAAAGCAGCTCAATGGCGCCAAAACAAAATATGGTTAAAACACAATGAAATCCGAAAGGATTCACAAGACTTTTGTCTTTCTATAAGGTTCGCCCCATGCCGGAAGGGTTACTAATTATCTTCGGTGTCCGTAG
>CM065687.1:54862955-54876972 GCA_017654935.2 Phymorhynchus buccinoides
CCTGTTCAGGACACCACCTACTAAGCCCCCTACTGACGACACTATTCTCTTAGTCGCGGAGCCAGCGTGAGTGAGGTCCTCCTCTGAGGGCACCACCATGACCGTCCACCGACAGCTCCCCAGAACACACTGATCCCCATGACTTTGACCCGAACGCACCAAGGCATAGACTGGATTGGAAACCGAAACTGAGGTCACCATGAGAGCAGGGCATGCAAAGCCACAGAATTTGAGACATTTTTCTTTTTGTTAATGATTGATGGAAATGAAGCGGATGACTATGATGATGATGATGCTATGGAGTTCTTTATCGGTCTGAGACTGCATGACAGGGCTGTATTCTACGCTTCCTTTCATAATGATATCCCAGGCCTGAGAACTACAGACACCTGCAGTGTTGGTCTTGAAATTAGAGCAACTCTCAGAATCGCATCCGTTAAGCGGATGAAGCTCGACTGTGTGGTTTCAGTCTTCCCATTGAGCCCACAGCCACTCACTCTGGGTAGGAGTCGGTCCAGGACCGAGCAAACCCTCACCGTTGATGGGATTCGAACCCAAGACCTCCCAGCCAGTAGTCCGCGACGCTAACCACTACGTCATGGCGGCTGGTTGTTTCTTAAACAGTTAACACGGGTAGCAATTTGTGTTATAAATTAGCATAAACAGCTACTCGTATTGGCTGTTCCTTCTAATTTATATGTTACTACTCGTGTTAGTTGTTTAAGAACCACTTATGATTACTGTACCTAAAGTAAATTTTGAAATAGACACATTGAGTTTGACGGAAACGATGCAAAGAAGTGAAAAAATATAAGCTTATACAATTATTCCTTTTCCTCTTCCTCCTTGAATATGACGAATTGCCAAGCAAGTTGATGTTAAAAAAATTTTGAACCCCCCAAAACCACTACAGTATACCCCGTTTATAGTAAAGTGCAGGGGAGCAAGGTTTTTCCTTTACTATAACAGGTTTTTCTTATAAACGATGTTCGGATATAGTACAATTTTGATGGTATTTTTCATCTTATCCGATGACGTTTTTCAAAGTCAAAGCTAACGTAAGACACTAAATATAAACCCATCATCAAATCAAAATACAGCAAAACTCGGTTATAAGAAAATCGAAGGGAGATGATGTTTTGTGTATCCAAGTTTTCTTATATCCGAAACTCAGACATAATAAAACATTTTGAAGTTTTTTCCCTTGTCTCTCTACCACCAACACAAAAGTACTCATATTTTTTTCTTCTGCTCAACATTTATTTTGCACAGAATACTGAAGGAAAGTATGGAATAAAGGAACAAAAACAACTCAATTAGTCTTGTAATCTAGTGCCTGTACTGTTTAGAATGTCTGTGACACAACTGGTTTGATGTAAGCTTTCCCTTTTTGGAACGACTTCAATTTTCTCGGAACATCCTTTCAGTTCAGGTCCAACTCACTTTTAAAGACACACTGACCCAACACGATTAAATCCCTTGTTTTTTTCTGGGTAGCTGTGACCCACATACAAATTCCCCCAACTTCAAATTGAGGCTGCTCTTTAAAAATGTTTCGTTTTCAATTTGGGGGCATTTGTATGGGAGTCAAACCTGGTCAAAACAAGATTTTGTACCAGCTATAAGAAGGAAAACAGGTGGAACCCGTGATTTTGACTCGTGATCTGGGGGGTCTTTAAGAAAATGTTGTCAATGGTAATTCGCTTATAAGAAAATGAACTGCAAACCAACTCTCTTGTATGACATAATTTTCTTATATCCAAGTTTCCATTGCGGATGGGAGAAAAAAATTGCTTGCTTATAACCGAGTTTTCTTATAAGCGAGTTTCTTATATCCCAGTTTTGATCATAGATAAGAAAAAGAAGTTCGGCAGGGAAATTTGTTTTTGCTTCATTGTAAGCGAGTTTTCTTATAAGCGAGTTTCTTATAAGCGGATTCGGCTGTATATATATTTTTTTTCGGATTCATTTTTTTCCACTAAGTAATGAGGGGAAAGAAACATGTTTTTGAGTGCCTTTCAATTTCGTTGAAGGTGGGTAGAGGGAGTAGTGAGACTGTGACGTATACATTGATGACGTATTTACAAAGGTCAGGAAGAGGACAATTTTTTTTTATTGTAACAAGAGGAACCACAAATGACTTTACTATAGGAGTTTTTTAAATTTTAATTATAACCCAGTTGTTATTATGGGTGGGTGGGGGGAGTGTTGAGACTGTGAGCATACATTGGTGACGTATTTACAAAGGTCACGAAGAGGACATTTTTTTTTTATTGTAACCGAGGAGCCAGTCCTGTGGGGAACCAAAAGTAACTTTACTATAGCAGTTTTTTTTTATTATAACCGAGTTGCTACTATCCGAGGTCTATTTAGTAATAAAACAGTAGACCTTTGGCCGGGAACCAGTGCTTTCCTTTACTGTAACCGAAATTTCTTATAACCGAGTTTATTATAAACGGGGAGTACTGTATAACATTTTACTAATAATGAATAGACCCTGTCAGCGTTCTCTTAAAAAACAAAAAACAAAAACACCACCTTTTTACAGTGTATGCTAAAGCCCCCCCCCAAATAAAAAAGACTCAAAAGACAGAAAATTGCCACACAGCTTGAGAAGAAAAGGAGACTAGATACATGCACATGCTCGGCTGAAACAAAAAAACAACAAACAAACATAGTTAGTTAGTCAACAATAATCCTGTCCACAGCTATGGTCATCTCAGGACAGTCGCCATGTAAAGACCAAACCACATACTACAAAACACACACACTAAGACAGAAGGTAGAGGCCCGGAATTTATCACTGTGGTCCAGGACTATCGTTCGGTCCTCGGTCTTTGTTCATGCATAACTCTCCGAACGACTCCGCGGAGTAGTTTTGTTATTGCAAATGTATGTGTCACTATGTACGTATACTATACGTGTATTATGCTACAGTCAAACTCGGAATTCAGGCACTCACGCTATTGCTTAAAAATTTCAGATGACCGTTTTGATCGGTCATTTTCAGAAATGCCTAATATTTACTCATTGTCGGTGAATGCCCAAAAAAATTAGGAATTTCCGAAAATGACCGATCAAAACTGTCATTCTCGGAAATGCCTGAATATTTTAGGCAATATCGTGAATGTCTGAATTCCGAGTTTGACTGTAACATTGTCTGTCGTTTCCGACTATGACTGCCAGATAGCAGTAGGAGCAGCTGCTATTCCGGCGGGCTGGGCTAAACTGTTGATGACTTGCCCAGGGTAAATCCCCTCTCTCGGCCAAAAGGGATTTGAGGACTGCTGACGTTGGGGAAGGTCCCCAAAGGCCAACCAATCCGATTGGCTGCAGCACTAGAACCGGTGCATTTTAATGACCCCTAGTTTGAGCATCTTAGTCTTCCACAAAAGACTAAACTGTACCATGATTTTCCAATGCTGTATAAAATCATTTCTTGTTCAAGAAGATGACATTGACTGCAGTACCTTTTGGAGCAACGTAAGAATGGTGGGTACCTTGTTTTCTCTACACACCATTCTTACGTTTCTTGTTCAGCTCTCATTTACTATTGGCCCATCCATACTACAGGCAGTATTGATGTCAACCAGTGATAAAAGCCACGTGACTAAGAGCCGCAAAACGACCACAGCAACAACACAACTTGATAACCGTTCCGAAGTTAATGATGATATGTTCCATTTCCTGGCAATCAATAAGTTTAGTCATTAACATCAGACGAACATTACATTTATGACACCAACACGATCCTTCATATGATGACAATTAATTTACAATATGTATGATAACCTTGGAGTTTTTTTCTCTCTCTAACACTGGTGTATATCCCTAAGCAAGTTAAGCATGCGTGTGTGGTGCGTGAGCGCGCGCGCGTTTGTGCGTGGATCCGTACGTGAGTGTGTGTGTGTTTGTCTGTCTGTGTGAGAGCGTTTGTCTGTGTGTGTGTGTGTGTGTCAAATCAAGTATCTCTGAGCGTGCGTGAGAGCGTGTGTGTGTGTGTGCGTGGGTCTGTATCAAGTCAAGTCAAAATGATCTTTATTGACAATAAAGGAGTAAGCTATAAGCTTCTTTTTTTATATATCATGTGTGTGTCTGTGTCTGTGTGCGAGCGCGTGTCTGTGTGTGTTCGCGCGCGCATGTGTGTGAATGTATGTGTGGACAGAATGACTCAACGCATCGATGAAAAAGACGACGATAAAACACGATAGCTAGTCACAGGTGTCGTTGTGTGCTGGTCTAGCACACATGTTGGGCCAGCCAAACGTCCACTAAACTCCCACGACTGTACAATACGATTCGACCACGTGGTCTCCAAGAACAAATGTAAATATCGCATCGATATCACGTGATCGAATCGTATCGCACAGTTGTGCGATTTTAGTGGACGTGTGGCTGGCCCTTTAGTCACTCCACAAGCTGTATGCACCTCTCTCTCCCTCTCTCTGCGTGCGTGCTAGCGTGTGTATGTGCGTGCTTGCGCGTGTGTGCGCGCGCACGTGCATTTTTTCTCTATTCAGTGTCACTTAACTGTCGTGAACAAATTTGATATAAAACGAAAAGAAGGATTTTTCAATGAAGCTCTGTGGAAAGGCAGTTTTGCCCTATGAACTTTAAACATTAATTTGCAGTTTTATTTAATTCAAGATTGGCACTTCAGATACAGTTTTTTCGTGTGTACTTTGTATTTATTACATTCATGATGTTTGATGTTTGAAAAAAGAGAACACTTTAATCACATTTTGTGTAGAGCTGGGGAGGGAGGTGCATGATGAGCAACATAAACTATGAAACTTGTAAAGTAAAGAAAGGTAACTATCTGTAATTAACTCTCTTCACCAAAGTTATTTTCGGCAGTAATTCTTTCCACCACTGTTGCTGCGTACTGTGTGAGAGATGGTCATAATATAGGCAGTCCTGGGTCATCCTTTGTTTTGAGGATGAACCTGGGTCTGTCTCAATGTGGCTGTTGCTTATGCTTTGCTAGGCTACTTGGTGCCGAAAATAACGTTGGTGAAATGAATTACAGAGTTACCTTTCTTTACTTTGCTATGCTATTGTCCTCTTTCCTTGCCTCACTATTTCTATCTTTGAAACGTGTGTCTAGTTCTACTGAAATGATCTATGACAGCTCAAACGAACAGTTTCGTGATCAATTATTGATTACTGAAAAACACAAATTGCATTATATATTGTCGTTTTCATTACTTAAACACCTTGAAATAAAGGCAGGGTTCCATAAACATCTTCAGCTCAAAACCAAATCTCGTTCTGAATTTAGATACGTAACCGTCAGCCAAAGGCGACAGCCAAATAGGGTGTCTCACAAAAGATGCAATTTTTCAGTAAAATGATGAAGGTTTCTAAAACAAGATGCAATCTGAGCGAAAGAAGAAGACTTGAATTAAATTGTTAAATGGGAGTTCGCATGTTGCGTTGCTTTAATTTAAATGTGTTGATATACTGAATCGATCACGCATGAAGTACGCCTCCACCTTCATGACGTACGTATCTTCCACCGTTTGCGTGCTTTTTTCACACGAGAAATGACGATACGTCATCTCATGCTTGACCGTGGAGTTAAAGCAGACTGTACAGGGGAAGATAAACATCCGGTCTCTTTTCCCTATTATGAGAAGTGAGGACAGAAACACTGGTTATGTCCCTTTGAAACGTGACACATTTTACACATGGATAGGCCAGTTGAATTCTCCGTTCAAGTTCCAGTCCGAGTTTTTGGATAGCCTCCACTGTGAATAGTGTACACGTCCGCACTAACAATAACTCTTATCAGCTCGGTTCGCCGAGCTTTCAAGTAATCCATCTTACCCTTTTAGAATATCTTTGGTTAAAGTCTATTAGACGCGCAAGTTCCGTACGGAAAACCCTAAATAAGTGGAAGGATAAAAGTTTACGCATATAGGGGAACTTCGGACACGTGCGCAAATCTTTTCCCTTCTTAGTTTCACTTTTTGGATTGCGCACGGGTTTCCGCACGGAATCTCCGCTTATGTGTGTACACGGCCTAAGGGTTATGTTTACGGTTAGAGATCGTGTTGGGGGAAGGGATAGGCTTTATTTTTTAGGGGGGGGGGGGGGGGGGGGGGGTCATCAACAAGTGGGCATAACGTAACGTCATTAGGGAGCACAGCAACACGGGGACACGACACGTGAACACAATGGCACGCAGTCCTAGGGTTTCCCCGAGTAAGACAATTACCTCACTGCTACAACCGGGCCTACTCAACGGGATAGCGTACATTGTTTTGTTTTTTAATCTACCAGCGCTGAAATGACCAAATTTGAAGTGGTTCTGTGCAGCGGTTACAAAATACTGCGCAAGCTTGAACGACTGCATGTCTCGTGGGGGAATAGTTCCCTCACCTGGAGATTCTGTGCTAATAGATTCCACTAATAATGAATTACTCTTCGCTGCCTTTTCATATTCTTACTATCATTGATTTTTGCATCGTTGGCCCATTCTCCTGCCTTTTACCGCCCCCTAAAAATATTCCAAATAATTGTCTCCTTTGAATAATAATAATAATAATAATAGTGAATCATTTATATAGCGCATTCCTCCACCAATGTGGAGCTCTATGCGCTTAACAACAACAAAAATTAAGAAGCAACAAATTCAACAACAACACGAAATAATCGCTCACGCACATGCAAATAGGCATACACATACACAACCCACACACACATACACGCACGTACCGGCACATACACACACACACACACCGTTACCATCACCACCACTCACCCCACCCAAAAAACACAATACAAAATACAATGTTGAACAAAGCATCAACACACACACTCTCTCTCTCTCTCTCTCTCTCGCAACAAAGCTGACGTACACATTGCAGTCAACACACAGTGAAACTAATATGGGGGAGGGGAGTGTGTGTGTGAGAATAGAGTCCAGAAGTAATGTGGCCTAAAGGTTGTGATGTAGCTTGAACAGGTGGGTCTTGAGAGCTGATTTGAAACATTGCAAGGACTGGATATGGCGGATTTCGCGTGGTAAGGAGTTCCAAACTGATGGGGCCGAAAAGGAAAAGGAGCGCTCACCAAACATTTTTGAACTCCAAAATTGGAATGTGGCACCTGAATGCAGAAAGGAGACCTCTGAAAACCGGACACATATACATATGTGTAGCGTGGTACAGAGGTGACGCGTTCGCCTTGTGTCAAGTAAACCCGAGTTTGAACCTGGGTACAGGGGATTTTTCTTCTCACTTTGCACTAGGCCTCGCGGTCTGAATGTGGAGTCTTTCGGATGATCCAATAAACTGAGGTCCCAGTGGCAAGGAAAAAGTTGTCATTTGGTCAAAAATTGACGCCCCCTCCCCCCCCCCTCGATGGTGCGCCTCTGGCTGAGACGCGCTCTCCAGGTGGGAACCCGAATTTCACAGACGCATGTGAGACTATAAAGTACCTATCTTACGCATTATGGTCATATGGCCCGCGGACGCTGAAGAAAAAGGATTGCAAATCCCTCCGCTTCACAAGTAGACAAAAGGCTACTTAGATCTCCAATGAACTAGACTAGTGGCAAGGGTACAGGTGCTGTGTACACGAGCATGTGCGTTTTGTGTATGTGTCAATATTTCTTATACTTTGTTTATTGCGTAATTTAAAATAACTTTAAACTGTAAAAACAAATCACACACACACACACGCGCGTACACGCACAGGTAGGCATTAATATCCAGACTCACACACGTGCGCACACAAATAAGTGAACACATCAGAGAGAGAGGGGGAGAGGGAGAGAGAGAGAGAGAGAGAGAGAGAGAGAGAGAGAGAGAGAGAGAGAGAGAGAGAGAGAGAGAGAGAGAGAGAGAGAGAGAGAGAGAGAGAATCATTTAATGCGAGTTCGGCTAATACATCATGAATCGAAAACGATGAACTTTCCACTTGTCATCGAGTGTAAACAACAACAAAAAGTGTATCAAAATACATGGGAAGTGTTGGCATGTTTAAAACATCGACTGGGAACTTCACTACATTGAAACATGAATTCAGAAATACAAGAACAAGCCTTTAGAAATTATTTGGCCATACATGTACCCAACTGATGCAGAATCAACATAGTCGTGGGGAGCCATTTTGATACCACACTGCATCACCCACATTTCCCAAGGGAAGGGATGTGCCACATTGCATCAACCACATCTCCCAGGGGAAGGGGTGTGCCACATGGCATCAACCACATTTCCCAAGGGAAGGGATGTACCACAGTGCATCAACCACATTTCCCAAGGGGAGGGATGTATAACACTACATCAACCACATTTCCCAGGGGAGGGGCTGTGCCACATTGCATCAATCATATTTCACAGGGGAAGGGATGCATAACATTGCATCAACCACATTTCCTAAGGGAGGGGCTGTGCCACATGGCATCGACCACATTTCACAGGGGAAGGGATATATAACACTGCATCAACCACATTTCCCAAGGGAAGGGCTGTTCCACATGGCATCGACCACATTTCCCAGGGGAAAAGATCGAATGAACTGTGCCACATTGTAGCGATTCACTAAGAAGGTAGCTCGATTTAAAAGCATATATATATTACTTGGTTTGCTTTAATAAACGTTTTTGTGTCCAATGTCCGTTTTTTGTGAACCTCAGAAACAAACTCAGCTGATAATAAACAGAATATAAGGTTAAAAAAGGTACATTTATGCACATTACGAAATGCAGACAAATGTTGTCTTTCAACATTCGTTTTAAATGTCCTGTTAATGTTCTTGTAATGCACTTTTTATTTAGTTCGTAAAAATGAGGACACGTTATCCGTACAAAAACACTGTGTTTAAAAAAAACCCAGCATGCTTTTAGATAGGGGCAGAGGCTGAGAGAGAGTCTGATACACACAGAGAGAGAGAGAGAGAGAGAGAGAGAGAGAGAGAGAGAGAGAGAGAGAGAGAGAGAGAGAGAGAGAGAGAGAGAGAGAGAGAGAGAGAGAGAGAGACTTTGATTTGAGAGAAAGAGAGGACAGAGAGAGAGGCGGAAGGATATGGACAGGCTGACAATACAGATGTCGATGCTGCTGCTTTTTTTCACTGAAGAGATCTTGGTTTCTTCACTGAAGAGATGATGTCGGTTTCAGATGTCGATTTCTTAACTGAAGAGATATCGATGATGTCGGTTTCAGATGCCGATGATGTCAGTCTCTTCACGGAAGAGATGTCGATTTCTTAACTGAAGAGATGTCGAGATTCTTTACTGAAGAGATGTCGATTTCTTTACTGAAGAGATGTCGGTTTCAGATGTCGATTTCTTAACTGAAGAGATGTCGATGATGTCGGATTCTTCACTGAAGAGATGTCGATTTCTTAACTGAAGAGATGTTGAAATTCTTTACTGAAGAGATGTCGATTTCTTCACTGAAGGGATGCTGTGTCGGTTTCAGATGTCGGATTCTTCACTGAAGAGATGCCGATGTCGGTTACAGATGTCGATTTCTTCACTGAACAGATGTCGATTATGTTGGTTTAGTCACTGAAGAGATGCCGATGTCGGTTACAGATGTCGATTTCTTCACTGAACAGATGTCGATTATGTTGGTTTAGTCACTGAAGAGATGCCGATGATGTTGGTTTCTTCACAGTAGAATCGTTATTGTCGCTGCTGGTTTCTTCTCTGCAAACTGTCTTCCGTGATGGCTGTTCTGCAAGCTGTTTGTTCAGGTGGCTCGCGTCTTTTTCGCTGTAGTCCTCGTTTCCTGTAAAGTAAGTTAAATCAGAATGAAAAAGTAAACATACTATTCTAGTGACAGAAAAAAATGAAGGGCCGCATTTTCTAAAGCGCACAAAATAAAGTTGGTTGATTCCAATAATCTCACAACTGGAAGATAATTAATTCAATTATTAGAGTACTAAAATCTCAAGTTTTATTGTTTTCGTGGGATTGCAATAGCTCAACAAAACAATGCATCCCCAATTGTGAAAATCACAAATGTGTGGCTGCGCACGCGCGCACACACACAGTTTTTTCTTCAAGGAGTTCTGGCTTTTTTTTCCTTATCTTTTTAACTTTTTTTTATTTCCACTGAAAGGTCGGCTAGTTAGTCGTTTATAGTCCTGTCAACAGCTATGGGTCATCTCAAAACTGTCACCACGTTATAAAAAAAAAGCTGCCTCAAACTATCCAACCAAGTCGGGTGAAAATGGCTGTTTTCACAGTGTTCCCTTTTTATGACAGTGTGTAGAAATAAATTATGCAAATTTTGGTCGGATGCGACCACCATTTATTTCCACCCAGGCAGTTGTGGGAATGCAGGCAATGCTTGCTGATAGTGACGACGGCATACGGCCACAAGTAGCTGAATAGTGTTCACAAATGAAATTTCTTACAAATAAAAAGGTTGGATAGTGTGAGGCGGCTTTAAGGTTCAAAACCGCGCATAGCAAACACACGTCAATGTGTCCTCCTACCAACGTTCAAGTCATAACAAACACACATCAATGTGTCCTCCTACCAACGTTCATGGCATAACTACGTTGCACAAAATGTAGGTAGATTATTTAATACAGACCCACCTATGTCAACAGCTGTAAGGAAATTCACAGCTCAGCCAGACTCAGTACCCTACAGTGTCGACATGTTCTTTATTCATCACAAACAGACCCACCTTTGTGAACAGTTGTCAGGAAATCCACAGCTCAGCCAGACTCAGTACCCTACAATGTCGTCAGGTTCTTTATTCATTGCAAACAGACCCACCTATGTCAACAGCTGTCAGGAAATCCACAGCTCAGCCAGACTCAGTACCCTACAATGTAGGCAGGTTCTTTATTCATTGCAAACAGACCCACCTATGTCAACAGCTGGTAAGGAAATCCACAGCTCAGCCAGACTGAGTACCCTACAATGTAAGCAGGTTCTTTATTTCATTACAAACAGACCCACCTACGTCAACAGCTGTAAGGAAATCCACAGTTCAGCCAGACTCAGTACCCTACAGTGTCGGCAGGTTCTTTATTCATTACAAACAGACCCACCTATATCAACAGCTGGTAAGGAAATCCACAGCTCAGCCAGACTAAGGGATGGTTCTGGCTCCGCCTTTCCGCTACTGTCTCAGCTCCCGTGCCTCCAACGGCCTCAGCAGGTATGGGGAACTGCTCTTGTGTTGGTAGGGCAGGTGGAAGTCAGCGAGTGTCTAGGTCCCATCAGCACCTTCGGGTGTTTTGTTTTCCATCCTGTGCCTCCAGTGGCCTCCTGTGTAGCGTCTCCCCAGGAGCTGTTGTGACGAGGTAATGGGTTAAAAGGCTAAGTCTCTAGGGAAGACTTTAGAAAATTTGCCTTTAGCCCACTTCTCTAGGGTATGGGAGATGAGCAACTTTCCCGGCCCCTTTTCATCTAATAAATTTATATTTGTGCCCGGGTTCTGGCTCGTCAGATGGTTGTAAGAAATACAAGTGGTTGAATTGCTCTAAATGGCAGACAGAGAGAAGTAGGGTTTTACATGAAATTACAAGACTCCCACTCTCATCAGTCTGACCAAAGGGTTCAGGATTATTTGACACTTGTATTTTATTTACTCCCAAAATCTGCATAAGATTATGCAACAATAATAATAACGCAGCTCAATGGCGCCAAAACAAAATATGGATAAAAAAACAATGAAATCCGAAAGGATTCACAAGACTTTTGTCTTTCTATAAGGTTCGCCCCATGCCGGAAGGGTTACTAATTATCTTTAGTGTCCGTAGGAAAGTTCAAATGATTGGCGCAGTCAGGTAGACTTAGCTGTTTGAAGTTCTGGGCTTGCTCGTCAGGTGAGAGTAGCTCCCAGTCGTTCCGATTACGGCTTCGCGGGATGGCACGGTTCAGGCGTGGTCTCCTCGCGGATTCTGGGTGCGGGTCGTCTTGGCGGCAGATCCCGTCTTGGTGCTTGGTGGAGTCCGGGATGATCTTCCGGCCCACGATGCCCTGCTGATAATCACAGGAGAAGGTGGATGTAGATCTCTATGGCTTAGAGACAAGGGGCTTCAGTCGGCAGGGAATTAGTGAATCCCAACCGGCTTGAAGGCTTCCCTTGTACAATAGCACTACATGTAGTTAATAAATAAACTGAATTTCAGTTAACAAACTGAGATCAGTAAAACATAAAAGGTGATCAATCCATCATCACTCTCCATCCAACACCTGGAAAGGAATGGTATCATAAAGTGCAAGATTGCGGCCCATAGGTTTCCTACTAAAAATAGTGCAAGATTGCGGCCCATAGGTTTCCTACTAAAAATAGACAAAAGGGTTAGTAGGCATAAACTCTGGTTCTGGTACCAAAAGTGTTCAAGTCAAAAACACACACACACAAATAATCAGTGCACATAAATAGAATAGAATGTTTACCACTTCTTTTCTATAGCATATCTATCTACTCCTTATTCATCATTGAACATAGGATCTAGATCAAAACTAGAGTCAAACAAACAACCAGTCTCAATCACCAGTCATCAATAAGACTTACTAGGTGGGCTAGTCTGGCTGGGAGAGGTGTTGCTCTAGTCAGTTTCAGCGTCTTGTGTGAAAAACTTTTTCTCACTACGCCAATTATAGCCTTCACTTTCAAACAATGAAAGCCTGCTATTGGTGTATTACAGTCCACACGTCACAAGATGCTGTTCTAAATGTACCGAACAATCACGCGCCTATTCCATCCTTATCACGTGCCGACTTTCAAATCCTTCTCGTGTTCGGAAAAGCAAAACCGTCTTCAAAGGGAGATAACCGTGGTTGTCACTTTCTTGTTATGGGTAAGGGCGCGGTGTCTTACAAAGGGAACCGACTCTTGATATCACTATCTCGTGATGAGACGGTAGATAAAGGGGGGGGGGGGGGGGGGTGAAGGGAGATAACCTCGGTAGGTGGTACGTGCTGACCGGGGAGACAAATCTAACTTGAAAGGGACCAATCCCTTAATCGGCATTCTTTAGATGGTGGGTGGCAATTAACGTGGCGGCCGGACAGAGAAAAGAAAAGGAGAGGGGGGGGGGGGGGGGGTGTAGATAAAGAAAGAGGGGTCGCGCGGGACACTTACGTCACAGCTGTGACCATCTCCAGGCAAACCCGCAGTGTGCCTGTGTAGTCTATGGGCCTCTGTGTGGTGGTGCTTGTCTTCTTCCCAGGAGCTGTGACCATCTCCAGGCAAACCCGCAGTGTGCCTGTGTAGTCTATGGGCCTCTGTGTGCTGGTGCCTGTCTTCTTCCCAGGAGCTATGACCATCTCCAGGCAAACCCGCAGTGTGCCCGTGTAGTCTATGGGCCTCTGTGTGGTGGTGCCTGTCTTCTTCCCAGGAGCTATGACCATCTCCAGGCAAAGCCGCAGTGTGCCTGTGTAGTCTATGGGCCTCTGTGTGGTGGTGCCTGTCTTCTTCCCAGGAGCTATGACCATCTCCAGGCAAACCCGCACTGTGCCTGTGCAGTCTATGGGCCTCTGTGTGCTGGTGCTTGTCTTCTAACAAGCTGCTTTTATGGGCGACAGTCGGTTGCGACAGGGAGTACTTTCGTTTCCTGAAAATGGCAAATGCAGAATATAATGTTCAAGCACTTAATAGTTTAGTTGTATTCTTCTTCAAAAAGAATAGGAATCTTTCTTTTTTTAAATAAGAGGAAATTGTTAATTTAATTTAAAGGACAATGAAATAATTTCAATTGAATCATTTAATATCCTTTCAACCGTTTAAACTTGTGGGTAAGCGTCTAGTATGGATTTAACATCAAGTTTCCGCGTTTGTACTTATTCTGTGCGCTGTCTAATGACTATTTGAAATATGCTTTTCTGCTTACGCTTTGCACTTTTACAGTCTTGCTCATTTGCTTGCTCATTTTCTTCATATTATTTTCATCGATGCACAAAATGATATTTGCACAGTAACGCTTTATGTTTTGGTACAACCATAACTGGTTTCTTCTCTTCATTTCTTAACTCTTCTAGCACCATGGGCGAATGTATTCGCTCATGACACCACTCTACACTTCTACCAAATGC
>CM065687.1:54879972-54887472 GCA_017654935.2 Phymorhynchus buccinoides
TATCTCCCGAACCGCTTGACCGAATCGCGTCAAATTTTGTGTGAAGGTGTGCTTCCTTAATAGGAAGAGATCGGCGCAAACCATTTTGCCGTCGTGACCTTGACCTTAACGTACGACCTTGAAAACCGAAAATCTATTTTTAGCCATATCTCGGACACCGATCAACATAGGATGTTGAAACTTGGCATGAAGGTGGTTTGGCTTATGCCCGTTCTGTGGCATACCGATCAAGGTCAAGGTCAAGGTCAAAAAGATCGCTGGAGCCTGAAAATTGGAGGGTCATTTTTTTCTCCTTCTATCTGTCCCAAGGATATCTTTCGAACGGGTTGACAGAATCACGTCAAATTTTGTGTGCTGGTGTATCACCATGAGAGGAAGGCATCCGCGCAAACCATTTTGCCGTCGTGACCTTGACCTTGGCGTACGACCTTGAAAACCGAAAATCTTTCAGGGGCCATAACTCCCACACCGTTAGCGTTAGAGTCTTCAAATTTGGCATGAAGGTACTTTGGCTTATGCCCGTTCTGATGGTGGCATACCGATCAAGGTCAAGGTCACGGTCCGGGCGATCAGTAGGCCTTGAAAGTGGTAGGGGTCTACACATTGGGTTTTAAGCCATATTTTCCACATTGGTACTTGACAGAAGCGCTTCAGATTGTGTGTGGTACTGTATACCCTAGAGAAGAAAACATCCGAGCATAAATTATCACCATGCTGACCTTGACCTTGAAGTGTGACCTTGAAAACCGAAATTTCCTTCTTTGCGCTATATGTTTCTTCTTCAAGCTGTATCTCGTGAACTAGAAGACAGAATCCCTTCCAATTTTGTGTCAGGATGTGACACTCTACGGGGTGTCGCAAGTGTGTGGCATTGCTGGTGACGGACATGTCTGCCGCTCGGTGACGCCCTTGTTAAATATATTTTTGCATATCTCCTAGCAAAACTTGTAAAGCGCTTAGAGCTTCGATGAATAAGCGCTATAGAAATGTTCTTTAATAAATAAATAAATTAATTAATTATGACGGTGCTGACCTTGATATGTGAAGGTCAAACAATATTTATGGTGACAGGCCATTTACGTATTTCGAAGCTAATCTTTGTTTCCGAATTTCGCTAAGCAGGTCATTTGTGTGTATGTGAAAAGCATTTTTCTCTGAACATATTTTTGGGCTCAGAAGATGTCTCTTGGTGTGTGGTCAAGGGGTGGTAAGCCCTTCATGGTGATTAGGGAACAATTTCTCCTGAAGATGAAAATATAAAACTTTTAAAATTGGGGGGGGGGGGGGGGGGGGGGGGAGCATCTCCTCAAACTGAAACCCCCTCTGTCCTTTTGCTTTTCTACGTTCACTTTTCTCTGAAATCAAGACTTCTCAAAAGATTACCATGCCTGAAAAAGAAAAAACACAACAGGGTAAAATGGGCCTTCTCGGCTGAACTGGGGAGAAAAGGGGGTGGGGGTGGTTAATGGTCCAAACCCAGGTTAGGCAGGTCTTTCTCCTTATATGTTTTACTTATGATGTATGCACCCTCCTACTTCCGTCGCGACTATCGCCAGCATTTGCTTCTGCAACTTAGTTAGCACAAACCATAACAACAAAATCCAAAACAAAGTAACTTGCTTCGAAGATACAAACTCTTCATTGATCACTCAGTGATAGTGCATGTAAAAAACCAGACATAATGGAATTTTGACATAAATTGAGATTTTAATTTTTCATGATGGAGCAAAGATTCCTTATTAATATACAGAAAACCGAATTGAGTTATCTTGTCGTTAGATTTCACACACATACTTACAGTTTTCTTACGCACGCACGCACGCACGCACCACACACACACACACACACACACACACACACACACACACACACACACACAACACACACACACACACACACACACACACACACACACACACACACACACACACACTGGTGGTTTAATTGAGCAGCAAAAACTTTTTTTATGCATTATCGATTTAGTAAAAAAAGTGAAATACGATATCATAAATTCATGTCAAACACATATCTCATGAGAAACCGTGGTAGAAAAAATAAAAACAAATAAAACTTCAACCCAGTGGGTCTTTATTGCTAGGGCGAGTCCATTTGACACAGGTTAATTTATTGTGAAGCGCACCAGCTTGCTTTAATATTTTACTTCCATTTGCTTACTTTGTCTTTATTTTGCCGTCTTTAGTTACTGTTTTACTGTCCATAGTTTTTCATGGTTTTACAATACATCAAAAAAGAAAGCTGAATTTGGGTTTGATTTTGAGTTGTTGCAATTCAATCTCGTCAGTTATATGGGCTTATCAAGTGACGTCTCTATTTTATTACGTCACGTTAGCTGAATGTAGGTCATAGCAGTGAATGGTGATTTCTTTCGCGGAACGCAAATGAGTCCCTTATTTCAATCACGTTTTTGAATATCTTCATCTTTTTACATTTTCTAGTGAGATTAAGAAAAACAAAAATACACATGATGCATTGATTTTACAAACTTATGCTATTTGTTTGACGTAATTTATCGGAGGGACGTGACTATCAGGCGGCCATTAGAAAAGAAAAGGCACATGCCTTCTCATTCACTGAAAGAATTTGACTTCCAGCACCTCCGCCAAGAAGGAATCGCCGATTTGATGGTTTGATTTCTAGGAAACCAGAGCAAAGCGAGTGTTGCGATCTCTGTAAAGGGTGTTTTCCTGGTGATCTCGACGTGTTTCTTGCAACAACAAACCCATCCGTCAGGGTGCCCCTTTAATTTTCATCATTAGAACCCTGAGCAGTCGACAGACCTTGGTATTAGGGCCTACACTAAGTTTCATAAAAGCGATGGGACTTCAAATTAGATATACATTTTGTTGCATTTTAAATTGTACTTGTTTGTTAAAAAAATATATTTCAATGCGTTTCTATTAACCTTGTAAATAAGTTCATGCACGTGTGCTCTATACCTTTAAGCTTCTTTGCGATATTACAACCGTTCAGTGTATTTTATTGCATGTTTAATGTCAATGTCTATGTTTGTGTGCATGCGTGTGTTTGTGCGTGTGTGTTGCGTGTGCGTGTGTGTGTGTATGTGCGCGCGTGTGGTGTTCGTGTGTGTGTTTGTGTGTGTCTGTCTGTTTAGTGCGTGCGTGTGTCTGTGTTTAGTGCGTGCGTGTGTCTGTGTTTAGTGCGTGCGTGTGCGCGCGCGCGTGTGTATAATATATTTGTGTCGTTTCTTTATTTATATTGCTTGCTGGTTTATTCATTTATTATTGTAAGAGCTTAGGGCTTTTTTAAGATTAGGCGCTATAAATGCTAATTATTATTTATTATTATTATTATTATTATTATAATCGTGGCACCTGGACGCAATTTCTCGTTTTTGACTTGATTTGATAATTAATTTGAAGCCTAACGGCTATCAACTTTGTCCCTACCATCTGATCTGTAGAAGTAGAAGAAGAAGAAGAAAAAGTGGATTTTGCCCAGGCAACTGCTACACCCACCTGATTCAAAACAGGGGCCGTCATGCGGTGGATGGAGGTCCATGCCGCTAGAAACAGCAGCAGGATGAGCATGTAGGTCAGGGGTCCCAGCCGGAACAGGAACTTGTAGCGCAGAGTCCGACACAGCCTTGAGCAGTGCATCTTGTCGGGAGTGGAAGGGGAAAGGGAAAGGTCACTAGCTCCGTTCTGCCACAACATGCAACAACAACACTTGTGCGTTATTTGGGCCCCTTCTGCAAAGCGACAATAAGTTTCGGGCCTGTTTCTGCTTCACTACCTAGTATAGTGTCATGACGACACGTATGAGCCCGTTTCCGTTCATTTTCCAAGTGTCGTAGGGGAAGACGGGGTAAAAAGCCCATGGGCGGGTAAGAAGCCCATGCCAATTATCTCATGAAATGAAGCAAATTTCAGTCCAATTTTGCCCATGAGACGAGTGTGCATGGGACTTCATGAGATAATTGCCATGGGCTTCTTACCCGCCCATGGGCTTTTTACCCCGTCTTACCCTACTAGCGTGCTATGCAGGACTATATCTCCGTTTCCCCACAAAGTGGCACAATGCTTTGTTGTGTTGTGGAGGAGGCCTGTCTCTTGTTCCTCTACAAAATGTCACAATGCTGTATTATATACGCCTGCATAACGTTCTGTTAGAAAGTGTCCTAATAATATAAGTAGGCCTGTTTCTATTCTTCTGCAAATTACCGT
Source organism: Phymorhynchus buccinoides (assembly GCA_017654935.2). Lineage (NCBI taxonomy): Eukaryota > Metazoa > Mollusca > Gastropoda > Neogastropoda > Raphitomidae > Phymorhynchus > Phymorhynchus buccinoides. The sequence goes on from CM065687.1 coordinate 54,884,178, forward strand.
CCATAAGAGTCTGCGACCAATTGGACGTAAATCTCACCTTCATTCTCTTCTGCAAAATGGCGACAATACTATGCTCTGCAGGCCTCTGGCCATGCAGCCAAACGAACCAAACCAAAACGACAAACAAGCAAACAAACAAACAAAAAGTCGGTGTAAAATGACTAAAAATATAATTATCTAAGTCGATTACGTTCTTCCACAAAGTGTTCCCATGCGGTAGTTACGTATACCCAGTCTGTCGTTTCCGACTATGACTGCCAGATAGCAGAGGGGGCAGCAGCTGCTTTTCTGAATAGCCGGGCTAGGATTCGTTTATACTGGAGATGCCCTGTCCAAGGTTCATCCCCACTCTCTTGGCCATGATAGCTGACGCTGGGGAGGGTCCCAATTTAAGGCCGCCTAATCCCTTTGGCTTCAGCACTAAGATTGCCCCCCAAAACCCCCCAAAAAAAAATTATGTCTTAAAACAACACTGTAAACAGATAACATTTTAGATTAGTGGGTAAGAGAGTATTCAACAGGCAACATGAGTTAAGAGAGTATTCCACAGTGAAAGCCTCGATAGCTCATTGCGTAGAGCTTCTGTCTATCATGCCAATGGTTCCGGGTCCGATTCTCGTCACGGGCACTTTTAAAAACAATTTTTTTTAGTTGTATCCGTTAACGATAGTTTCATTTGTACTTTAAACACCCCCCTCATGTTTACGACCCTCCATCTCAAAGTCATTTGTTGGCAATCTTGTACTCATGTTTATGACCCTCAATCTCAAAGTCATTATTTGTTGGCAATCTTGTACTTTAAACACCCCCCTCATGTTTACGACCCTCCATCTCAAAGTCATTTGTTGGCAATCTTGTACTCATGTTTACGACCCTCAATCTCAAAGTCATTATTTGTTGGCAATCTTGTACTTTAAATATCCCCTCATGTTTACGACCCTCCATCTCAAAGTCATTTTTTGTTGGCAATCTTGTACTTAAACACCCCCCCCCCCCCAACCCCCTGAGTGAGCCTTGAAGGCTTTTGTTTATTTTATGATAAGAGTGAGCCACAAATCAATAACTTATCATTTTTCCTCTGGCAGTGGAGGGGTCAAGTTAATAGGGATCTTCCACTGTATTCTAATTTGGGGGGTCAGCAGACTTTATAGATACTTTACAATTTAAAGACCCATGAGTGAAAATCACGAGTTTCACGTGTTTCCTTCCCTCTCTCGCTGGTAAGAAATCTTATTTTGACCAGGTGTGACTCCCATACATATTCACCCCCATGCATGAAAACGAGACATCACTTTAAAGACCCACCAGATCACGTGTCAAAATCACGGGTTTCACCTCTTATAGCTGATAAGAAATCTTGTTTTGAGAAGGCTTGACGCCCATACAAATGCCCCCGAATTCAAAACAAAAAACATCATTTTAAAGAGCAGCCTCAATTTGAAGTTGGGGGAATTTGTATGGAGGTCACAGCAACCCAGAAAAAGCCCAAGGGACTTAATCGTGGTGGGTCAGTGTGTCTTTAAAGAGCAGCCTCGATCGTGCATGGGGGAAGAATCAATTCGAGGGGTGAATGCCAGAACTGCCCATCTGTGCTCTTTATTCCTTTTGAGATAGACCGTTCTGGCAGGCACCTCTCGAATGTATGTGGGTCACACCTACCCAGAAAAAAACAAGGGAAGTTAATCCAGCCGGGTCAGTGGGTCTTTACTGTGACTAATCAGGGCATCTCATCTCTCAAATCACCTTTTTTGTTTTTAAATTCCAGGGAAGGTTACATCAAGGCGTTTGTGAAGAGCGAGGTGGATGCGTTTCTTGGGAGACGAAGGCCGCGCGCCGTGTTTGATGACGTCATCTCTACGTCATCGATGACGCGCAACTCGTGCTCGCCGTATCGTCATCAAGCTCCCAGCATCACTCTACTTTTATTGTGGCAGGCTAGAAGAGGGGGGAGCTCGGTCTGGAACATGCGCGGTAGAAGCAATTATGACAATGATAATACAGTGGAGCCTCCTTTATAAATACACCCCCCACCTTCCTATTATAAGACTCTCCCTCCCATTTATATATAAGAACTACTTGTCTGAGACAATGCCCTTCTTTGTAAGTATTAAAATTACCTCCCTAATACAACTCCCTCCCATTTAAAGGTGTTCTCCGGGATAAACTATCTGTATTGCTAAAAAAATTTTAGGGACTTTACTGGTGTTGCACTGCCTTCGGGCATTGCCTCCAGTATCGTTCCCACCATCTTTACATCTACTAATGTCCCATATATGTCTGTTCCAGACCGGAGGACGTTAAACAGAGTTACTACATACCCCCAAACCTGGTCAAAACACTTCTTTGTGTGAATAAACAACTACCAACACACTCATTTTATCAAATATATTTAGGATTAGTTGCTCTTTTAACTGGACTTTCTCCAACGTCAGCTGTTGTGGATTGTTTCTCTCTCTGAAAAGTGGGACATAGGTGAAGACGGGGTAAAAAGCCCATGGGCGGGAAAGAAGCCCATGCCAATTATCTCATGAAACGAAGCAAATTTCAGTCACATTTTGCCCATGAGACGAGTGTTAATGTTTAGCAAATGGGGTATGAAATAAATGTCTTGCCTTGCCTCTTGCCTTGCCTTGCCTTGCCTTGTTTCATGGGCAAATTGGACTGACATTTTCTTTATTTCGTGACATAATTGGCATGGGCTTCTTACCCGCCCATGGGCTTTTTACCCCGTCTTCCCCTACCATAGGCAATGCCTCTCCACGTGTATTAAAGGGGCGGGTAGACGGATGAGGGTTTTTGTGTGTGCAAGAAACACATTGAGATCACCAGAAAGACAGCCTTTTCAAGGATCGGAACACTCACTTTGCTCTGGTTTCCTATAAATCAAACCGTCAAAACGTCGATTCCTCCTTGGCGGAGATACTGCAGAGAGAAGCCATTTTGGATGGGGTGGGTGGAGGCCACTCATTGTGGTTGAAGATTTTTTTATTTTTTTGAAGTGCAGTAAAAACAAATTGGAGCTAGACTGTTTCCTTTGTTGTGAGCGAAACTCCTTTTGGTAAACAGTAAACTGTATAAATTTAAAAACAAATTGGAGCTAGACTCTGTTTCCTTTGTTGTGAGCGAAACTCCTTTTCGTAAACTGTAAACTGTATAAATTTAAAATATATAAATGAATAAAAAGGCTTGTATTGCGAAAATTTCGTGCAAACGATTTGGTCTTAACTCAGGCGGCCATTAAAAAAGAATTTGACTTCCAGCACCTCCGCCAAGGAGGAATCGCCGATTTGACGGT
>CM065687.1:54889972-54897472 GCA_017654935.2 Phymorhynchus buccinoides
AAAGCCCTGTTCATAACCACAACATTTGAAACAATATTACAATATTATAAGAAAAGAAACAAAATTGCAAGGGAAATCAAAGTTCATGAGCTACGTTATTGCGCAAACACACACACTAATAGAGAAGCACACAGTCACACACCACGCACGCGCACGCATGCACACACATACGTGTGCGCGTAATAATCAATGGGCATTCACACACACACACACACACACACACACACACACACACACACACACACACTACACACACACACCGCGCACGCACGTGCGCGCACACACACATACAACACACATACACACACACACACACACACACACACACACACACACACACACACGCGCGCGCGCGCGCGCGCGCGCGCGCGCGCACGCCACGCGTGCGCATACACTCACGCACCGATCCCATTTCAACCACCCCCAATTAGTAGTACTAGGGGAAGACGGGGTAAAAAGCGCATGGGCGGGTAAGAAGCCCACCCCAATTATCTCATGAAATGAAGCAAATTTCAGTCTCATTTTGCCCATGAGACGAGCGTTAATGTCTAGCATTCGTCTCATGGGCAAATTTGACTGAAATTTTCTTTATTTCATGAGATAACTGGGGTGGGCTTCTTACCCGCCCATGTGCTTTTTACCCCGTCTTCCCCTAGTAGTAGATATAAAGATGGTGGGAACGATACTGGAGGCAATGCCCGGAGGCAGTGCAACACCAGGAAAGTCCCGAATGTTTCAACAATACAGATATCATTGTGTAACGAAAGACTCAGGTGTGTCGTAATATAAGTGTTGCCCTCATAACCACTGTGTACAGTACTGTGGAATTCTTAGCCACTGTCATTGCGGTGACGGATTTTTAGGCTTGAAATTCGAGCTTCCTTTTTGTTCTTTCGGTTACTCAGCTTACTGTAATGAACCCCCCCCCCCCCCCCCTTTTTTTTTCTTCTTTTCTTTCTTTCTCGAGCTTCAGCGAGGCAGGGAACTATTCTTTTTGTCTATAGTCCGTCTCTGCGTCCGTCCGTCCGTCTGCCCGTGCCAAAAAAAAAAAGGGAACTAACTCACGCGATGGAACATGAAACCTGCTCAGGTTTATCTCTAATATATTTTTTTTCTCTCTTAATCTCTCTGTGACTTTGCAGGGCCGGATCGTGGGGGTGGGGGGTTACTTGAGTTCCGTAACCACCACCACCCCACCACCACAAAAAAAAAAAAAAGAAGAGAAAGAGAAAAAAAAAACAAAGACAGAGAGTGATACTTACTGTTTTGTTGCTGTAAGGTACAATTTAAAGGGAGTTTTGGCACTTTATTTTGTTAAAAAAGCTTCATGGCGTTACCCCTGGACCCCACCGGGGGCCTACGTCGGCCCCCAGACCCCCGCCCTTGTTTGTAACAACCCCCACCCCCACCCCACCCTTCTAATGTGTCCCAGGTCCGGTCCTGCTTTGTGTGTGTAGTCTCTCTCTCTCTCTCTCTCTCTCTCTCTCTCTCTCTCTCTCTCTCTCTCTCTCTCTCTCTCTCTCTCTCTCTCTCTCTCTCTCTGTCTCTCTGTTTCTGTCTATCTCTCTGTGTCTGTCTCTCTCTCTCTTTGTCGCTCTCTCTCTCTCTCTCTCTCTCTCTCTCTCTCTCTCTCTCTCTCTCTCTCTCTCTCTCTCTCTCTCTCTCTCTCTCTCTCTCTTCATGAATACGCTATGTTCGCGCGTATATTGCAAACATGAGAATACGTGTGTGTGTGTGTGTGTGTGTGTGTGTGTGTGTGTGTGTGTGTGTGTGTGTGCGCGCGCGTGCGTGTGCGTGCGTGTGCGTGCGTGCGTGCGTGCGCGTGCGTGCGTGCGCGTGCGGTGTGTGTGTGTGTGTGTGTGTGTGATATATTTAAATTGCTTGGACCTCCTTGCAGATAGGTCGGTGGCCATTCTTCTCTCTGTCCCTCTCTGTCTCTCTCTGCGCCCGCGGGTATGTGTTTGTGTGTACGTGTGTGTGTGTGTGTGTGTGTGGGGGGGGGGGGGGGGGGAGGGGGGGGGGGGGGGGGGCATGTGCATGCGTCTTTTTTTTTATAATTACAAAAATGTGTTCATATGTGCATGCGAACATGTGTGTTTTCACGTTCGTGTTTGCATAGGCCTACACACGTATGCATGTCTGCGCTTGCTACTGTGCTTGTGTGTGTGCGTGCGCGCGCGCGCGTGTGTTTGTTTGTGTGCACGCGCAAGTAGGCTATATAACATGTGGAGAGGCATAAAATCGAAGGTGTTGTATTTATGTGAAGCTCATTTTAAATGAAATTCGATCACTATAAAACAACAAGTGGGATGAAGAGAAAGCATGCCTAAAGCTGTGAACGCCATATGGCCGGTGGATTTAAACAGAGAAAACCGCGCAATGTGTGTGCATGCAAGCGCGCGCGCGCGCGTGTGTGTGTAGTTTGGAAGTAAACTTACGTGATATGGCCACGTCTCGAGAGAAGCATACTTTCATTACCACATACCTCTGGTCCCACAAGCCACATATCAGTGGATCCACAAACCGCAATTGTGGGAATAGCGGTAGACTGTGTGGGTCTATAGTCATACAACTAGTTCCACATACCACTATTCCCACAATTCTGAAATAAAATCGAATGGGAAAATGCGGTAGGTGGGCCTATCACATGCTGTTGGTACCACATACCTTTAGTTCCACATTTTGTGGCAGAATAATATTCGTAGGTGGGGCCCTTGGGTGTGGGAGTAATGGTATGTGGGAATATCGATGTGTTCAGTCATTGTTCCCACATACCGCTAGTTAGTACCACATATCAGTGGATTCACATACAGCTGGTCCCAAAATAATCTAGTCTAAGTATATATCTTTGTGAAATTTGTATTTCATTTCGACAAAATCAGTACCGTAAGTGGTGCGCTTGCGAAGGAGTTGGCTTAGATCTAGACTCTAGACCTGGCTCAGTAACATTTAGATTAGATCTAATCAAACTGTATTCATAATAATAATAATAATAATAATAATAATAAGCATTTATAGCGCCTAATCTTAAAAAAGCCCTAAGCGCTTACAATAATAAATGAATAAACCAGCAAGCAATATAAATAAAGAAATGACAAAAAAAATAGTATACACACGCGCGTGCGCGAACACGTATGCACTAAAGACAGACACACGCACGCACTAAACAGACACACACACACACACACACGAACGCACCACGCGCGCACACACACACACACGCACACGCAACACACACGCACATACTACACGCATGCACACAAACACACGCGGATGGAAGGGGCACAGTACTTTGAAAAGAGTAGTTTTGAGAGAAGACTTAAATGAAGAAAGGGAGTTGGCAGAACTGAGAGGTAAAGGGAGTCTATTCCAAGAGGAGGGGGCCTGGAAAGAGAAGGAGCGTTCGCCAAGGGTCTTGGTGCGGTAACGAGGGATCTGGAGGAGAGAAGTGTCAGAAGAGGAGCGTAACTGTCTAAGAGGTGTGTAAAGGTTCAGAAGATCAGCGAGATAAGAAGGAGCCAGACCATTCAGGGATTTGTAACAGAGCAGAGAGAGCTTGTATTCGATACGCCTTCCGACAGGAAGCCAGTGAAGAGATTCAAGCATTGGAGTAGAGTGAGAGAATTTGGAACACCTCAGTACAAGGCGAGCAGCATTGTTCTGAATTTTCTGCAATTTAGGGAGAAGAGTTTGTGGGCAACCAGCAAGAAGGGAATTGCAGTAGTCTAAGCCAGAGAGAACAAAGGCAGAGATAAGAGTTTTGGCGGCGTCTTCAGAGAGAAGATGACGAACAGAAGCAATGCGACGGAGTTCCAGATAGCAAGCACGACAGACAGAGGAAATTTGAGCTTGAAAAGAAAGTGTTTGGTCCAGTGTGAAGCCAAGATTGCGAACGCTTGCAGAAGTCTGAATGAGAGAGTTCTCTAGTTGGATAGAAGTAGGGAGCGAGTTTGTAGACAAAAGTCTCTTGGGGACAATGAAAATAATTTCAGTCTTGTCGTTGTTAAGTTGGAGTTTGTTGTCAGTCATCCAAGCCTTGATGTCGTTCAATGATAGAAGGAAGCTGAGAGATATCGTCCGACCTGTAAACCTGATTGCCATCAGAAAAGCAGTGGTGGGAGATGCCATGGTGAGTAGCAATGTTAGAAATAGGTTGTGTAAAGAACGAAGAGAATGGGGCCCAGAACAGAACCCTGGGGAACTCTATACTCCAGACCAGCTGAGTGCAGTCATGCAGTCATGTATCATAATTATCATTAGAATCTAAAACTGAAACAAAAAGGTCGTTCCTGTGGTCACTTTTGTCAGTCTCAGAAGGGTACATTTAATTAGTTCACTTTCAAGTTGCATCTTTCCACACGGTGTTTTTTTTGTTCAGTGGCCTTTCAGGTTTAGGTTCATTTAGGCATAGACTTAAGTAGATACACACAAGTTAGATCGAATCAGAAGCGCAAGTGGTGTATTTATAAGATAATTAATTCTTCTTCTTCTTCTTCCTGGATTTGGACAGGGCCAATATTACAACGGCATGGAATAATCTTTCAAATGAGACTGTTAATGCATCGTCACTGAACGTATTCAAAAATCATATTGACCAAAAATATAAAAGCGTTATCTACTCCTCAAATTTGGAGGAACTTTATTAGGATTCAAATCAATACAAAAAAGCCTATTATACCTAGTTCACGGGTAAAAAAAAGTATATGATATTACTAGAAACGATGTCAAGAGGGCAAAAGCCAAAGGCTTAAAAAATAAGCCAAATTGCTATCAGCTATGCTATGCTAATTATATGGCGTAAAGATAGATTAAATCAGCTCTAAAACTTGTGTTAAAATTATGTACATTTCGTCATAGTTGTTAAGCAGCTAAGCTTAGATCTATAGATTCACAAGATCTATAGGGTTAAAAAATATTAGTTTATGTCAATGGGCTAGATCTAGACCTAAGACTACAGTATCTACCTAGACTGGAAAGGATCGTACACCCAGTAAAATGTAGCACCTACCTTGACCTGAATGTTGATCTTGACCTCACTTCCGACATTGCCAGGGATTGGGGGTTAGGTCCCCTTCCTGATACATTGCCATTATAGTGGGGTGTCATAATGAATACGTAGTCCTATTAAATATCTACCTCTGCGCATGCGCATTAGAAGTAGTCCTAGCGTAGCCAATCAGAATCGTTTGTTTGTCCGCCATTGTGAATTTTACGGATTATGGATTTATGGACTTGTACATCGATTTATCGGCAAATATGTAGATTTACACCCTCCTGCTCTATTTTTTTGTTCTTTCCGTGGTTAGGGATAGGGTTAGGGTTAGGGATAGGGTTAGGGTTAGATGGGTACAGTTCTCATGCGAGAGGTAGATATTTAATGACAGGTACTTATTTATCATAACAGGGGCACACTAATTCCAAAACTTGATGGTTTTGGAACTTGCTGGACAAAAGTGCCAAACTTTCTGTGGTTATTCTTTGCAACCCACTGATACAATCTAGGGTCAGCCCCAACAAATCTGTGGCCTTTATCAGGGTCACATGACCCTAAGATTGTATATAGGCTAGGCTAGATCATTATAATGTTTCACTTTGGGGGGAACATGTCAATAAGAATTGTGTAAACATTTGATCACTCATAAATTGTGTTTTTATCTAAGAATCACAAGGCACCTTCCGTGGGGATAGTTGGGATGGATTTTAAAAAGTCCCCCCGCCTTCTGGAAGTTTTATGCTGGCAAAGCCCTTTATCATCTTCTTTGACTCTGCCTTTCCTTTTCTTAACTGTCATCTAGCATTTTCTGCCTCTTTTGGGGGTCTTTTATTCTAGAATATCGTCCAAATAAAAATAGTTCCCCTGCCTTCTGGAAGCTCTGTAATAGCAATATCCTCTATTACTCTATTTGACTCTGTCTTTCTTTTATTTACTGTCATATATAGCATTTTCTGCCCTTGTTTGGCCACTGATGTAGGCCTAGTCTTTTATTCAAGGAAATCTTCTAATTTTCTTCTTTGAGCTCCTTTCAAATCGAAATGTGTTGGTAGAAAGCAGTGAGGAGACATTTAATCAAACTGGCATAGTGATAGTTATAGCAGGTGGTACCAGGCAATAACTGATTTCTAAAATGCAGTTTTAAAAAGTATGTCCATGTAAAGAACGTGTTGAGATTAGAAAATGTGCAAAATATCAAGACTGTAGCTCAAATAATTTCCGAGTTGTAGCAATTTAAAGTTTGTTTAATTTTGCGTCATTTTAAGCTTTTTGCTACATGTTCAAAGTTTAGAATTTTACCAAGCTCCAACAACACACATTAACTATTTAGAATTTATGGTGTCTTCTTTTACTACCTTAACTCTATCCACAAACAGAAATACAAGACTGTCTGCTTTGTGGTTTGAATACAGTGCCTGCATGAAACAAGGTGAGATTGAGAAAATAAAATAACATCGAAAAAGTGAACAAAATGCACTGTTTTTGAAGAGTTGTAATTAAATAACTAAGAAGCCTAGAGTTCTGATTTTTGGGATCACTAATCGCATGCATGTGTCAAACACACCAAGGCAAAGTAGTGATCACCCGGTAACAAACTGAACGATCACCATGGTAACGAAATCAACCAGTTTTGTAAAATTGGTAAAATTCATGAAATATGACTTTTTTTAATACATCACAAATCAAAGTCTACTGTTGTTAGAAATTTGAAATGTTATTATCTTAATTCTCCGTTTTAGACAAATCTCATTAACTTTTTTTTCTAAATCTATGTTCTGTTATTTGTGTCCTCTGCCACAGACAGAAGGAGGACTATGTTTTTATTCTTTTTTTTTCTCTCGTTGTTTCTGGCTTTGTTTTCCCCAGAAATATCTTGTAAACTGCAGTAAATAATTGATTCAAATTGTGCATAAGGGTGCATTAACTGAAACATAAGGCAGTTAAAGGCAAATTACAACCTTGTTGACTTTGACCTCGAAGGTTGACCTTGAACACATTTTTTTTTTTGGGGGGGGGGGGGGGGGGGGGGGGGGGGGTATCAAAATTTTTTGCACCTTTGCAGCTACAGTCTAATTTTGTTGGTAAGTATGTATATTGGCTTATGGCGATTCTATATGTTAACTATGTATTACCCTCATTACCTTGACCTTTGACCTTGAGCATAATCGTCTGTATGATTAGGACATATCTTTCAGATTTTTGCATTTTTAGTCCCCAAATTTCAAAAAGTTGATCAATAGCTCAAGGTGTTGTACATACCTGACATTATGATTTAAAGTATTAACAATCTTTGGGTGTCCTTGACATTTGACCGTGCTTCTTCCTTGTATGTTGTTATATCTTATAAACAGCTGTATACATTTGTTCCAAATTTTGAAGAGTACTGTGTAACTTAAAGCTACTGTGTCCCAAACAGTATCTGTTTTCCTTTACATTGAACTTTGACCTTGAGTGTTTAATTTTGTTTGTGGCATACATTATTATATCTCCTGAAGCTCTGCATGGAC
>CM065687.1:54904972-54917472 GCA_017654935.2 Phymorhynchus buccinoides
AACTTGCTGAACAATGCAACGTATTGTTTTCGAAAGGAATGTTAACGGCCTTAACGGTTAAATTTCCGCTTAGAAGTTTGACCGAAGAGAAGTCCGGAGCTTCTTCTTTCGTTTGACGTATGCGTCTAGATCTAGATCATCCATTGTGTAAAGCCATTTGCAGTCGAAACTAGTCGGTGAAATACGTCTTGCAACCACGACCAAAAAAACACCGCAAAATAGCAAATTTTACGTTCTGTTCACTCGCTTTCTCTTTCACTCGAAAAAATACATTTTACACACCAAAGTAAACAATCACATTCAGAAAAAGGCGAAAGATTGATCTTTATTTTGATACAACTTTAAGTCAGGTCAATGGAGACAAAGAACTATAAATCTGTTATTGAAAATGAGCAAAATTTGGGCCATTTTGCAAAAATCCAACAGTAAATTCGGCTTCATGGACCTAGCTAGTTATAGCCACAAACATTTAAAAAAAACCCATGAATTAAAGTGACCTTGGCTATAATGACCTGATTTCGTAAAATCCACAATTGCTGCCCCTGAGAGAATTTAATGCTGAACTGTAACTTCTGCTACTGGTACAATTGTACTATATATATATATATTACGTTTTCCGGTGTCAACTATCCAAATAATTATGTGACCACTTGTACGTTTTTTGAGCAGATTTTAGGGCCAAACGTTATTATCTTAACCCTTTCACCGCCAGCCATCTTTGAGCCAAAAATGTCCATTAAACTTACTTGGCTGCAGAAAAGATTTCATCTGCAATATTGTGGGATTTCTCTGTGACACGTTTAGAATGGGGTCAATCCTTACTGCCCATATTTAAGAACACAATATCATGGGATAACAGACCCTGATTTCAAGAGATTTAATGACATGGGTGCTAAATCATTGGGGTGCACAAATGCGACATTGGTGGTGAAAGGGTTAAACGACTCATCTCTAACAACTACACACATTTTCCAATTTCTTCAGCTTCAATTCAAAGACTTTCTGGTACTCTGAGTCTGTGAAACGTCTGCTATTTGCAGGCCTTCTTCGACTTAGGAGCATTTTCGGTTTGTTAACTTCTGCTTTAACCCTTTCACCGCCAGCCATATTTCAGCCAAATATTTCCATTACATTTACCTGGGTAGAGAACAAAATCCGTCTGCAGTATTGGGGATTCTTCTGTGACATATATAAAATAAGGTCTATCCTTACTTCCCCAAACTATGACAATAGGGTCTGTGGACAATAGACCCCAATTTGATGTTTTTAGTGGCATAGGTGTTAAATCACTGTGGTGCTAAAATGCGACGTTGGCGGTGAAAGGGTTAATGACATGAATAATCTAAAGCAACATGCAAACTACGCACTTCTGGGGAGCCAGTGAAGAAGGACTTGGACATCTTGCTTATCAGGATAGGTTAGAGTATTGGGTATTAGGTACTTTATAGTCACAGAGGCGTCTCTGTGAAATTCGGGTTGCTCCCACCTGGAGAGCGAGTCGCAGCTAGAAGCGTGCCACCCAATTAACCAAAATTAAACAAAAATTGCATGCTATTTTTGTGTGATTGATGAGGAAAGAAAGGGGGAGGGTTAAATTTTGACCCAATGACAACTTTTTCGTTGCCACTGGGATTAACGTGTGCTAAGTGCATGGGCACACGGGACCTCGGTTTATCGTCTCATCCGAAAGACTCCACGTTCAGACCGAAAGGCCTAGTGCAAAAATAGTGAGAGGGAAAATCCCCTGTACCCAGGTTCGAACTCGGGTTTACTTGACACGAGGCGAACGTGTTACCTTTGTGCCACTCTACACTAAGTGACCAAATACGTGGAACTTCTGCTTCAAGTCCCGTCCCTTAAAGCAACGTGTTTTTTTCGTTCAGTAGGGGAAGACGGGGTAAAAAGCGCATGGGCAGGTAAGAAGCCCACCCCAATTATCTCATGAAATAAAGAAAATTTCAGTCAAATTTGCCCATGAGACGAATGCTAGACATTAACGCTCGTCTCATGGGCAAAATGAGACTGAAATTTGTTTCCTTTCATGAGATAATTGGGGTGGGCTTCTTACCCGCCCATGCGCTTTTTTACCCCGTCTTCCCCTAGTATACTGTCATCAATCGCTTTCTTCAGTTGGTATAAACAGAAGAAGACCAAAAAAAGAAGAAGAACGAAAAATACAAACAAGGAAGAAGAAGAGGAGAAGGATTGGACAAAGACTGGGGAACAAAATGGAAGAAGAAGAAGAGAGAACATGAAGAAGGAGAACAAGAAGGTGATTTCTAGGAAGAAGTAAACAGAACGTTTATGGAAAAGACTAGCGACGACAATGCCAACAACAATACCAACCAGCCAACATAAGACAGGGCCTTAACATAAAAAGAAAGAAAGAAGCAACAACAAACAAGTGCAACGCCGAGCGGCTGCAAAGTCCCCTCGCAGCATCGCCGAGGTACTCCGAAATCGGAATGGCGTAAATTTGACCTTAATGTAAAACTAAGTACATCAGTGGATAGCTTGCATCTTGCGCAACAAGTATACCAAATTTGACGATAATAGACTGAATAGTTTTTTTTATATATAGCCTTGGGGTTCGGACCCGTGATTTGAGCGCGCGCGATCATGCGCACACGCGCGCACAGAAAAATTAATGACAACTGTGTTATAGACCATTCATCAAGAAACGTTGTGAAAAAAACTGCATTAAAATAAATGCAAAACTTCGCGAGATATTAGCGATTATGTATTTCGGGGTTTGAACCCCGTAACGGGCGCGACCTTGACCTTAATGTAAAACTATCAGTGGATAGCTTGCATCTTGGCAAACTAGTATACCAAATTTGATGATGATAGACTGAATAGCTTTTGAGAAAAACGGACGAATAGCCGGACGGACGGAGGCACGCCGGACGGACGGGACGGACGGACCAGACAAAAACAATAGCTCCCCGAACCTTCGGCTCGGGGACTAAAACCACCAAACAAAAAACAAAAGCCAAAACATTGAGGATCATGAGCCACGAAACGCCATCATTCTTCCTGGTGAGTAACTGAAAAGCCACAAAGTTCTATCACAACAGAAGTTGAGGAGTCCTGGTAGTGCCTTCTGGCTTTCTGCTGAGAAGAATGATAGTAGGCTACCTTCTGGGCATACATCTCACGACATAGGTAAAGACAAACGCACTTTCTTTTTCTTCTTCTTCTTCGTCTGCGTTCCCAGGCCATATGGCCATAATGAATAAGGTGTCCGGTTTTCAGTTTTCACTGGTCTCCCCGCTACGCACAACCGACACATTCCGATTTCGGAGGAGCTGAAAGGAAAAATTATTTGGAAAAAAAAAGAAGGTAGGAGAATGGGCCAATAAGTCAGAAAGATAGCATAATTATGGTAGAAAGCAAAGGGAAAAGGCAGAGTCAAAAGGAGTGGCAGGGACATATGGCCATACTGAGTAAGTAACGTATGTGTCCGGTTTTCAATTTTCACTGGTCTCCCCGCTGCGTACAGCCGACACATTCCGATTTCGGAAGAGCTCAAAGGAGAAACATATTTGGATTTTTTATAAATAGGCAGGAGAACGGACCGATAAGTCAGAAAGATAGTGCAATATGATAGAAAGCAAAGGGAAAAGGCAGAGTCAAAGAGAGTGGCAGATTAGAGGAAGTTACAGAGCACATAACTTCAAGAAGGTGGGGGAACTATTTTTACGAAAGGCAGGGGCTGTTCAAAGTACAAATTTGCCTTAAAACAACAAAGTACAAACCGCAAAGCGCAGAGGAAAGAGCAGCCAAAGTCGTACTAATAGTCCCTTATGGAAACCACCACCACTGATAACCGAGTCGCTTGGTGGGTGCGTTACTGGGTCGTCTGTGTGTGTATATGTCTAATGTGCACTGTGTTACGAACAATGCCCCGATTTACTACCGTGTATAACAACCCTCTCTCTCTCTCTCTCTCTCTCTCTCTCTCTCTCTCTCTCTCTCTCTCTCTCTCTCTCTCTCTCTCTCTCTCTCTCTCTGTGTGTGTGTGTGTGTGTGTGTGTGTGTGTGTGTGTGTGTGTGTGTGTGTGTGTGTGTGTGTGTGTGTGTGTGTGTGTGTGTGTGTGTGTGTGTGTGTGTGTGTATGTGTGTGTGTGTGTGTGTGTGTGTGTGTGTGTGTGTGTGTGTGTGTGTGTGTGTGTATGTGTGTGTGTATGTGTGTGTGTGTGTGTGTGTGTGTGTGTGTGTTGTTGTTGTTATTCAATTTAACGTCCTTCCACTAAAATTGATTCAGACAAATTTGTGTGTGTGTGTGCGTGTGTATGTGTGTGTGTGTGTATGCGCGCGTGTGTGTGTGTGTGTGTGTGTGTGTGTGTGTGTGTGTGTGTGTGTGTGTGTATGTGTGTGTGTGTGTGTGTGTGTGTGTGTGTGTGTGTGTGTGTGTGTGTGTGTGTGCGTGCGTGCGCGCATTGTAATGCGTACCCGACTTATTCCCGTGTTTGTAAATCCGCACGTGTGCATGTTCGTGTGTGTGTGTGTGTGTGTGTGCATGTGCGTGCGCGTGCGCGCGCGCGCAAGTACGTGCATATTCAAACACACGTGTGCAGGCCTATGTGCGTGCATTCGAGCGTGCATATCGTGTGTGTGTGTCTACGTGTCTGTGTCCATTATGGGCTCCAAGGGTGAAACCTAACCCAACCCGTTTAAAACCGAAGGGCGTGATTCTGAAAAGTCACCGACACTCGCAGCATACAGCAGTTACGCGGCATTGAGCCCCCGACTCTTGTGTGTCCCCATCTCTATGTGTCACCAATTTTGTCAGTCTCTATGCGTCCCCATCTCTATGTGTCACCAATTGTGTCGTCTCTATGCGTCCCCATCTCTATGTGTCACCAATTGTGTCGTCTCTATGCGTGGCCCATGTCCCCTTCTCTATGCGTATGTAAATGCATGCATGCTGGCGTACGCGCGCGCGCGCGCGCGTGTGTGTGTGTGTCTGTGTCTGTGTCTGTGTCTGTGTACATTATGGGCTCCAAGGGTGAAACCTAACCCAACCCGTTTAAAACCGAAGGCCGTGATTCTGAAAAGTCACCCACACTCGCAGCATACATCAGTTACGTGGCATTGAGCCTCCGTCTCTTGTGTGTCACCAGTTTTGTTTGTCTCTATGTGCCCCCTTCTCTATGTGTCCCCGTACCCGTTCTCTATACGTCCCCGTCACACATCTATCCGTCTGATTGCGACATTAAAAAACACCTAACCCAAACCTTGATCCAAACCCTAAACCCAAGCTGAAACCTGTCCCCATCTCTACCCCGAAACCCAAATTCTACCCCTAACCCTATCCCTAATTCGAGGGTACACATTGAAATGGGACACATAGAGACGAGGGCACACATAGACGGGGGCACACATAAACGGGGACACAAAGAGACGGGGGCACACAGAAACAGGGACACATACCGGTAGCCATGTAAGGTAATTAAAGCCACCCTTAGCTGGCCGAACGGTTGCTCGGCGAACAGCCCGAATCGGTGTTCGGCGAACTGAAATGTTCGGCCGAACTGGGTTTTCCCTTAATAGCCCCCGAACATGCTCGCCGAACAGCCATTCATTTGCTCGCCGAACAGCAGTTCGGCCCGAATCTCGTTCCCATGCCGTGTTCTGCGAACAAGTTTCTTGTGTGACAGTGACACCTACCCATGGAAAGCTTAAAATCAAAGCAATACTATGACTTACAACTCACTGCGTTGCCATGGAGAAAGAGTGATATTTTGCGAATGTTGTTCACGTGTACACAAACCTTATATTAAGGCAGATGCGTTTTTTAAAATAGAGTAGCCCTTTCTCTAGGGTACATAAGAAGAAATCCAATAATCCAATTAGTTCGGGATGCACAGCCGTTCCTGACACTTAAAACTCCGCATTTTAAAAACCCACATAGAGCGTGCAAGCGCTACATCAAACAGCTGCGCGGCAGCATTTGTGGCTCCAGTGACCTTGCCCTTTGACCAATGACCTTCATCTTCGAACTTGGCCTAGATATCCTAGCTACCTATCCGCATGCAACAGTGTAGCCTCCTAGGTCCCTCTGTTCAAACGCTATCGTAGCACAGTGGAACCTCCCTTATAAGACCTCCCATTATAAGACTCCCTCCCATATAAGACCTACTTCTCTGGAGACATTGCCAACATTAACTTAGCGGGTTTTTTCACTATAAATTAAAAAAACATCTATATTTTGAGAAGAATCTTTTCATTTCCCCCTCCCCCCTTTCCCCCCCAAAATCTAAAAAATACAGTAATGTCCCATATGGCTTTGCCGAGAGGACGTAAAACATTAACTTAGCGAGACATTGCCCTTCTTTGTAAGCATTAAAATTACCTCCTTTATAAGACCTCATTTTGGATGATTTTTTAAGGTCTTATATGTAAGGGAGATTCCACTGTATACTAACATAGATGGTCAGATAGACAGCCAGGCACAAACTGCCACATTCCCCTGAAAACATTGACCAGTCCCCCGCTTCGCGGCTGCATACTAATAACCTACGCATAGTGGTGTCAACATGTTCGAAGCACTACAATGGTAGACCTTCTATATACGTTCTTCGTGGCTGGCTGCAGAGAACTGGACGGATACCTTATTCCCACGATCACGTGTTAGACACTGGGGGCAGCCACTAGCTATCTGCAATGTGACCAGTGGCTCAGTGGCACTGACCACTGGCTATCTGCAAGATGACCAGTGGCTTAATGGCACTGACCACTGGCTATCTGTAAGGTGACCAGTGGCTCAGTGGTACTGACCACTAGCTATCTGTAATGTGATCAGTGGCTCAGTGGTACTGACCACTGGCTATCTGCAAGGTGACCAGTGGCTCAGTGGTACTGACCAATGGCTATCTGCAAGGTGACCAGTGGCTCAATGGCACTGACCACTAGCTATCTGCAAGGTGACCAGTGGCTCAGTGGCACTGACCACTAGCTATCTGCAATGTGACCAGTGGCTCAGTGGCACTGACCACTGGCTATCTGCAAGGTGACCAGTGGCTCAATGGCACTGACCACTGGCTATCTGTAAGGTGACCAGTGGCTCAGTGGTACTGACCACTAGCTATCTGCAAGGTGACCAGTGGCTCAATGGCACTGACCACTGGCTATCTGTAAGGTGACCAGTGGCTCAGTGGTACTGACCACTGGCTATCTGCAAGGTGACCAGTGGCTCAGTGGCACTGACCACTGGCTATCTGCAAGGTGACCAGTGGCTCAGTGGCATTGATCACTAGCTATCTGTAATGTGATCAGTGGCTCAATGGCACTGACCACTGGCTATCTGCAAGGTGACCAGTGGCTCAATGGCACTGACCACTGGCTATCTGTAAGGTGACCAGTGGCTCAGTGGTACTGACCACTAGCTATCTGCAAGGTGACCAGTGGCTCAATGGCACTGACCACTGGCTATCTGCAATGTGACCAGTGGCTCAATGGTACTGACCACTGGCTATCTGCAATGTGACCAGTGGCTCAATGGTACTGACCACTAGCTATCTGTAATGTGATCAGTGGCTCAGTGGCACTGACCACTAGCTATCTGTAATGTGATCAGTAGCTCAGTGGTACTGACCACTAGCTATCTGTAATATGATCAGTGGCTCAGTGGTACTGACCACTAGCTATCTGTAATGTGATCAGTAGCTCAGTGGTACAGACCACTAGCTATCTGTAATGTGATCAGTGGCTCAGTGGTACTGACCACTAGTTATCTGCAATGTCGACTAAGCATAAGCTGTCAAATTGTCACTGACCACTGGCCATCTTCATACAAGGCATACAAGGTGCAACGTTCTCTGGTTACGGAAAATAAGCTGGTAAGGGTCCAAATGTGATGTTTTGAAGCCAAAGTGACCACTGGCTAATGCTATTGACCTCTGGTCACTTAGTAGTACTCGTTACACCGTGATAAGCTGTAAAACAACCAACATATACAGTTTACGTCATAGCGACCATTGGCAGTGACTACTGATTATCTACATTATACAAGTGCATAAGTTTTCTGGTGACAGGAAATAAGCTGCTAAGAATGAACATTTTATTTGTAAGTCAAAGAATGAAATAGTGAGGCCAATGCTAGGTGAATGGTATCGTAATCAACTTTGGTGGAGGGGAGTTAATTAGAAAAAGAGAGTAATTACCCTTTGTTCAATTTTATTTGTAAGTCAACCACTGGTCATCTACATTGTATACTAGCTAAACTAATAAGCTGTTAGTGAAAATGTGGAATTTACGTCAAAGTGACCACTGGTCAGTGGCACTGACTGCTGGTCATCTGCATTGTGCAATGAACACATATAAGCTGACAGGCCGTACAAATGTCTCAATTTTGGACATCTTGACATTTTGTACCATTTGGACACATTGTTCCGCAACAGGGGGACGAAACAGCGCTAGGACAAAACGGCGGTTTACAGCCCTCGATCACTATTTTTTATCATTATTGCTTATTCTATCAAAGAAATAGAAAGAAAGAAGACAAGAAAACGATGAAAGGAACGGAAGAACAATGGGATCTTTCCATCATCCTTAACCCTTTCGCCACCAGCCATTTTTCAGCCCCCTAAAATACCATTAAACTTACCTTGGGTAGAGAGGAAAAAAAATCTGCTATATTGCAAATTCATCTGTGACATGTATAACACTAGGCCTATCCTTATCTCCCAAAATCATGAAAATAGGGTCTTCAGATAACAAGACCTGATTTTATGTTTTTTTAGTGACATGGGTGTTAAACCATTGTGGTGCACAAATGCGACATTGGCGGCGAAAGGGTTAACTGACTCGTGTACATATAATAATCGCTCTAGCGGGTCATGTTTTATGTTGTCATCCTGATCGCTTCTCGGCCTTTTGGCTAAGACAGTGATTCAGGAACATAAATTTGTGTTTATATCCTGGTTGGTTTGTTCAGCCCGTCGTACATGGCGAAACTGAACTTCCATCCGGGTCATGCACTGCACCTATGACAAGTCGTAAAATTAATTAGACAACGAATGAACTTTTGTTCATTAATCACTGAGGAGAACAAAACCCCATATCCGGACGAGTTGTTCTTTGTTCTGAGGTCATTCAGTTGTCAGGTCGAAAGGTACGGGAAGACGGGGTAAAAAGCGCATGGGCGGGTAAGAAGCCCACCCCAATTATCTCATGAAATAAAGAAAATTTCAGTCAAATTTGCCCATGAGACGAATGCTAGACATTAACGCTCGTCTCATGGGCAAAATGAGACTGAAATTTTCTTTATTTCATGAGGTAATTGGGGTGGGCTTCTTACCCGCCCATGGTTTTTTTTTTACCCCGTCTTCCCCTAGCCCTATGCATCATCATTATGCTCAGAAAGAAAGGAAGGGGAAATGAAATAGCGTTGTAAAAGAAGAAATATCACTTTCGTTGTAGAGATGACGTGGGCTTTCTACAGTGACGATATAGCCAAAAGCGCTTGTAAAAAAAAGACGTAGGATCACTATTTTTTGTCTTACAACCAACAACCTAAGAAACTTATTTGAAGTTATATTCCTACAGACAACTTTCAATGAGAAAAGTAAGAATACGAATACGAACGTTTATTCGGATTAAGGCCTTTTTATTTTTAATGAATTCAGCAGCCTTACAGTATGGGGGGATACTGTAAGGCTGGGGATACTGTAAGGCTGGGGATACTGCAAGGCTGGGGATACTGTAAGGCTGGGGATACTGCAAGGCTGGGGATACTGTAAGGCTGGGGATACTGTAAGGCTGGGGATACTGTAAGGCTGGGGATACTGTAAGGCTGGGGATACTCTAAGGCTGGGGATACTGTAAGGCTGGGGATACTGTAAGGCTGGGGATACTGTAAGGCTGGGGATACTGTAAGGCTGGGGATACTGTAAGGCTGGGGATACTGTAAGGCTGGGGATACTGTAAGGCTGGGGATACTGTAAGGCTGGGGATACTGTAAGGCTGGGGATACTGTAAGGCTGGGGATACTGTAAGGCTGGGGATACTGTAAGGCTGGGGATACTGTAAGGCTGGGGATACTGTAAGGCTGGGGATACTGTAAGGCTGGGGATACTGTAAGGCTGGGGATACTGCAAGGCTGGGGATACTGTAAGGCTGGGGATACTGCAAGGCTGGGGATACTGTAAGGATACTGTACAGGCTGGGGAAGGCTGGGGATACTGTAAGGCTGGGGATACTGTAAGGCTGGGGATACTGTAAGGCTGGGGATACTGTAAGGCTGGGGATACTGTAAGGCTGGGGATACTGTAAGGCTGGGGATACTGTAAGGCTGGGGATACTGTAAGGCTGGGGATACTGTAAGGCTGGGGATACTGTAAGGCTGGGGATACTGTAAGGCTGGGGATACTGTAAGGCTGGGGATACTGTAAGGCTGGGGATACTGTAAGGCTGGGGATACTGTAAGGCTGGGGATACTGTAAGGCTGGGGATACTGTAAGGCTGGGGATACTGTAAGGCTGGGGATACTGTAAGGCTGGGGATACTGTAAGGCTGGGGATACTGTAAGGCTGGGGATACTGTAAGGCTGGGGATACTGTAAGGCTGGGGATACTGTAAGGCTGGGGATACTGTAAGGCTGGGGATACTGTAAGGCTGGGGATACTGTAAGGCTGGGGATACTGTAAGGCTGGGGATACTGTAAGGCTGGGGATACTGTAAGGCTGGGGATACTGCAAGGCTGGGGATACTGTAAGGCTGGGGATACTGCAAGGCTGGGGATACTGGCTAAGGCTGGGGATACTGTAAGGCTGGGGATACTGTAAGGCTGGGGATACTGTAAGGCTGGGGATACTGTAAGGCTGGGGATACTGTAAGGCTGGGGATACTGTAAGGCTGGGGATACTGTAAGGCTGGGGATACTGTAAGGCTGGGGATACTGTAAGGCTGGGGATACTGTAAGGCTCTGGCTGGGGATACAAGGCTGGGGACAAGGCTGGGGATACTGTAAGGCTGGGGAACCTGGGGATACAAGGCTGGGGATACTGTAAAAGGGGAAACTGGGGATACAAGGCTGGGTACAGCACTTACTAAGGCTGGGAAACTGTAAGGCTGGGGATACTGTAAGGCTGGGGATACTGAAAGGCTGGGGATAGTAGTGGGGAGTAAGGCTGGGGATACTGTAAGGCTGGGGATAACTGGGGATAAGGCTGGGGATACTGTAAGGCTGGGGATACTGTAAGGCTGGGGAAACTGGGGATACAAGGCTGGGGATACTTCTAACAAATAAGGCTGGGGATACTGCAAGGCTGGGGATACTGTAAGGCTGGGAATACTGCAAGGCTGGGGATACTTCTAAGGCTGGGGAACTGTAAGGCTGGGTACTGCAGGCTGGGGATACTGAAAGGCAACTGAGGCTGGTAGTTCTAACAAAAAGAAACCAAGAGAGGGGATAGTTCTAACAAAAAGAAACCAAGGCTAGGGTTCTAACAAAAAGAAACCAAGAGAGTAAGGCTGTTCTAACAAAAAGAAACCAAGAGAGCAGCAGTTACTAACAAAAAGAAACCAAGAGAGGAGCAGTTCTAACAAAAAGAAACCAAGGGAGTAGCTGTTAGGCTGGGGAAACCAAGAGAGTAGTAGTTCTAACAAAAAGAAACCAAGAGGGGAGCAGTTCTAACAAAAAGAAACTGTAAGGCTGGAGTAGTAGTTCTAACAAAAAGAAACCAAGAGAGTAGCAGTTCTAACAAAAAGAAACCAAGAGAGTAGTTCTAACAAAAAGAAACCAAGAGAGTAGTAGTTCTAACAAAAAGAAACCAAGAGAGCAGCAGTTCTAACAAAAAGAAACCAAGAGAGTAGCAGTTCTAACAAAAAGAAACCAAGGCTGAGTAGTAGTTCTAACAAAAAGAAACCAAGAGAGCAGCAGTTCTAACAAAAAGAAACCAAGAGAGTAGCAGTTCTAACAAAAAGAAACCAAGAGAGTAGCAGTTCTAACAAAAAGAAAGGCAAGAGAGTAGCTGTTCTAACAAAAAGAAACCAAGAGAGTAGCAGTTCTAACAAAAAGAAACCAACAGAGTAGTAGTTCTAACAAAAAGAAACCAAGAGAGTAGTTCTAACAAAAAGAAACCAAGAGAGCAGCAGTTCTAACAAAAAGAAACCAAGAGAGTAGCAGTTAAGGAAACCAAGAGAGTAGGGAGTTCTAACAAAAAGAAACCAAGGCTGAGTAGTAGTTCTAACAAAAAGAAACTGTAAGAGAGGATAGCAGTTCTAACAAAAAGAAACCAAGGCTGTAGTAGTTCTAACAAAAAGAAACCAAGAGAGCAGCAGTTACTAACAAAAAGAAACCAAGAGAGGATAGCAGTTCTAACAAAAAGAAACCAAGAGAGTAGTAGTTCTAACAAAAAGAAACCAAGAGAGTAGCTGTTCTAACAAAAAGAAACCAACAGAGTAGTAGTTCTAACAAAAAGAAACCAAGAGAGTAGCAGTTCTAACAAAAAGAAAGCAACAGAGTAGTAGTTCTAACAAAACGAAACCAAGAG
>CM065687.1:54922472-54932472 GCA_017654935.2 Phymorhynchus buccinoides
ACTGAAAAGGGTCAAGGTGCTGGTTAGTAAAAGAAAGAAGGCGCTGAAGGACAATCTTTTCAAAACATTTCATGACAATAGACGTTAAGGCAACAGGGCGGTAATCATTCAGTGTGACAGGGTTCTTTTTCTTGGGGACAGGAGTGATAATAGAGTTTTCCCAGAGACATGGTACAGCACAGTCATGTAAAGACCATTTAAACAGATAACAAAACACACCACACAATTGAGAACAGCATGCTTTCAACAACTTTCCACACACAGCATCTGGTCCTACAGCCTTCCGCACATTCAATTTCTGAAATAAAGATTGAACATCCTCTGTCTGGAATTTCAAAGTCGTGATCTTCATTTGAATTTGTAATTGTTTCTTTTAACTGTGACACTACCCCGTTCAGATCCCTCTCTAGTTCAGTCCTTTCAAATCGACAGTAAAAATCATTCAGTTTATTAGAAAAACCGTTCTGTTCTTCCTTTGTCGTCTGGCAATTGGCTGTTCTTTTCTTTGATTGGCCGGTTAGAGTTCGAAGCCCATCCCATGCATCTGCCACATTCTGCCTGTCTGAAACTGCTGTTCTACTTTATCCTTATACTCCCTCTGCCCCTTCCTTAACCCCCCTCTAAGCTTAGACAGGTCTGAGGAGGGAGACAAATCAAAACAAAAAGCTCGGTAACAGTGTCAACATTTCGAATTAATAATCTTTATGAAGACAACCAGAAACACACTTGCATTCAAATTAAAGTTTAAGTAGATAATGATATGTTATTATTCAATATTACGAAGCAAAATAGATAATTAATTAAGTAAATAAATCAATCAATAAACAAATAGTACATAAAAGAGGGGTGGTGGTGGTGCAGAAGGAGGCACAGATAGGACGAGACAGAGGGACAGCAAGGTGAAGAGGGAGAATATGAAGGGGGAGACAGATAGATTAAGAATTATAAAGATAAATGGGTTGGTGGTTGAACAGATTGCTAGATGGATACATTTGGATTGACTGGGGGGTAAATGGGTCAGAAGAAAGAGGGAGGGAAGGGGGCACAGTTGAGAAGAAGCAGATGAAGAAAGGATAGTTAACTGGATAAATAGAATAAGTTGTACTGACCTGAGGAGGGAGAAAAATCTAAACAAAAAGCTCGGTAACAGTGTCGATGTTTCAACATATAGCTGGGTTGTTTTTTTCAAGACTGGTTAGCTTATCATAGTTTGGGCTGAGCCTGTAAGTTACAGGGCGAAATGACAAACTCTGGTGTTGTGAATCTGAACTCAAGTTCAGTTATGCACGTGAGAAACAGTTATTATAATGTTTGAAGCATTCTTGGACCTATTCTTTTTACTATTTTTATAAACGATCTGCCTGAGTGTGTTACATCATCATGTCAAATTTGTGTGGATGACACAAAAATTCTTAACACTTCTTGTAATTGTCAGATATTACAAAAAGATTTAAATGAACTAGAAGGCTGGACTACAAAATGGAATCTATATTTTAACAAATGTAAGGTTATGCACGTCGGTAGAAATAATCATAATAAAGAATACACTATGTTTAAGAACAATGATTTGTGCACAGTAACAGCATGTGAAAGTGAAACAGACCTAGGAGGGATATTTCACAAGGATTTGTCCTTTAATAGTCATATCCAAACTTGAGTAAGTAAGGCTAACCAAATGATAGGTTTAATTAAAATAACATTTATTAATATTGACTACAACATTTGTTCAAAACTGTATAAAGCTTTAGTGAGGCCGCATGTAGAGTATGGCAATACAATATGGTACCCTAAGTATAAATATCAATCAAAAGCAATTGAGAAGGTTCAACGCAGGGCAACAAAATTGGTTAAGGGATGTAAAAGCATGACCTATGAAAATAGACTTTTGTATCTAGATTTATACTCACTTAAAGGAAGAAGGGTAAGGGGAGACCTTATTGAAGCACATAAGATATTCAATGGCCTTGTTGATTTATCTTGGAATAACATATTTAAATCACCTCAATGCAGTACAACAAGAAATTCATACGGTAAAGTTTTTATTAAGCAATGTAAAACTAACACTAGAAAAAATTGTTTTACTAACAGAGTTGCTAATTGTTGGAATGATTTAACTTTTGATTTAAAATGTGCACCTAATGTTAATATATTCAAAAATCGTCTTGATAATTCTCCAAAATTAGTAAATGTATTTAGAAGCATTGATTATTAATTTTTGTATTATAGGAAAATTCAACCGTAAAACCTTGACCGCTAAAAAATATTAAATTGGAAATCGATGGGACTGCTAAAAAGCTTAACGGCTTGATTAGTCCCTATTCTACTACTACTACTACTACTTGTGAAAAGAAAAAAAAGAAGAAAAAAAAACCCCGCTTAAAACAGTTTGCTGCAGAAGTAGGGTGACCACGGGCTATGCAGTTTCATGCTACAAGTCATCAATACAAAATATCCTCAAATACTTGCCAAGGTCTCCACACTCTTTCTCTCTCCCTCTCTGTATCTACACACACACACACACACGCACGCACGCACGCACACACGCACGCACCCCCCCCCCCCCCCCCCCCCACACACACACACACGCATTCAGTACTCTATGTTCGTTTCTGTCTTCTTCTTAATTTGTTTTTTAGGGTGGCGATGTTTTAGAAGAAAAACAACAGCTGTAGGCCTACTTAAATTCGGTTATATCTACTTTTCCCATAAAATAATATGACCGGCAGCGATAAAATAATCGATAATGGTTTGTCTTTCGCATGGCAGGTTTTTGACAGACAATTGTGCAGATTTGTAGATTTTACAAAAGTTGCAAAAAGTTGATATGTATGTATGTATGTATGTATGTATGTATCGCTCTATGGTACTTTGATGTATGTATGTATGTATGTAACATGTATGTATGTATGTGTATGTATGTATATATGTATGTATGTATGTATGTATATTATTATGTATGTATTTTGATTTGATTGATTTAGATTAAAATAATATAAATTATTAATTTAAAGTCTGTTCACAACAATGGTGATATTAGACTTAAATAAATACATTAATTAAACAAAAACAAAACAGACATAAACAAATATTGAATTAAAAAAAGGTGAGGTGAAAAGAGTGTGTGTGTGTGTGTTAGTGTGTGTGTATGGTGTTGTGGTGTGTGTTGCCCAAGCCAGATGGAAAAACCATGTGTGTGTGTGTGTGAGATGCTGTCTATTGTGTGTGTGTGCATTGACAAATGTGTGTGTGTGTGCGTGTGCGTGGCTGCGACTTCAGGTGTGTTCGCGTGTGCGTGTGGTGTGTGGTGAGAGAGAGAGAGATCAGAGGCAGAGAGAGAGAACCGAGAGAGACGGCCACGCTTAGAGAGAGAGAGAGAGAGAGAGAGGTCCTGTTCAGAGAGAGAGAGGCCGAGAGAGAGAGAGGTCTGGGGGGCCTTCAGAGAGAGAGGCCTCTGAGAGAGAGAGAGAGTATGTCCGTGATGGGGGAAGGGGAAGAAGCAAAAAAAAAGGATTTGGGGCAAAGAAAAGATGCTGCAGGCTGAACATTAATATTAACTAACGTATCAATTATAGTAATTTTGCAATTCCAGAGCTGATACGTATGACAGAAGCTCAGGTCAGTAATTAACTTATTGGCTTTCTTATTTTGAAAGTTATGAATATGTATCCTTAACTGTATGTATGTCAGGTCAGTATGTATGTATGCATGTATGTATGCATGGTTATGTATATGTATGTATGTATGTATGTATGTATGTATATAGTATGTATGTATGGCTATGGTATGTCTATGTGTATTATTTCATGTATTGTATTCTGTAGGCATGTATGTATGTATGTATGTATGTATGTATGCATGTATGCATGTATGTATGTATGCATGTATGTATATATGTATGTATGTATGTATGTATGTATGTATGTATGTATGTATGCATGTATGTATGTATGTATGTATGTATGTATGTGTATGTATGTATGTATGTATGTATGTATGTATGCGAATGTCACTAATTAGTGTGTTTTATGTTTGTGTGTTGTGTGTTGTGTGTGTGGTGTGTGTGTTGTGTGTGTGTGTGTGTGTGTGTGTGCGTATGTATGTGTATGTGTGTGTGTGCGTGTTTTGTGTGTGTGTGTTTGTGTGTGGGTGTGTGTATGTAAAGAGAGAGAGAGAGGGTGTATGTATGTGGTTTGTGTCACCTCTTGCTATGTTGTTTTTTTTGTCTGTTGTTGATGTAATGTTGTTATGTATGTATGACTATGTATGTATGTATGTATGTATGTATGTATGTATGTATGTATAATATGTATGTATGTATATGTATGTATGTATGTATGTATGTTTGTACGCATGTATGTAAGATTAAGATTAAAATTATAGCCCCGTCGACAGCAAAGGCCATTTCAGGGCTGTCACCACGCATGTATGTATATATGAATGAATGCATACTATGTATGGATGGATGGATGGGTGGATGTAGAGTAAAGCACTTGTAGTCTATACATTTGCATACTCATATCATTACAAGTATTCATATATGTAAACATATGCGTATGGAGGTCTAAGTTAGGATAATACATGGTTGTAAGCTTATGTGTGTGCGCGCGCGCGTGCGTGCGTGCGCGTGTGTATGTGACCGGGGATTGTATGTGCGAGTGATCTTTAAAATAGTTGCAAAATGTTATCTTTAGGCTTTTCTACATGTTTTATCTCCGTCTGTGATTGTGTTGTGTTGTTGATTTGCTTTATCGCTGCAAACAGAATTTCATGTAAAACGGACAGTAACAATATTGATTGATTGATCAATTGATTGTATTTTGCGTGGCCGGTCTATTTTGGAAGTTCAGTTTGTTTAGGCACATCGTTTAACGAAATTAAGTTTGTGCCCAACACTGTCCGATGAAGATATATCATTGTTTAAACGAGTGAATGAACGCATAAATGAAAGAAAGAAAGAATGAATGAGTTAATGAATGAATGAATGATAAACTAGAGCGTTAAGACGCTAAATCATCAACCGCGCGGCAGCGTTTTCGGCTCCAATGACCTTGACCTTCGACCCATGACCTTCATTGTCGAACTTGGCCTAGATCTCTCCATTACCTACCCGCATGCAAAATTTGAGCATCCTAAGTCCATCCGTTCAAACGCTAGAGAGGATACATACAAACATACAAACATAGTCCGCCTCAGACACGAGTGGAAACATTACCAATTCGCTCTCTACGATCGCGGTTGGTAACCAGTGCTAGCTCCAAGTCGAAAAAACCCACCCACCTTATATTTTTACACACTCACCCTCACATTTTCGTACTGAAACATTTAACTGACAAGCAACATTCTGCTTTACTCGGGAAATGGATAGGGTTAGGATCAGCCTGCGACTAATTTCATCAAACTGAAAGAAGCGGACTTTGAGATCGAGGGTCGTAAACATGAAGGGATCACGACTAGAAGAACAATATTGCAACAAAAAAAGAAGAAGAGAAAGACGAAACTTACCTGTCCAGCGTGTAGGTAAAGGTAGGGGGGGGGGGGGGGGGAAGGGGGGGGGGGTGGGGGGGGGGGTGGGAATCCTGTTTATTATATTTGATTGCCCGTTATTTCTGTATATACAGGGTCAACTCGTACCATCTTGTTTCTGTCGATAGCTTCTCCACACACACAACATGCACACAAATCTCGGGTCTCCCTCACACTCGATGATTTAACGAACGCTGTGTCAACTAATACGGGTACAGGCTGAGTGTCCTTGTAGTGGCGGTTGTTATCAGTTTCATGTCTCGAGGTAAAGTAGTGAACGCTGTTGACCTCATTTTCGTCAGGATGGGGCTGTCAAAAACAGTTGCGTGGACCAAAGCGCTTGTGCGAAGCGGAGCGCTTTCTCACCGTGTCTTTGTCTCTGTCTGTCTGTCTCTCTCTCTAACCTTCTCTGTCTCTCTCTCTCGTATTCGATCTTCCCCCTCCCCCATCCCCTCCCCCTCTCTCTCAATTGTGTTTTTCATTTTATTGTTATTAAAGTACTCGAGTATTCGATTTCTCTCTCTCTGATCTGTTCGTGTGTTTGTGTGTGTGTGTGTGTGTGTGTGTGTGTGTGTGTGTGTGTATGTATGTGCGTGCGTACGTGCGTGCGTGTGTATGTGCCTCTGTCTGTGTGTGTGTGTGTGTGGTGTGTGTGTGTGTGTGTGTGTGTGTGTGTGTGTGTGTGTGTGTGTTGTGTTAACATTATTATTATTATATTATTATTATTATTATTATTATTATTATTATTATTATTATTTTACTAAAACTCGTATTGTTCTCTCTCTCATTATTATTTATTATTATTATTATTATTATTATTATTATTATTATTATTATTATTATTATTATTATGTTGTTGTTGTTTGTTTGTTGTTGTTGTTTTGTTGTTGTTGTGTTGTTGTTGTTGTTGTTGTTTGTTGTTGTTGTTGTTTGTTGTTGTTGTTGTGTGTTGTTGTTGTTGTTGTTTTTGTTGTTGTGTTGTTGTTGTTGTGTTGTTGTTGTTGTTATTATTATTATTATTATTATTACAACAACTACTACTACTTGTTGATGTGTTGCTTGATGTTTCCCAAAATGAAATCAACTGATAAGTATGAGTTTTGTACGTGTATGTGTCATACATTTTGATTTTGATTCTTATTAATTATTAAAAAATTTGTTATGATTAATGCTTATATAGCGCATAATCTTGGCTAACACTGAATGCGCTTTTCACTACCATTCGTACAAACATTTTAACAGACTGGTTCACGTATCTTTAATGAATACATTAGATGTTGCATATAATCCAAAACACATCAACCTGATTCAAGTATGAGTTTTCCCCCCCGCCCTACGTGTATTTCCCCCACCCCACCCCACCCCATTTTGACGCGCCGATTAACCTGTTACTCAATTGAAAGACAAAAGTGGGGAAAGGATCATAGACTTTACAGAGAGAAAGCTTTCCTGAATAAGTGCTTATTTGTAGCGCATGAAGGAAGAGTGGACTCTTGCTAAGGGAGACTTCCAATGCGCTTGGTGCAACGAAACCATTCGCCCTACACCCGAACATTTCTAACCACTTAGGAACTTTAAGAAGTTTCTGGGACGAATCCTCACCATACATCTCTGGTATGAAAATGAATACAGTTAGAGAATGTTTTGTCAAAGTGACGAAAAGCGGAACTGCCAGCGGAATTTGACAGGAAGCCAGTGGAGCTCAGCCAAAAGAGGTGTGATGTGATCCCACCTTCTTTTGCCAAGAACCCCCCGAGCAGCACTGTTCTGCACTCGTCTCTTTGTAAGCGCGAAATCTGTTCTGCTGGAAGCCCAGCATACACCGAATTACCCCCCCCCCCCCTGGACAACACCAAGGCAGAAATAAGTCTGACAGCAGCATCTCTGGACAGGAAGATTTTACGATACGTCTTAACTCTAAGAAGATTTTACATTTTGATGTTAATAATGGTGGCTTTGGATGGATAGAAATCTGTTTAACGTCCTCCGGTCTGGAACAGACACATATGGGACACTAGTAGACATAAAGATGGTGGGAACGATCCTGGAGGCAATGCCCGGAGGCAGTGTAACACCAGGAAAGTCCCGAATTTTTAACAATATCGATATACATGTAGCTGAGGTGGGTTTTGTTTTCCTTTTCACATTTATAAGGGCTGGATGCAAAACAAGCCTGAATAGTGCTTATTCTTATCCCTCAATAAAAACGATTCGTTCGTTCGTTCGTTGGTTCATTTGTTCGTTCTCTGTCATAGGGTCAGAACGTTAGTGCAAAACGTCATTCACAGAGAAGTCAAGGCCAAGTCTTATTTCCTCACTTCTGGAGAAAGAAACATGCACCAGTGCAGAGAAACTTGGGAGGGCTGGGCGACAGAGGGTCTTGTAACCCACCCACTCCTTCCCCCTTCTCCACCCCCCCTCTCCACTCCCCTCCCCCATTCCCTTCCCTTCCTCCACGTCAATCAAGTGTTAGCCCCGAGTCTCAGCCCTCAAGAGTTAACTACTTGTGCTTTCTTCTTCCCAAGTGGATCAAATCCAGTTAACTACTTAAGTGGACTTTCTTTTCACACACTTGCACACACCCATTGGATCCTGCCGCTCAGCAATCCCCCCCCCCCCGTTTTAGTAAATGAAATAAGCCCCCAAATAGATATGAATAATATCCCCCCCCCCCGTACCCCCCCCCCCCATTAACGCAACGTAGCACCCCCCCCCCCCCCCCACACTCTACGTATCAGCCATCAGTCAGTCAATAGCATTGTAACATTGATAACAAAAAACGTCGACCAATACCTCCCCTCCCCCCTTCCTGCAAAGACCGCTTCCGCTACATGAAGTTTTCCTTTTTCCCACGTACCATCAGCGGAGTGGAACTCCCTTCCATCCGAGGTCATAACATCTACCCCCTCCTCAATGGAAGGTGAGAACTTCTAATACCCTGCAGTGGAAGGCTTCTACAAAATGTAGTCCCCCCCCCCCCATCCCCTGCCTCCCCTCCTACCACCCCACCCCCCTCCGCCCTATCATCCTTTCCACAATCCAGTCTATGACCCCCCCCACCCCCCCTGCTTCTCCCCCCCCCCTTCCAGCTATCTCACTACCCCCCCCCCCCCGCAGAAAACCGATTTCCGTTTAAACTGGAGTCCCCCATCGTTTTCTACAACAGAACCATCAGAAAGATGATGGCGGTTGTGCAGAGAAAGAAGAAGACGGGGATCTAAGTATGCTGCTATCAATCTGATCAAATAGTGGCTGGTTTGTACTAGTGGCATTAGGAGACAAGGCATGGAAAAAGAACAGAAGCTCGAAACATCTGCGTAAAGTAAATGTTCCTTTCAGTTATTTCCACTTGTGTTGGCTTAAAAAATAAATAAATAATGTTCTGAACTTGATAAAATAGTCAGAAGGAACACATCAAAATGAACACTTTCGTGAATATCATTGGCGAAAATCATCCGGATTAATTATCCTATTGAAAAAAAAGAAAAAAGAAAAGAGTACACCTTCAAACTCTGAACCAACGATATTCCACTGCCATCTTGAGTCTCGTTCTCGCGAGATTGTCTGTCTATGAATACTCAAGATAAAAAGCATGCTTTGTAACGTTACAAACGCTTCCGGCGAAACAAACAAAAAGGTTTGCATAACTCTTAGCTCCCTGGCGCTTTGGAACAATTCGGAACGTTAAGTTTTAAGCAATGGACACAACTTATCTCCGACCAATAGAGATTTTTTTTTCCTTTCTTTCCTTCTAAACACACACACACGCGCGCGCGCGCGCACGCACGCACACACGCATGCACGCACGCACGCACGCACGCACGCACACACGCACGCACGCGCGCGCGCATACACACACACACACACGCACGCACACACACACACACACACACACACACACACACACACACACACACACACACACACACACACACACACACACACACACACACACACACCACACACACACACACACACACACACACACACACACTCACTCACTCACTCACTCACTCACACTCGTATTTATGTCAAGAAGTGTTTTTTCTTCGGTCGATTTTCGATCTTTCTTTTCTTTGTATTTGATTTTTCGATGGCACACGTCTGTATCGTTTACTCCACGTGTCCCTATGGGCCGAAAGGCCTTGAAAAGACTAAAAATATAATATTGTTATTGTTATTGTTACACACACTCGGGCAATGATATGCCTGGATAGACAAGCAAAAGAACAAGCATTATTAAAGGCTGTGTCAGACCAGCCGACATAAGCTAGAACACCAAGGCTACATCAAAATGTTGCTATGTTCTGCATGGTTGTGCGGGGGGATTTTCTTAAACCACGACAATCTCCTAGCATAACATTATCAGTCTAAAATCCTCCTAAAAGTCGGAGTGTGGCTGCTCACGTGGCGGGGTAATAAAAAAACCCGGTCACACACGTAATGTACTCATTCCTAGCTGGTGCGTTTGTGCCAA
>CM065687.1:54944972-54947472 GCA_017654935.2 Phymorhynchus buccinoides
TCATCGGCTATGGCACCGCCACAATTATTAAAAAAAGAACTCATAATACAATAACCACTACCTTAGGTATGGAAAGAATTGTATGCTGAACAGAGCACATGAATCTTCATTTTAAAGCGTACAAAATAATAAACATACGTAATACAACAGACATGACGAGTATGCAGTGCTTCTTTCGATGAGTATAAGTAGGATAAATAGTTTTAAATGTTTTCCAAAAGATTTAAAAAGTTACGAAATGATGCAGAGATAACATTCTGGTTTACAGATTAAAATGATTGAAAAGCCAGGGGAGGCGACTCAGTGTATGTAATGATTGGAGTGGTAAAAATAGACCGCTGCCACAAACGATTGCGAATCCGCGCTTGTTTTTTTTGTATAACAAATAAGAAGCGCAACAAAACTCACACTGTCAATGATTCAGTTTTGACAACATTACTGGTTGATCCGAGTTTATTTTTAACTTTAAGATCGTGGCTACTTGCATAAAAATCAGAATCATTAATCTCCTCATTACTATCACTGTTAATGAAAATGTATTGGAGTATTTTCTGAGGCTTGTCTAGGGCCGATTTGTTTTTACATTTTTAACATTAAAAATTAAGATAGAAGCACCAAACATATAAGTAAAACGAAAGCTGGAACAGTGATGAAGAGATGGAACTCGAAAAACATGGTTTGGATTTTTTTTTAAAAACCCCACCATGGATTTAGACAGGTTTTAGACTAAAAAATCCGAGAATAATCGTAATACGTAAGCCCTGACTGGCGTTCTCTTGTTCCGAGAAGACTCGTAATTCGTCCAGAATGAGTTAAAAAGAAAAAACCCAGTTTGTGTGCATTCTGTGATAAGGCCCCTTTCACGCATGACGAAGACCTCACTACTACGTAGGGTAAGAGAAGGCAAAAAGCCCATGGGCGGGTAAGAAGCCCATACGAATTATCTCATGAAATAAAGAACATTTCAGTCAAATATGCCCATAAGACGAATGCTAAACATTAACACTCGTCTCATGGGCAAACTGTGACTGAAAATTGCTTCATTTCATGAGATAATTGGCATGGGCTTCTTATCCGCCCATGGGCTTTTTACCCCGTCTTCCCCTACTCACTGCGCGCTAGAGTTCTACAGAACGTGGCGAGGTCGCGGAAATCCTCCGCAAGTGTGACTGCACTGCATCCACGACCTCACTACGATCTGAGGAATTAAAGAGACTCACAGCTTTAAAAAAAGAAAAAGAAAAAAAGTGTCGGCTGAGCCACGCTCTTGGCACTGGCCCTACTCTGCCGCGACGTTCTCAGTACTCTACCACAACCGCCCAGCTGTCCCCGCTCTCACTACGATCCCACCCACCGGGCGACATTCAAAAGCGCGGATTTCTGAGCCGGATATGTTTCAAAAGCCAGTATAAACCCATGATCGATGCGAAAGCGCGGGGGGTGGGGGTGGGGGTGGGGTGGGGGGGGTGACCTACCAGGAAACGCAACTCGGCCAGCTGTTCATGATGTACATGCGATATTCATTTTTACAGGCCTGTTCTTACACCATGGATTTTACTGTATCGAATACGAATAAAGGAAAGAAGTCTCTAATGCAAGATGGGTATGTGTCTACCGGGTTGACAGCGTTTTGAAAGATGGCATAATATCGTGGCGCTGCACCAACAAACAAACAAATGCAAAGGACGACTTCGAACTGACAGTGACATGACATATCTGATCCCAGTGACAATGGAGCACAACCACGACGGCGACGGTGGGGTGAATTGGTGGGTGGGGGTTGGAAATCTGTGCTCAAAAT
The DNA here is from genome assembly GCA_017654935.2 of Phymorhynchus buccinoides. NCBI lineage: Eukaryota > Metazoa > Mollusca > Gastropoda > Neogastropoda > Raphitomidae > Phymorhynchus > Phymorhynchus buccinoides. The sequence continues at coordinate 54,946,774 of CM065687.1, forward strand.
TGTAATTTAAAAAAATCCGCCGACTTGACGCGCTTTCGTATTTTTTCCCCAGCGCTTCTGATATGCCAATACGCGCTTTCGTAAATCTCCCCACCCACCCTGCTTCCTTTTCCTCCACGTACGTACCTCGCTACGTGCGTTTTTGAGCGTGTTCAAAACGCGTGTCACGACTCGATCGCAATCTACCCACAGTAGCTTTTCTCAGCTCCTTTCAGTTCATGCCTTTTGTTAACACTCGTCACCAGCATAAACCAATTTAAAGTGTTTTATCCATTAGGCTTACATTGTTTGATGGTGGCATGCCACTTGTAAGGTCTTTTCCTATCCCTAACCAAAATCAATCATAAGAATATTTGCCGCTGCTAAAAGAAATAACTTGAAACAAACAGCTCTCTGTGGAAAACTGAAAGGAGATAGAATGAGGGGAATTCGTGTACTGCGTACCACGTTTCAGTTCCAGGCTCCCACACCAATTAAAGATCACCAGCCCGCTGTTACTACGTTTCGCCCGACTACAGTACGCTACGCCCCGTGTCAAGCCTAATCAGAAAGGGACAGAACCTCAGTAGGCTACTCTTCAGCCTCGTTTGCGTCCACTCATTAGCTATGTGCATATCCTTCAATAATCGTGATTGGCTACGATCAGTCACGTTCTGGCTGATAGTGGCTGGAGAGCGTAGCGAGAACGTGGCCTGTGCG
>CM065687.1:54952472-54954972 GCA_017654935.2 Phymorhynchus buccinoides
TCGTACTGCCTCCGGGCATTGCCTCCAGTATTGTTCCCACCATATTTGTATTTACAAATGTCCCATATGTGTCTGATTCAGACCAAGAGGACGTAAAACACCATTTTCGTCGTTCAATGTTTTTAATGTCCCATATATGTGTCTGATTCAGACCAAGAGGACGTAAAACACCATTTTCGCCTCGCGTTCAATATTTTAAGTCACACTAACTTGTGGCAGTACCATAGCCGATGAGGTTTAACCGAGGCGTGGTTACTGCTACACATATCTGTATTAAAAAAAAGATCGGGACTTTACTGGTTAAGCACTGCCTCCGGGTATTGCCCCCAGTATTATTCCCACCATCTTTGTATTTACAAATGCCCCACATGGCCGAAAGGCCGAAGAGGGCGTAAAACCCTATTTTCATCGTTCAATGTCTAAAGAATCATTTACAATCAGCAGGCATCACATACTGTGGCGGTACCATAGCCAATGAGGTTTAGCCGAGGCGTGGTTACCGCTACACTTATCTATATTGCTAAAAATTCGGGACTTTACTGGTGTTGCACTGCCTCCGGGCATTGCAGCCATGCGCCAGTATTGTTCCCACCATCTTTGTATTTACAAATGTCCCATATGTGTCTACGACCGAGAGGACGTAAAACATCATTTTCATCACTGTTCAATGTCTAAAGAACCATTGTGCCAAGCTTCGTTACGATCGGTTCAGTGGTTTAGGCGCTATGGACTGGAACACATTTCTGTGCACGGACACATACACACACACACACACACACACACACACACACACACACACACACACACACACACACGCATGCACGCACGCACGCACGCACGCACGCACACGCGCACGCACACGCACACACACACACACACACACACACACACACACTGGACAACACACAGCTCTCGTTCCCAACCCAATGTACAAAAAGAAAAGAGCACAGCACTGACACAGACACAGACACACACACACACACACACACACACACACACACACACACACACACACACTGGACAACACACACACACACACGCGCGCACGCGCACACACGCACACACACACACACATACAGAGAGAGAGAGAGAGAGAGAGAGAGAGAGAGAGAGAGAGAGAGAGAGAGAGAGAGAGAGAGAGAGAGAGAGAGAGAGAGAGAGAGTAACTACAACTACACACTTGTTGATTCTACTCATTCCACTTATTTTCTCATCCACATAATAATAACGTGCATCACATTCGAAACAAAAAATATATTGACACGATAGATTAGCAGATAATTCATTATAATTATAAAAAAAAATGCAATCACACAATTTTGAAAACAGCGACATCCATTTGACGAATGATCATTTCCCCCCTTATTACCATAACAAACGAAAAATAAAACACCACCACCACAAAAAAAGAAGAAGAAGAGCCGATTTGGACCTACCAGAGTCGCACCGGCCCGACCTGCCCTACAAACACAAGAGCAGGCCTCTTCTCTCGTTGCAAAACACCTCTGTCAGAAACATTTACGAAACACGTCTCGGTCAGAAACAACGGGTCGGTTGAAACACAATGTCCCCCGTTATATTAGTAGGTTCGCGTGCGGAAAATGCCCTATATAAGCCGAACAATGTGGAGATTGGCTTAGGTGGGTGAGCTGTGGTGGTAGTGGTGGTGTTGGTGTTGGTGGTGGTGTTGGTGTTGTGGAGGGGTGGTGGCGGGGTGGGTTGGCGGGGTGGGGTGGGGGTTAGTGAGTGGCTGTATGGTGGGTGTGGGTGTGTGTGGGTGGTGTGTGTGTGGGGTGGGTGGGTGGGTGTGTGTGGGTTGGCGGGGCTGTTGCCCACCAAGTGTGTCACACTGTTTCTTTTTTTCGTAACAACCTTGTTTAGCAATAAGAAAACCTGTAGAAAATATGACACCCCCCCCCTCTAATAGTTAAACAACAACAACAACAACAACAACAACAACCACCATAAAGCAAAAACAAAAGTTTCTAACGCTCCTTAACCCTTTAGCCACCAAAGTCGCATTTTAGCACCACCGTGATTTAACACCTATGTCGCTAAAAGGCATCAAATTGGGGTCTATTACCCAAATACCCTGTTGTCTTAGTTTTGGGAAGTAAGGATAGACCTTATTTTATATATTTCACAGAAGAATCCCCAATACTGCATATGGATTTTGTTCTCTACCCAGGTAAATTTAATGTAAATGTTTGGCTGAAATATGGCTGGCGGTGAAAGGGTTGAAAGCATGGTGCATGTTATAATAACTATATCTATCTCTATGCAGTGGAACCTCCATTGTAAGACCTCCAAAAATCATCCAAAATGAGGTCTTGTAAGGGAGGGGTCTTATAAGGGAGGTAATTTTATTACTTACAAAGAAGGGCAATGATAATCGGGTTTAACGCCCTCTTCGGCCTTTCGGCAATGTCTCAGAGAAGTAGGTCTTATGTGGGAGGGAGTCTTATAATGGGAGGTCTTATAAGGGATGTTCCACTGTACT
>CM065687.1:54967472-54972472 GCA_017654935.2 Phymorhynchus buccinoides
TGGTGGTGGGTTGCATGATGAGTGAGCAGGATAGCGGAGAGCGGATGAATGATTGGGTTGCATGATGAGTGAGCCAGATAGCGGAGAGTGGATGAATGATTGGGTGTGGTGTGAGAGTTACATATTTGTTCATGTAAAGTTATGTTTCATACTTTTATTTCGTATTTTTATTTTGCGCGGTGGAAGACAAGTTTCCATGTTGCGTTGTACAATGCCAATGGACAACAAAGAAACTTATGACTTATGACATTTCTAGTGATGTTGTAAAGCGCACAGAGCTTAAAGGTGTGCGCTATAGAAATCTTCTTAATAAATAAATAAATAAATATGATGTAATGTGTTCTTGGATGGGGTGGTGATGGTATTGGCGTGTGGGTGTGTGTAACTATAGGTTCTAGAACAAACTTACAAAGGCAGGAGAATGGACCAGTGAGGCAGAAAGATAGTAAAATGACAGTAAGCAAAGGGAAAAGGCAGAGTCAACACAGTTATGATACAGGCACAGAACTTCCAAAAGGTGAGGTAACTATTTGTGCGAAAGATCCCCCCGGGTATCCCCACGGGGGAGCACTTTTAATTTCACAGTCTCAATGGTATGGGGCTCAAAAATGATAAAATACATGTTAAGTAGTTAACTGTCTTTAATATACCAGTTAAGTAGTTAACTGTCTTTTCTTATTCCAGTTAAGTAGTTAACTGATATAATCAATTTCCGCTTCCGGCAAAAGAAAAGTCAGTTAACTGTTAAGTGGCATTTTGTCAGGAAAACCAACTCCTTAACTGTTTTTTGTAACACGAAATCCCATTGGATGTACTGCAGATCAGCAATCTTTTCCCATTTACACTGTGAAAGAGTTACATACCTTCAATATCATTTTTATTAGCAATTTTTATCTCGGATCGTACCTGCAGTACCTCCAGGATCTGCTCAGAGCTTTGAATGATGGTTGGTTGATGGTTCATCCCGTATGTGCTGTTTTGCAGCCGAGTGTACGTAAAACCTAAATTTCATTCATTCAAACGCCGACCAATTACAATGTGTGTTACAAAACCTTCAGAAAATAATCGCTCTCAGACGGAAAAGCAACTTAAAAGTTAAGTGATATTTCGAAATGTCAGTTAACTAGTTAACTAGCATAAACGATTTCCGCTTTCGGTAAAACAAAGTCAGTTAACTAGTTAACTGAATTAGAAAAGCCAGTTAAGTAGTTAACTGGTATTTTATCAATTCTGTACCCCATACAAAGGCATACTACCACAGCCCAAGCCATCAGCTTGAGTGTGAGTAGCTCACGTTCTCTCCTCCACCTCTCCTCAATAATTCAACCTGGCATCACCAACAGACCGCAGTATCACCATCACGCTATTTGGACATCTGTCTAGTCTGTCTGTCTGTCTGTCTGTCTATCAGGCTTTTTGTCTGGCTGTCTGGCTGTCAGGCTGTCGGCCTGTCTCTCCGTTCGACTGCTCCTCTGTTGCCGGTGTTGCATAAAATATTTTACCCATGAAATAAATACTCTTGTCCTCGTTCAACTTGTTTTGCTGTTTGGGAACGATTCGCCCCAGAGGCGTCTTGCGGCATGCAGGAAGAACAGAAGATTCATTGTTAAATACTGGAAAGTCAGGATATTTTTCTAATATTTATTATATTTATTTTTGTTTGCACGGATGGTTGTTTATATCGTCCGCCATTTTGAAAAATACGAAACTAAGTGACATGGCTTTGCATATCGATTTATCGGCAAAAATGTAGATTTACACCCCCCCGCTCTGTTTCTTGGTTCTTTCTGTGTAGATCGAGCACTTAAATAACCATATTTTAAATAATAGTTGACTTATTTATTACATGTGATAAGTACTTACGTATCACATTTCATGTATGAAAGAAGAATGGCTCTAACGCGCTTTTGAAGGGTGCTTATTTCACGGTAGGTACTTATTTCTCAATGACACCGGGTTTCCTGAATGGTGGCGTTTTCGCCGGCTACATCAAAGAGAGTATTTGCGCATTCAGAGATGGCCATTGTCCGGCAGGCGGTCAGTTTACCGCGGACCTTCGTTATGATTAATGCATCATCCAATGGCCCATACTTACTGCGCTCGGTCAGCCATGTTCTTTGAACCGCTACTCTTGTCGCGAAAAGGATATTCAACCATTGATTGAAATGTCATTTGTACACTATCGGCTTCTTTTTTTTCATTTGCATTGATTTGTAGTCTATACATATTGTTCTAATTGGGAGAAACAAATCAATAGAGTGCTAGGGGAAGACGGGGGTAAAAAGCGCACGGGCGGGTAAGAAGCCCACCCCAATTATCTCATGAAATAAAGAAAATTTCAGTCAAATTTGCCCATGAGACGAATGCTAGACATTAACGCTCGTCTCATGGGCAAAATGACACTGAAATTGGCTTCATTTTATGAGATAATTGGGGTGGGCTTCTTACCCGCCCATGCGCTTTTTACCCCGTCTTCCCCTACATTAGTTAGGTTAGTTAGGTGCATTATAGTCACACTGAGAGGCGTCTCTGTGAAATTCGGGTCGCTCCCACCTGGAGAGCGCGTCGCAGCCAGAGGCGCGCCACCCAATTTAAAAAAAACCATTTTTTGCATGCGATTTTTGTGTGACTGATGAGGAAGGATGGGAGGGGGTACATTTTAACCAAATGACAACTTTCTCGTTGCCACTGGGTTTAACGTGTGCTATGCTTACCTGTTTAAAAAGATACATAGAAATATTCTTTTTGTTTTGGGATCAGATTTGATTGTTTGAATGTGGACACGTCTGTGTCTCTTTGGTTTAAATAGCATATTATTGTCATATATGTCATCAGACAACACAATAACTAATGAGACGTGGCATCAAGAATACATATGTGATATATAAATCCCTATCAGAAGTACATGTAATAATATCAATAATAATTGATAACATTTATATGGCGCAGTATCCTGACAACAGCTCTAAGCGCCTTACAGATACAACGCATATACAAAACACACACGAACATGATAATACAGGCACGTAATACGAATTCACTATTATTGAAATAAACAATAGAATACCAGGACATACAAGCTACAGATCTGACAAGATAAGCATAAATATAAACACACATAATAATAGATAATAATAGATGCAAACGGAACAAGAAACAATAAAAAAGAAAACACACGCACTCGCCACCTTAAACTTAGAAGTAAAAGCCTCCTGTACAAGATATAATTATTATAAAAAGGCAACTGTCTGTGTGTGTGAAACACAAACGCAAAAAAAAAAAAAAAAAAAAAATAAAAAAATTAAAATAAAGAAGAAAAAAAAAAAAAAATAAGAAAAAAAAAAATAAAAAAAAAAAATAAAAAAAAGTACTTAAAAATTATAAAAATTAAAAACAAAAATAAAAAAAAAAAAAATAAAAAAAAAAAAAAAAAAAAAAAAATAAAACCAAAAAAAAAAAAAAAATAAGAAAAAAACAAATATAAATTAAATAAAAAAAAAAAAAATGTAAAAAAAAAATAAAAAAAAAAAAAAAAAAAATATAAAAAAAAAAATAAAAAAAAAAAGAAAAAAAAATAAAAAAAATAATAAAAAGAAATAAAAAAAAAAAAAAAAGCCAATAACTCGCTTTATAAAAAAAAAAAAAATAAAAAAAAAAAATTTTGGTGTGTGAAACACAGAAAAAAATAAAAAGGCGCGCGCTTAACTCGCTTCAAATTTGCTTCATCAGCCCTAACGTGGCGATGGCAACGGCAACCAAGGCGGCCGTGTCATTAGCGCGGTTTTGGCAAATGCGCGAAACGCGTATCCACCGGCCTCTCGGCGCCCGTATCTCCGGTATTTCTGGACGGATTGCCTTCACATTTGGAAGGTAGATGACCGAGGACAGTGACTATCTGTGTTCCAAACTGGAAGCGAATTGATTTATAAACGCGCGCGATATGCGCCGCTTAACCTTTTCACAAACCGCGGCGAAACGAGACCTGACATTGACTCGAAATTTGGAACGTGCATGACCAGGGATAGTGACTATCTTGGTGTAAAATTTCAACAGCATCCATTCATAAACATGCATGGACGAGAGATGGAAGGAGGGAGAGAGACAAGAGTAATAATATAATATTTCGCGGACCAGGAGAAACCGGTACTCAGCGTTACCGGTACTTAGCCTTACCGGTACTAGGCGTTACCGGTACTCGGAGTTGCGCTAGTATACATAAAAAAAGGCCAACATATTGACGTCATTAAAAAAAGAATTGAACATGAATATAAATGAAGAAAAACCACACACATGAACACACACTCGCATGTAATATATAAAGCCCTATCAAAAGTACATGCAATATATAAAGCCCTATCAAAAGTACATGCAATATATAAAGCCCTATCAAAAGTACATGCAATATATAAAGCCCTATCAAAAGTACATGCAATATATAAAGCCCTATCAAAAGTACATGCAATATATAAAGCCCTATCAAAAGTACATGCAATATATAAAGCCCTATCAAAAGTACATGCAATATATAAAGCCCTATCAAAAGTACATGCAATATATAAAGCCCTATCAAAAGTACATGCAATATATAAAGCCTTATCAAAAGTACATGCAATATATAAAGCCCTATCAAAAGTACATGCAATATGTAAAGTCCTATCAAAAGTACATGTCTATATATAAAGCCCTATCAAAAGTACATGCAATATATAAAGCCCTATCAAAAGTACATGCAATATTTAAAGCCCTATCAAAAGTACATGCAATATTTAAAGCCCTATCAAAAGTACATGCAATATTTAAAGCCCTATCAAAAGTACATGCAATATTTAAAGCCCTATCAAAAGTACATGCAATATTTAAAGCCCTATCAAAAGTACATGCAATATTTAAAGCCCTATCAAAAGTACATGCAATATTTAAAGCCCTATCAAAAGTACATGCAATATTTAAAGCCCTATCAAAAGTACATGCAATATTTAAAGCCCTATCAAAAGTACATG
>CM065687.1:54977472-54982472 GCA_017654935.2 Phymorhynchus buccinoides
GATGGTGTTTTAAAGATGATACATAAAGATGGTGTTTTAAAGATGATGCATAATGATGATGTTTTAAAGATGATACATAAAGATGGTGTTTTAAAGATGATGCATAAAGATGATCAATATTGTGTCTTATTTGTTGATAGTAAAGAGAGTGTGAAGCTGGAAAGAAAAATGGAAAACAAGAAAACGATGATGCATAATGATGGTGTTTTAAAGATGATGCATAATGATGGTGTTTTAAAGATGATGCATAATGATGGTGTTTTGAAGATGATACATAAAGATGGTGTTTTAAAGATCATAAAGATGGTGTTTTAAAGATGATGCATAAAGATGATGTTTTATGATACATAAAGATGGTGTTTTAAAGATTATACATAAAGATGGTGTTTTAAAGATGATGCATAAAGATGATGTTTTAAAGATGATGCATAAAGATGGTGTTTTAAAGATGATGCATAATGTGGTGTTTTAAATTAGGATGGTGTTTTAAAGATGATACTAAAGATGGTGTTTTAAAGATGATACATAAAGATGGTGTTTTAAAGATGATACATAAAGATGGTGTTTTAAAGATGATACATAAAGATGGTGTTTTGAAGATGATACATAAAGATGGTGTTTTGAAGATGATAAATAAAGATGGTGTTTTGAAGATGATACATAAAGATGGTGTTTTGAAGATGATAAATAAAGATGGTGTTTTGAAGATGATAAATAAAGATGGTGTTTTGAAGATGATAAATAAAGATGGTGTTTTGAAGATGATAAATAAAGATGGTGTTTTGAAGATGATAAATAAAGATGGTGTTTTGAAGATGATCAATAAAGATGGTGTTTTAAAGATGATACATAAGTGGTGTTTTAAAGATGATGCATAAAAATGGTGTTTTGAAGATGATGCATACCGTTTTAAAGATGATCATAATGATGGTGTTTTAAAGATGATGCATAAAGATGGTGTTTTAAAGATGATACATAAAATGGTGTTTTGAAGATGATACATAAAGATGGTGTTTTAAAGATGATACATAAAGATGGTGTTTTAAAGATGATGCATAAAGATGGTGTTTTAAAGATGATGCATAATGATGGTGTTTTAAAGATGATACATAAAGATGGTGTTTTAAAGATGATACATAAAGATGGTGTTTTAAAGATGATACATAAAGATGGTGTTTTAAAGATGATGCATAAAGATGGTGTTTTAAAGATGATACATAAAGATGGTGTTTTAAAGATGATACATAAGTGGTGTTTTAAAGATGATGCATAATGATGGTGTTTTGAAGATGATACATAAAGATGGTGTTTTAAAGATGATACATAAAGATGGTGTTTTAAAGATGATGCATAAAGATGGTGTTTTAAAGATGATACATAATGATGGTGTTTTAAAGATGATGCATAAAGATGGTGTTTTAAAGATGATACATAAAGATGGTGTTTTAAAGATGATACATAAAGATGGTGTTTTAAAGATGATGCATAAAGATGGTGTTTTAAAGATGATGCATAATGATGGTGTTTTGAAGATGATACATAAAGATGGTGTTTTAAAGATTATACATAAAGATGGTGTTTTAAAGATGATGCATAAAGATGATGTTTTAAAGATGATACATAAAGATGGTGTTTTAAAGATTATACATAAAGATGGTGTTTTAAAGATGATGCATAAAGATGGTGTTTTAAAGATGATGCATAAAGATGGTGTTTTAAAGATGATACATAAAGTGTGTTTTAAAGATGATACATAAAGATGGTGTTTTATTATACATAAAGATGGTGTTTTAAAGATGATACATAAAGATGGTGTTTTGAAGATGATACATAAAGATGGTGTTTTGAAGATGATAAATAAAGATGGTGTTTTGAAGATGATAAATAAAGATGGTGTTTTGAAGATGATAAATAAAGATGGTGTTTTGAAGATGATACATAAAGATGGTGTTTTGAAGATGATAAATAAAGATGGTGTTTTGAAGATGATGCATAAAAATGGTGTTTTGAAGATGATAAATAAAGATGGTGTTTTGAAGATGATACATAAAGATGGTGTTTTGAAGATGATAAATAAAGATGGTGTTTTGAAGATGATAAATAAAGATGGTGTTTTGAAAGATGATAAATAAAGATGGTGTTTTAAAGATGATGCATAAAAATGGTGTTTTGAAGATGATGCATACAGATGGTGTTTTAAAGATGATGCATAAAGATGATGTTTTAAAGATGATAAATAAAGATGGTGTTTTGAAGATGATGCATACAGATGGTGTTTTGAAGATGATGCATAAAAATGGTGTTTTAAAGATGATGCATACAGATGGTGTTTTAAAGATGATGCATAAAGATGGCGTTTTAAAGATGATACATAAAAATGGTGTTTTAAAGATGATACATAAACATGGTGTTTTAAAGATGATACACAATGTTTTGAAGATGATACATGTGTGTGTTAATGTGTGTGTGTGTATGTGTGTGTGTTTGTGCATGTTAGTGTGTGTGTGCATGCACGCGTATATGTATGTAAGTATGTATATGTGCGCGAGCGCGCATTTGTGAGTGTATGAGAGTGTATTATCAAAAGCCTGTAGACTCCCGACTTAGTAGTCCTCTGGTCTTTCTTGCATAGTTCGACTTTCGTTGCAAGGACGACTTGATGGGGAAGTAACCGATTTGTGAGTCTTTAGGTAACTCCAACCTACACAGTTTAGTTATATTCTCTCGTGTCAGGACTGTGTTTAGTTACCCTTTCATTTATATTTTTTGGTTACTCTTTTTTAAATTTGTAGTCCCTATCTCATAATTGGGAGTCCTCATGTCATCCTTTTAGTCTCTATTATCACCGAAAGGATAGACACTTCTTTGGGGAGCTCTTATTTGTGAGATTGTGACAATTATGCTAGCATCTGTTTTCCCCCATTCTTTTCTTTCTTCGTATTTGCATCTCCTGGTGGTGGATGCTTACTTATCTTTGTACATGCATACAGTCAATAATCGACACCACAGGCAGGGAGGTGGTAACATGATAGGTGAGGGAGTGGGTCTGGGGTTAGCGAATGGTGATTCATCTTCACAATTCAATATAACAGGTAAAAAAACAAAACAAAAACCCCACAAGGATCTCCTGACCATTATTTTCGCAGATTGGTTGACTATTCCCAATTCAATTTGACATTAAAAAACGACGGGCCATTGCCTAAACGTAAGCAAAACCCCAACAATAACAAGAAACAACACTCCAGCATTGAATGATTTTGTGTGCATTTATAGGTGGTAGTGTTTCATTCAAAAGGGAAGGAGATGGAGAAAGCAATAGAGGGGAGAGGAAGAGGAAGAGAGAGAGGGGGGAGATGTAGTATCGAACAGCTTTACACAATGTGGCTTAACAAGGCTGTGCTCCACGTGTGGACACGTGACGTGCACCAGCTGACACTGGTCTTTTTAATTTTTTAAATTATGATCAATATTGTTGTCTTATTTGATTGATAGTAAAGAGAGTGTGAAGCTGGAAAGAAAAATGGAAAACAAGAAAACGATGATGCATAATGATGGTGTTTTAAAGATGATGCATAAAGATGATGTTTTAAAGATGATACATAAGGATGGTGTTTTAAAGATGATGCATAAAGATGGTGTTTTAAAGATGATGCATAATGATGATGTTTTAAAGATGATACATAAGGATGGTGTTTTAAAGATGATGCATAAAGATGGTGTTTTAAAGATGATGCATAATGATGATGTTTTAAAGATGATGCATAATGATGATGTTTTAAAGATGATACATAAAGATGGTGTTTTAAAGATGATGCATAAAGATGGTGTTTTAAAGATGATGCATAAAGATGGTGTTTTAAAGATGATGCATAAAGATGGTGTTTTAAAGATGATACATAAAGATGGCGTTATGAAGATGATATTTACAGGGGTGTCTTTTTAAAGATGATACATAAAGATGGTGTTTTAAAGATGATGCATAAAGATGGTGTTTTAAAGATGATGCATAAAGATGGTGTTTTAAAGATGATGCATACAGATGGTGTTTTAAAGATGATACATAAAGATGGCGTTATGAAGATGATATTTACAGGGGTGTCTTTTTAAAGATGATACATAAAGATGGTGTTCTAAAGATGATGCATAAAGATGATGTTTAAAAGATGATACATAAAGATGATGTTTTAAAGATGATGCATAAAGATGATGTTTTAAAGATGATGTCAAAAGATGATGTTTTAAAGTTGATACTTACAGGTTGCGTTTTAAAGATGATGCATAAAAATGTTGTTTAAACAAAAAAGACTCATAAAGGTGGTGGTTTACAGATGATACATAAAAATGGCGTTTTAAAGATGATACATAACTGTGGCGTTTTAAAGATTATTCTTAAAGGTGGTGTTTTAAAACGCCATTGTTATGTATCATCTTTAAAACACCATCTTTATGCAAAACATCATTTGTATGCATCATTTTAAACACCATTATGTATCATCTTTAAAACACCATTATGTATCATCATTAAAACACCATCATTATGTATCATCATTCAAACACCATTATGTATCATCATTCAAACACCATTATGTATCATCATTCAAACACCATTATGTATCATCATTCAAAAACACCATTATGTATCATCATTAAAACACCATTATGTATCATCATTATGCATCATCACAAACACATTATGTATCATCATTAAAACACCATTATGTATCATCATTAAAACACCATTATGCATCATCATTCAAACACCATTATGCATCATCATTAAAACACCATTATGCATCATCATTAAAACACCATTATGTATCATCATTAAAACACCATTATGTATCATCATTCAAACACCATTATGCATCATCATTAAAACACCATTATGCATCATCATTAAAACACCATTATGTATCATCATTAAAACACCCATTATGTATCATCATTAAAACACCATTATGTATCATCATTAAAACACCATTATGTATCATCATTCAAAC
>CM065687.1:54994553-55017770 GCA_017654935.2 Phymorhynchus buccinoides
TGACCTTCAATTGAGTGAGAAAGATAAACCTAGTTATGATGTCACCTGTGGTTTTGCGTATCATGAAGCAGTCAGCCCTTGAGTGCCCGGCTGAATACTCCATACTCACAGGTTTCATATCATAACATTAAACCAAATCGTGAAACACGTTAAAATTAGAGCGAATTATTTAAATGAATTAAAATTTATCAGCCAACAAAAGGAATGGTTCCGCAACAAGCAAAAAGTGCGTGGCTTTGCACAGGCAGCGATTTAAATTGCTCCAAAAATTGAAATGATTTTGAAAAAAAAACAGATGCTTGTGGAAAGAAAATACCATCTAACCCTAACCCTATCCTAACCACGGAAAGACCAGAAATAGAGCAGGAAGGGTGTAAATCTACATATTTGCCGAGAAATCGATGTACAACGCGCATGCACTTCTACTTATTTTTGCTGCTGGAACCATTCCTTTTTTTTGGTTGATAATTTAAGTCCTTTTGTACATCGATTTTCTCGCAAATAGTAGATTTACACCCTCCTGCTCTATTTCTTGGTTCTTTCGTGTTAGTGATGAGGGTTAGGGTTATGTTATGTTTAGGTTTAGGGTTAGATGGGTCGTTTTTTTGGCCACAAGCATCTGTGTTTTTGGTCCAAATCACTTTTTTTGGAGAATTAACCTTTCACCGCCAAGTCCTCATTTTAGCACCAAGTCATTTAACACCTAGGTCACAAAAGGCATCAATTGGGGTCCATTATGCCAAAGTACCCCTTTGTCTTAGTTTTGGGAGTTAGGGTTGAACCTATTGTTATATATGTCACGAAAAACCCCAATACTGCAGAGGGATTTTGTTCTCTAACCCATGCAATTTGAATGGATTAATTTGGCTGAAATATTTTTTGGGGCCCCCCCCCTGGCCCCGTGAAAGGTTAAGTCCGCTGCCATGTTAAATGTGTACAATTTCCCAAGTTGTTTTAGTTCGGCGAAATAGGTTTCCCCAAGTCTGGCCCCACCACCCCCCCCCCCCCCCCCAAAAAAAAGGGAGGCACTGCGCTTGCAGTGCGCGCTCCTCTCTGGCTAGAAAATAGGAAATACCAAAATACAAAATATACCAAAATTTCCGTCGAAAATTCACCAACAATTTAAAATGCCAACCATTTTCGAAATACATATATTATATCAATGAAGCAGTCAACATGTTCGAAATACATATATTATATCAATGAAGCAGTCAACATTTTCGAAATACATGTATTATATCAGGCGCAGTCACATTTCGAAATAACTTTATTACCCGGCCAGATGCCGAGGTATTGCGATCGGTTTTGTGCGCGTGTGTTTGTGTGTTTGTGTGTGGTGTGTGTGTGTGTGGGTGTGTGTGTGTGTGGGTGTGTGTGTGTGTGTTTGTGGGTGGTGTGTGTCTGTGTGTCTGTCTATGTCTCTGTCTGTCTGTATGTGTATCGATTATCTTACAAACTACTGTTTGGATTTTTGATTAAAATTGGCAGAGGTGTAGGCAGCTTGAAAAGGAACCTTCCTTTGGTTAATCAACACCGTGCTGACATTGATTTTGAAGTTTGACCTTGAAAACCGAAATTTCCTTCTTTGGGCTATGTAATTTTCCCCCCAGCTTTATTTCGTGTACAAGTGAACAGAATCGCTTCACATTTTGTGTGGTTGGTGTGCCATGGTGCAAGGAAGTTTGTATAAAAGTTCAACGGTACGCTCGTGAAACTACTGAACAGAATCGCTTTCAATTTTGGGTTCTGTATTTTATGCGTTCTGTAAGGGTTGTAACGTGGTGTGTTTATTGGGGGGGTGGGGTGGGGAGGACAGGACATAACTCGATCTGGCCGGGTTTGCATTGTCACAATGCGTTGCTGCCGCTAGACGATGCCCTTGTTATTATATTATGTCAATGAAAAAGTCATAATCACCTTTGTTGGTCGGCTGGTTATCCAGACCCAGGTTTCAGTACGGTACAGTACAGTACAGTACAGTAGAATACAGTACAGTACAGTACAACTCGAGTCCCAACGTCTTGACCACTACTTCTCGTTTATAAGATTACGTGGGGCCCGCTGTTAATAATATTATTAGCAGGTCGCCTTGTCCGTCCACTGTTGACCAGCGGATCCGGATCCGTCTGGCTTATCTAACACAAAAAAAAAGAAAAAGAAAAAAAAGTAGTGCACATACCATAGTGTCGCGACCACCCACCCCCACCACACCTTATGATGTAAGTAAGTTGTTGTAGTGAAGGTTGTAACTCACCTGAAACTATTATGTCATTCGGGCGGTGACTTTAGTCCGTGTATACAGAGAGAGACGCGTTTTGATCAAAGTTGGCAAGCTAGAATTCCTTCGGCAATAATTATATGGAACGTCGATTATTCTCGCCGATTAAAATAAAAAGTTATATATATATACAAAGAAGAAAGTTAAGCACCCCACCCCTTTGTTTTTGCTGTAGATGAGATGAGGTCGAAATTTATTGCAAGTAATCAATAAAGAATGAAACAACATTTGATTGGTAAATGAAAGTTGGACTATCTGACTATAAGAAAACGCATAATTTAAATGTATGGTTTTACAAATGCACTCTGATATTCTGAAACAAAAAGGGTTGTCATGTTCAATTTTAAAAAACACCAGGTTTAATAATCAATGTAACAATTTCATACGTCTATATCAAAAGTTAATCATTGTGGGTAAACGTCACGAGGAGTGTCCAAAACTGATTTGTCAAATCAAAGTTGAGTAGCGTGTGTTTGCTCCCTGTGCCTGTATGACTGCTTCAACCCTCCTGTCCAGACTTGTTAATAGCTAATTGCTTTTAGGGGTTTCTTAACTTTTTTTGTGTATATGGGGGGGGGGGGGGGGGGTCCGGTTACAGCTATAGTATAAGCACTACCTTTTTTTGTTGTGTGGTCATGGTACGGCACAGTCTTTTGTGGAAGATTGATAAGTCTCAAGCGAGGAGGCATTCGCACAGTCTCTGCGCACTGCTTGCAATCGAAGGGACTAATGAACTACTGGCCTTTGTGGAACCTTCCCCAACACCAGCTGTCCTCGCGTCAGGTGGGGGGGGGGGGGAGCAACAGAGTGGGGGGGTGCCCTGGGCAGGGAATCTCCATCTGTAGACCATTTGTTTTGTTGCCCAGTCCTCCAGAATATCATCATTTGCCTCCTGGAAAATCAGAGTGGGAAAAACAGCAGACGGGTGCTGTCCGTTTCGACTACGCTCGTTTGACTCTGGCCTTCTTCCCTTTGCTTTCTGTCGTCTACTATTTTTCTGACTTATTGCCCATTCTCCTGCCTTTTCAAAAATAAAAATCTTCCCTTTTATTTTTTACTCTTCAGCTCCTCCGAACTCGGAATGTGTCGGCTGTGTACGCAAGCAGGGGAGACCATGTGAACACTGAAAAACGGACACATAACGTACCTTACCCATTATGGCCATAAATAAGCCCTGGGAACGCAGAAGAAGAAGTATGCAGTGTAGCAGGCTGTTCATCAACAAACTAGCAAACTCGTACAGTGTGTCACAATCCTGGCACCGAATTCGTGACAGCTTCGCGAGAGGTCTCATGTGTTGGGGAAAAAAAGGTTGCAAAAGGTTACAGAAGCGTAAGCTTGGCTTGACGAACGCTAGGTACAAGGTCAGTAGTTGATCTGTGACCTAAGCAAGGTATCCGCCCGTAGACAGACAGACAGACAGACAGGTAAGCAGTGTGAGGTAACGCCTGTACATTACAATGGTCATCATGGTCGAACGGCAGTGTCCTTGCTGTCACGGACTGTCCTGCAACAGAGAACTGTGAACTATAAGGGTTATTCGCTCTATACATAATTTGGCATTTTAAAGAAAAGAAGAATTTTTTTAAAAATAAAGTAACGGTAAAGATGCACCCCCCCCCGCGCCCCCCCTCCCCCCCCCCCCCTCCCCCCCATTTAATCGGTTGTTTCCACTTTTTTCAGTCTTGCCTTTCTTACTGCAGCGAACAGCGAACTTTATCCTCAGTCGATTTGGCTTTTGCATTAACACTAATCACCATCCATGTACATCATTAAACACATGCGTTCAATATAGTAGAAGATAAAGGCAAGACGAGGAATAGCACGCAAGCAAACCAAGTCCTGTGACAAATTCTTCCGCGGGCTTAATTTTTCAACACGTAGCTTTCTAATAAAGCTGAAAAGCATTCATAAATATATACCAGCGAAATGTATTGAGTCAGAAGGCAATTGTTGAAAATGCGGGAGAGCTGAGAATGTATGGAGGCCCTTGGGGGGGGGGCACGAGTCTTAAATCATTGTGACACCGCTAAAAAACATGCGACAAGATTGGCCAAGTAACGTATTAGCGCGCTTATTTATATAAGAAAACTTTTACAGCGCTTAACACTTAAAGCTCTAAGAAAGCTTTACAACGTGAGCCAGCTACTTAATTCAGGCAATACATAAGCCAATCACACTGGAGCATGGTTAACATCTGCTTAAAGTCTGATGGTGTGCTTACTACAGAGTTTTCATTACACATAAATCAATAAATAGATGACTGAAATAAATAAATAATAATAATGATAATATTAATGTACAACTTACCATCAGCGCTGCTTCGTATGGCATGTCATCCTCACAGCGCTTCACACAGATTTAGAAAGAAAAAAGCAGCAACTATTACACCGACACATGCATACCCACCCCCACCCCGCCTGCCCCCGCCAAGCGAACAAAAAACACAAAGCATTTAAAGCGTGCTTTAAAAAAAAAAAAAAGAAAAAAAAAAGCAAGACCATCCCACACCATAGTCCTCCACGCGTAAGCGCACACACACACAGTTGCAACCACGAGACAAAGCATTTAATAACTTACAAATACACGTAGGCTATAACAACAACATTAGCAAAAAGAATGGGGAATGGGAAAAGAAACAGGAAATATTATTCAAGGAGCACAGATTATGAGGTAAAAAAAAAATAATAATAATTAAAATAATAACATAGGCCTACTAAACTGACGGCTGCAATAACAGAATGTATTTCTTAGAATACAAATAAATTCAAAATAGCTTGGAATGGTTATTCTTTTGGCTACATCTCAATTGCGCAGATTTGAAAATTATTCCATTGAAAATATTCCATTGAAAATTATTCCATTGCATTCCGTTGCATTCTTTTTGAGGAAAAAATAATAAATCAAAATTAGCGTGGGGTTGTGTTACATGACGCTCCGGGAAAAAAAAACCCATGAGAAACATTTGTAAGTGCAGTTTATTATTTGTAAACGTTGTCTCAGTGTGACATTGATACAGAATATTATAATCTGCGCAATTGATGGCATAGAAGCGGCGCAATTGAGACAGAGAATAGTGGTAATTACAATCGGCGCAATTATTAGGGGAAGATGGGGTAAAAAGCGCATGGCGGGTAAGAAGCCCCACCCCAATGATCTCATGAAATATAGCAAATTTCAGTCATATTTGCCCATTGAGACGAATGCTAGACATTAACGCTCGTATCATGGGCAAAATGAGACAGAAATTTGATTCATTTCATGAGATAATTGGGGTGGGCTTCTTACCCGCCCATGCGCTTTTACCCCGTCTTCCCCTATGCACCGGTTCTTTTCCACAATCGTGACCGTAATGCCGCTGTTAACCATGAAAGACCGCCAGCCATCTTTGAAGCCAAAAATTTCCATTAAAATTACTTGGCTACAGAAAAGATTGTCGTCTGCAATATCGTGATGGATTTATCTGTGACACATGTAGAAGAAGGGTCAATCCTTAGTGCCCAAATTTAGGAACACAATATTGATGTGAATTGAATAACAGACCATGATTTCAAGGAGTTTGTTTTGACATGGTTGTTAAATCATTGTGGTACAAAAATGCGACATTGGCTGTGAAAGGGTAAAGTTAAGCTGGGGCCGTGATCTGGGGAAGCGATTCTTACAGATCAGGATTTTTCTTTTCATCCAAAGTACTTCCTTATTTTGTGTATTTGAAGTCTTACGGGGCAGTGGGAGGATGCCTCGAGCCTCCATATCTCCATACCTCCGGACCCCGACCCCACTCTCCACGAGTCTCTCCCCGTGGGGATGCCGATGGAGTCTTTCGTATAAATAGATCCCCACATCTTCTGGAAGTTATGTGCCTTTAACTTCTCTAATATGTCACTCTCTTTTACTCTGTGCTTTTTCCCTTTGCTTTCTATTCATCTACTATCTTTCTGACTATTTTGCCCCATTCTCCTGCCTTTTTTTCTCCCAAAAAATTCTTACAAATAATGTTTCTTCCTTTGAGCTCCTCCAAAAATCAGAATGTGTCGGCTGTATGCAGCGGGGAGACCATTGAAAACTGAAAACCGGACACATACGTGATCCTTACCCATTATAGTGGCCTTATGGCATGAAAACACGGAATAGAAGAAGAAGTTTTAAGGTTTGGCTAAAGTAAGGGATGTGGTTTGGACTAAGGCTAAGATCGGATTATAGACATTTTGTTGGTGGTAAGTTTGTTGTATTGTCGTTTGTTGTTAGTTGTTGTTGTTTGTTTGTTTCCTCGTTTTTTTTAACGACAGACGCGCACAGTTATGCGTCCCTGCGGACAGAGTGGCAAAACCACAGGCCCAACTTTAGAACTGATCAAAATGATGTTTTAATTTACGTCCTCTCGGTTATAGTACATGTACATTATGGGACATTTTTTGTAAATACAAAGATGTTGGGAACAATACTGGCTGCAATGCCCCGGATTTGCAGTGCAACATCAGTAAAGTCCCCGTTTTTATACAATACAGATAGGTGTAGCGGTAACCACGCCTCGGTTAACCTCATCGACTATGTCACCGCCATTGTTTTGACAGAGTAGGCCCAACTGTAGCCACGTCGATATTCTTCTTCTTCTGGCGTACGCCCAGAGAGCTTATATAACTATCTCTGGTACGCCTGCTATATAACCAAAGAAGCTCTGCTGACAAATAGTCATCTGTATCGTTGCCAAATTCGGGATTTTCATTTTGGAGTTGCACTGCCTCCTGGCATTGCCTCCAGGATCGTTCCCACCATCTTTATCCTTCAAATAACTAAATCCCATATGTATGCTGTTTTGCAGAACGGAGGACGTTAAAGGGACTTTCACCATCACACGAATGCAAAAACATACACATCTGTATTGTTAAAAATTCGGGACTTTCCCTGGTGTTGCATTGCCTCCAGGAATCGTTCCCACCATCTTTTATGTCTACTAATGTCCCATATGTATCTGTTCCCAGACCGGAGGACGTTAAACGGATTTTTTCATTCCCTGACAAATAGAACCGTCTTCTCCAGCTCTTCCTTAGACCCACAGAGTCTGGTAGACAGCGGTGTGCTCACTTTTTGCATTATGTTGTCTCGTATTCAATGAGAGACTTAGTGACTATTTTCTCACGCCAAAGGGCATGACGCTCGTGTGGGGCTAATCATCTCTATAATATGAATTAGTTGGGGATAAAGAAATTAGAGAGAGACAGTGATTGGTCCTACCATCACTTTCCCTCTCTCTCTCTTTTTCACTGACCGGCCCAAGTAAGAAAATCGCGTTATAAGCCCCTAGTGCATTGACTGCCCTTGGCGTGAACAATATCGCCATAGGTTGACCATTATTAGAGCTTTCTTCTAGTTGTTCGGTTTCGTATGCAAACTTCTCTTGAGATGCATAAGATGTTGACATTTTGTTCATTTAAAAATGTGCATGTGCGTTTGTGTATGCCTCCTTGGATTAAATGATCTGAATCTGGGTTCTTTTTTTAGGGACAGATTTGTTTTTGTCTCATTAATATTTATTTAAAGCCCGTAGTGTAGGGTAGCCTTTAAAAAAAATGAAACTTTTTATTTTAACCCTTTCGTCGCCAGCCATTCTTCAGCAAAAAAAATTCCATTAAACTCCATGTCAAACTATGGCGATAATTTTTTCACGCCAGAGGGCATGTCCCCCGCCGACCCCCCACCCCCGCGCCCCAGCCAATGCACTAGGGGCTTTATCACGCGATTTTCTTGGTTGGGCGTAGTGAGAGAGAGAGAGTGATGGTAGGACCACTCACCTGTCTCTCTCTCTTTCTTTATCCCCAACTAATAATATAGAGAATAATATTAATATAGAGAGGATTAGCCCCACACGTGCGTCATGCCCTCTTTTTGGGTGTTAAATCATTGTGGTGCTAAAAATGCGACTTTGGCGGTAAAAGGGTTAATTGAGATTTTCACTGTTTGGGGTGATCCAGTTTGTTTTGTTTTGTTTTTCATAGTTTTAATTTGAATTAATCTTTGGTTTGATTGTATTTTAATTGATATCTAATACTAATCTTTCTTGTGTCCACTGCAGTTAAATGGAATATGATTTATTAAGAGAGAGAGAGTGTGCGTTAGAGAGAGAGAGAGAGAGAGGAGAGAGAGAGAGAGAGAGAGAGAGTGGAAGAGAGTGTCACTCTCTTTCTCTCACTCTCTCTCTCCTCTCTCTCTCTCCTCTCTCTCTCTCTCTCTCTCTCTCACACTCTCTCTCTCTTAAATAAATCATATTCCATTTTAAAACTGCAGTGACACAACAAGATAAGATAGTATCTAGTATATCAATTAATAATACAATCAAAACCCAAAGGATTAATTTCAAATATTAATACTCTGAAAACACAAAGCAAAACAAAACTGGAATCACCCACCAAAACAGTGCAAATCTCAATTAACGCCTTTTCAACCGCCCGCCAATGTCGCCATTTATGCACCACAATTATTTATACACCCATGTCACTAAAATGCATCAAATCAGGGCCTGTTATCCGAAAAAAGACCCTATTTTTTCTTCATTTTAGGAGGTCTAATGTTATACATGTTACAGAGGAATTTCCAATATTGCAATTACCAAATTTTTCCTCTACCCAATGAGAGACTTAGTGCGATTTTTTCTCACGCCAGAGGGCATGACGCTCGTGTGGGGCTAATCCTCTCTATACTCTATATTATTAGTTGGGGATAAAGAAAAGAGAGAGAGACAGTGAGTGGTCCTACCATCACTCTCTCTCTCACTACGCCCAACTAAGAAAATCGCGTGATAAGCCCCTAGTGCATTGACTGCCCTCTGGCGTGAAAAATATCGCCATAGGTTGACCATTGAGTTTAATGGAATTTGTTTTGCTGAAGAATGGCTGGCGACGAAAGGGTTAAAACAAAAAGTTTCATTTTTTTTAAAGGCTACCCTACACTACGGGCTTTAAATAAATATTAATGAGACAAAAACAAATCTGTCCCTAAAAAAAGAACCCAGATTCAGATCATTTAATCCAAGGAGGCATACACAAACGCACATGCACATTTTTAAATGAACAAAATGTCAACATCTTATGCATCTCAAGAGAAGTTTGCATACGAAACCGAACAACTAGAAGAAAGCTCTAATAATGGTCAACCTATGGCGATATTGTTCACGCCAGAGGGCAGTCAATGCACTAGGGGCTTATCACGCGATTTTCTTACTTGGGCGTAGTGAGAGAGAGAGAGAGAGAGTGATGGTAGGACCACTCACTGTCTCTCTCTCTCTCTTTCTTTATCCCCAACTAATCATATAGAGAGGATTAGCCCCACACGAGCGTCATGCCCTCTGGCGTGAGAAAAATCGCACTAAGTCTCTCATTGAATACGAGACAACATAATGCAAAAAGTGAGCACACCGCTGTCTACCAGACTCTGTGGGTCTAAGGAAGAGCTGGAGAAGACGGTTCTATTTGTCAGGGAATGAAAATCCGTTTAACGTCCTCCGGTCTGAAACAGATACATATGGGACATTAGTAGACATAAAGATGGTGGGAACGATCCTGGAGGCAATGCAACACCAGGAAAGTCCGAATTTTTAACAATACAGATGTGTAGTATTGCATTCGGGTGATGGTGAAAGTCCCTTTAACGTCCTCCGGTCTGAAACAGACACATATGGGACATTAGTAGATATAAAGATGGTGGGAACGATCCTGGAGGCAATGCCGGAGGCAGTGCAACTCCAAGAAAGTCCCGAATTTGTAACGATACAGATGACTATTTGTCAGCAGAGCTTCTTTGGTTATATAGCAGGCGTACCAGAGATAGTTATATAAGCTCTCTGGGCGTACGCCAGAAGAAGAAGAATATCGACGTGGCTACAGTTGGGCCTACTCTGTCAACGTGGCGGTACCATAGCCGATGAGGTTCGAACCCAAAAAACCGAGGCGTGGTTACCGCTACACCTATCTGTACTGTGAAAAACTCGGGACTTTACTGGTGTTGCACTGCCTCCGGGCATTGCAGCCAGTATTGTTCCCACCATCTTTGTATTTACAAATGTCCCATATATGTGTCTATGGACCGAGAGGACGTAAAACATCATTTTGATCATCTACAGTTGGGCCTGTGGTTTTGCCACTCTGTCGCAGGACGCATAAACTGTGCGCGTCTGTCGTAAAAAAACAACGACAACAACAACACAACGACAACAACAACAACGACAACAACACAAGTACCAACAAAGTACCACCAACAAAATGTCTATAATCCGATCTTAGCCTTAGTCCAAACCACATCCCTTACTTTAGCCAAACCTTAAAACTTCTTCTTCTATTCCGTGTTTTCATGCCATAAGGCCACTATAATGGATAAGGCACGTATGTGTCCGGTTTTCAGTTTTTCACTAGTCTCCCCGCTGCATACAGCCGACACATTCCGATTTCGGAGGAGCTCAAAGGAGAAAATCACATTTGGAAGATTGTTTTTTGGAGTGAGGAGAAAAAAGGCAGGAGAATGGGGCAATAAGTCAGAAAGATAGTAGATGATAGAAAGCAAAGGGCAAAGGCAGAGTCAAAGAGAGTGACAGATTATTTGAAGAAGCACATAACTTCCAGAAGATGGGGGATCTATAGAATTATACGAAAGACTCCATGGCATCCCCACGGGGAGAGACTCGTGGAGAGGGTCGGGGTCCGGAGGTATGGAGATATGGAGGCTCGAGGCATCCTCCCACTGCCCCGTAAGACTTCAAATACACAAAATAAGGAAGTACTTTGGATGAAAAGAAAAATCCTGATCTGTAAGAATCGCTTCCCCAGATCACGGCCCCAGCATTACTTTTAACCCTTTCACCGCCAATGTCGCATTTTTGTACCACAATGATTTAACAACCATGTCATAAAAACTCTTGAAATCATGGTCTGTTATTCAATTATATTGTGTTCCTAAGTTTGGGCAGTAAGGGTTGACCCTATTCTACATGTGTCACAGATAAATCCAACGATATTGCAGACACAATCTTTTCTGTAACCAAGTAAGTTTAATGGAAATGTTTGGCTCAAAGATGGCTGGCGGTGAAAATGGTTAACAGCGGCATACGGCACGATTGTGTGAAAAGAATCGGTGCATAGGGGAAGACGGGGTAAAAAGCGCATGGGCGGGTAAGAAGCCCACCCCAATTATCTCATGAAATGAAGCAAATTTCTGTCTCATTTTGCCCATGAGACGAGCGTTAATGTCTAGCATTCGTCTCATGGGCAAATTTGACTGAAATTTTCTTTATTTCATGAGATCATTGGGGTGGGCTTCTTACCCGCCCATGCGCTTTTGACCCCGTCTTCCCCTAATAATTGCGCCGATTGTAATTACCACTATTCTCTGTCTCAATTGCGCCGCTTCTATGCCATCAATTGCGCAGATTATAATATTCTGTATCAATGTCACACTGAGACAACGTTTACAAATAATAAACTGCACTTACAAATGTTTCTCATGGGTTTTTTTTTCCCGGAGCGTCATGTAACACAACCCCACGCTAATTTTGATTTATTATTTTTTCCTCAAAAAGAATGCAACGGAATGCAATGGAATAATTTTCAATGGAATATTTTCAATGGAATAATTTTCAAATCTGCGCAATTGAGATGTAGCCAAAAGAATAACCATTCCAAGCTATTTTGAATTTATTTGTATTCTAAGAAATACATTCTGTTATTGCAGCCGTCAGTTTAGTAGGCCTATGTTATTATTTTAATTATTATTATTTTTTTTTTACCTCATAATCTGTGCTCCTTGAATAATATTTCCTGTTTCTTTTCCCATTCCCCATTCTTTTTGCTAATGTTGTTGTTATAGCCTACGTGTATTTGTAAGTTATTAAATGCTTTGTCTCGTGGTTGCAACTGTGTGTGTGTGCGCTTACGCGTGTAGGCCTATGTGTGCGGATGTCTTGCTTTTTTTTTTTTTTTTTTTTTTTTTTTTTAAAGCAACCTTTTAATGCTTTGTGTTTTGTTCGCTTGGCGGGGGGTGGGGGTGGGTATGCATGTGTCGGTGTAATAGTTGCTGCTTTTTTCTTTCTAAATCTTTGTGAAGCGCTGTGAGGATGACATGCCATCGAACAGCGCTATATAAGTTTCATTTTATTATCATTATTATTATTTATTTATTTAGTCATCTATTTATTGATTTATGTGTAATGAAAACTCTGTAGTAAGCACACCATCAACTTTAAGCTTGTTGCTGCTCCAGTTGTGTTATGTATTGCCTGAATTTATCTGGCTACGTTGTAAAGCGCTTAGAGCTTTAAGATGAAGCGCTGTAAAAGTTTTATTTATAAATAAATAAATAAATACAAACTTGAATTTGAACATGTTTTGCGGTAAAGGTCAAGATGTTCCCCCCACCACCCCCCCCCCCCCCCCCCCACCCTCCCTACATTTCTCAGCTCTCCCCGCATTTTCACACTTGCCTTTCTTACCAAACATTAAGCTGTATTTTATTAACCTTTTCAGCTAATTATCTGTGTTGAATAATTATTAATGCCGCGGAGAATTTGTCACAGTCCTGGTTCATTGCGTTTTTCCGTCTTGCCTTTATCTTCTACTATTATTGAATGCATATGTTTAATTATGTAA
Organism: Phymorhynchus buccinoides; assembly: GCA_017654935.2. Taxonomy (NCBI): domain Eukaryota; kingdom Metazoa; phylum Mollusca; class Gastropoda; order Neogastropoda; family Raphitomidae; genus Phymorhynchus; species Phymorhynchus buccinoides. Next base: position 55,007,463 of record CM065687.1, read on the forward strand.
ATGGATGAAAATTAGTGTTAAATATAGCAAACGATAGAGGATGAAGTACTCAATCTGCAGTAAGAAAGGCAAGACTGAAAAAGTGGAAACAACCGATAAATGGGGGGGAGGGGGGGAGGGGGGGGGGGAGGGGGGGGAGGGGGGGGGTGCATCTTTACCGTTACTTATTTTAAAAAAAAATTCTTCTTTTCCTTTTAAAATGCCAAATTATGTTATAGAGCCAATAACCCTTCTAGTTTCACAGTTCTGTCTGTGCAGTGACAGTCGTGACAGTCAAGGACACTGCCGTTCGACCATGATGACCATTGTAATGTACAGGCGTTACCTCACACTGCTTACCGGTCTGTCTGTCTGTCTGTCTTACGGGCGGATACCTTGCTTAGGTCACAGATCAACTACTGACCTTGTACCTAGCGTTCGTCAAGCCAAGCTTACGCTTCTGTAACCTTTTGCAACCTTTTTTTCCCCAACACATGAGACCTCTCGCGAAGCTGTCACGAATTCGGTGCCAGGATTGTGACACACTGTACGAGTTTGCTAGTTTGTTGATGAACAGCCTGCTACACTGCATACTTCTTCTTCTGCGTTCCCAGGCCATATGGCCATAATGGGTAAGGTACGTATGTGTCCGGTTTTCAGTTTTCAATGGTCTCCCCGCTGCGTACAGCCGACACATTCCGATTTCGGAGGAGCTGAAGAGAAAAAAAAAGGGAAGATGTTTTTTTAAAGGCAGGAGAATGGGCCAATAAGTCAGAAAGATAGCAGATGACAGAAAGCAAAGGGAAGAGGCAGAGTCAAACGAGCGTAGTCGAAACGGACAGCACCCGTCTGCTGTTTTTCCCACTCTGATTTTCCAGGAGGCAAATGATGATATTCTGGAGGACTGGGCAACAAAACAAATGGTCTACAGATGGAGATTCCCTGCCCAGGGCACCCCCCCCCCCCACTCTGTTGCTCAAAAGGACGCGAGGACAAGACAGCTGGTGTTGGGGAAGGTCCCCAAAGGCCAGTAGTTATTAGTCCCTTCGATTGCAGCAGTGCGCAGAGACTGTGCGAATGCCTCCTCGCTTGAGACTTATCAATCTTCCACAAAAGACTGTGCCGTACCATGACCACACAACAAAAAAAGGTAGTGCTTATACTATAGTGTCACGACCCCCCCCCCCCCCCCCCCCCCCCCCCCCCCCATATACACAAAAAAGTTAAGCACCCCTTAAAGCAATTAGCTATTACAAGTCTGACAGGAGGGTTGAAGCAGTCATCCAGGCACAGGGAGGAAACACACGCTACTGAACTTTGATTTGCGAAATGAGTTTTGGACACTCCTCGTGACGTTTTCCCACAATAATTAACTTTTGATGTAGCCATATGAAATTGTTACATTGATAATTAAACATGGTATTTTTTAAATTGAACATGACAACCCTTTTTGTTTCAGAATATCAGAGTGCATTTGTAAAACCATACATTAAATAATGCGTTTTCTTATAGTCAGATAGTCAAACTTTCATTTACCAATCAATGTTGTTTCATTCTTTATTGATTACTTGCAATAAATCTCGATTTCATCTCATCTACAGCAAAAAAGTGGTGGGGTGCTTAACTTTCTTCTTTGTATATATATATAACTTTTTATTTTAATCGGCGAGAATAATCGACGTTCCATATAATTATTGCCGAAGGAATTCTAGCTTGCCAACTTTGATCAAAACGCGTCTCTCTCTGTATACACGGACTAAAGTCACCGCCCGAATGACATAATAGTTTCAGGTGAGTTACAACCTTCACTACAACAACTTACTTACATCATAAGGTGTGGTGGGGGTGGGTGGTCGCGACACTATGGTATGTGCACTACTTTTTTTTCTTTTTCTTTTTTTTTGTGTTAGATAAGCCAGACGGATCCGGATCCGCTGGTCAACAGTGGACGGACAAGGCGACCTGCTAATAATATTATTAACAGCGGGCCCCACGTAATCTTATAAACGAGAAGTAGTGGTCAAGACGTTGGGACTCGAGTTGTACTGTACTGTACTGTATTCTACTGTACTGTACTGTACTGTACCGTACTGAAACCTGGGTCTGGATAACCAGCCGACCAACAAAGGTGATTATGACTTTTTCATTGACATAATATAATAACAAGGGCATCGTCTAGCGGCAGCAACGCATTGTGACAATGCAAACCCGGCCAGAGTTATGTCCTCTCCCCCCACCCCCACCCCCCAATAAACACACCACTTTCCACCCTTACAGAACGCATAAAATACATAGCACAAAATTTGAAGCGATTCTGTTCAGTAGTTCACGAGATACAGCTGAACTTTTATACAAACTTCCTTGCACCATGGTACACCACCACACAAAATGTGAAGCGATTCTGTTCACTAGTTCACGAAATAAAGCTGGGGGGAAATTACATAGCCCAAAGAAGGAAATTTCGGTTTTCAAGGTCAAACTTCAAAGCCAAGGTCAGCACGGTGTTGATTAACGAAAGGAAGCTTCCTTTTCAAGCTGTCTACCCCTCTGCCAATTTTAATCAAAATCCAAACAGTAGTTTGTAAGATAATCGATACACATACAGACAGACAGACAGACAGACACACAAGAACACACACACACACACACACACACACACACACACACACACACACACACACACACACACACACACACACACACACACACACACACACACGCGCACAAACCGATCGCAATACCTCGGCCTCTGGCCGGGTAATAATTATGTATTTCGAAAATGTTGACTGCTTCATTGATATAATACATGTATTTCGAAAATGTTGACTGCTTCATTGATATAATATATGTATTTCGAACATGTTGACTGCTTCATTGATATAATATATGTATTTCGAAAATGGTTGGCATTTTAAATTGTTGGTGAATTTTCGACGGAAATTTTGGTATATTTTGTATTTTGGTATTTCCTATTTTCTAGCAAAGGAGAGCGCGTCACTGCAAGCGCAGTGCCTACCCTTTTTTTTTGGGGGGGGGGGGGGGGGGGGGTGGCGGCAGACTTGGGAAACCTATTCTCGCGAACTAAAAAACTTGGGAAATTGTACACATTTAAAATGGCAGCGACTTAACCCTTTCACCGCCAGCCATATTTCAGCCAAATAATTCCATTAAATTTGCCTGGGTAGAGAACAAAATCCATCTGCAGTATTGGGGATTCTTCTGTGACATATATAAAATAAGGTCTAACCTTACTTCCCAAAACTAAGACAATAGGGACTTTGGATAATAGACCCCAATTTGATGCCTTTTAGTGACATAGGTGTTAAATGACTGTGGTGCTAAAATGAGACTTTGGCGGTGAAAGGGTTAATGCTCCAAAAAAAAGATGATTTGGACCCAAAAAACAGATGCTTGTGGCCCAAAAAAAGACCATCTAACCCTAACCCTACCCCTAACCTTAACTAACCCTAACCCTATCCCTAACCACGGAAAGAACCAAGAAATAGAGCAGGAGGGTGTAAATCTACATATTTGCCGAGAAATCGATGTACAAAGGACTTAAAATTTATCAACCAAAAAAAGGAATGGTTCCAGCAAAAAAATAGTATAAGTGCATGGCTTTGTACATCGATTTCTCGGCAAATATGTAGATTTACACCCTCCTGCTCTATTTCTTGGTTCTTTCCGTGGTTAGGGATAGGGTTAGGGTTAGATGGTCTTTTCTTTTGCCACAAGCATCTGTTTTTTTGTCAAAATCATCAATTTTTTGGGAGCATTAAATCGCTGCCTGTGCAAAGCCACGCACTTTTTTGTTGTTGCTGGAACCATTCCTTTTTTTGGTTGATAAATTTTAAGTCATTTAAAATAATTCGCTCTAATTTTAACGTGTTTCACTGTATTTGTTTTTAATGTATGATATGAAACCTGTGTATGTATGGATAGTCAGCCGGGCAACTCAAGTGCTTGACTGCTTCGTTGATACGCAAAACCAACAGGTGACATCATAACTAGGTTATCCTTTCTTCCCTCAATTTGAAGGTCACTGACTAAGGTCAGCTTATGAAGAAACAAAAAATGTCTTTGAAAAAGAAGCCAACACCTATAGCAAAAGAAAGAGACTAATTAACCCTTTCACCGCCAATGTCGCATGTATGCACCACAATGGTTTACCACCCATGTCACTAAAAAGGAATCAATTCAGGAGCTGTTATCTGAAGACCTTGTTTTCTTAATTTGGGGAGGTAAGAATAGGCCTAAAGTTATATATGTCACAGAGGAATTCCCAATATTGCATACATTTTTAAAAAAAATCTCTACCCAGTTAAGAATAATGGTATTTTTTGGCTGAAAAAATGGCTGGCGGCGAAAGGGTTAATGTTCAAAGACACACGCACACATCCTTATTAGGTATTAGGTACTTTATAGTCACAGAGGCGTCTCTGTGAAATTCGAACTGCTCCCACCTGGAGAGCGCGTCGCTGTCAGAGGCGCGCCACCCAATTTCTTTTTTAAAAATATTTTGGCATGCGATTTTTGTCACTGATGAGGGGGGGGGGGGGGGGGGGGGGTGGTAAATTTTAACCAAATGACAACTTTTTCGTTGCCACTGGGTTTAACGTATGCTAAGTGCATGGGCACACGGGACCTCGGTTTATCGTCTCATCCGAAAGACTCCACGTTCAGACCGTTAAGGCCTAGTGCAGAATGACAGGAACAAAATCCCCTGTACCCAGGTTCGAACTCGGGTTTACTTGACACGAAGCGAACGCGATACCACTATGCCACTCTACACCACTGGCCGTTAGCCTGCGCTATAAGGTCTACACTGTCCGTACTTCGCTAGTATTCTTCTGGATTCGACAAGAACACAGACGGCGATACAAAAACCACAAACACCAGCAAACAGGTTGACAAAGAAAGAAACCAACACTAAGTTGTGACAAAACTCCAAAAGTCATTGATGAGACAATGTCGCCAGTCCTAAAAACGAAAAGCACAAGTCGAGACAGACTGTGGTGAGCTGGACTGTAAGTAAATCCCAAAGTGTCCAAGTGGACAAAACTTGCGCAGGAAGCGTAGTTAGTAGTAGTAAGGGTTTTAAAAAGAAAAAGAAAAAAAGAAGGTGATTGTTGATCTTATTACGTGACAAACCACTTGGCCCACATATTAGATGGCAAGGTAGAGTAGGGGTACAAGTAATCGTAGCAAAGGTGAGTCGGTTGTATAACCATGTAGGGGTTGAGTAACGTCTCCCCGTAACACTGCAACGTCCACAAGGCCAGCTGGGTCGTAGTGGAGGAGGTGGAGGTGGAGGAGGTTAGGGGTTACGTACGGTAGTTGTAGTAGTGGGACCCAAACTTTTTTTTTGTGGTGGTTAGTTTGTGAATGACTGTGGCATGTTACGTGGCAGGATTACATGACACGGCTAGGGGGTGGGGGTGGGGGGAGTCCCCTTGAGCTGCTAATCTTGTATTGCCCCGTGTGTGTGTGTGTGTGTGTGTGTGTACAAACTTTGTACCTGCTGGAATGCCAGCCAGAGTTAGGTGGACCAGTGCCCTGGTTTCGCCACGTAACCCTCTGAAGTCACTGACTCAGTGACCTCGCACTCAAAGGTGAAAAACTTGGACTGTTGCGTCTAACTGGGTCTTCGTCTTCTGTTGACTGTCCGAGACTGGGTCCACAAGGGTAGAGGAGGCAATAGGTCATTTGCCACGAGTGTTTGTTCTCTATGCTAGACTACTAATTTGCCCGCACTCGTTCTGCCCGAGTTACGCTGACCTTTCTAATTTAACTCTCTAAACTCAACTCAGTGAAATTCAAGGTCGCCAGCACGCGGCAAATGCCCTATTGATCTTCTTCTTCTTTCTTTCTTTCTTTCTTTTGGCTTCCTCCGTCATCATTTTGACCATTACGATGCATTACCAAAAGGGGTTCATGTGTACTAATTGATTATGGGGGAAGTATATGCTGCCCAGATGATCAGCTCCAGGGATGGTGGGGTGGGGGGAAAACGAAAGCGAAATGTTATTTAGCCAGGGAACATGACATAAGCAAGTTACATGCTTTTTTGCACCCAGCCCTGGGGAAAATTAACTACATCAAATCAAACAAGAAAGTTAAATAATAGTTGTACATGCAGAAATTAGAAGATAAGGGAGGGGTGAGGGGCATGGAGGGGGATAAGGATGGGGAAATTTGGGAATTTAAAGTACAGGACCCCCCCCAAAAAAAAAAAAAAAAAAGAAGTAAAAAAAAAAGTCACATAATGCAATCATAAAATCTGCAAAGGATAACACAACTCAGTATTGTGATCAGTAATATTACGATAGTAATAAACAAATCAAGTTACATCATACAAAGTATCAAACAATTATGCTGTCACCTATGATATCAAAATCAGCAATCATATAATATTTTTTAAATTTTTATATCATCATTTAATTAACTTAATATACATCAACATCTTCTGATGCGGGTATTGTTAGAGGTTAAAGTAAAGTTCACGTGGGAGGGGAGGGGAGGAGGGTGTAGAGAAAACCCAGGGGCAGGGTCCAATTTTGGGGGGTGCCCACCGGTTCGCATAATGCGTTTCGCATAATGCGTTTCGCATAATGCGTTTCGCATAATCCTTTGATCAGAGCCGCGGGCGGAAGTCGAGTGTCTCTTCCAAAAAAACCTGGCAGTTCGCATAAACGGGTTTGCCATTTCGCATATTATGCACTCTTGCAGGTTCTAATGCACTCTACGTGACTTTCTGTTACTTTCTTACTATCCCTAACCCTATCCCTAACCCTATCCCGAACCCTATCCCTAACCCTATCCCTAACCCTATCTCTAACCCTAACCCTATCCCTAACTTTCTGAGTTTTATGCGAAATGCCTTGTCCACAAAGCTTTGTATGCGAAGCGGCAGTATGTGAATCGGCTTTATGCGAAGCGGCAGTATGCGAACCGGGGCGCACCGATTTTGGGGCTGGGACAGGGGAGAGGGGTCGTAGTGGGGGGATGGAGGAAGTGGCGGGAGGGGTGGGGGGGGGGGGGGCGCAGTTTAAATTAGGGCTTTGAAGACCTTCACCGAGGCTAATGATATTGCTTCAGGTGGAAAGCTGTTCCACTTACACACAGCCCTGGGGAAGAAAGAACCGTCAGGATGGGCGGTGTCTGTGTGTGAGCGCATGTGTGTGTGTGTGTGTGTGTGTGTGTGTGTGTGTGTGTGTGTGTGTGTGTGTGTGTGTGTGTGTGTGTGTGTGTGTGTGTGTGTGTATAATAATAATATAATAACAGTACATTTATATACATTTATATACATATACATACATGGTTTTGTATGCATGTATATGTGTGTGTGTGTGTATGTATGTGTGTGTATGTATGTGTGTGTGTGTGTGTGTGTGTGTGTGTGTGTGTGTGTGTGTGTGTGTGTGTGTGTGTGTGTGTTGTGTGTGTGTGTGTGTGCGTGTAGGATTTGAGACTATGGGTTGTTTGAAACTATGAGCACTTGTTTTCGGAGCTCCCTCAGCTCTCACTCTCACTGTGCTACTGGCCCCTTCAAAATGTCTCCCACTGCATTCACCCTGCGATGCTGATCACGAATATAATTATATGGTTATAGTGGTCTAACGCCAATGGGTTTGAAACTATGAGCATTTGGTTTAAACAAGAATTTATTCACGAATAGAAAGTCATAGCAAAGCAGCAATACATTTATAAACTTTGAGTACAACAAGCTAAGAGCTGATACAGGGTACTCCATTACTTGAGTTGCACAGTAAGGGCTGCATACGCAAAACTAATCATTCAATGAAAAATAATAACATAAAAGCAACAACAGTAGTAGACAATGAGCATTTGTTTTCGGAGCCTTCAGCTCTCACTCTCACTGTGCTATAAGCCCTTTCAAAATGTTTTCCACTGCATTCCCCCTGCGATGCTGATCACGAATATATATGGTCATATGGGTCTAACGCCAATGTTTTTGAAACTGTGGGCACTTTTATCCGGACAGTCAGACACACACACACACACAGAGACAGTCAGACCACGGATTTTATTATATAAGTATAGATAGCAATACAGCCCTTAGGACAAGGGGGGGGGGGGGGGGGGGGGGGGGGGGGTGGGGGGGGGGGGGGGGGGGGGGGGGGTTAATGACACAACAAAATGTTTTATTATGTCTAACAAATATGAAATAAGTACTAGACGAAAACAACATACGCTTACACTCTCTCTCTCTCTCTCACACACACACACACACACACACACACACACACACACACACACACACACACACACACACACACACACACACACACATGAGCTCGTGCGCGCACGCTTACTGAGAGAGAGAGAGAGAGAGAGAGAGAGAGAGAGAGAGTCTGATGAGAGAGAGAGAGAGAGAGAGAGAGAGAGAGAGAGAGAGAGAGAATGTGTGTGCATGGGGAAAGAAAGAAGAGAAAGAGAGAGAGAGAGAGAGAGAGAGAGGAGAGAGAGAACGAGAGAGAGAGAGAGACGAGAGAGAGAGAGAGAGAGAGAGAGAGAGAGAGAGAGAGAGAGAGATCAGAGAGAGAGACAGAGACAGACAGAGAAGAAAGATATGCACACATACGCGTGCTAAAACACACACACACACACACACACACGCACGCACGCACACGCACGCACACGCACACACACACACAACACACACACACACACACGCACACGCACGCACACGCACACGCACGCACACGCACGCACACGCACGCACACACACACACACACACACACACACACACACACACACACACACACACACACACACACACACACACACACATGCGGGCGAAGGGGTGGGTGGGTGGGCATTTTATGGTGACTAAGCGAATTTGTCATCTTAATCAATAGTAAGAAAAATGGTGCTTTACGTCCTCTCGGTCTGGAACACACACATATATGGGACATTTGTCAATACAAAGATGGTGGGAACAATACTGGAGGCAATTCCCGGAGGCAGTGCAACACCAGTAAAGTCCCGAGTTTTTAACAATATAGATAGGTGTAGCGGTAACCACGCCTCGGTTAAACCTCATCGGCTATGGTACCGCCACAATAGTATGAGATATATCATAGTACAGTGGAACCTCCCTTATAAGACCTTCAAAAATCATCCAAAATGAGGTCTTATAAGGGAGATAATGTTAATACTTACAATACTTACAAAGAAGGGCAATGTCTCAGAGAAGAAGGTCTTATGTGGGAGGGAGTCTTATAATGGGAGGTCTTATAAGGGAGGTTCCACTGTAGTGAACAAATGTATGTGTTTGCTTGAAACGATGAGAAAAAGGCACACTTGTATTTTAGACGCCCCCCATCTTATGCTTACGACCCTCAATCTCATTGTCTCTGATTTTTCAGTTTTATGAAAATAATCCTAGACTTCTTCTTCTTCTTCTTCCAGTTGGGGATGCTTATCCTGCCCCGCGCTCACCGGTCTTCATTCACACCATTAACATGATGCATGCTATGTGAGTTCGTGTCATCTATCCCACCGACACACGCGGCCTACTCGCACCGAATAGTGGGATGGGCTTTTAACGTGTGCGCAAGATCTTGTGCATGCGTTCGCACGCGGGACCTCGGTTTTGGAAAAAAGTTTCATCCGAAGGACTTTTCCCCCCAACTGACGTCAGGTACCCATTTACACCTGGGTGGAGTGGGGAAAATAGGAATAAAGTGTCTTTCCCAAGGACACACCACTGTGATCCGAGCTGGGTTCGAACCCGCGCACTCGCAAACCTGACGACGGAGTACGAGCTAGCGACTCGGACTTATGCCAACTGGTTAGGTTAGGTTAGGTTAGGTACATTATAGTCACAGAGGTGTCTCTGTAAAATTCGGGTTGCTCCCACCTGGAGAGCGCGTCAAAGCCAGAGGCGCGCCACCCACTTTTTGTTTTGTTTTTGCATGTGATTTTTGTGTGACTGATGAGGAAGGAAGGGAAGGGGGGTACATTTTGACCAAATGACAACTTTTTCGTTGCCACTGGGTTTAACCCCTTGAATGCCAGAGAAAAATGAGGAAAAAATCATGGTACAAATCATGCCATGAAAACAAACAACTGATAGAGCTAATCTGGCACAATGGTCTGGGGATATAACTCTCTTGACTGTGTTAGAGAAAACACCAACATATCAGAGTTATTCCTCTTCATCTGATTACGCCATCAGTGATGTCATCAAGTCAGTACGTGATACGTTATATGGCAGTCAAGGGGTTAACGTGTGCTAAGCACACTGGACTGTTCATCATCTCATCCGAGCAACATCGACTCTGATCGTAAGCCTATCCTAT
>CM065687.1:55018270-55028270 GCA_017654935.2 Phymorhynchus buccinoides
CCCTCTCCCTCAAAGCATGCCCCTCCCCCAGCCCTCTTTCCTATCCTTCCTCATCCTGAAAACAGCAGTATCTCTACCCTATATTCTAGCTACAACCATATCAATCCTCTCCTCTCCGTTCTGCTCCCACGCTGCTCGGCATCCCAGCGCAGATATAAAGGACGATAGCACCCGAAGCTTAAGCATGGAAGAGCAGACCCCCACCAGACGCAGCCGCATCTCGCAACCCCAGGAACCAAGAAACACTACGAAGCTAAAGAGAAATACGCCACTAGGAGCGCGCTGGCGGATAAATAGTGCTCGACTTGGCTATACAGGCAGGAATCACCGAGGGATAAGTCTCAGATAGGAGACGCCATAAGAGAACAGCATCGACAACCCGCCGAAAAAAAGTTCAGCAGAAACAACAGAGTCAGAGGAGGCGAGGGGGGAAAAACAAGAAAAAAAAAAACAAAAATGAAAAAAAATAACAAAAAGGCTTGGCTTAGTCGAATATTCCCTTTGATAAACACCGCCGATGTGCCCTCTGTCATCCTTGTTACTGTGTTTTTTTTTTCGACTGAGGGATGCGTGTTCCCTATTGGCCTTCAATAGGGATAGTGTCTTGATGGCGAGAGTGAAGACTTGGTGGTCCAGAATCGAAAGGGCATTCACTCTTGCGAAAGGCAGTATTCAGATGCCTCAAATAGGGTTATTGGCGAGAGTTATGCCTTGTTGATCAAGTATCCAAAGCATTCACTCTTTGCAAAAGGCCAGCCAATTTACTGAATTAGGGCCTCAAATAGGTTCATTGGTGAGAGTTAGCCCTGTTGATCAGTATCCAAAAGGCATTCCCTCTTGCAAAAGGCAAGCCATGTAGTGGCCTCAAATTAGGTATAGGCGAGAGTTATTCCCTTGTTTGGTCAGTACTCAAGCAATCTACCAAGGGCATTCACTGTAGCAAAAGGTGTGGTTGCAGTGGCAATAGTGTTGATTCCTCTATCTAGACCAGCCGTGTGTCTTTCTGTGTTGGTGTTGGGTGATTATTTTGGGTGCAAAAACATGTATCGCTGTGGGTGTCATTCTGGGGACTTTAAAAAAAAAAAATGTATAAATCAAAGTTTCTTTGAAGAATGATATTTTTAAGCGGTAATTTTTATCTCCCCCCTTTCTTGTTTCTACAGACAGCTGAAACTGTGAGAAGTATTTATTTTTTATTTTTTATAAATCAATTTTTATTAATCTTAATTAGTTTTACATTTATTATCATGCACCAAATTTTCTTTGATTTTTATTTTTGATTCCACTTCTTTTATTTTTACTCTTTTTCATTTATTTTTTTTATATATATTTATTGTAAGCTTTATGCGCTCTACCTACAGTTATGTACCTCTTCATGTGCAGAGCAGATGCAGATATAAACAGTTGTAAAGAAGACGTTAGAATGAGTTTGACATCAACAAAACGATATTTGCTTAGATTATAATAAACTTGGTTAGTTGTAGACAGCTAGATCAGTTTGAAAGACAACGTTGTTTTATAGAGTTAGACGGGAAGCCTGCGTTTGTGGCAATGACGAGAAATAGAGATGATTTGTTACCCCTTTCTCTGCATCCATGTATATATACTGCGCATGCATCATTGCAATTCCTGTGACGTACTGTAGGCTGCTTTGTAACCACGTTGAGCTGGCCAGCACGGCAATGCATGATTTTGCCTTTTTTTTTACATTCATTTTAGTTTTCTGGTGCCTCTTATGCGCGATTCATTTCGTATTGTGACCATTTCGGTTCAATTTTACTTTTATCTTTTCACAAGTTTTTTCCTTTCGCATCATATACTCGTTTGCCTCGTTCTTTGATTTTCAATTTGCGTGAGTTACGAATGATTGCATGCTGCATCTCATTATTTTTTGTTTGTTTGTTGGGGTGTGGTATTTTTTTAGTTTTTAACCGCTTGGGTGTGGCCGCGGGATGTGCCACTTACGCCAGAGGGTTTGGTCTTTAGTTGACGGCGTTTTACCCCCCTCCCCTCTTCCACCGCCCTTCCACCAATTCCCCCCTACACCCTCCTTTTAACTTTCTTCCCTGGTTTTTTTCATCATTTCTTCCCCTCTTAGACGCCTCACTGTTTGGGTGGCCCTTAGGGGCTCAGTTGTCCCCCCTTTTTCCTTATCGTTTTGGTTTCTACTGTACTGTCATTACGGACCTCATACCACAACAGAGCAAAGTAAAGCAAACTGTGTTCATGCCCAAAATGTAGATCACCGCCCGGAAATGAAACTATTTTTAAGCTCAAAATTGGTCAACTTCGACGTGTTGGATTCTTCTTATTATTATTCGTTCGCTCAGACAACTTTCCTGTCATATGAGCGTAGATGCGTCATGCTGCCGTTATGTAGCCTAACTAAGAAATAGTTAGGCCCAGCATGGCTGAAGAAATCTTTGTAAGAATTTATAGAAAAAAAGGCAGGAGGAGAATGGACCAGTGAGATAGAAAGATAGCAGATGACAGTAAGCAAAGGGGAAAAGGCCAGAGTCAAAGAGAGTGAGTCAAAGAGAAATGACAGAATTAGAGGAAGTTACAAGCACAGAACTTCCAAAAGGTGGGGGAACTATTTGTACAAAAAGACCTCTCCAAGGGAATGATGATTGTTCTGTTTCGGAAACTTTATGCAAACATAAATTTGGTGATAATGAAATCTTTTAGCAGGGAAATCGTTCATTGGTCTGATAATTACATGGCTTTGACAAAGTAGGTGTAGGTGTTTTTTTGTCATCATCATCACCAGTAGTAGTAGAGTGTTTTTAGGACAATTATACAAAGCAGGTGTAACAACAACAAAAAAGATGATATGAAATGCCATGTGGACCATTTGTTTGTGATATGAGGTCTTTGGGAAACGTTTTTCCATATGTGTTTCAACTAGAGTTTTAAAGGGAGCTCAGATGCTCTATTCGGATGCAAAAACACTGTGAAAAACGCCACAGCATGGTTTTAGAATATCGATAAGCACAGACTGCGAACTCTATCGCTATTACATACCTTTTGTGTCACATTCTTCAAAATAAATTGGGCCGATAAGTCATAATTTTCTAAAAATGCACTGTGGAGTTCACTAGAACGTCGCCTACTTTGCGAAGTCTCGTTCGACAGAATTATAAAGCTATCTTCTTCTTCTTCGCTGTGCGTGGCCACAATCAACTCTTTGATTATTTTGCCACAGAACCGGGTGGTTCTACCACTTATGCCGGAAGAAAAGGCTCAAAGCCTGAGAAGAAACTGAAAAGTTAGGCCTTAGACAGAAGAGAGGACAGATAAAAAGATAAAGGATTAAGTGCTTGCACTGGGTCAAGACCATTAAAGCCCCCCAGTTCAGCCGGGAAGGAACAGGCCCCACTTCCAGCAACAAGCAAAAGCAGAAGAGAAGGGGAACAAAAAATAAACTAAAAGGAGAAGAGAGTTTGGGTTGCTAGCCCAATGACCCCTGAGTGGGGCCATCAGACATGACGGGTGCAGCAGGCGGGTGTCCATTCAGGTGCTTCCAGACTCTGGCTGCGAATGTCTCTGGAGTTCTGGCCTCCACTGCTGATGTAGGCAGGTCGTTCCACTCCCTGATTGTCCGGGGAAAGAAGGAACTCTATGACGTCATCCACAGAAGTTTACTCTACTCTAGTTTCAGTGCAACATCTGTGGGTGATGTCATATCAAGAATGCGCTTCTCGAAGAAATGACGTTGTAGGTGAGACACAATGGCTGCTTGATTCGGCTGATTTCCTGGCTGGTAGATCTACAATTTTTTTGAAAATAAATGTGTGAGTGCTCAATTTATTTTGAAGAATGTGACACAAAACTAAAAGGTATGTAATAGCGATAGTGTGCAGTCTGTGCTTGTCGATATTCTAAGACCATGCTGTGGCGTTTTTCAGAGCGGTTTTTTTGCATCCGAATAGAGCGTATGAATATCAAATTCCTTTAATCGTCTTCTCTCTTAACCGTGGTCATTGTTAATTTGTCTCTGAGATGTAGCATGACCCATTCATTTTGTTTGGATGCTCCTGCCCACCCCTTTTGCACCATGACCAGTTCCAGAACTAAGCGAAGACCTAAGAGCTAAGCCGTGGGAAAGAATACGAACAAAATGAGATTGGCCGATGCATTTATAGACCATCAACCTTCATTCCTTATATATATTTTCTTTATCATCATAATGATATTTATACATGGGTGCTACTCTTTCATTTTTACACTGATTTCAGTATTTATAATTTGACTAAAAACTGAACTTCAGGTTTTTTTCATTTCATCCCCCAAAAAAGTTTTCACCACAAGCGATTTGGGGCGTTTTGAACTTAGTCTAGTTGTTCTGTCTTGGAAGTTTACAAAGGCAATGTGATAATTTTACAAGGCTTATCAGACTCAAACTGTCTCTGTCTATCATTTTAACTGTCTGTCTGTCTCGTTATATCTCTCTCTTAAGTTGCCCCCACTGAATCGTCCGACGGGGCTCTGCCCCTGTACCCTGCCGGGTCCATGGGTCCCTGGACCCCTGCCTTTCAGGTTTTTTTCATTTGGGGAGTTGCACCCATGTGATATTATGTAGCTTTTTTTATGCTAGCACTTGTTTCTATGGTTGACATCACTAGGCCAAATTATTTGTTATAAGTTGTGGACAAAAAGAAACGCATCAATTCATGCAAATCATTCATTGATTGTGTTTATTTGTATGATTACACTTTTTGCATAACTCATCGCTGGTACCTTTTTGTGTTCTTAATTGTTAATAAAATGATCTCGAAAGCAGCGACTACAACATGGATAGATTGTTTTTCGTGAAAAGTTTTCAACCATCATTTAGCCGTTTATTTTAGCGATACGGTTCTCTCTTTGGCAATCGTTTTGCGATAAACTGTGTTATGAATTTGGTTTATGGAAGGGTGTGTGGTGGATACGGGAGGTGTGAGGTTGATGAAAGGGAACTAATTATGTACTGACCGTTTGTGTTTTTTAATTTATCCGAGCCATTAATTTGATCACATTCTCCATCATCATACAAACATCATTGTATCTTTTGCTAAAAAAATATACCAATAGCGAAGCCTTTTTACGGTAAATGTTTAAGCCCAATCTATTTATCAAAGCAAACACAAAAAAACCTGAAGACCAAACCCTAGCCATGTTAGCCTGAGCCGCTGCAAAAAAACACCAAAAAAACCGCTTTGCTTTCAATCTAACCTTACTTTTCTGCCTTTTTTTTTGTGCCTGTTTCTGTTTGGTTTGTCTCTCCTTGGCAAACATCCCTCCCTGCCTTGGATTGCGCCCTTCCTCCTTCTCCTCCTCCTCCTCCTCCCCATTGCCTACTTCTTCTACTTCTGCTGCTGGCTGTGATGATCTATGCTACTAATGCTACTACTACTGCTGCTACTACTACTACCACCCTGCTGTGCTGTGCTACTGCCGCCTTCCGTTGTTCCCCCTGCTGCTGGTGGCTACAATGTAACAGAGTTTGGTCAAACAGAGCAGCCTGGACGACCCTTTCGAGGGGACTCTGGACAGGGACGACGACCTGATGCTGCGCGGAGAAATGGACGGCCTCAAGGCCGCCGCGGGCGGCTCCGGCTCCTTCTGTCCGCTCCGACGACGACATGGCCCCCCACCCCGCCCCGCCCCGCCACCCCCCTCCGTAGTGCAGAAGTCGCTGCCCTGGAAACCCAAAGTCAGGTGAGAGAAGTGGGGCAGATGGGTGAGAAAAGTGGGCGGGATTGGGTTGAGAAAAGTGGGGCGGGTATGTGTGTGCTCAATGGGCTTGGGTCGGGTTTGCGGAAACGGTTGGCGGGGGTCTGGTTGCGACCAATGGGCGGGGGTCGGGTATGCGAATCAAAATTGGGCGCGGGTCGGGTTGAGAAAAGTGGGCGCGGGTGGAGGTGGCACAAGTGGACAGAGTCGAGTGAGCATGCTTTTTATGGGCTCACTCGTGTTCACAAAAATAACAAACTACCTTGAGTCCTATAGTATGATATTTGTTTCTTTTGTGTGTGTGTGTGTGTGTGTTGGGTCCGTGGTCTAATCTGCAAACTTTAACGTTGGCATTTTCTCGGGGAATAGAATGCATACATTGTTCAAACTTTGCATACACATTATAGATGTCTATGCAATCTTTCCAACAATAATGATTTGAATAATTAAAATACTTAAAGCCATACTGTAAACAGATAACAAACAGATAACTTTTAGATTAGTGGGTTAAGAGAATATTGAACAGGCAGCATGAATTAAGAAACTTGTCAACGCTGAAAGTCTCGATAGCTCATTGGTAGAGTGTCTGGCTGTCATGTCATGCCAATTGGTTCTCGATAAAGGGATCCGATTCTCAGCACGGGCACTTTTTTTTGTTTTAAAATTTGTATCCATTAACGATAGTTTCATTGGTACTTTAAAATGTTGTTGGTAGTCTTGTACTTTAGACACCCCCCTCACTCTTTGTTTGTTGTTGTCCCACATGTTCCTGTTACGAGTGAGCCTTGTACAGGCTTTGCCTCTTGTCCTCCATTGCCATGCCTGATCATGTGCGCCTTATAGTCCGAAGAATATGGTACTGTATTTTATGAACTATAAGGCGATACTTTTTCACTAGACTGAGACCCCTGCGCCTTATAATGTGACAAATAAAATAGTAAGAAAATATAATAACAAAATGTGAATTTTGTGTACAATTGGGGGTGCGCTTTACATACTTGCCAACCCTCCTGGTAAATCCTGGAGCTTCCTGGATTTTGTCACTTCTCCCGGTCTTCCCGGAATTCACGTGAAACTCCCGGATTTAGAAATTTCCAGCTTAGATGACCTCAGAAACGAGTATTATGAAACCCGAAAACCGAAAGTGGGTTTCAGGAAGCTTCGCGGAGCAGAGTTCGTACTGCGCATGTCGGAAGCGGGGGCTACTTCCTCCTGCAATCCTTTGTTTGGCGGTCTTTAGGCCTGTCTCACGCCGCCATTGAAGTAATCTCGCCACAAAAAAGTTTCTCAGCTTCAGTGGGCTGCACCCCCTTACCCCCGCTCTAGGAGGGGGGACACCCTCCTCCAGGATTTTGTTTGGGAAAAGTTGGCAGCTATGTCTTATATATCCGACTGCGCCTTGTAGTCCGTAAAATACAGTAAGCTTCACTGCAATGTTCCCATGTGGAAGACGTGTGTGTGTGTGTGCGTGCGCTGGTGGCTGGTGGCAGGCAGAAGGACCTGGAGCAGTTCCTGGAGCAGACGCGGGCCAAGTTTGTGGGCTTCCAGGTGAAGAACGACCACAGCTCCCTGGCAGGCCTGCCGCAGCCCATCCACGAGGGAGTCAAGGTCCTCAAGCAGGTGAGCAGACCCCTGGGTCACAACTGCGGCAGTAAGGCAGTCGCACAAAAATCAGTCAGTCACACCAAAATCGCATGCAAAAAAAAAGAAAAGAAATTGGCTGGCACGCCTCCAGTAACTCACACATTGTATTGGCAGGCTGATGCCTCAACTGTCCGAGGTCCCGTGTGCCCATGCACCTAGCACACATACGTTAAACCCAGTGGCAACGAAAAAGTTGTCATTTGGTCAAAATTTACCCCCCCACCCCCCTTTCCTTCCTCATCAGTCACACAAAAATTGCATGCAAAAGAAAGAAGAAAAAATTTTGGGTGGCACGCCTCTGGCTGCGACGCGCTCTCCAGGTGGGAGCAACAAACGAATTTTGCAGAGACGCCTCTGTGACTATGAAGTACCTAATACCTAATACCTAATAGAAATAGCTTGCCCACTGTTTGGCCAGGCAGATGATTCATTCATTCCCCCGGAGGTTGTCTTTTGTACAAATAGTTCCCCACCTTTTGGGAAGTTTTCCCCCCCCCCCCCCCCCCACCCCCCTGTGCTTCTAACTTAATCCGTCACTCTCTTTTGACTCAGCCTTTTCCCTTTGCTTACTGTCTACTACAGTGGAACCTCCCTTATAAGACCTTCAAAACATCATCAAAAATGAGGTCTTATAGGGAGGCGTCTTATAAGGGAGGTATTTTTAATATTTACAAAGAAGGGCCAATGTCTCAGAGAAGTGAGGTCTTATGTGGGAGGGAGTCTTATAATGGGAGGTCTTATAAGGGAGGTTCCACTTGTACTATCTTTTCTGCCTTACTGGTCCATTCTCCTGCTTTTTTTGGAAAAAAACAAATTCTAACAAATATTTTCTCCAGCCGAAGACTGGGCTGGCCTATTTCTTAGTTAGGTGCATTAATGGCAGCATGACACATCTGCGCTCGTTTGACAGGAAACTGAGCGATTGACAAAGAAGAAGATGATTCATTAACCCTTTTGCCGCCAGCCATTTTTTTTGCCAAAATTATCCAATAAACTTACATTGGATAAAGAAAATATTTTGTCTGAATTATTGGGGATTCCTTTACTACAGTGGAATCCGCTTAATCGGCCACTTTTGGGACCAGGAAAAATATGGCCGATAAAGCGAATCGGCCGATAAAACGAACATCGAGATACTGTATGACGCAATTATGCAAGTCAAAAGCAATGACGTCAAAATTAAATGTTGCAGTTCAAATTCAAATTCTTTCCCTTTTTGTGATGTGTGTGTGTGTGTTTATTAATCCTACAACTTGACAGAAGCACGAGTAAAAGACAATGATTTTGTTTTCTTGAGTGATTTTAACGCCATGCAGGGTCTTTCAATTGACAACAGCTCACCTTCCAACTTCACACTCAACCATGTAAACGTCAAAAGCGTGTTGTCAGTTTGTCTGCCTCTGTTGTTCTCCCTCTCAAAAAGGGGTAAAAGAGGAAACATAAGAGAGAAAAAGTGGCCAATAAAGCGAAATTGAAGATTTCAGCTTTGGCCGTAAAAACGAACAAAATAACACATGCTTAAGAAGAAAAAAAATTCCGTTCCAGAGGAAATTGGCCGATTAAGCGGCTTTGGCCGATTATCCGATATAGCCAATTAAACGGATTCCACTGTACATGCTTAGAAAAAAGGCCTATCCTTAACTCCCCAAATGAAGAACACAAATATTATTGAATAACAGACCCTGATTTCAAGAGTTTTAACTGACATGGGTGTTAAATCATTGTGGTGCAAAAATGCGACGTTGGCGGCGAAAGGGTTAAAGACACAGAGCAAAGGTATGTAAGCAGCAGGTATGTAGGGAAACCAGGTAGATGAGTCAGTAAATCTGCATAAGGGGTATGTAAGCAACTTGCCCACTGGGTCAGATTGTTTCGCTCACGGCGCCAGGAAAAAGCTGCTTCCTTTCCTTTTACTCCTTTCGTTTCTAGAGTGGCACAGTGGTAGCGCGTTCGCTTCGTGTCAAGTAAACCCGAGCTCGAACCTGGGTACAGGGGGATTTTTTCCTCTCACTTTGCACTAGGCCTTACAGTCTGAACGTGGAGTCTTTCGGATGAGACGATAAACCGAGGTCCTGTGTGCCCATGCACTTAAGCACACGTTAAACCCAGTGGCAACGAAAAAGTTGTCATTTGGTCAAAATTTAACCCACCCACCCCCCATCAGTCACACAAAAATCGCATGCCCCCAAAATAAACCTCTGGCTATGACGCGCTTTCCAGGTGGGAGCAACCCGAATTTCACAGAGACGCCTCTGTGACTATAAAAAATACCTAATACCTAATACCTAATCTTTTTCTTAGAGAGGAGATTTTGTGCAGAGACCAAATGGGAGGGAAAAAGGGAGGCAAGGGATTTTTAAAAAGACGATTATGATTTTTGTTTAATTGTGTCACTTTATGTTGACTCCATCGGTGTGATTGACTTAGATTCTTAACGTGGTGGGGTGATGAATCTTGACAAACGTTTTCCAAGTAATAAGAATAATCAATAATTAGCACATGTCTAGGTAGTAAAAAAAAAAATATTCATGGCGCTTTACAAAGAATAAAAACTACAAACATTCCCACACAGACAAACACAGACACACGTCGCACGCATACAGCCAATAGCTTTGAGAATAGATGAGTTTTCAAGCTAGAT
>CM065687.1:55033270-55040770 GCA_017654935.2 Phymorhynchus buccinoides
TTTTAATTTGTTCCTGTTTTGGGTGGGGGTTTTTCCCTATTTCAAAAGTTGCTATATTTTCTCTTGACGGCAAGATGCAAGCGAGCCTACTGTGTGCTTTTTCTTTTCTCTCATTAACCCTTTCACCGCCAAAGTCACATTTTAGCACCGCAATGGTTTTAACACCCATGTCACTAAAAAAGCATCAAATCAGGGCCTGTTATCCAAAGACCCTATTTTCTTAATTTGGGGGGGGGGGGGGGGGGGGGGGGGGGGGTAAGAATAGGCCTAATGTTATACATGTCACAAGAGGATTTAGCAAAATTGCGGATATTTTATTTTCTCTACCCAGTTAATGGTATTTTTTGGCTGAAAAAAAAAATGGCTGGCGGCGAAAGGGTTCAAAAGATTTTGTTCTTTCGTTCGTTCTTCAACACAGACAAATCAAGGTTTACCCAGATTTTCTGAAATGTTCAGTGTTAGAACTCATTGAGTACCAGTGTCTGGTTCAACCCCTTTCAGTGACGTAAGTGTTCTATGAAGGGCAGACCTGCCTACACAATGGCTTGACCATAGAAAGCTACACATTGTTTGCCAAATTACTCAACCTCCGTATTTTTCGGATCATTAGGCGCTATGTATAAGGGTTCTATGGCATCTGTTGGACGGTATCTCGGATGATAATAGTGATTTTGAAGCATTTTAACGTGTGTATTCGTCGTATCGGTGACTCGTGACCTCTTTAGATGTTTAGGCTCACAGTAAACTGTACTGTGCATGGCAATTGTTGCCTCTCTTCTCGTGATTTTGTTCATTAATAGGGCGCCCTCGTTCATTAGGCACATAGGTCTAAATTGGAGAGACCCAAACATTACGGTACACATCTTGGAGTGTGACTATCTTATGCATTTTGGAGTGTGACTATCTTATGCATTTTGGAGTGTGACTATCTTATGCATTTTGGAGTGTGACTATCTTATGCATTTTGGAGTGTGACTATCTATGCATTTTGGAGTGTGCTGACTACTCGTTTATGAAACTGAAACATGACTGTAATAAGCAAATCTCACTAAACGGACAGTCAATGAACCATTAAACTAAGCCATGATCATATACTACATAATAAAACAAAATAATCACAACTAACATTTTTAGAGCGCCCTTTCTCTCTTGAGCTCACGTCGCTTCACAATTATTTAAATAAATAAATAGATCATAAATATATATATAAACTACTACAATATTAACTATCACAAACATGCACACAGCCATAACACGCACACGTCTGCACTGACCCACACCCACACACACATGATGAGTGTTGGATTTGTTCTGAGAAGAGAAAGCACCCCTACGGCCTCTGTATTGCTATGCACCATTTTATGGCAGTTAGTTTACAATGTGTCGCCACACTGCCACACATGTCATTTGTTACGTGCTGAAATGACGCAAACTTTTTTTTTTACCCAAAACTGCCCATTTTGAAGTGAAAACTACCATAATTTTCGGGTTATAAGGCGATATATTTTTTCTCCAATTTCGACCTATGCACCTAATAAACGAGGGCGCCCTATTAGTGAACAAAATCACATCAGAAGAAAGGCAACGATTGACATACTCAGTACAGTCTACTGTGAGTCTAGACATCAAAAGTGGTCATGAGTCGCCGATGCTCACGTTTAATTGCTTCAAAATCCCTATTATCGTCCAAGATATCGTCCAAACAGATGCCATAACCCTTCATTGGATGTAAAAAGCATCGTTATAGAGCTTAAAATGCCATAATTCTACCAGTTTTCGGTGAAGAATTGTCCAAACACATCAACAGGAAGCAGCACGAACGGAAATTTGATTATTTGAAATGGGAGCCAACTCTCATTTATGACAGCAGTAATGGCGGTCGGTAAGCGTTTACACGACGTGTACGGGCTTCAAACTTCGACTTTCTTTTGCGAGGTGCAAAAACAAGGGCGCCTTTTGCTTTAATTTTTTCAGATTTTTCTTGAAAATTGCCCTATTCGCCTTATGCACAGCAGCGCCTAATGATCTGAAAAATACGGTACTCGTTTAGAGTTGAGGAGGTAGGCAGGTCTGGATGCGGGTGTAAGGTTGGGAAGGGAAGGGTGACAAGGCTGGTGGTGGTAAGATTGTCAAGGGAAGGGTGACAAGGCTGGTGGTGGTAAGGTTGTGAAGGGAAGGGTGACAAGGCTGGTGTAAGGTTGTGAAGGGAAGGGTGACAAGGCTGGTGGTGGTAAGGTTGTCGAGGGAAGGGTGACAAGGCTGGTGGTGGTAAGGTTGTCGAGGGAAGGGTGACAAGGCTGGTGGTGGTAAGGTTGTCAAGGGTGACAAGGCTGGTGGTGGTAAGGTTGTGAAGGGAAGGGTGACAAGGCTGGTGGTGGTAAGGTTGTCGAGGGAAGGGTGACAAGGCTGGTGGTGGTAAGATTGTCAAGGGAAGGGTGACAAGGCTGGTGGTGGTAAGGTTGTGAAGGGAAGGGTGACAAGGCTGGTGGTGCCCACAGGACCACGGTCCTGCAGTCCATGAAGCTGGGCATCGACGTGAACCGCCACAAGGAGATCATCGTCAAGGCCATCTCCGGCATGCTGCTGCTGCTGCTCAAGCACTTCAAGCTCAACCACATCTACCAGGTCAGTTACCTGATCTACGCCTTGGCATAAGGCACTGTGTCAGCTAGAACACCAAGGCTAGAATAGAATCGAGAAGTAATGTGGCCTAAAGGTTGTGATGTAGCTTGAGTAGGTGGGTCTTAAGAGCAAACAAAAAACAAAAAAAAAAAAGATTTAAAAGATGGCAAGGACTGGATATGGCGAATTTCGCGTGGTAAGTAGTTCCAAACTGATGGGGCCGAAAAGGAAAGAGAGCGCTCACCAAACAGTTTCCCTGGAGTCTTTAAGCCAGGGCCACGACAACAACAAACAAAACAGTAGCAGATCTATGGAGGTAGCGTTTTGTCCCTTAAGTTCATTTTGAACTGTTTGGTGAGCGCTCTCTTTCCTTTTCGGCCCCATCAGTTTGGAACTACTTACCACGCGAAATTCGCCATATCCAGTCCTTGCCATCTTTCAAATCAGTTCTTAAGACCCACCTACTCAAGCTACATCACAACCTTTAGGCCACATTACTTCTCGATTCTATTCTAGCCTTGGTGTTCTAGCTGACACAGCCTTATGCCAAGGCGTAGATCAGGTAACTGACCTGGTAGATGTGGTTGAGCTTGAAGTGCTTGAGCAGCAGCAGCAGCATGCCGGAGATGGCCTTGACGATGATCTCCTTGTGGCGGTTCACGTCGATGCCCAGCTTCATGGACTGCAGGACCGTGGTCCTGTGGGCACCACCAGCCTTGTCACCCTTCCCTTCACAACCTTACCACCACCAGCCTTGTCACCCTTCCCTTGACAATCTTACCACCACCAGCCTTGTCACCCTTCCCTCGACAACCTTACCACCACCAGCCTTGTCACCCTTCCCTTCACAACCTTACCACCACCAGCCTTGTCACCCTTGACAACCTTACCACCACCAGCCTTGTCACCCTTCCCTCGACAACCTTACCACCACCAGCCTTGTCACCCTTCCCTTGACAACCTTACCACCACCAGCCTTGTCACCCTTCCCTTCACAACCTTACACCAGCCTTGTCACCCTTCCCTTCACAACCTTACCACCACCAGCCTTGTCACCCTTCCCTTGACAATCTTACCACCACCAGCCTTGTCACCCTTCCCTTCCCAACCTTACACCCGCATCCAGACCTGCCTACCTCCTCAACTCTAAACGAGTACCGTATTTTTCAGATCATTAGGCGCTGCTGTGCATAAGGCGAATAGGGCAATTTTCAAGAAAAATCTGAAAAAATTAAAGCAAAAGGCGCCCTTGTTTTTGCACCTCGCAAAAGAAAGTCGAAGTTTGAAGCCCGTACACGTCCTGTAAACGCTTACCGACCGCCATTACTGCTGTCATAAATGAGAGTTGGCCCCCATTTCAAATAATCAAATTTCCATTCGTGCTGCTTCCTGTTGATGTGTTTGGACAATTCTTCGCGAAAACTGATAGAATTATGGCATTTTAAGCTCTACAACGATGCTTTTTACATCCAATGAAGGGTTATGGCATCTGTTGGACGGTATCTTGGACGATAATAGGGATTTTGAAGCAATTAAACGTGAGCATCGGCGACTCATGACCACTTTTGATGTCTGACTCACAGTAGACTGTACTGAGTACGGCAATCGTTGCCTTTCTTCTTACGATTTTGTTCACTAATAGGGCGCCCTCGTTTATTAGGCGCATAGGTCGAAATTGGAGAAAAAATATATCGCCTTATAACCCGAAAATTATGGTAGTTTTCACTTCAAAATGGGCAGTTTTGGGTAAAAAAAAAAGTTTGCGTCATTTCAGCACGTAACAAATGACATGTGTGGCAGTGTGGCGACACATTGTAAACTAACTGCCATAAAATGGTGCATAGCAATACAGAGGCCGTAGGGGTGCTTTCTCTTCTCAGAACAAATCCAACACTCATCATGTGTGTGTGGGTGTGGGTCAGTGCAGACGTGTGCGTGTTATGGCTGTGTGCATGTTTGTGATAGTTAATATTGTAGTAGCTTATTTATGATCTATGTATTTATTTAAATAATTGTGAAGCGTCGTGAGCTCAAGAGAGAAAGGGAGCTCTATAAATGTTAGTTGTTATTATTTTTTTTATTATTATTATTATTATCATGGCTTAGTTAATGGTTCATTGACAGTCAGTTTAGTGAGATTTGCTTCTTACAGTCATGTTTCAGTTTCATAAACGAGTAGTCAGCACACTCCAAAATGCATAGATAGTCACACTCCAAAATGCATAAGATAGTCACACTCCAAAATGCATAAGATAGTCACACTCCAAAATGCATAAGATAGTCACACTCCAAAATGCATAAGATAGTCACACTCCAAGATGTGTACCGTAATGTTTGGGTCTCTCCAATTTAGACCTATGTGCCTAATGAACGAGGGCGCCCTATTAGTGAACAAAATTGAGAAGAGAGGCAACGATTGCCATGCTCAGTACAGTCTACTGTGAGTCTAGACATCGAAACTGGCAAAAAGTCGCAGATACGACAAATACTCACGTTAAAATGCCTCAAAATACCTATTATCATCCGAGATACCGTCCAACAGATGCCATAACCCTTAATCAAGCCGCCTAATGATCCGAAAAATACGGAGGTTGAGTAATTTGGCAAACAATGTGTAGCTTTCTATGGTCAAGCCATTGTGTAAGCAGGTCTGCCCTTCATAGAACACTTACGTCACTGAAAGGGGTTGAACCAGACACTGGTACTCAATGAGTTCTAACACTGAACATTTCAGAAAATCTGGGTAAACCTTGATTTGTCTGTGTTGAAGAACGAACGAAAGAACAAAATCTTTTGAACCCTTTCGCCGCCAGCCATTTTTCAGCCAAAACATAACCAACTGGGTAGAGAAAATAAAATATCCGCAATTTTGCTAAATCCTCTGTGACATGTATAACATTAGGCCTATTCTTACCCCCCCCCCCCCCCCCCCCCCCCCAAATTAAGAAAATAGGGTCTTTGGATAACAGGCCCTGATTTGATGCCTTTTAGTGACGTGGGTGTTAAACCATTGTGGTGCTAAAATGCGACATTGGCGGTGAAAGGGTTAATGAGAGAAAAGAAAAAGCACACAGTAGGCTCGCTTGCATCTTGCCGTCAAGAGAAAATATAGCAACTTTTGAAATAGGGAAAAACCCCCACCCAAAACAGGAACAAATTAAAAAAAACTCAAGCATGTGAATGGTATCAAATGTTAAAGGTAATTCAAAATAAGTTTACCTAAAACAACACCAACACCCGTACCCATAAACACCCCCCTGAAGAACAATCTCCAGTACTGCAGACACTATATTTTGTACTAACTACGCAAGTCTAACAAAATAACATGTCTAAACATAGCTTAAACAACAACAACAACATTAAAGGGGCACCCTGACGGATGAGTTTTTGCAAGAAACACGTCAAGATCACCAGAAAGACAGCCTTTTCAAGGATCGGAACACACACTTTGCTCTGGTTTCCCAGAAATCAAACCGTCAAAACGGCGATTCCTCCTTGGCGGAGACAGAAGCCATTTTGGACGGGGTGGGTGGAGGCCACTGAGAGTGATTGAAGCTTTTTCTTCTTTGTAGTGCAGTAAAAAAAAAAAAGGAGCTATTTCCTTTGTTGTGAGCGAAACTCCTTTTTGGTAAACTGTATAAAAAAGGCTAGTATTGTGGACATTTTGTGTAAACGACTTGGTCTAACTCAGGCGGCTATTAGAAAAGAGAAGGCACATGCCTTCTCTTTCACTGAAAGAATCTGACTTCCAGCACCTCCACCAAGGAGGAATCGCCAATTTGATTTGATTTCTAGGAAACCAGAGCAAAATGAGTGTTGCAAACTCTGTAAAGGGTGTTTTCCTGGTGATCTCGAAGTGTTTCTTGCAAAAAACGTATTCGTCAGGGTGCCCCTTTAATGATCAAGGTTTCCTATGGGAAAATTGTACAAATTGCTTAAAAGATCTGTTACAGAGCGGTGAACGGGCAAGTACAGCATGTCTAACTCACGGCATTTCCTCGGGTAGGACGTCTGACAAAATGTTGATGGATTCCGTCTTGGCCTTAGATGTTGGAGCAGCTGCCAACAGTAACTTCAGCAATGCAATCTGTAATAGTAGAATAATAAATAAATACGTAATTACAAAATGGTGCGCGCATGTGTGTGTGTGTGTGTGTTTGTGGTTGGGTTTTTTTCCATGTAAGTGACTAAATGCAAGAAGGTTGCAAACAGTATACTACCGATGGTATGCTTTCTTTGAAATAATTAGTATGAGCCTGTTTCTAGCACACATTACGTTATAAGAACATAAGATCATAAGTGCATCCAGACTTGAGCGTCGCCTTTCCAAACACAGCGGTTCAAACAAAATATTATTTCAATTCCCGTTTCAGGGGGTTGGAGACTAACAAGATATAGCCCCAAAAGGTAAGAAAACCTTATTCTTCAACCTACAGTAGTCAACAAAAGCGTATTTTTTCCCTGATAGCCGATTTGAAACGATTTTTCAGCCAAAAGAGGCCGAATAACCACTTTTAAGTGATTTCACTGCGCATACTCATCCCACACCCTAAACCCTTCTGACATCTCGAATTGTGGATGGATGGTCTTCATCCCACAAGACGGACGACAGGGCTGCCTACCCTCTGTTGCAGTTTCCAGGGACAAACTACATAAAAACCAGGGACAGAGACTTATTTCCAAGGAACAAACATCGCAATGTCATCCATCAGAATCAAAACAAACATTAGCTTCTGATTTTTTGTGATCTAGCAAAATTTCTGCGACTGGATTTTTTTGGGTAGAATTCTTGATGCTTTTTGGTGTCATTGTGCTTCAATATGCAAGATCCTTTGGTGTTAGTAACCTATGTCGAACATGTCTGTTAGGGAAATGTCT
>CM065687.1:55043270-55070818 GCA_017654935.2 Phymorhynchus buccinoides
GCTAGATAAAGATCTTGAACATAATAATATCTTAGATTTTGAAGGAAGCTTTTCATTATATATACTATATAAGCATATACTATATATACTATTCATGTTTTTTTCATGAGCCTGATAAAAGAGCTGTACAGTCTGCAACCTGATTCTACTCCTCTGAATTAAAAACAAGTATTGCTGTTGTATTACCCTGGCTTAAAGACCCCCCACGTCACGTGTCACATTCCCTCTTATGCTAGGAAGATTTCTTAAGATTTCTTACCAGCTATAAGAGGGAAAACACGTGGAAACCGTGATTTTGACACGTGACGTGATGGGTCTTTAATGACTCCAGGGATCATCCCAACAGCCAAAGCACTTGAACACTATGGTACAAATGCAACAGCTAGGGATGAGAACATTACGTGTGTGACCGTTTTTGATTACCTTGCCATGTGGGCAGCCACACTCCGACTTCGGAGGATTTTAGACTGATGATGTTATGCTAGGAGCTTGTCGTTGCTTAGGACAATCCCCACACAACCATGCAGAGCATAACAACATTTTGATGTAGCCTTGGCATTCTAGCTTATGTCAACTGGTCTGACACAGCCTCATGCCAAGGCAAAAACAAGTATTCATCTCTGTTATGTTTAATCTTGAGAACTTCAGCACCGCACATGTACAAATGCACCATTACTCCGACTCTATGAAAACATTCCAATCTAGCTTGAAAACTCATCTATTCTCAAAGCTATTGGCTGTATGCGTGCGTGTGTCTGTGTTTGTCTGTGTGGGAATGTTTGTAGTTTTTATTCTTTGTAAAGCGCCATGAATATTTTTTTTTCTAGACATGTGCTAATTATTGATTATTATTATTACTTGGAAAACGTTTGTCAAGATCAATCACCACGTTAAGAATCTAAGTCAATCACACCGATGGAGTCAACATAAAGTGACACAATTAAACAAAAATCATAATCGTCTTTTTAAAAATCCCTTGCCTCCCTTTTTCCCTCCCATTTGGTCTCTGCACAAAATCTCCTCTCTAAGAAAAAGATTAGGTATTAGGTATTAGGTACTTTAGTCACAGAGACGTCTCTGTGAAATTCGGGTTGCTCCCACCTGGAGAGTGCGTCATAGCCAGAGGCTATTTTGGGGGCATGCGATTTTTGTGTGACTGATGGGGGGTGGGTAAATTTGACCAAATGACAACTTTTTCGTTGCCACTGGGTTTAACGTATGCTAAGTGCATGGGCACACAGGACCTCGGTTTATCGTCTCATCCGAAAGACTCCACGTTCAGACTGTAAGGCCTAGTGCAAAGTGAGAGGAAAAAAAAATCCCCTGTACCCAGGTTCGAACTCGGGTTTACTTGACACGAAGCGAACGCGCTACCACTGTGCCACTCTAGAAACGAAAGGAGTAAAAGGAAAGGAAGCAGCTTTTTCCTGGCGCCGTGAGCGAAACAATCTGACCCAGTGGGCAAGTTGCTTACATACCCCTTATGCAGATTTACTGACTCATCTACCTGGTTTCCCTACATACCTGCTGCTTACATACCTTTGCTCTGTGTCTTTAACCCTTTCGCCGCCAACGTCGCATTTTTGCACCACAATGATTGAACACCCATGTCAGTTAAAAACCTTGAATTCAGGGTCTGCTACCCAATAATATTTGTGTTCTTCATTTGGGGAGTTAAGGATAGGCCTTTTTTCTAAGCATGTACAGTGGAATCCGTTTAATTGGCCATCGGATAATCGTCCAAAGCCGCTTAATCGGCCAATTTCCTCTGGAACGGAATTTTTTCTTCTTAAGCATGTGTTATTTTGTTCGTTTTTACGGCCAAAGCTGAAATCTTCAATTTCGCTTTATTGGCCACTTTTTCTCTCTAATTTTTCCTCTTTACCCCTTTTTGAGAGGGAGAACAACAGAGGCAGACAAACTGACAACACGCTTTTGACGTTTACATGGTTGAGTGTGAAGTTGGAAGGTGAGCTGTTGTCAATTGAAAGACCCTGCATGGCATTAAAATCACTCAAGAAAACAAAATCATTGTCTTTTACTCGTGCTTCTGTCAAGTTGTAGGATTAATAAACACACACACACACATCACAAAAAGGGAAATAATTTGAATTTGAACTGCAACATTTAATTTTGACGTCATTGCTTTTGACTTGCATAATTGCGTCATACAGTATCTCGATGTTCGTTTTATCGGCCGATTCGCTTTATCGGCCATATTTTTCCTGGTCCCAAAAGTGGCCGATTAAGCGGATTCCACTGTAGTAAAGGAATCCCCAATATTTCAGACAAAATATTTTCTTTATCCAATGTAAGTTTATTGGATAATTTTGGCTAAAAAAATGGCTGGCGGCGAAAGGGTTAATGAATCATCTTCTTCTTTGTCAATCGCTCAGTTTCCTGTCAAAAGAGCGCAGATGTGTCATGCTGCCATTATGCGCCTAATTAAGAATCAGGCCAGCCCAGTCTTCGGCTGGAGAAAATATTTGTTAGAATTTGTTTTTTTCCAAAAAAAAGGCAGGAGAATGGACCAGTAAGGCAGAAAAGATAGTACAGTGGAACCTCCCTTATAAGACCCTCCCATTATAAGACTCCCTCCCACATAAGACCTACTTCTCTGAGACATTGCCCTTCTTTGTAAATATTAAAATACCTCCCTTATAAGACCCCTCCCTTATAAGACCTCATTTTTGATGATGTTTGAAGGTCTTATAAGGGAGGTTCCACTGTAGTAGACAGTAAGCAAAGGGAAAAGGCTGAGTCAAAAGAGAGTGACGGATTAAGTTAGAAGCACAGAACTTCCCAAAAGTGGGGGAACTATTTGTACAAAAGACAACCTCCGGGGGAATGAATGAATCATCTGCCTGGCCAAACAGTGGGCAAGCTATTTCTATTAGGTATTAGGTATTAGGTACTTCATA
The DNA here is from genome assembly GCA_017654935.2 of Phymorhynchus buccinoides. Lineage (NCBI taxonomy): Eukaryota > Metazoa > Mollusca > Gastropoda > Neogastropoda > Raphitomidae > Phymorhynchus > Phymorhynchus buccinoides. Next base: position 55,046,192 of record CM065687.1, read on the forward strand.
GTAACAGAGGCGTCTCTGCAAAATTCGTGTTGCTCCCACCTGGAGAGCGCGTCGCAGCCAGAGGCGTGCCACCCAACTTTTTTTCTTCTTTTTTTTGCATGCAATTTTTGTGTGACTGATGAGGAAGGAAAGGGGTGGGGGGTAAATTTTGACCAAATGACAACTTTTTCGTTGCCACTGGGTTTAACGTGTGCTAGGTGCATGGGCACACGGGACCTCGGACAGTTGAGGCATCAGCCTGCCAATACAATGTGTGAGTTACTGGAGGCGTGCCAGCCAATTTCTTTTCTTTTTTTTTTGCATGCGATTTTGGTGTGACTGATTTTTGTGCGACTGCCTTACTGCCGCAGTTGTGACCCAGGGGTCTGCTCACCTGCTTGAGGACCTTGACTCCCTCGTGGATGGGCTGCGGCAGGCCTGCCAGGGAGCTGTGGTCGTTCTTCACCTGGAAGCCCACAAACTTGGCCCGCGTCTGCTCCAGGAACTGCTCCAGGTCCTTCTGCCTGCCACCAGCCACCAGCGCACGCACACACACACACACGTCTTCCACATGGGAACATTGCAGTGAAGCTTACTGTATTTTACGGACTACAAGGCGCATCTGATTATAAGCATAGCTGCCAACTTTTCCCAAACAAAATCCTGGAGGAGGGTGTCCCCCCTCCTAGAGCGGGGGTAAGGGGGTGCAGCCCACTGAAGCTGAGAAACTTTTTTGTGGCGAGATTACTTCAATGGCGGCGTGAGACAGGCCTAAAGACCGCCAAACAAAGGATTGCAGGAGGAAGTAGCCCCCGCTTCCGACATGCGCAGTACGAACTCTGCTCCGCGAAGCTTCCTGAAACCCAGTTTCGGTTTTCGGGTTTCATAATACTCGTTTCTGAGGTCATCTAAGCTGGAAATTTCGAAATCCGGGAGTTTCACGTGAATTCCGGGAAGACCGGGAGAAGTGACAAAATCCAGGAAGCTCCAGGATTTACCAGGAGGGTTGGCAAGTATGTAAAGCGCACCCCCAATTGTACACAAAATTCACATTTTGTTAGTATAGTTTCTTACTATGTTATCATTCACATTATAAGGCGCAGGGGTCTCAGTCTAGTGAAAAAAAGTATCGCCTTATAGTTCATAAAATACAGTACCATATTCTTCGGACTATAAGGCGCACATGATCAGGCATGGCAATGGAGGACAAGAGGCAAAGCCTTACAAGGCTCACTCGAACAGGAACATGTGGGACAACAACAAACAAAGATTGAGGGGGGTGTCTAAAGTACAAGATTGCCAATAAAATTTTAAAGTATAAATGAAACTATCGTTAATGTATACAACATTAAAACAAAAAAAAGTGCCCGTGCCGAGAATCGGATCCGGAACCATTGGCATGACAGACAGACACTCTACCAATGAGCTATCGAGACTTTCAGTGTTGATGAGTTTCTTAATTCATGTTGCCTGTTGAATACTCTCTAACCCACTAATCTAAAATGTTATCTGTTTGTTATCTGTTTACAGTGTTGCTTTAAGTATTTAATTATTCAAATCATTATTGTTTGAAAGCTTGCATAGACATCTATATGTGTGCAAAGTTTGAACAATGTATGCCTTCTATTTCCCGAGAAAATGCCAACGTTAAAGTTTGCAGATTAGACCATGGACACAACACACACACACGTACACACAACCGAACAACTATCATACTATAGACTCACTTCGTGTTAACGTCATTAACACGAGTGAGCCAAAAAGCATTCTCACTCGACTCTGTCCACTTTCTCACCCGACCCCCGCCCATTTTTCTCAACCCGACCCCCGCCCATTTTTCTCAACCCGACCCCCGCCCATTTTTCTCACCCATACCCAACCCACTTTTCTCAACCCAATCCCGCCCACTTTTCTCACCACACACCGCCCACTTTTCTCAACCCAATCCCGTCCACTTTTCTCACCCATCTGCCCCACTTCTCTCACCTGACTTTGGGTTTCCAGGGCAGCGACTTCTGCACTACGGAGGGGGTGGCGGGGCGGGGCGGGGTGGGGGGCATGTCGTCGTCGGAGCCGGAGCCGGAGCCGGAGCCGCCCGCGGCGGCCTTGAGGCCGTCCATTTCTCCGCGCAGCATCAGGTCGTCGTCCCTGTCCAGAGTCCCCTCGAAAGGGTCGTCCAGGCTGCTCTGTTTGACCAAACTCTGTTACATTGTAGCCACCAGCAGCAGGGGGAACAACGGAAGGCGGCAGTAGCACAGCACAGCAGGGTGGTAGTAGTAGTAGCAGCAGTAGTAGTAGCAGTAGTAGCAGTAGATCATCACAGCCAGCAGCAGAAGTAGAAGAAGTAGGCAATGGGGAGGAGGAGGAGGAGGAGAAGGAGGAAGGGCGCAATCCAAGGCAGGGAGGGATGTTTGCCAAGGAGAGACAAACCAAACAGAAACAGGCACAAAAAAAAAGGCAGAAAAGTAAGGTTAGATTGAAAGCAAAGCGGTTTTTTTGGTGTTTTTTTGCAGCGGCTCAGGCTAACATGGCTAGGGTTTGGTCTTCAGGTTTTTTTGTGTTTGCTTTGATAAATAGATTGGGCTTAAACATTTACCGTAAAAAGGCTTCGCTATTGGTATATTTTTTTAGCAAAAGATACAATGATGTTTGTATGATGATGGAGAATGTGATCAAATTAATGGCTCGGATAAATTAAAAAACACAAACGGTCAGTACATAATTAGTTCCCTTTCATCAACCTCACACCTCCCGTATCCACCACACACCCTTCCATAAACCAAATTCATAACACAGTTTATCGCAAAACGATTGCCAAAGAGAGAACCGTATCGCTAAAATAAACGGCTAAATGATGGTTGAAAACTTTTCACGAAAAACAATCTATCCATGTTGTAGTCGCTGCTTTCGAGATCATTTTATTAACAATTAAGAACACAAAAAGGTACCAGCGATGAGTTATGCAAAAAGTGTAATCATACAAATAAACACAATCAATGAATGATTGGCATGAATTGATGCGTTTCTTTTTGTCCACAACTTATAACAAATAATTTAGCCTAGTGATGTCAACCATAGAAACAAGTGCTAGCATAAAAAAAGCTACAAAATATCACATGGGTGCAACTCCCCAAAATGAAAAAAACCTGAAAGGCAGGGGTCCAGGGACCCATGGCCCCGGCAGGGTACAGGGGCAGAGCCCCGTCGGACGATTCAGGGGGGCAACTTAAGAGAGAGATATAACGAGACAGACAGATAAAATGATAGACAGAGACAGTTTGAGTCTGATAAGCCTTGTAAAATTATCACATTGCCTTTGTAAACTTCCAAGACAGAACAACTAGACTAAGTTCAAAACGCCCCAAATCGCTTGTGGTGAAAACTTTTTTGGGGGATGAATTGAATGAATGAAAAAAACCTGAAGTTCAGTTTTTGGTCAAATTATAAATACTGAAATCAGTGTAAAAATGAAAGAGTAGCACCCATGTATAAATATCATTATGATGATAAAGAAAATATATATAAGGAATGAAGGTTGATGGTCTATAAATGCATCGGCCAATCTCATTTTGTTCGTATTCTTTCCCACGGCTTAGCTCTTAGGTCTTCGCTTAGTTCTGGAACTGGTCATGGTGCAAAAGGGGTGGGCAGGAGCATCCAAACAAAATGAATGGGTCATGCTACATCTCAGAGACAAATTAACAATGACCACGGTTAAGAGAGAAGACGATTAAAGGAATTTGATATTCATACGCTCTATTCGGATGCAAAAAAAACGCTCTGAAAAACGCCACAGCATGGTCTTAGAATATCGATAAGCACAGACTGCACACTATCGCTATTACATACCTTTTAGTTTTGTGTCACATTCTTCAAAATAAATTGAGCACTCACACATTTATTTCCAAAAAAATTGTAGATCTACCAGCCAGGAAATCAGCCGAATCAAGCAGCCATTGTGTCTCACCTACAACGTCATTTCTTCGAGAAGCGCATTCTTGATATGACATCACCCACAGATGTTGCACTGAAACTAGAGTAGAGTAAACTTCTGTGGATGACGTCATAGAGTTCCTTCTTTCCCCGGACAATCAGGGAGTGGAACGACCTGCCTACATCAGCAGTGGAGGCCAGAACTCCAGAGACATTCGCAGCCAGAGTCTGGAAGCACCTGAATGGACACCCGCCTGCTGCACCCGTCATGTCTGATGGCCCCACTCAGGGGTCATTGGGCTAGCAACCCAAACTCTCTTCTCCTTTTAGTTTATTTTTTGTTCCCCTTCTCTTCTGCTTTTGCTTGTTGCTGGAAGTGGGGCCTGTTCCTTCCCGGCTGAACTGGGGGGCTTAATGGTCTTAACCCAGTGCAAGCACTTAATCCTTTATCTTTTTACCTGTCCTCTCTTCTGTCTAAGGCCTAACTTTTCAGTTTCTTCTCAGGCTTTGAGCCTTTTCTTCCGGCATAAGTGGTAGAACCACCCGGTTCCATGGCAAAATAATCAAAGAGTTGATTGTGGCCACGCACAGCGAAGAAGAAGAAGATAGCTTTATAATTCTGTCGAACGAGACTTCACAAAGTAGGCGACGTTCTAGTGAACTCCACAGTGCATTTTTTGCAAATTATGACTTATCGGCTCAATTTCATTTTGAAGAATGTGACACAAAAGGTAGGTAATAGCGATAGAGTTCGCAGTCTGTGCTTATCGATATTCTAAAACCATGCTGTGGCGTTTTTCACAGTGTTTTTGCATCCGAATAGAGCATCTGAGCTCCCTTTAAAACTCTAGTTGAAACACATATGGAAAAACGTTTCCCAAAGACCTCATATCACAAACAAATGGTCCACATGGCATTTCATATCATCTTTTTTGTTGTTGTTACACCTGCTTTGTATAATTGTCCTAAAAACACTCTACTACTACTGGTGATGATGATGACAAAAAAACACCTACACCTACTTTGTCAAAGCCATGTAATTATCAGACCAATGAACGATTTCCCTGCTAAAAGATTTCATTATCACCAAATTTATGTTTGCATAAAGTTTCCGAAACAGAACAATCATCATCCCTTGGAGAGGTCTTTTTGTACAAATAGTTCCCCCACCTTTTGGAAGTTCTGTGCTTGTAACTTCCTCTAATTCTGTCATTCTCTTTGACTCACTCTCTTTGACTCTGCCTTTTCCCTTTGCTTACTGTCATCTGCTATCTTTCTATCTCACTGGTCCATTCTCCTGCCTTTTTTCCCCCCTATAAATTCTTACAAAGATTTCTTCAGCCTTGCTGGGCCTAACTATTTCTTAGTTAGGCGCATAACGGCAGCACGACGTATCTACGCTCATATGACAGGAAAGTGTCTGAGCGAACGAATAATAATAAGAAGAATCCAACACGTCGAAGTTGACCAATTTTGAGCTTAAAAATAGTTTCATTTCCGGGCGGTGATCTACATTTTGGGCATGAACACAGTTTGCTTTAATTTGCTCTGTTGTGGTATGAGGTCCGTAATGACAGTACAGTAGAAACCAAAACGATAAGGAAAAAGGGGGGACAACTGAGCCCCTAAGGGCCACCCAAACAGTGAGGCGTCTAAGAGGGGAAGAAATGATGAAAAAAACCAGGGAAGAAAGTTAAAAGGAGGGTGTAGGGGGGAATTGGTGGAAGGGCGGTGGAAGAGGGGAGGGGGGTAAAACGCCGTCAACTAAAGACCAAACCCTCTGGCGTAAGTGGCACATCCCGCGGCCACACCCAAGCGGTTAAAAACTAAAAAAATACCACACCCCAACAAACAAACAAAAAATAATGAGATGCAGCATGCAATCATTCGTAACTCACGCAAATTGAAAATCAAAGAACGAGGCAAACGAGTATATGATGCGAAAGGAAAAAACTTGTGAAAAGATAAAAGTAAAATTGAACCGAAATGGTCACAATACGAAATGAATCGCGCATAAGAGGCACCAGAAAACTAAAATGAATGTAAAAAAAAAGGCAAAATCATGCATTGCCGTGCTGGCCAGCTCAACGTGGTTACAAAGCAGCCTACAGTACGTCACAGGAATTGCAATGATGCATGCGCAGTATATATACATGGATGCAGAGAAAGGGGGAACAAATCATCTCTATTTCTCGTCATTGCCACAAACGCAGGCTTTCCGTCTAACTCCATAAACAACGTTGTCTTTCAAACTGATCTAGCTGTCTACAACTAACCAAGTTTATTATAATCTAAGCAAATATCGTTTTGTTGATGTCAAACTCATTCTAACGTCTTCTTTACAACTGTTTATATCTGCATCTGCTCTGCACATGAAGAGGTACATAACTGTAGGTAGAGCGCATAAAGCTTACAATAAATATATATAAAAAAAATAAATGAAAAAGAGTAAAAATAAAAGAAGTGGAATCAAAAATAAAAATAAAAGAAAATTTGGTGCATGATAATAAATGTAAAACTAATTAAGATTAATAAAAATTGATTTATAAAAAAATAAAAAATAAATACTTCTCACAGTTTCAGCTGTCTGTAGAAACAAGAAAGGGGGGAGATAAAAATTACCGCTTAAAAATATCATTCTTCAAAGAAACTTTGATTTATACATTTTTTTTTTTTAAAGTCCCCAGAATGACACCCACAGCGATACATGTTTTTGCACCCAAAATAATCACCCAACACCAACACAGAAAGACACACAGCTGGTCTAGATAGAGGAACCAACACTATTGGCCACTGCAACCAGCACCTTTTGCTACAGTGAATGCCCTTGGTAGATGCTTGAGTACTGACCAAACAAGGGAATAACTCTCGCCAATAACCCTATTTGAGGCCACTAAATGGCTGCCTTTTGCAAGAGGGAATGCCCTTTTGGATACTGATCAACAAGGGCATAACTCTCACCAATAACCGTATTTGAGGCCACTAAATGGCGGCCTTTTGCAAGAGTGAAATGCCACTAAATGGATACTGCCTTTTGCAAAGAGTCAAATGGTGCCTTTTCAATGACCCTTTTGGATACTGATCAACAAGGGCATAACTCTCGCCAATAACCCTATTTGAGGCCATACTGAATAACACTCACCAATAACCGTATTTGCTGCCTTTTGCAAGAGTGAATGCCCTTTCTCACCAATAACCCTATTTGATGCTGACCAACAAGGGCTTCACTCTCGCTGTCAAGGGAGTTAATTCTCGCCAATATAACCCTAGTTGCAGTGGCCAATAGGGAACACGCATCCCTCAGTCGAAACAACAAAGTAACAAGGAATGAACAGAGGGGAACATCGCGTGTTTACAAAGGGAATATTCAGAACTAAGCCAAGCCTTTTTGTTCCCCCCTCACCTCCTCCCCACCCTCCCTCCCCTCCCCGAAATGCATGCATGATAAAATAAAAAAAAGACTCATTGGTGAATATACATTCTCATTTAACACAAAAAGTCAATCGTTGAATATGAGCAGCATCACTGTTAAAAAAGATGAGATAAACATTTTTTTTTTTAATGTGTGTGAAACTGAAAGAGAAGGAAAAAGAACAGAACAGAGGAGAGAGAGAGAGAGAAGAGAGAGAGAGAGAGAGAGAGAGAGAGAGAGAGAGAGAGAGTACGTTGTTGAGAGAGAGAGAGTGTGTGTGAGAGAGAGAGAGTGTGTGTGTGTGTGTGTGTGTGTGTTGTGAGAGAGAGAGAGAGAGAGAGAGAGAGCGAGAAGAGAGAGAGAGAGAGAGAGAGAGAGAGAGAGAGAGAGAGAGGAGCGAGTGTGTGTGTGAGAGAGAGAGAGAGAGAGAGAGAGAGAGGAGAGAGAGGAGAGAGAGAGGAGAGAGAAGAGAGTAGGTGTGTGTGCATGTATATAAAAAGTGGGGGTACAGATGGAGATGGGAAGAGAAGAAATGAAATGAGCAGCCATAAATGAATGGAATACTTTTTTCTATTCATCACTAACTAATGAAGAAAAGACAGTCCAGTAATTCATACCATCCAAACAAAACATAAATAAAATAATATACCCACATCTTCACATCTTTTTTTTTTTTTTTTGGGGGGGGGGGGGAGAGGGGGGTTCTTTTCTTTTTGAAAAGCTAAACAGTGAAATGATCATTACTTTCTGTAATAAAATGTTTATGTTAAGATTTCATAATAATAATAATAAATTAAAAAAATGTTTAGAGCGCCCTGGCTTCCTCTCTTGAGCTCATGGCGCTTCACAAATATAAATAAAGTACTAAAATATTAACTGTCATAAACATGCACACAGCCGTAACATGTGCGCGCACACGCGCGCACACACACGCACGCGCGCGCCGCGCACTTCACACACAATGTGGGGGACATAGTTTTGAGGCAGGAAACAGGACAAGAAAGAAGTCAGAAGTAGTATTGAAAGAGGTAAGTTTTTAAGAGTTGTTTTGAACGTTTGGAAAGATTTAGCAGAACAGATTTTATACGGGGAAGGTAATAATTTACCAGCAATTTTTTTTCTCATTTTTTCTTAAAATGGAAAATGTCTTGAAGTTATCAACAATAAACATAAATTTCAAACAGCAGAAAACAAACAAGCAAAAACACATTCTCTGAATAGAAATTCTTGTTAACAAAAAATGAAAAATGTTAACTGCAACAAGACTGATACTTGCATGAAAGAAAGGAGAAAACAACTGTTATGAAAGTATGCATGGGTTATTTGATACATGTAAATAGCGGCTTCCCGTAGAACGCTCGCTTTAACTGACATACGCATGGATACAAACACGCGCACACGCATGTACAGTGACACACACGCACACGCACACACAGTAAAGCCATACAATAGAACAAAAAGTTAATTTGTCAGTTGTATGAAAAATGTTAGTTCGATACAAAATACCAGTGCCCAAATTATTAAAAAAGAAAAAAAGTTGCAACATGGATCGTAATTAGTTTAAATAAATTTAACCGTGCCCCAGTTATTATTGAAGAGCTGGTTCTGGTTTTAATAAGCAGTATGAGTAAATTGTACAGTGTCCACACACACACACAGAAGACCACCACAGATAAAATCAAGGAAAAAACCAACAACACTCGGGTCAAAATACTTTACATTCTTCTCTCCATTCCCATTTCTCTCTTTTTCTCCATTCCCATTCTCCTGTGTAGAGAGCATATCAGTTTGGACGACAAACGTTAAAAAAAAAAAATTAAAACGCAAAAAAATGCAAACGTACACATCAAGGAACTAGAGCGTTAAGACGCTAAATCAACAACCGCGCGGCAGCGTTTTGAGGCTCCAGTGACCTTGACCTTTGACCCATGACCTTCATTATCGAACTTGGCCTAGATCTCTCCATTACCTACCCGCATGCAAAATTTGAGCATCCTAAGTCCATCCGTTCAAACGCTAGAGAGGATGCATACAAACATACAAACATAGTCCGCCTCAGACACGAGTGAAAACATTACCAATCCGATCTCTCTACGATCGCGGTTGGTAAAAAACACAAAAACTATTCAAATCAGCATTGACGTCACATTTTTTTTTTAAAACACAAGAAATGCACAGACATCAAGGACAGGACGAAACAAGAAAAGGAATGAAATCACATCAAAGTGCATGACATCAGACACTTGCAAAACAAAACTACAACTTTTGATTTCAAGTAAAACATCTTGGGAAAAGTTGTACTCAAACCCCCCCCCCCCCCCCCCCCCCCCTCACGTTTACGACTCTCAATCTCAAAATCTGCTTCTTTCAGTTTCGGGAAAATCAGGCATGGTAGTGGGGGCAAAGTGGGTTTCGAGGAAGAATATCCAACCGATTCTGCATTTCATTTGAAAGATGTCGACTCAAACTAAAATGATGAAGTTGGGCGTCAAAATGAAGAAGAAGAAGAAGAAAAAGAAGCACTAGGATCACAAATCTGGAAACGTGTGGCGTGAGCTAGGCCGCTTTTATGCACGACTGCTAACTTCGGCGGGAAGTTGCTTGTTCAGTCATTCACATCCGGTTCCATGAAGCGATTGCATAGGTTTTAACGCACGTAATTTTTAGGCACCCGAGCGAATTTTTACCCTGGCTTTTTTTTTTTGGTGTCAAATTTTCACTTTCACGGATTTTCTGCGATTCGCGGAGGTCTACCATGCCTGGACAATAAACATAGGCTGATCCTAACCCTACCCTTTTCCCGAGAAGGGCAGAATGGAATTGCTTCTCGGTGAACATCTTCGATGCCAAATTTTGATGGCGGGTGTCTGAAGTACGACTTTGCTCATCTCTTCATTTCTAAAATATTCCTCACTCGGGACATAATCCGCATCAGCGTTCCTTTATGGGCTAATGAACAAATTTTTTCACCACAGTGTTCCCTATTAAATATTTTCAAAGTTTATTAACCCTTTTCACCGCCAAAGTCGCATTTTAGCACGTCACAGTGATTTAACACCTATTGTCACTACCCAGGTAAAAATGGCAAAATTTTGGCAAATATGGGGCGGTCTATTAATCCTCACTCTATCTCTCTATTGTCTGTAGTCTTTTGGGAAGTAAAGATAGACCTTATTATATATATTCTCACAGAAGAATCCACAAGACCTTCCCTGCAGATGGATTAAACTGTTCTCTCGCAGGGCCGCAGGTACTAAGGTAACGGGATAATGGGAAAGTTTTCATAGCTGAAATATGGCATCAAAGCGGGTTGAACGGGTTAATCTCTCTCTCTGTCTCTGTGTATGAAATGAAATCTGTCCTCTCTCTTTGGAAATTTGGAAAGAACTGACATGATTTTAAAATATTCATTAGTGGATTTCTTGTTGCTGATCATAATCAATCCTAAATTCTCGTTTGTATATTATACGCTGGAACCCTCCCAGTATTGCAAGACCTTCCCTATTAGAGACTCCCTCTAAAATGTGACCCCCAAACAAAATTCAATTTCTTTTTTTTTTCCTTCCCTCCCCCCCTCCTTCATATCCGGACTACTGAGTGTCCACCTCCCTATAAAGACCCCTCCCTGTTTTGGGATGATTTTCAAGGTCTTAATAGGAAGGTTCCACTGTATTATTTAGTCGTAAGTAGGCTGACCCAAAACGACTCTTAAATTGTGACACAGAATGTTTCATTACTTTTTTTATATATGTAATAGATGTGTCTGTTTTTATATAATAGACCAATTGTTTCTCCTTTTCTAAGCAAAACATGCACATACCAACATCATTAAGTCAAGTCAAAATGATCTTGATTGAAGGTTAAAGAATAAGCTAACAAAGCTTTTCCCCATCCTGATTGCTAACATGACTTATGTACAGCATCTGACAAACAAAACATCGCAATGCTCTGCTCAGTTAGTGAGTTACACGACATCTGAACTGGGGATTTGGAAGACAAGAGAGAGAGAGTGTGTGTGTGTGTGTGTGTGCGTGCGTGCGTGCGTGCATGTGTGTGTGTATGTGTCTGCGTGCATGCGTGCATGCGTGCATGGGTGTGTGTGTGTGTTTTTGTTGTTGTTTTAGTTTCAGCTTAAAGTATATCAAATATGGATATGAAATGAATGCAAAACCAGCCGAGCAAAATAAGGTTGTTTCACAACACAACAGCTATGGGGGGGGTTTGTAACAAACAGACAAAAAAGTCACCAAAGAAAAAACAAACTATAAAGAACTTTATTAATAGAAACATTGAATGAAAGAGTCTCAAAGTAAATTAAGAATTAAAAAAAATGTTATTTACAACACAGAGGGGTTTTGAACAAACATGGGTGACAGCCGCGATGATAGAATCCTTAAATATATTTTCCTTGGAGTCTTTTTTTTTCTCTCTCTAGTTCCCTTGGAGTCTTTTTTTCTCTAATTTCAATTGTGTCTTTTTTTCTCTGTAAGTAATCTTGCAGAGTTAAAGCCTTTATCAAACTCGGATTTAAAAAAACAACAACAACCTTGCAGTACACATTTTTCTTTCGTCTCTCTAGAGAACAAAATGTGTGGTAAAAGTGAAATTATTCGCATGACAAATGCGGATGACGCCCTGGTTCTCACAACACATAACTTTCACTGAACATGAGATTGAGACACCAAAGACGTGCTAGGCTTTTCTAGTTACCCCCTTCACTGCCAGAAAACAAAATGGAGAAATCATCATTTTGAGAAAAAAGGTCTAGAGATATGTGACCCAATTAAGTGTCAAAATGACAATGCTGAGAAAATGGTACAGTTAGAAACTTCAGACAATTCTCTTTCAAATGATATAAGAACCATTCTTGTAACTTTTTACGTTTTAGAGTTATGAGTATTTAAAGTTGGTAGGGTGACTGTCAGCAATTTTGACAAATCACAGTCTGAAGTTTAGCCAAGCCGAAGAAAATGCAGTGACCTACTCATTTTAAAGCACATTTTGGAGTATTTAGAGACCATAACAAAGATTGTCCTTTATAAAATATGAAAGATGAGATGCTAGAGAGCACGGAAATACACATCTCAAAATTGATCAAAAATAAGATTTTTGACTTTACAAGCCTGTTGTGAGAAACTAGCCCAACAACTTAATGTCCCTTTCGTGGTGCTGTGTCATATATATATCTTTCCTAGTAGACACAGGAACAGGCAGGGAAAGGGTTAACGAGATTTCTCTCTCCTTTCACACGACACAATACTGAAGGTTACTGAATATGACACAGCAAAGAAGTTCTATGCCTTTTTGTTTTAGTGAACAGATTTTCTTCCTTCGCTAGACAAATGTAGATAAAAAAAACGTAGTTTTCACGACACACAAGTTTTATGAACATGGGAACACCAAAGTACCATATTTTACTGACTGTTAAGGCAATACTTTTTTTTTTTTTAAAATCCCCCAGAGACCCCCTGTGCTTGTGTGTGACATGACTAATAATAAAGTAAGAAAGTGTAACAACGAAATGTATGTGAAATGACTGTAAACTTGTGTGTGTGTGTGGGGGGGGGGGGGGGGGGGGGGGGAGGGGGCTTATAATAAGATGCACCCAATATTCTATAAAATATGGTTAAGTGGACAGGTCTTCAACTCCATAGCGTTGTGTTTCGATTCTGAAATGTCTTGTCTTCTCAGATATGAAGTATTTTATTTGCTATATAGTTTTGTTGTCGTTGTTACGTTTTTAAAATTTTATTGTTTATTATTTTAATCACTGTGGGATATTAACTTCCAAGAGTTTCGCAAATAAAATAAAAACCAACCAACCCACACAAAAAAAAAGAAAAAAAGAAAGGTAATTGGTCGCTTTTTCCAGTCAACAAATTTTCATCTTTCTTACAACGCGCAAGTTTACTAAAACACAAGACGCCTACAAAGTTCTACACCAGCGTTCCGCTCACCCCGCTTTCTTCTTTCACAAGACAATCGCGAATGACGCCCTAGTTCTGACAATGAATAAGTTGATTCAACACGAGACATACTGTAACTGTAAGGCGCAAAAGTCTTAGTCGAAAAAAAAGAAGTATCGCCTAATACTAATAGTCTGTAAAACACAGTACTGTTATCTTCTTTCACAAAGCAAAAGTGTGCAACGCCCGAGCTCTCACAACACATAATGAGGGTCGATCAAAGAAGTTCTTGGTCTAAGGCCAGGTTCACATTAGACACGTAAGTTCCGTACGGAAAACCCTAAATAAGTGAAAGAATGAAGGATAAAAGTTTACGCATATAGGGGAAATTCGGACACGTGCGCAAATCTGTTCCCTTCTTTGTTTCACTTATTTATGGATTGCGCACGGGTTTCCGCATGGAATATCCGCTTATGTGTGTGTACACGGCCTAACCGTGAATGGGGTTAAGCCACACAAACAAAATTTGGCACACATTATGCAGCTGCCTTTTGGACGATGACAATCAAGTTTTGGAAGACGACTTCATTGCAGTTCATCCGGAACTTGTACAGTGTCACCCACACCACAGTTACCGTATTTTTCGGGGGACTATAAGGCGATACTTTTTCCCCAGACTGAGACCCCTGCGCCTTATAATATGACTAATAAAATAGTAAGAAAATATAATAACAGAATCTGAATTTTGTGCAACATTTGATCGGTGCACCTCATAGTCCAAAATATATGTGATAATGTGTGCCAAATTTGGTCTTTGTAGCTTCATTGCCAGAGAAAAAAACATCATTTAAAAAAAAAATTATGAAACATAGTCAATCTGGCAAAATAGTCTGGATATGATATATCCCTCTGAACAGCTCTGTAGCAACAATCTGCCATCGACATTGAAATGATGATATTATCAATGGAATCGTTTCACCCGTATTAGACGCTGGCTTGGCATGCAAAGGGTTAACCCGCTTCATGGGTAAGCCAAAAACTTTGTGATCAACCCTGGTACAGTGGAACCTTCCTTAATACAAGACACCCGCTTTTATAAGACCCCCTCCCACTTGAGACCTACTTCTCCCAGACATTTCAGTATTAAAATTATTTCCCTTATACAACACCCAACACCTTATTTTGGATGATTTTTTAAGGTAACCCTTTCGCCGCCAGCCATTTTTTCATCCAAATATGTTCATAAAAACTTACCTGGGTAGAAAAAACCAACTACCTGCAATCTTCTACAAAAAATCTTCCTCTGTGACATGCATAGAGTAAGTAAGGTGTATTCTTCTTACCTCCACGAAATTAAGAAAATAGGGTCTTTGGATAACGCACCCTGATTTGACGCCTTTTAGTGACATGGGTGTTAAATCATTGTGGTGCAAAAAAATGCGACATCAGGCGGCGAAAGGAATCAAAGGGAGGTTCCTTTGCAGTTCACTAAACACAAAAACACACCCAAGTAGCTCCACACACACACACGATCCATCCCCTTATTTTGGATGATTTCTGAAGGTCTTCAAAGGGAGGTTCCACTGCAAGTTTACTAAACACAAAAACACCCAAGTAGCTCCACACACACACGATCCATCCCCTTATTTTGGATGATTTTCTGAAGGTCTTCAAAGGGAGGTTCCACTGCAAGTTTACTAAACACAAAAACACCCAAGTAGCTCCACACACACACACACACACACACGCGAGAGAGCCGTCCCCACTCACCCGCTTCCCCCCGCGGGCGCCCCCGGCGCGGGGCCTGCTGCTCGATGAGGTCTGCAGCGGATGCCGGGGGGGAGGCGGGGCGCATGGAGCGGCACACCTCGTACGTGTCCTCAGGCAGCGGGGGCAGCTGGTGCTGGCCGCGCACCCCGTTCTTCTGCTCCTGCAGGTCACGCAGCCCTCCCACAGAGGTCTGGACCACAAATGAAGGACTGTCAGGCTCTCCCCGTGAGGATACCCGGTTTTTTTCTCGCAAAAATAGTTCCCCCACCTTCTGGAAGTTCTGTGTTTGCAACTTCCTCTATAATCTGCCACTCTCGTCATCATCATCATCATCATCATCATCACACTGCACAGACAGCAGGAAATAAGAGGTGATATGGAGGCTGAAACCCTGCTTTCTGTGGAAATCACCAAGGTAAATCAGCATCATCAGCATCGTTATATGAGAGATTAGTCATCAGTGGGAATCAGAATGTGTGTTCTGGCCACGCACCCCATTCTTCTGCCCCTGCAGCCCTCCCACAGAGGTCTGAATGACAAACGAAGACGCTGCTGTATTTTCCGGGACTGTAAGGCTGGGGCAGTGGGGATACACACATCATTCTTCTCCTTCTTCTTGGTCGATCACTAGATCATGGGTGCAACTCCCCAAAATGAAAAAAAACTGAAAGGCAGGGGTCCAGGGACCCATGGCCCTGGCAGAGTCACAGGGCCAGAGTCCAGTTGGACGATTCAGGGGTCGAGTTAAGAGAGAGAGATAACCAGACAGACAGACAGTTAAAATGACATACAGTTTGAGTCTGATAAGCCTTGTAAAATTATTACATTGCCTTTGTAAACTTCCAAGATAGAACAACTAAGTTCAAAACCCCACCCCAAATCGCTTGTGGTCAAGTTTTTTTGTTGTTTTGGATGAATTAAAAAAAATGAAGTTCAGTTTCTGGTAAAATAAAAAATACTGAAATCAGTGTAAAAATGAAAGAGTAGCACCCATGCTAGATGGAGACACCAATGTCCTTTACTTCACAAAGGAAGCAGTTGTCCAAAGGTCCGCCAAGCTGCCAGAGAGTTTGTCCCTCAGTGATGTTGGGTTTGGCCATGCTGCTTGTCTGGGGGCTTTGTGGAGCTGGCAATGCTGCCATGTATGCTCTACGTTCATGACATCTCTTCCGCATGGGCGCATCTCAGACTCGCCGATCTTGAATTGTCGGAACATATGAGCGTGCGCAATCTGTTATGTCCAGTCCTCAGCCTGATCAAAAGGACCTGGTCAGATCTGGCCAGTCTGTGATAGCAGTCAGAGTTATTATTATTGTTATTATTATTTGGCTACCTACCAGGGCGACCTTCCAAAGCAGCAGGAGAACCTTCTTCATGGGGAAGTGGGGGGCACTGCCGCCTGCAGAACCTGCCTGTCACCATGGTGAACAGCACGATGGTCAGCGGGTCCTCACCCAGCATCGGCTGACCTGGATAGACACACAGACACACACGCACATACAGACAGACACCAGAGGGAGACAGACAGACAAACATGTACAGTACACACAGACACAGAGGCAGACAGACACACATGACATACATACAGACACACATGACATACAGACAGACACAGAGGCAGACCGACACACATGCACATACAGACAGACACCAGAGGCAGACAGACAGACACAGATGCACATACAGACAGAGAGTTAGACAGACAAACACACATGCACACACAGACAAACACACACAAGCACATGCAGACACAGAGGCAGACAGACAAACACACATGTACATACAGACACAGACACACAGACAAACACACGTACAGGCAGACAGACAGACACACATCATGCAGAAACACACAAAGAGAGTTTAGTAAGTGAACAAATATGTATTTGAAAACAGATCATTTATACAAGATTGGAAGCCGTGGACACGCTCACACAGCTCTTCTAAGAGTAGAAACACTGAGACAGAATATTAACCCTTTCACCGCCAATGTCGCATTTATGCACCACAATGGTTTAACACCCATGCTACCAAAAGGCATGCTATCCGAGCCTTAGAACCTGTTATCCGAAGACCCTATTCACAGCTATTGTCTTAATTTTGGGAGGTAAGGATAGGCCTTACTTTATACATGTTACTGAGGAATTCCCAACATTGCAGATTTTTGTTCTTTACGTAACTAAATTTAAGGGTATTTGGGGGGCTGAGAAATGGCTGGCGGCGAAAGGGTTAATGCAGCATTGGCTGGCTGCCTGGACATATTGACACACACACACACACACACACACACACACACACACACACACATACACTGAGACATACACACACACAGATTTGTAAATATAGAAATACTGACAAAGAATATGCGTACAGCAGCGGCAGACCGGGACACACACACATGCACAAATGTGCATCATTTACATTGATAAACAAACTTACACCATGTTAATTTGAATAAATAAAAACATTCATATTTACATTAAACTGATATGTACAACAACACATCTACATAATAACAATAATAAGCATTTAGCGCGCGTAATCTTAAAACAAAGCCCTAAGCGCTCACAAAATAAGTAAATATATATATAAATCAATATCATGCAACATAGTTTAAATAAATCACACAAAAATCATTCATTGTCCACAGGTGCGGGTACACATACACATACTGATACAGACACACACACGCGCGCGCCCCCGCAGGGACGGTACGCCGCCAACACACACAACACATACACACGCTCTCTCTGCCTCCCCCCCCCCCCCCCTTTCTCTCTCTCCTCTCCTCTCCCCCTCCCTCCTCCTCTCTCATCCCCCCCCCTCCCCCACCCCCCCCTTCGTCTCTCCATATGGCATGCCATAACCTACCCAACATTTGTGCTGTTGTTAGCTTCGAAACATCTAGTGGAACCTCCGTTATAAGACCTTCCATTTTAAGGAGCTCCCACCCACATAAGAACCTACCTTAAAATTACCGTCCTTACAAGACCCCTCCCTTATAAGACCTTCATAAAAATTCATCCAAGAATGATGGTCTTATAAGGGAGGGGTCTTGTAAGGGAGGTAATTTTTTTTATAAGTAGTCTTATGTGTGTGGGTGGGGCACTGTCCGCTGAGCAGAACAAAAATATTGCAATGTTGGGAATTCCTCAGTAACAGTGTATGAGACCTCATTTTGGATGATTTTTGAAGGTTCTTATAAGGGAGGTTCCACTGTATGTATGTTAACATGCATGCCAGTCGGTC
This sequence comes from Phymorhynchus buccinoides, assembly GCA_017654935.2. Classification (NCBI taxonomy): domain Eukaryota; kingdom Metazoa; phylum Mollusca; class Gastropoda; order Neogastropoda; family Raphitomidae; genus Phymorhynchus; species Phymorhynchus buccinoides. The sequence goes on from CM065687.1 coordinate 55,064,438, forward strand.
GCTTCTGACGATGACTGCCAGATAGCAGAGGGTAGCCATTAGCCTGGTTGACTGGAGCTTCTAGACGAATATTGAGGTGAAGCAATAGTTCGCTGCTGTCCAGCACTGCTGAGCACTCACCGATTTCCTGCCTGAAGGCCTCCCTGACTTGCCGGTCCTCCTCGCTCTCTTCTTCCATGGGCATGCGTAGCGTCTCCACCACCGTGTACAACACGTTCAGAATGCACCTGTCAGCCACAGGAGCAAGACTTAAATCACAGCAATCTCAATACTACAGTGGATACACCTGTCCGTCATAACCATCATTTCATTTCGACCAATAGACCTGTCAACCAAAACAATCATAGAAACTTCTTCCACGTTCTTCTGCGTTCCCATGCCATATGGCCATAATGGGTAAGGTACATACGTGTCCGGTTTTCGGTTTTCAGCCGACACATTCCGATTTCGGATATGAGCTCAAAGTAGAAACATTATTTGGACAACGTTTTTTTTTCAAAGGCAGAGTCAAAGAGAGTTGGCAGATTAGAGGAAGTTACAAGCACAGAAACTTCCAGAAGGTGGGGCAACTATTATACAAAAGACCCCCCCGGTATCCCAGACAAGGCATCCACCCACTGCCCCAATAAAAACTACAATCATTTTGTTTTCTTAATCTTCTTGCTTGAAACCCACCAAACTCGATCCTAAATGATCAGTGTTCTACTACATAGAGGGTTCTGTGTTCACAAAAATAGCACACAACAATAATGAAACAAAGGGGGAAAAATGACAAGCAAATTGATAGGGATAATTGTAATAACCTTTCATTTTCTTTTTTTCTTCATACAAAGAATAAAGTTTGTGTCAGAACATCACCCTAAAACACTTGCATGCAAACACACACACTGCACGCATGCACGCACACACACACACATACACACACAGACAGACAAATGTATTGACTATATTAATGATGGATCGATTCCATTAACACTATCCTGTATATTAAATGATTGCTCTGTCCTTGATTGAATTTGTAAATGTCTATTAAGTAGTTCAATTAGTATTTATCTTTAACCTTGTTCATTATCGGTTATACTCTTTAAGTGAAGATAAACTTTATTTAATGGGGAGGGTGGGGTGGGGGTCATTGATTACATCACTAACTTATTATATCAGGCATGGGAATTGTCAGAGACAAAAAACTCTGAAAAGGCCCCCAATTGCCCCCCAATTGAAGTATTCTGTCCAGTAACTTCCCTCAAAATTGCATACGAAGTATTTGGGAGGAGGGGTGGGGGGGTGGGGGTTGTTTTGTTTAACAAAAACGAAGTAACAATTTCAATTTTTTTCAGCGGAAATCCGCGAATTCGCGGACAATTCCCATGCCTGTATATGCTTACATATTCTCACTTACAGACACATCTACTCACAACTCAACCACACCAAAAACACACCGCAATATAATTTTGTCTGAATCACTTTTAGTGGAAGGACGTTAAACCCACAGCCGGCATATATAAAGCGTTCACACGCCATCATTCTCATCGCTGCTCGTGACAGAGACGGTTCAACCGTTCTTTTTTCCCTGTGGCCCGAGCCACTGCGAGGCAGAACTTCGCAGCGACTAGGCTAGCAGTCTATACCCGATCCCTGGGACACAACCTCGGTTAGCTTTCCCTTTAAACGAAGAAGACACACACACACACAGACATATGTTTACCTGAGCTCTCGACTGTTCTGCCACAGGGACACTGGCAGGCTTCCTCAGGGGCTTGCTGTAGCTTGCCGCTGTTGTTCCTGCGAACACAGGGCATGTACCGTATTGTTCGAGACTATGAGACCGATAACAGAGTGGAGAACCTCCCTTATAAGACCTCCCTTGATAACACTCCCTCCCAATATAAGACCTATCTTTCTCTGAGACATTTCCCTTCTTTGCAAGTTACAGTGGAACCTCCATTATAAGACCTCCCATTATACTGAGACTCCCTCCCACATAAGACCTACTTTCTCTGAGGACATTGCCCTTCTTTGCAAGTACAGTGGAACCCCCATTATAAGACTTCCCATGTATGAGGACTCCCTCCCCCCCCTCCATAAGACCTACTTCTCTGAGACATTGCCCTTCTTTGTAAGTACAGTGGAACCTCCATTATAAGACCCCTCCCAATTATAAGACTCCCTCCCACATAAGGACACTACTTTCTCTGAGACATTGCCTCTTCTTTGCAAAGTACAGTGGAACCTCCATTAAACAGACTCTCCCATTATGAGACTCCCTACCCATATGAGAAGGACTACTTCTCTGATGGACATTGCCCTTCTTTGCAAGTAAAGTGAAAATCTCCTTTATAAAGACCTTCAAAAATCGTGAAAAGTGACGGTCTTATAAGGGAGGGGGTCTCGAAAGGGAGGTAATTTTAATACTTACAAAAAAAAGGCAATATGTCTCAAGAGAATTGTGGGAGGGAGTCTTATACTGGTGTTTGCTTATAAGGGAGGTTCCACTGACACCACACAGAACACCATACACAAACAAGTGCAAAGTGGCGTTATTTTATTGACGAGACAAAACAACATCATGCAATATTTCAACCAAAATGTCTTTTTCAAACAACATAGACAACACAAACTACAAATACTTCCCCTCTTCACAGTCCAGCAGTCTGCACTTGTTGTGTCTTTGTTTATGTGTGGTACTTTGGGTCAGTGACGTTGCAGTCTGTTCTGTTTGTCCTTCTTTGCAAGTATTCAAATTGCCTCCCTTATAAGACCCCCCTCCCTTATAAGACCCCTCCATTATTGGATGGTTTTGAAGGCCTTATAAGGGAGGTTCCCACTGTACTTTTTTTCTTAGACTGAGACCCCTGCGCCTTATAAAATACTGATCATAATTATTATAGTAAGCATAATAACAAAACCTTGCCTTTTTTGTAAAATTTGGGGGTGCGCTTTATAATAAGGCAGACCTGTTTACCCCCTACACAAATCTTGAGTAGTCTGGATAGCTGAAATGAGTACTTTTGGTGCAAAATGTGTAGCTGTTATTCATTAAACCATCAAAATAATGTTCACTGAAAATGAGTAGATTAGAGCATTATTTTCAAATTTGAATAGTAGAGGTCCAAATTGAGTAGAATACTTACTTGAAAAGAGTAGAGTAAACAGATCTGATAAGGTGTATGCCAGTCTGGTCGTTTCAGACAATGGCTGCCAGATAGCTCAGAGGCGGGCCAACTGGTGGGCTGGGGTTAATTTATTTTTAATAATAATAATAATAATAATAATAATAATGAATACTACCAGTACGGCCCTTTACCTAGCTCCTTCTTAAAATGAACCCAAAAGTGCTTTACAAAACCAAGGTGTTTCATCAATAAGCAGACAAACAAATAAAACAGTATGAAAGAATGACCACAAACCAGCAACAACACTAAGAACACAGCAGCCACACACAGGACAGACACATACGCACGCACACACTCACACACACGCTCACGCATATGCACACACACATAGTCTTATGTTGTTCGAAAAAAACATTTTTCATTATCCAACTAATATCACGAGAAGTGGATAGACGTTAAAAAATGAAAGACAACCACACACACACACACAAACCACACATTACACACACACACACACACACACATTACACCACCACAACATAGTGGATAGGCCTTTGGCCCAGGAATACACCCCCACTCGCGCCCAAAAGGGAATGAACACAGTCATACAATGAAAACACCCGAACGTCCACTTAAAACCGTAAATATATGTCGAATTTTAATAATTCTTTATCGTATACACCCAACCACAGACTGAACTATAAAACTTCCTAGCGTGCTACAAGCTGGAAAATTCATCATTAAAACAATTCACCTTAATTTGAAGACAGATGAAGTTGATGAAGGTCCCCAAAGGCTAACCAATCCCGTTGGCTCCAGCACTAGAGGTGGTGCAATGAGAAATGTTCGCAAATACCCAAGGGACATAATTTCGCGGTTTGCGCGAGCGACCTTTCATTAATGAATACCTTGTGTTTGTCCTACTTTTCCATGGGGGACAATCCGATTTTGTAGTAAAAAGACACATTCTATTTTTCAGAAAAATCGTCTATTGTTCCCTAGTTTGAGACTCATAGCCTTCCATACTTTGGTAGCAAATACGCAAGAAGAGCAGTTTAGAATCACACGTTGATTTCTCAGTTCTGACCTTGTCAGATTAGCATTACTCCCCATTAGGGTAGTAAAAAAAAACCCACACACAAAAGAAACCCAAGATACAAAGAAGCAATAAATGGGTATGACTGTACACTGTATGTTTCATTCCTAATTGCATTTGTGGGCTACAGTTCACAAATATAATTCAGAAGGGAAAGTAGCAAGATGTGTGGGTCGGTGCACCTTACTAAAACACACACACACACACACACAGTGACACACACGCACATACACACACTGTCACACACACACACATAGTCACACACACACACACACACACACTGTAGACGTCTAAGCTATCAAGAACAGAGCCATTCAAATGACGACGCGAATGCTTTGGTGTCCAGTCAAACTCTGATTTTATTCACTTAACATTTCGCATACAAAACGTCTCCCAAACTTGGGTGAACACACCTCAAGCCAGATACACGAAAACCACGAATCTCTAGTGACAAACACAACTCACACAATTACACATTCAGACAATAGGAAATGATCACGTTACAAGATTAAAACACTTAGAGTGAGAACACTATTCACACACACACACACACACACAGGCATGGTAGTGGGGGCAAAATTGGTTTTCAAGGAAAATGGCCGGGGGTCCAGGGGGCCGAAGAAAATTCAATAAAATTCAATAAATGAGTGAAATTTTAACTTTTTCATACCATTTCATGCATTTTTTAATAATTTTGTTTCAAACTGTTTCGGCGGATTTTCCGCGATTCGCGGAGGTCTACCATGCCTGACACACACCCTCCACTTACTCGAGTTCCATGCCGAGCAGCTCCACAAAGGAGGTGAAGATGCCAAACTCGTAGACCAGGCGGGTGTTCTTCTGCACCTGCTCCTGGTGCTCTTCCTCAGAGTCCACCTCCCCAAAGACACCTGGAACGTTTGTACAACACAACTACAGCTTCAGTTCACACATAGTCATGACGTTATTGACGATGTGATCCCTCTTGCCTATTTGTGTGCACATGTGTGCTCAACTGCACATTGCACACACACACACACACAAAACTTAATGTATATAAAACAAAACCATATTGAAGAAACATTGCACTTGGTAGAGAATTAAGATTAAGATTACGAGCCATCTTCGCGGAGGTCTGCCAGTGGGTTGTAGCAGCGTGGGGCAAAGTGAATAAATCAACGATCGTCAATGGCTTTCGGAAAGCTGAACTTTTGCCTGCACCCAAAGCTGATGCAGACAACACAGCAGCAGGAACTTCGACCCAGCGTGACCCAGAATCGACCGACAGTGAGGCTGGGGTCATCAACCCGGAACTGGAAGAGGCATTGATGATGCTCTTCAACTCGGATATCGAAGACGAAGACTTCTGTGGCTTCAGCGCGCGCACTGACGATGATGATGATGATTAAAAAGTGAATGTCAGATTTATTTCATTGTGCACTGTACATTATCACTTTGATGTTCCGCTTAAAGTATTTTTTGTATGTCTTTCTCGTTCAGTACATTTTTGGTGGTAGGTGCAGTTCGGTTAGTCAGCCTAGGCCTATCGTATTCTCGACTTCGTTCAGTCATTTTTCGATCATTTTTTTCGGCAAATACCAGCGGCTTATAATATGCCACAGCTAGTGTGTGAATAAATTTGATTTTTGAAAAATAAATTAGTAGGTGCGGCTTATAAACAGGTGCGCTTTGTCGTCCGAATCCTTACGGTCCAAATTATAGCCCCGTCGACAACTAAGGCCATATCAGGGCTGTCACCACGCTAAATTGGCCACCAAGCATCTCTGCCACCTCCAGCAAAACACAGTGATTACATATGAACAACAACATGGTGAATATTATTATGAAGATGCCTCACCTTGCACCAGATACAGAATGGCCTGCATGGCCACCAAGCACCTCTGCCTCTCGGCCACCTCCAGCAAAACACAATGATTACATATGAACAACAACATGGTGAATATTGTAAGATGCCTCACCTTGCACCAGATACAGAATGGCCAGCATGGCCACCATGCGTCTCTCCCTCTCGGCCACCTCCAGCAAAACACAGTGATTACATATGAACAACATGGTGAATATTGTACTAAGATGCCTCACCTTGCACCAGGTACAGAATGGCCTGCATGGCCACTATGGTCTCTTCCCTCGTGCCACTCCAGCAAAAACAACAGTGATTAAATATGACCACAT
>CM065687.1:55071318-55073818 GCA_017654935.2 Phymorhynchus buccinoides
ACACACACACGACCACACACACACACTGGACAACACACAGCTCTCGTTCCCAACCCAATTTACCAAATAAAATGATCACAGCCTTTACACGACACATACACCACATCACACACACACCCCACACAACTAACACACACACCACTGGACAACACCACACACACACGCGCCGCACGCGCACAAAACGCACGACACACACACACATACAGAGAGAGAGAGAGAGAGAGAGAGAGAGGAGAGAGAGAGAGAGAGAGGAGAGAGAGAGAGAGGAGAGAGAGAGAGAGAGAGGAGAGAGTACCTACACTACACACTTTTGATTCTCGCATCCACTTATTTTCTCATCCACATATAATAACGTGCATCACATTCGAAACAAAAAATCTATTGACACGATAGATTACAGCTAATTCATTATAATTATTAAAAAAAATGCATCACCAATTTGAAAACAGCGACCTCCATTTGACGATGATCATTTCCCCCTTATTACCATAACAACGAAAAGTAAAACAACCACCACCCACAAAAAAAAGAAGAAGCGCGATTTGGACCTACCTAGAGTCGCAAACCGGCCGACTGCCATACCAACACCAGAGCGGCCTCTTCCCTCCGTTGCACAACACCTCTGCAGAAACATTTCGAGACACGTCCGGTCGATAAAACAACGGGTCGGTTTGAAACACGATTCCCCCGTTATATTGTAGGTTCGCGTGCGAAATGCCCTATTGATAAGCCGAACAATTGGAGATTGGCTTAGGTGGGTGAGCTTGGTGGTAGTGTGGTGTTTGGTGTTGGTGGTGTGTGGTGATTTGTGGAGGGTGGTGGCGGGGTGGGGTGGCGGTGTGTGGTGGCTTGCGGGGTGGGGTGGCGGGTGGGGTGTGGGTTTTAGTGATTGGCAGTATGGTGGGTGGTGGGTGGGTGTGTGGGTTGGCGGGGCTTTTACCCACCAAGTGGTCACACTGTTTCTTATTTTCGTAACACCTTTTTAGGCAATAAGAAAACCTGTAGAAATATGAAACCCCCCCCCTCTATAGTTTAAACAAAATAACAACCAACACAACACAACAACACCACCATAAAGCAAAACAAGTTTCTACGCTCCTTAACCCTTTAGCCACCAAACGTCTCATTTTAGCACCACCGTGATTTAACACCTATGTCGCTAAAAGGTCATCAAATTGGGGTCCTATACCCAAATACCCTGTTGTCTTAGTTTTGGGAAGTAAGGATAGACCTTATTTTATATATTTCACAAAGAATCCCCAATACTGCATTATGCTTTTGTGCTCTACCCAGGTAAATTTCTGTAAAATGTTTTGCTTGAAATATGGCTGCTGTGACGAGGTTGAAAGCATGGTGCATTTTATAATAACTATATCTATCTCTATGCAGTGGAACCTCCATTGTAAGACCTCCAAAAATCATCCAAAATAAGGTCTTGTAAGGGAGGGGTCTTATAATGAGGTAATTTTATTACTTACAAAGAAGGGCAATGATAATCGGTTTAACGCCCTCTTCGCCTTTCGGCAATGTCTCAGATAAGTAGGTCTATGTGGGAGGGAGTCTTATAAATGGAGTCTTAAATGGCTGTTTCCACTTACTGAAACTGAAAACCAAAAAAAACGCATATGAAACTCGAAAATATTGTTTCAGTCGTCGTTTTCAGTGCTTAAACTACCGTTCGTAAATTGTGTGAGATGAAATAATGTTCGTAGACCCAACTGAACATTTGAACGCTTGTGCAATGAAGAAAAAAATCGTGCACAGCATTAAAAATACGCCGATGGGGAGACAGTTCCCTCCGACCGTTGGCCCCAGTGCGAAAATATTCATATGGCCGTGTGTTAAGTCCTTTCGCGTATATTTGTCCTCTCGCGGAGACCATGACCTACAATAAGCCTAGGGTATCCCATAACCATTATTATATATATTCTGATATCAAGAACGTCACAACCTATTCTGATCCTGAATTTTGAACCGCCAGTGCAAACCTCCACCAAGGAACCAAAGGAAGGACTCCAAAAACCGAAATTCCCTTCGTATCCTGGTCCGAGCTGTTACTCATGAAACCAGGGTGGTTAGAATGGCTTTCAAATTTTGTCGCTTGGTTTGGTGATGTAAACCCCCATTTTTTTTTTGTTTGTGGGGGCGAGTAATTAAATAAATACTTGCAATAAAATACAACCCCCCCTCCCCCCACCGCCCACCCCCCCCCCTCCCGCCCCCCCCCCCCCCCCCCCCCCCCCCCCCCCCCCCCCCCCCCCCCCCCCCCCCCCACCCCCCAACCGCCCCCCCCCCCCCCCACACCCCCGCCCCCACCCCCCAGAAACAGGGTTATTTTAGACTAATGTGCACACAAGGACAAAAAAAAAAACGTGCGCGAGCCGAGAGAGGATGAGAGGACTTAAAGTGCGTCCGCGTGGACAATAACATTTAATAGTTTAGCAGTGTTTCAAACATGAACTAAAGTTTGTCCCTTATAAAAAAAAAAAAAAAAAATGAA
>CM065687.1:55078818-55081318 GCA_017654935.2 Phymorhynchus buccinoides
CATTCTGTACTAGGCCTTAACGGTCTGAACGTGGAGTCTTTCGGATGAGACGATAAACCGAGGTCCCGTGTGCCCATGCACTTAGCATACGTTAAACCCAGTGGCAACGAAAAAGTTGTCATTTGGTAAAAATGTACCCCCCCCCCCCCCCCCCCTCATCAGTGACAAAAAATCGCATGCAAAAAAAAAAAAAAAAAAAAGTGGTGGCGCGCCTCTGGCTGCGACGCGCTCTCCAGGTGTGAGCAACCCGAATTTCACAGAGACGCCTCTGTGACTATAAAGTACCTAATAAAAAAATAATAATTACGAAACGAACAGATTAGCATTGTGTAGACAAAAGAATGAATGTGTTGCATTGTTTACGCCTCTAGAAAGACAGCTGCTGTCATGTGTAGACCCAAGAAAATAAGAGTGTCTGGGTCCTGCATTATGCAGGACTAAAAAACCGAAAGGTTCTGTTTTCAGTTGGGGTGTAGCCCTAAAAATAAAAGAAAGTTCATCCATGTAGGTCTAACTGATGGATCTTGCATGGTTTACTACAAAGTTAATACGCTTAATCAATCGATCAATCAATCAATCACATTTATTGTCCTTTTAAAATAATATAAAAGGAAATTTGGAAGCTGTCACAGATGCTGTCACAGAAGCTGTCACAGATACACACACAAACAACACGCAAAGTAAAACATGGTCAAAAACATTTGAAGCATTACAACTGAGTACTGTAAATAATTAAAAAAAAAATAAACTGTGAAACTTTACAACACACACACACACGCGCGCGCGCGCGCTCTACACATATACACAATCACACACACGCGCACGCGCACGCGCACGCGCACGCGCACGCGCACACGCACACGCACACGCACAAGCACACGCACGCGCGCGCGCGCACACGCACACGCACACACGCACACACACACACACACACACACACACACACACACACACACACAATCGATAGGCTTAAGCAAACAATGTACAATCAACATTTTCAGCAGCTTGTGAGTGCATGACAAAGAGAAACAGAGATTAGGGAGAACGCATACGGTTTACCCCTCCCCGTCCCTCCCTCCCTCCCTCCGCTCCCCCACTGACCTCCCATTTCACACACACACACACACACACACACACACACACACGCGCGCGCGCGCGCGCGCGCGCGCACGCACACACACACACACACACACACACACACACACACACACACACACACACACACACACACACACACACACACGCGCATCACAGACATGCGCACGCACGCACGCACACGCACGCGCACGAAAACACACGCACACACACACACACACACACTTTACACACACATTAAAACATGATTATAGAATGAACAACGTATAAAAAAAGAAAGAAAGAATTGAAAACAGGTCGTGAACAAACAAGAAAAGCAGACTTTAATAAAACATTAAAAAAAATTAATACCACGCCCTCCCCTTCCCCCCCCCCCTTCTTCTTCTTCCCACTTCTTCTTCTTCGTCTTCTTCTTCTCTTCTTCTTCTTCTTCTTCTTCTTCTTCTTCTTTTATGCATCCTATTATCTTCTCTCTTTCATTCGGTCCATCTCGCCTTTCTCCTTCTTCATCTTACACGTTCCTTTTATTTCTAAATCCCTGTCTCTCTGTCCCTGGCTCTGTCTGTCTGTCTGTCTCTCCGTTTTCTTTTCACCTTAGTATATTTATATCGTATTCCTATTCCAGAGTGATGATGCTGTTAAACAGAGCCAAAACCTTCCCACAGGTTGTATGGTTGTGACTGCAGTGCTTACTACTGCTTAGATGCAAGAGTGGTTGGTGATTTTACCCATATTTTTTATTTATTTATTCAAGTCATATTTAGCTTTCCTGCTTGATTTATGCTAATTAATGTATTGATGTTTGTGATAGCTTTTAACCCTTTCACCGCCAAAATCGCATTTTAGCACCACAGTGATTTAACACCTATGTCACTAAAAGGCATCAAATTGGGGTCTATTATCCAAAAGACCCTATTGTCTTAGTTTTGGGAAGTAAGGATAGACCTTATTTTATAAGGATATGTCACAGAAGAATCCCCAATACCGCAGATGGATTTTGTTCTCTACCCAGGTAAAAGGAATGGACATTTTTGGCTGAAATATGGCTGGCGGTGAAAGGGTTAATAAGCTTTTCATTCTGTTATTTTTCATTAGGCCTGTGTGCATTTATATGTATCATTTGTATTCATTTTATCTCATTGTAGTGTACATAGCATTGTATATCTGCATGTGGAAGAGAGGCGGTGAGGTTCGGAGAGAGGGGGAGACAGTGGAAGAGAGAGAGGGGGAGAGACAGGATGAGGGGGGGGGGGAAGAAAGAGAGAGAGAGAGAGAGAGAGAGGAGAGAGAGAGAGAGAGAGAGAGAGAGAGAGAGAGAGTGAGAGAGAGAGAGAGAGAGTGAGAGAGAGAGTGAGAGAGAGAGAGAGAGAGAGAGAGAGAGAGAGAGAGAGAGAGAGAGAGAGAG
>CM065687.1:55086318-55096318 GCA_017654935.2 Phymorhynchus buccinoides
ACCCCATACAAAGGCATACTACCACAGCCCAAGCCATCAGCTTGAGTGTGAGTAGCTCACGTTCTCTCCTCCACCTCTCCTCAATAATTCAACCTGGCATCACCAACAGACCGCAGTATCACCATCACGCTATTTGGACATCTGTCTAGTCTGTCTGTCTGTCTGTCTGTCTATCAGGCTTTTTGTCTGGCTGTCTGGCTGTCAGGCTGTCGGCCTGTCTCTCCGTTCGACTGCTCCTCTGTTGCCGGTGTTGCATAAAATATTTTACCCATGAAATAAATACTCTTGTCCTCGTTCAACTTGTTTTGCTGTTTGGGAACGATTCGCCCCAGAGGCGTCTTGCGGCATGCAGGAAGAACAGAAGATTCATTGTTAAAATACTGAGAAGTCAGGGATATTTTTCTAATATTTATTATCATTTATTTTTGTTTGCACGGATGGTTGTTTATATCGTCCGCCATTTTGAAAAATACGAAACTAAGTGACATGGCTTTGCATATCGATTTATCGGCAAAAATGTAGATTTACACCCTCCCGCTCTATTTCTTGGTTCTTTCCGTGTAGATTGAGCACTTAAATATCAATATCTTAAATAATAGTTGACTTATTTATTACATGTGATAAGTACTTACGTATCACATTTCATGTATGAAAGAAGAATGGCTCTAACGCGCTTTTGAAGGGTGCTTATTTCACGGTAGGTACTTATTTCTCAATGACACCGGGTTTCCTGAATGGTGGCGTTTTCGCCGGCTACATCAAAGAGAGTATTTGCGCATTCAGAGATGGCCATTGTCCGGCAGGCGGTCAGTTTACCGCGGACCTTCGTTATGATTAATGCATCATCCAATGGCCCATACTTACTGCGCTCGGTCAGCCATGTTCTTTGAACCGCTACTCTTGTCGCGAAAAGGATATTCAACCATTGATTGAAATGTCATTTGTACACTATCGGCTTCTTTTTTTTCATTTGCATTGATTTGTAGTCTATACATATTGTTCTAATTGGGAGAAACAAATCAATAGAGTGCTAGGGGAAGACGGGGTAAAAAGCGCACGGGCGGGTAAGAAGCCCACCCCAATTATCTCATGAAATAAAGAAAATTTCAGTCAAATTTGCCCATGAGACGAATGCTAGACATTAACGCTCGTCTCATGGGCAAAATGACACTGAAATTGGCTTCATTTTATGAGATAATTGGGGTGGGCTTCTTACCCGCCCATGCGCTTTTTACCCCGTCTTCCCCTACATTAGTTAGGTTAGTTAGGTGCATTATAGTCACACTGAGAGGCGTCTCTGTGAAATTCGGGTCGCTCCCACCTGGAGAGCGCGTCGCAGCCAGAGGCGCGCCACCCAATTTAAAAAAAACCATTTTTTTGCATGCGATTTTTTTGTGTGACTGATGAGGAAGGAAGGGAGGGGGGTAAATTTTGACCAAATGACAACTTTTTCGTTGCCACTGGGTTTAACGTGTGCTATGCTTACCTGTTTAAAAAGATACATAGAAATATTCTTTTTGTTTTGGGATCAGATTTGATTGTTTGAATGTGGACACGTCTGTGTCTCTTTGGTTTAAATAGCATTTTATTGTCATATATGTCATCAGACAACACAAAAACTACTGAGACGTGGCATCAAGAATACATATGTGATATATAAAGCCCTATCAGAAGTACATGTAATAATATCAATAATAATTGATAACATTTATATGGCGCAGTATCCTGACAACAGCTCTAAGCGCCTTACAGATACAACGCATATACAAAACACACATGAACATGATAATACAGGCACGTAATACGAATTCACTATTATTGAAATAAACAATGGAATACCAGGACATACAAGCTACAGATCTGACAAGATAAGCATAAATATAAACACGCATAATAATAGATAATAATAGATGCAAACGGAACAAGAAAAAATAAAACAGAAAACACACCCACTCGCCACCTTAAACTTAGAAGTAAAAGCCTCCTGTACAAGATATAATTATTATAAAAAGGCAACTGTCTGTGTGTGTGAAACACAGAACGCGCCTTATAACTCCGCCGTTTTTCCACCGAATCGCTTCAAATTTGGTATCAGCCCTAACGTGGCGATGGCAACGGCAACCAAGGCGGCCGTGTCATTAGCGCGGTTTTGGCAAATGCGCGAAACGCGTATCCACCGGCCTCTCGGCGCCCGTATCTCCGGTATTTCTGGACGGATTGCCTTCAAATTTGGAAGGTAGATGACCGAGGACAGTGACTATCTGTGTTCCAAACTGGAAGCGAATTGATTTATAAACACGCGCGATATGTGCTGCTTAACCTTTTCACAAACCGCGGCGAAACGAGACCCGACATTGACTCGAAATTTGGAACGTGCATGACCAGGGATAGTGACTATCTAGGTGTAGAATTTCAACAGCATCCATTCATAAACGCGCGCGATATGAGCCAATTTATATTTGCATGGACGAGAGGAGAAGAAGATGGAAGGAGAGAGAGAGATAAGAGTAATAATATAATATTTCGCGGACCAGGAGAAACCGGTACTCAGCGTTACCGGTACTTAGCCTTACCGGTACTAGGCGTTACCGGTACTCGGAGTTGCGCTAGTATACATAAAAAAAGGCCAACATATTGAAGTCATTAAAAAAAAGAATTGAACATGAATATAAATGAAGAAAAACCACACACATGAACACACACTCGCATGTAATATATAAAGCCCTATCAAAAGTACATGCAATATATAAAGCCCTATCAAAAGTACATGCAATATGTAAAGCCCTATCAAAAGTACATGCAATATATAAAGCCCTATCAAAAGTACATGCAATATATAAAGCCCTATCAAAAGTACATGCAATATATAAAGCCCTATCAAAAGTACATGCAATATATAAAGCCCTATCAAAAGTACATGCAATATATAAAGCCCTATCAAAAGTACATGCAATATATAAAGCCCTATCAAAAGTACATGCAATATATAAAGCCCTATCAAAAGTACATGCAATATATAAAGCCCTATCAAAAGTACATGCAATATATAAAGCCCTATCAAAAGTACATGCAATATATAAAGCCCTATCAAAAGTACATGCAATATATAAAGCCCTATCAAAAGTACATGCAATATGTAAAGCCCTATCAAAAGTACATGCAATATATAAAGCCCTATCAAAAGTACATGCAATATATAAAGCCCTATCAAAAGTACATGCAATATATAAAGCCCTATCAAAAGTACATGCAATATGTAAAGCCCTATCAAAAGTACATGTAATATGTAAAGCCCTATCAAAAGTACATGCAATATGTAAAGCCCTATCAAAAGTACATGCAATATGTAAAGCCCTATCAAAAGTACATGTAATATGTAAAGTCCTATCAAAAGTACATGCAATATATAAGGCCCTATCAAAAGTACATGTCTATATATACAACCGAGCTGTGTGTCGTGTGTGTGTGTGTGTGTGTGTGTGTGTGTGTGTGTGTGTGTGTGTGTGTGTGTGTGTGTGTGTGTGTGTGTGTGTGTGTGTGTGTGTGTGGCAGTGCGGTAGTGTGTGTGTGTGTGTGTGTGTGTGTGTGTGTGTGTGTGTGTGTGTGTGTGTGTGTGTGTGTGTGTGTGTGTGTGTGTGTGTGTGTGTTGTGTGTGTGTTTCGGGATAAAACCATATTTAGCGTGGTTTTATCGCCGCCAAACTTTCACAGTATCCTGATGGATGATTCCGGGGTAACATAGGGTACATTACATTTTGCAACACGCTCCGTAATTAGCGTAATTAGAAAGCGAGTCGACCAAGTCAGTGGTTCTACCCACTGCTTTTTACAACTATAAGGCAACATTTCCAACAGACCCAAGATACAACAGCCTAATGGTTAAGTCGTCGTGTATGCACACAAACGTTCCGGGTTCGAACCTGGCTCTGTCCAATTTTTTTTTTTTTTTAATCCACGAAGCGGGTAGTAACCGGCTAGTAGTATGTAAAGCCCTATCAAAAGTACATCTACTGTCCCACATGGTTAATACCGGGAGGACGTAAAACAAAACTTTCTTTCTTCTACATGTACAATATAAAGCCCTATCAAAAGTACATGCACGGGCAAATTCTGACAGAAGCGGGTCTGTGTCTCTTCCCACTCCCCATCGACTGCAGTGAACCGCAACTGATAGAGTTGAGAGAGAGAGATACAATCTATATGGTGCGTGTAACAACGGGTTGCCCGATTGACGATGATGATAATGATGATGGTGGTGATCATGATGGTGGTGGTGATGGTGAGAGAAACACATTTCTTCACTTGCTTGGAGACAATAAAATTGTGGAATTGTGAATGGAGTTAGAATTGATGACGACGATGGTGGTGGTGGTGATGACGATGGTGGTGGTGGTGGTAGTGTTGATGATGATGATGATGACGATGACGATGACGACGACGACGACGACGGTGATGATTTTATGATTTGTTTTCTGATCTTAACGTAATTGATACGTACACACACACACAAACAATGGGATCCAGTGGATTTAAAAACAAATAAATAAAAATAAACAAGGTCAAGGTCACGACGGCGATACTTTTTGCGCGGATGCCTTCCTCTCATGGTGACACACACCACCACACACTCAAAATCTGAAGCGATTCGGTCAAGCGGTTCGGGAGATATCCTTGGGACAGACAGAAAAAACTAAAAACTAAAAAAAACAAACAAAAAAAGTTACATACACGAACGAAAACATACTCCTTTGCGATCTACTTCGTAGATCGGCAAAGGACAATAAATAAATAGGGGATACATATGCAGTGCGATACCCAACAAGGAATGCATTGCAGCGGGAAAAACAGCCTGTGCGCTTACCTATCCACTCGCGCGCGCGCGTGTGTTGTGTGTGTGTCGCTGTGGTGTGTGTGTGTGTGTGGGTGTGTGTGTGTGTGTGTGTGTGTGCGGTGTGTGTGTGCGTGTGCGTGTGTGTGCGTGTGTGTGTGCGTGCGTGCGTGCGTGCGTGTGTGTGTGTTTGTGTGTGTTTTTTGCGTGTGTTGTGTGTGTGCGTGTGCTGTGTGTTTGCACGTTGTGGTGTGTACATGTGTTGTTTGTTTGTATGTTGTTGTTGGTTGTTGTTGTCTGTTGTTGTTGTTGTTGTTGTTGTGTGTGTGTTGTTGTGTGTTGTTGGCGTGTGTGTGTGTGTGTGCGTGCGTGCCGTGTGTGTGGTGTGTGTAATGTGTGTGTGTGTGTGTGTTGTGTGTGTGTGTGTGTGTGGGTTGTGTGTGGTGTGTGTGTGTATGTGTGTGTTTGTGTGTGTGTTGTTGTGTGTTTGTTGCACATGTGTTGTTGTTGTTGTTGTGTGTGTGTGTGTGTGTGTGTGTGTGAGTTCGCGCGCGCGCGCGCGTATATGTGCGTGTGTGTGTGTGTGTCGTGGTGTAGGTGTGGGTTTTGTGTGTGTGTGTGTGTTTGTGTTTGTGTGTGTGTGTGGGTGTGTGTGTGTGTGTGTGTGTGTGTGTGTGTGTGTGTGTGTGTGTGTGTGAGAGAGTGTGTGTGTGTGTGTTTGTGTGTGAGTGAGTGTGTGTGTGTGTGTGTGTGTGAGATGTGTGTGTGTGTGTGTGTGTGCATGTGGATGGTGTGTGTGTGTGTGTGTGTGTGTGTGTGTGTTGTGTGTGCGTGCGTGTGCGTGTCCGTGCGTGCGTGTGCGTGTGCCGTTACCTGTGTGTGTGGTGTGTGTGTGTGTTGTGTGTGTGTGTGCGTTGCGTGTGTGTGCGTGTGCGTGTGCGTGTGTGTGTCTGTGTCTGTGTCTGTGTGTCGGTTGTGTGTCTCTATGTATGTGTGGGGGGCGGGGGCATGAGTGGGGATGCGCGTGTCTCTATATGATAAAAAAAAAATATGCCCGTGTCATAACGCCTAAACTGCTGAACAGATTTTAACGAAACTCGGCATAGTCGTTCCTTCGGATTTTCAGTTGCGGCCCGTCATATCAAATTTACCCAAATGGAAATCCTTATCAGCGCAATCTCAGTAAATTAGGTGTGAATACTGCAAAGTCACTGAGCATGTGAAATATAGAACAGGACTTAAAAGCAAAAGGTAAAAACGTGTCACCCAAGGAGTGTGGTGTCATTTTTTTAAATATTTAAGTGCTCAGCTTTGCCGTAAGCCTACCGGGTCAGATTTCGTTCTGAACGCAAAAAGAAAACAAAACGAAAACCCACAAGAACCTAAGAGTGATTTTCATCAGTATTTGGGAGTACAGTTCATATGGCCTGCTGTCTGTGTTGTGTAGTCATCTTTACAACACCATCTTGGTGCAGTGTGTTAAACATAAAGATTGCGTGTGTGTTTGATTGCATAAAGATTTGTTTTAAAGATGATGATGTGATTGTTTATTAACAATGTGTGTGATGGTGTTTTGAACATGATAAAGATGGTGTGCTTTTAAACACATAAGTGTGTTGTTGAAGATGAACATAAAGTGGTGTTTTAAAGATGATGCATAAAGATGGTGTTTTAAATGATACATGATGCATGTACTTAAAGATGGTGTTTTAAAGATGAAGATGTTGTGTCATAATGATGTGTGTGGTTTAACACGAACTATGTAAAGATGGTGTTTTTTAAAGATGTACATAAAGATGGTGTTTTGATTATACACAAAGGTGGTGTTTGAAATATACATAAAGGGTGGCGAAGATGATACATAAGGTGGTGGTTTAAAGTGATACATATGATGGTGATATGCATAAAATGGTGTTTTAAAGATGATGCATAAAGATGCCCGTGTCATAACGCATAAATGGTGTTTTGATACAGATGTTTTTTGAAGAAACTCGGATACATGTGTTGTTAAAGGATGAGTTGCGGCCCGTCAAGATGGTTGGTTACCCAAGATGGATAGATCCTTGGTATCCTGATCAGCGCAATCTTTTGCAGTAAATTAGGTGTGAAAGAGGACTGCATAAAAATGGTGTTTTGACTGAGAGGGTGGTCTTTAGTAGATGATACATACAGATTGTGTTTTAAAGATGATGCATATAGATGTTTGAAGATGATCCCTTTTCAACAGGACTTAAAAGCATTTGGGAGTCCTCAAGGTAAAAACGATGGTCACCCAAGGAATAAGATGGTGGTTTAAAAGATCATTTGGTTTTAAGATATTTAAGTGCTAGCAGCTTTGCCGTATACCGGGTCAGATTTCGGATGGTCTGAACGCATGATAAACAAAACGAAAATGCACAAGAACCTAAGAGTAAAACTTGTCTGTTTTAAAGATGATACTTGATTTTCATCAGTATTTGATTCATATTGAGTGGTGTTTATAACAGGTGATGCAACATATGGCCTGATGTCTTGATGATATCTTTGCATTTAAATCATGACTTTGATGGTGTTTTACAGATGATCTCTAATGTGTCATCTTTTAAACACATCGTGATAATAAATAAAGATGGTGTTTTAAAGATGATGCAGTAAATTATATGCTTTAAGATGTAGTGTTTTTAAAGATGATGCAAATAAAGATGGTGTTTTAAAGATGATAAATAAAGATGGTGTTTTAAAGATGATACATAAAGATGGTGTTTTAAAGATGATGCATAAAGATGTGGATGTGACGTTGGTAAAGATGATACATAAAGATGGTGTCTTAAAGATGATGCATAAAGATGGTGTTTTAAAGATGATGCATAAAGATGGTGTAAAGATTATACATAAGGATGGTGTTTTAAAGATGATACATAAAGATGGTGTTTTGAAGATGATGCATAAAGATGGTGTTTTGAAGATGATAAATAAAGATGGTGTTTTGAAGATGATAAATAAAGATGGTGTTTTGAAGATGATGCATAAAAATGGTGTTTTGAAGATGATAAATAAAGATGGTGTTTTGAAGATGATAAATAAGGATGGTGTTTTAAAGATGATGCATAATGATGGTGTTTTGAAGATGATGCATAAATGGTGGTTTAAAGATGGCGTTTTAAAGATGAAAGATATGCATAAAGGGGTGTCTTTTTATGATACATAAAGATTTTAAAGATGATACATAAACATGGTGTTTTAAAGATGATACACAATGTTTTGAAGATGATACATGTGTTTTAAAGATGTGTCTTGAAGATTAATGTGTGTGTGTGTGTATGTGTGTGTGTTTGTGCATGTTAGTGTGTGTGTGCATGCACGCGTATATGTATGTAAGTATGTATATGTGCGCGAGCGCGCATTTGTGAGTGTATGAGAGTGTATTATCAAATGCTTGTAGACTCCCGACTTGGTAGTCCTCTGGTCTTTCTTGCATATTTCGACTTTCGTTGCAAGGACGACTTGACGGGGAAGTAACCGATTTGTGAGTCTTTAGGTAACTCCAACCTACACAGTTTAGTTATATTCTCTCGTGTCAGGACTGTGTTTAGTTACCCTTTCATTTATATTTTTATGTTTCTCTTTTTTAAATTTGTAGTCCCTATCTCATAATTTGGAGTCCTCATGTCATCCTTTTAGTCTCTATTATCACCGAAAGGATAGACACTTCTTTGGGGAGCTCTTATTTGTGAGATTGTGACAATTATGCTAGCATCTGTTTTCCCCCATTCTTTTCTTTCTTCGTATTTGCATCTCCTGGTGGTGGATGCTTACTTATCTTTGTACATGCATACAGTCAATTATCGACACCATTAGGCAGGGAGGTGGTAAAATGATAGGTGAGGGAGTGGGTCTGGGGTTAGCGAATGGTGATTCATCTTCACAATTCAATATAACAGGTAAAAAAACAAACAAAAACCCAACAAGGATCTCCTGACCATTATTTTCGCAGATTGGTTGACTATTCCCAATTCAATTTTGACATTAAAAAACGACGGGCCATTGCCTAAACGTAAGCAAAAATCCCCAACAATAACAAGAAACAACACTCACAGCATTGAATGATTTTGTGTGCATTTATAGGTGGTAGTGTTTCATTTCAAAGGGGAAGGAGATGGAGAAAGCAATAGAGGGGAGAGGAAGAGGAAGAGAGAGAGGGGGGAGATGTAGTATCGAACAGCTTTACACAATGTGGCTTAACAAGGCTGTGGTGCTCCACGTGTGGACACGTGACGTGCACCAGCTGACACTGGTCTTTTTTAATTTTTTTTATTATGATCAATATTGTTGTCTTATTTGATTGATATAAAGAGAGTGTGAAGCTGGAAAGAAAAATGGAAAACAAGAAAACGATGATGCATAATAATGGTGTTTTAAAGATGATGCATAAAGATGGTGTTTTAAAGATGATACATAAATGGTGTTTTAAAGATGATGTTTTTTAAAGATGATGCATAATGAGATGATGTTGATGTTTTAAAGATGATGCATAAAGATGATGTTTTAAAGATGATGCATACAGATGGTGTTTTAAAGATGATGCATAAAGGTGGTGTTTTAAAGATGGTGCTTGTTTTAAAGATGATGCTAAAGGTGGTGTTTTAAAGATGATGATGTGGTGTTTTAAAGATGATATATGGTGTTTTAAGGATGTGTGTTTTAAAGATGATACATAAAGATGGCGTTATGAAGATGATATTTGTTTTACAGATACATAAAGGTGTCTTTTTAAAGATGATGCATAAAGATGGTGTTCTAAAGATGATGCATAAAGATGATGTTTTAAAGATGATACATAAAGATGATGTTTTAAAGATGATGCATAAAGATGATGTTCTGTTTAAAGATGATACATAAAGATGGATGTTTAAAAGATGATGATGGTTTTTTTGTTGCATAAACTTAAAGATGATTAAAGATGATGTTTTAAAGATGATGCATAAAAGTTGATGTTGTTTAAAGATGATGCATAATGAAAACAAAAAAGACTCATAAAGGTGGTGGTTTACAGATGATACATAAAAATGGCGTTTTAAAGATGATACATAAATGTGGCGTTTTAAAGATTATTCTTAAAGGTGGTGTTTTAAAACGCCATTGTTATGTATCATCTTTAAAACACCATCCTTATGTATCATCTTTAAAACACCAT
>CM065687.1:55108818-55113818 GCA_017654935.2 Phymorhynchus buccinoides
CACCCCAATTATCTCATTTTGCCCATGAGACGAGCGTTAATGTTTAGCATTCGTCTCATGGGCAAATTTGACTGAAATTTTTCTTTATTTCATGAGATAATTGGGGTGGGCTTCTTACCCGCCCATGCGCTTTTTACCCCGTCTTCCCCTATATGAGTAGTGAGGATAGAAACGCTGGTTATGTCCCTTTTAAACGTGACACATTTAGGTTACATAGCTCTTTTTTTCAAACCTGAGAGAGTTATCTTTTCATGAGTCAGTTATACTTTGGATAGCCGCCATTGTGAATGGTGTAACTACCCCATTAACGATAACTCTATCAGCCCGGCTCGCCCTAACTCTTAAGTTGTCCATCTTAC
Organism: Phymorhynchus buccinoides; assembly: GCA_017654935.2. Taxonomy (NCBI): domain Eukaryota; kingdom Metazoa; phylum Mollusca; class Gastropoda; order Neogastropoda; family Raphitomidae; genus Phymorhynchus; species Phymorhynchus buccinoides. The sequence goes on from CM065687.1 coordinate 55,109,178, forward strand.
CCTTTTAGAGTCTTTGATACAACCAGAGAAATGGAACTCCCAAGACCTTAATTTATATGGTGCACGCAAATAACATTCCGTTTTCGTTTTAATTAAACAGATCTTAGCTGAAACCTAGACTCCTAAGCATTCAGTAGCCCATACACATTGATATTCACAACGATAGAAAATGGTTTATCACGCACACAAATAAATATGTTGGTCCACGCAAACCCCCCCCCGTCTTTTGTATAAATAGTTCCCCCACCTTCTGGAAGTTCTGTGCTTGCAACTTCCTCTAATCTGTCACTGTCTTTAACTCTGGCTTTCCCCCTTTGCTTACTGTTATCTATACTATCTTTCTGCCTTACCGGGTCCATTCTCCTGCCTTTTTTTCAAGAAGCACTTTCAAAAAGATTTCCCTGAGTCGAAGTCGGACTTGCTGGGCCTAACTATTTCTTAGTTAGGCGCATAACGGCAGCATGACACATCTGCGCTCATAATTGACAGGAAATAGAGCGATCGACGACGACGAAGAAGAAGAAGAAGAAGAAGAAGAAGAAGGAGAAGAAGAAGAAGAAGAAGAAGAAGAAGAAGAAGAAGAAGAAGAAGAAGAAGAAGAAGAAGAAGAAGAAGAAGAAGAAAGAAGAAGAAGAAGAAGAAGAAGAAGAAGGAGAAGAAGAAGAAGAAGAAGAAGAAGAAGAAGAAGAAGAAGAAGAAGAAGAAGAAGAAGAAGAAGAAGAAGAAGAAGAAGAAGAAGAAGAAGAAGAAGAAGAAGAAGAAGAAGAAGAAGAAGAAGAAGAAGAAGAAGAAGAATGAAGAAGAAGAAGAAGAAGAAGAAGAAAGAAGAAGAAGAAGAAGAAGAAGAAGAAGAAGAAGAAGAAGAAGAAGAAGAAGAAGAAGAAGAAGAAGAAGAAGAAGAAGAAGAAGAGAAGAAGAAGAAGAAGAAGAAGAAGAAGAGGAGAAAGAAGAAGAAGAAGAAGAAGAAGAGAAGAAGAAGAAGAAGAAGAAGAAGAAGAAGAAGAAGAAGAAGAAGAAGAAGAAGAAGAAGAAGAAGAAGAAGAAGAAGAAGAAGAAGAAGAAGAAGGTCTACACAAAGAATAATGATACAGCAGATCTTATTAACCTTTGCTTTGCCTCAGATTTAGTCCATAGTACCAAGTGATAATAATTATAATAAACTCTATTGTTCAAATAAAACAGGACACGAACTAACAGAATAAAAAGAACACACCCGATATCAACAAACCTTTTGAGTAATTTTATATGTGATTTTCCCCCAAAAAAACCTGGTTTATTTAACATCAACATTTATTTAACCTCGATAAACCGAGGTCCCGTGTGCCCATGCACTTAGCATACGTTAAACCCAGTGGCAACGAAAAAGTGGTCATTTGGTCAAAATTTACCCCCCCCCCCCCCTCCCCCCCCCCTCATCAGTCACACAAAAATCGCATGCAAAAAAATTAATAAAAAAAATTGGGTGGCGCGCCTCTGGCTGCGACGCGCTCTCCAGGTGGGAACAACCCGAATTTCATAGAGTCGCCTCTGTGACTATAAAGTACCTAATACCTAAAGAAATAAAGTACCTAATACCTAATCAAAGCCTACACGATATCAATTTATGAAATTAAACGGACAACAAGTGCAACGCCGGGCGGCTGCAAAGTCCCCTCGCAGCATCGCCGAGCTACTCCGAAATCGGAATGTGTCGGCTGTACACATACATAAAAACGCACCAAAACAGCACGTAACTACATAAAAACGCATCAAAACAGCACGTAACTGAATAGCTTTTTATATATAGCCTTGGGGTTCGGACCCGTGATTTGAGCGCGCGCGATCATGCGCACAGAAAAATTCATGACAACTGTGTTATAGACCATTCATCAAGAAATGTTGTGAAAAAAACTGCATTAAAATAGATGCAAAACTTCGCGAGATATTAACGATTATGTGTTTCGGGGTTTGAACCCCGTAACTGGCGCGACCTTGACCTTAATGTAAAACTAAATAAATCAGTGGATAGCTTGCATCTTGGCAAACTAGTATACCAAATTTGATGATGATAGACTGAATAGTTTTTGAGAAAAACGGACGAATAGCCGGACGGACGGAGGCACGCCGGACGGACGGACACCGGACGGACGGACGGACCAGACAAAAACAATAGCTCCCCGAACCTTCGGCTCGGGGACTAATAATTATGAGTACAAAGATCAATAGAATGAAGATGGATGGCGGTTGTTTTGTGAAAGAAGAAGAGAAGAAGAAGAAAGGCTAATAGGGGAAGACGGGGCAAAAAGCGCATGGGCGGGTAAGAAGCCCACCCCAATTATCTCATGAAATGAAGCAAATTTCAGTCTCATTTTGCCCATGAGACGAGCGTTAATGTCTAGCATTCGTCTCATGGGCAAATTTGACTGAAATTTTCTTTATTTCATGAGATAATTGGGGTGGGCTTCTTACCCGCCCATGCGCTTTTTACCCCGTCTTCCCCTATGTGACAATAAATCACTTGTCCAGCAGGAACACAAGAGCAAAACAAACAAACAAACAAACAAACAACAACAATGCGAGAAACAAAAGCCCAAATAATGCAGACATATTTCGATGTCACGAAAGTAAACAAAACCAGTTGACAACATTTTCGTATACAATTTCACGTACAATAGGACTATTTATAGGTGGACTCGGACGGATGAGTTTATGCAAGAAACACGTCGAGATCACCAGAAAGACAGCCTTTTCGAGGATCGGAACACTCACTTTGCTCTGGTTTCTTAGAAATTAAACCGTCAAAACGGCGATTTTTCCTTGGCGGAGATGCCGGAGAGAGTATGTGGGTGGAGGTCACTCATTGTGGTTGAAGCGTTTTCTTTTTTGGTAGTGCAGTACAAAAAATGTTTTGTTGTGAGCGAAACTCCTTTAGATAAACTGTATAAAATATATTAAAAAAAAGGCTTGTATTGCGAAAAGTTCGTGCAAACGATTTGGTCTAAACACAGGCGGCCATTCAAAAAGAGACGGTACACGCCTTCTCTTTGGGTGACAGAATTTGACTTCCAGCACCTCCGCCAAGGAGGAATCGCCTTTTTGACGGCTTGATTACTGGGAAACCAGAGCAAAGTGAGTGTTGCGATCTCTGTAAAGGGTGTTTTCCTGCAGATCTGGACGTGTTTCTTGCAAAAACTCATCCGTCAGAGTGCCCCTTTAGCGACATTCATTAGCGTTATTTGCGGGTAATCTCCCAAAGCTCAAATACTACTCTCCCTTTCCCAGTTATTTTGAACTTTAGAAAATGCGTCTGCTTAATAAAAAGCAAAATAAAACTAGAGTACTTGCGTAAACTGACCCAGTCGCGACACACGCTTGCACCCCTAACCCTAACCCTAATCTTAACCTAAACCCTTAACCGCTAACCCGATGTTGCCCAAATTCGAACTTGTCCAAGCTTTTGATCCCTAGTATCCACCTGTAAATTATCATGTTGATATATCCAAGCGTTGTCAAGTTATCGCTGTCACAGACAAACAGACAGACAGACAGACAAACAAACATTTGTTTTTTTTGTTGAAACACGGACCAACTGAAAACAATACCAGCTTCGCTTCGCGACTGGTAATAATGAAGATAAATTAAAACCCTGATCGGGCCAAACAACCGAATGAATAGACATGCACGTCTTGGAATAGTACATTGAGATAAAAGGGACAAAAAGAATGGATTAAATGTGTTATGAGCTTAGCTACATCAGCAGCAGAGACTTGGGTGCTTTTCCATTTATCCGTGAATGAATGCATGGATAAGTTGAAAATGTTTTGGTAAACAGATGGACAACATCAATTCACGTCACATCAACAACATCAACAAACAACAATAAATACACATATATATATATATATCGATGTTAAGTAGACGCTTGTCAAAAAGGGTGTAAATGAAAATCCAGAGGAAAATCATGTATTCGTTCCACAACATCATATCATTACCCCCCCCCCCCACCACCACCACCACCACCACCACCACCATCACCCACCCACCTACCACCCAAGGAAAACAAAGGTCGCGCAAAGGAAAATCAAAGCAATATTTGACATAAAATATCGGTAATCAAAACAAAAAAAGACCCACTCCTTTCCATACCAACTCATTTCACCCCCTCGTTATTCATTATAAATCATAATAAATATACAATGAATAGCGCTTCTTTATTATTTTTGTTACATACCAAACACAAAGCACTTTACAACTAGACGCGTATTCGGTGAAAACGAAAATAAAAGGAAAGGAAAAACAGAGAAATTGTTTTTTAAAAATCCCATCCCCACCCCCCACCCGCCTATTATACATCTGTATTGTTAAAAATTCGGGACTTTCCTGGTGTTGCACTGCCTCCGGGCACTGCCTCCAGGATCGTTCCCACCATCTTTATATCTACTAATGTCTCATAATTATGTGTCTGTTCCAGACCAGAGGATGTTAACCCTTTCACCGCCAGCCATATTTCAGCCCAACATTTCCATTAAATTTACCTGGGTAGAGAACAAAATCCATCTGCAGTATCGGGGATTCTTCTGTGACAGATATAACATATTAAGGTCTATCCTTACTTCCCAAAACTAAGACAATAGGGTCTTTGGATAATAGACCCCAATTTGA
>CM065687.1:55141318-55216318 GCA_017654935.2 Phymorhynchus buccinoides
AGACGGGAGGCACAACGAGGGTGACGCATAGAGACGGGGACACATAGAGGCGGGGGACACATAGAGACGTGGGCACGTGGTCCCCTTCTTATAGTCATCCCAACATCGTGACGAAATGTCAGCTTATGTAGGACTAATAAGATACTTTGTGCCAGTTTGATTTGAACACATTTGCCTACAAAATGTGTTTATAAATCAAACTGGCACAAAGTATCCACTTTATTAGCCTGATCGCTTCTCGGATGGCTAAGACAGTGATTCAGTTTGCTTTTTTTATACCCTGGTTGTTTGTTCGGCCCGTCGTACATTCGAAAATATGGCGACGTTTTACTGAACTTCCACCCAAGTATCCACTCTCCCACCTACACTCCTAGCCTTCCCTCGGATGCTCAGTTTAGTTTGCTTAGTTTTACTTTCAGTCTCTTCGGTCTTCATACATTCGATAATATGGCAATTTTTTACCCGGCCAGAAAGCCGGGGTTTTTCGATTGGTTTGTGTGTGTGTGTGTGTGTGTGTGTGTGTGTGTGTGTGTGTGTGTGTCCTGTGTGTGTGTGTGTCTGTGTCTGTGTGTCTGTGTATCAATTATCTTGTGAACTACTGTTTGGACTTTGATTAAAATTGGCAGAGGGGTAGACAGCTTGAAAAGGAAGCTTCCTTTCGTTAATCAACACCGTGCTGACCTTGACCTTGAAGTTTGACCTTGAAAACCGAAATTTCCTTCTTTGGGCTATGTCATTTCCCTCCAGCTTTATTTCGTGAACTAGTGAACAGAATCGCTTCAAATTTTGTGGGGGGGTGTACCATACTGGTGCAAGGAAGTTTGTATAAAAGTTCAGCTGTATCTCGTGAACTACTGAACAGAATCGCTTCAAATTTTGGGCTATGTATTTTATGCGTTCTGTAAGGGTGGAAAGTGGTGTGTTTATTGGGGGGGGGGGGGGCGTTGCTGCCGCTCGGCGATGGAGGAAATAAAGGTTTTACGCCCTCTTTGGCCTTTCGGCGATGCCCTTGTTTTTATTTTTTTATACTAAAAGGTGATGTGATGAAATTCTATATTTGCCCCTTGATCTAACCCACGTTTCCTTTTTATAGTCTGTATTTTATTAAATTTTGGTTTCAGTATCATTTCCTGTGTGCGGATCTCATGTTTACAACGCGCCGCCTTACATCCAGAAAAAAAAAGGTCGACCATTTTCTCTTTTGCATCAAAGTTTTAATGTTTACAAATCACAATCAGACACTAATAGGATACCCGTATCCTGAAGTTTGGGTCGTTTCAGTGTTGCCTTATTATTGTTACCAGTACAGTTAGTTGTTTGTGCTTCCCGGTAATGTATAAATGAAAGTAAAAGTAGGAAAATATGCAAATTATTTAGCCCTGAATCAATAATTCTGCAAGTCATTCGCAGGAGTACGAGACCTTGAGAAACTGCAGTTCACGAACGTCATTTCCGGTTTTCAGTTGGGGGACATATCCAAGGTACGAAGCTTGCACAAATTATCTAGCATGCCTTTTATTTATCCATGCATAAGCTGGTCTATCCTAATGTTTAATAGTTAAATATACTACAGTCTCTTGAAATATTTACGTATTCAGTTCTTCAGATAATCTTCTCATCGCGTTCTTAATCTTATTGTCCGCATCTCATCCAGGCACGTCACACCTTTTCACCTGATCGGGTTGCGCATGCTTTTCCGAGTTTCGCCTTCTGTGACACAGACGAGATCGGGGTTGTTGTTGTGATTTTTGTGCACTTTTTATATGGAAATTTAATGTGTTTACTTTGGTCTTGCCCAGATACTGCGAAAAGGCCTATGTTTCACACTTTTGGACATCATCAGTTTGATGAGCAAGTTGATACAATGATAGCTAGGTTTCCCTCTTCAGACTTCTGCCCCCACAATCCTTTTTTGTTTGTGGCACAAGCCACAAACCTATAACTCACTTTGTCGGTCTGTCGGTCAAAAATTATCGCACATATTTTAAAGGAGAAAAAAATATTTGGACATAAACTGATAAAGTAACATTTCAGTTGTCATATCTACATATCTACAGTTCTTGGATGGAAGTTCAGTTTAACGTCGCGTATCGGCTTTCGCCATGTACGACGGGCTGAACAAACCAACCAGGATATAAACAAAAATTTATATTCCTGAATCACTGTCTTAGCCAAAAGGCTGAGAAGCGATCAGCTACAGTTCTTACGTATGGAAAGAATTATATACTGAACAGAGCACATGAATCGTCATTTTAAAGCGTAGAAAATAATAAACATACGTAATACAGACACTGCAACAGACACGACGAGTATGCAGTGCTTCTTTCGATGAGTATAAGTAGGACAAATAGTTTTAAATGTTTTCCAAAAGATATAAAAAGTTACGAAATGGTGCAGAGATAACATTCTGGTTTACAGATTAAAATTATTGAAAAGCCAGGGGAAGCGACTCAGTGTATATAATGATTGCAGTGGTAAAAATAGACCGCACTTCAAATCGAGGCTGCTCTTTAAAATGATGTTTCGTTTTCAATTGTCGCACGCCACAAACGATTGCGAATCCGTGCTTGTTAAAGTTGCATTCTTTCTTCTTCTTCTTCTGTGCTAGCGACCAACTTCTATTTACAGAAGTAAATGTACGCACTTAGGTGTGACCAAAGGAGAAGAAAGAAACAAAACAAAAATGCTTCAGGAGCCTGCAGATCTTAGTTCAGCTCTTCCTTGTTCTAGTTGAAAAATTCTTGTTGTTTAGTGAAGCAAAGTGTATCTGGATCTGGATTTGGTTCTGGTTTCTTTATGTTGAAGGAGCCTTAACCCTTTCACTGCCAGCCATGTTTCAGTTATTAAATTTACCTGAGTAGAGAACAATTCTGCAGTATTGTTCTTCTGTTTAGTCTATCCTTACTTCCCAAAACTAAGACAAAGTGTTTCTGGAATAGACACCAATTTGATGCTGGTTGACTGGATTCTTTGCTAAAATGAACTTTGGCGGAGAAAGGTTAAAAGGCTATAAACTCAACAGAACTGGGAGGACTTCACGTTTTGTCCTAGATGGATTTTCTAGTTTTAGGATAGTTTGTTCTATCACTTTTCCATCCTCAATGCATCACTGACTCAGTGACTGGGTATTAAAACTCTTCAGACCCCTTCCTACCAAGTTTATTACTTATACAGACTAGTAAAAACTGGTGTACTCACCAAGGAACTATTTTTAGTCAATAATTTGGTTAAATGATAAGTAATTATACATTTTCAATTTCATTCCTTTTCCCCTCAATTTGTCTGCTGATTCCCGATAAAAAGATGACGAAATTCCGGTCCTGCACAGTCACTACCAACACTTCATGACCTGACTGCGGGAAATCTGACCTCGGGTCGATTCTGCAAACTCAAGATTCAGTTATGGTCAGTTTCCCTGCTGTGTTTTATATTCGCCGGTGAAATTTCAAAACCTTGTACAGTCGACACCCTCACGAACGTAAATTTACGACTTCCCCTCTTTTACTATCGCCATATTGTACGGATCGTTCACGCCTCCTCATTTACGACTCCCCCTCTAACGCGTTTTACGACCGTAAATCGTTGAAATACGACCGATGCAAAATTCGACAATTATCAGTCGCAAAAACGTATGATATCTAAATTCTAGCCTACAAATGCACAGCTGGCGTAAGGTTGTTAGCTTTCTCTGAAAAAAACCGTTCTCATGTCGACGGAAGTAAAGGATGTGATCAGTCACTTGATATAAATAGCGCAAAGGGGGACACCGAGCAGTTTCCCAAAGTTTGAACTGAAACAGTGGCGTGTCAAACTTTACGCCCTGTGCACACGTAGCTAGCAAGTCAACTACAGTTGAAACTAGGTGATCGGTCACACTCCCGACGGCAGTAGAAGAGTTAAAACAAAAATGAAAAGAGCCCTTTCCCCTTACTGATTTAGTTACTTGTACAGAAACACTAGTAAAAACTGGTGTACTCAAAGACTTGGAACTATGGTTAGTCAATAATTTGGTTAAATGATAAGTAATTGTATAAAGTTTGTGTGCAATTTCATTCCTTTTTCCCTCAGATAATTGTCTGCTGATTCCCGATACAGTCAAGATGAGCGAAATTCCGGTCCTGCACCAGTGGGGGTGGATGTACCAACACTTCATGACCAGACTGCGGGAAAATACAGACCTCGGGTCGATTCTGTGTACCTCACCCTTCATATACTTATGGTCAGTTTGTTTTGGTCCCCCTGATTTAAGCCCCCCTCTTTTACGACCGATTTTATATCGTCGGTGAAATTCAAAAAGGGGGTCGACTGTATCTCGATTTTTTTTGGGTTTGAGTTAGATACATAGTCAGCTTTCTAATTTTTCCCGCCACCTTCCACCAAAAGCTCGTATCTCTAACGACTTTCTATCTGGGGTAAATGAGGTTGTGAAAATAGAAGAAAAACTTGTAAGTCCCAAATTCAGATCTAGTTAAGGACAAAAACCTTGTATCTTCGTTCTTTTCAAGTCTAAATTTTTTTTAAAAGAAGTAATTTTAACAAAATGCAGGACTAACCTTGCAATGTCTTGAGCAACGTATTCATCATAGTTAATCAATTGTGGTCAATGCGGTTAATTTTTAAGTTTTTTTCCTTTTTTCTCAAAACTACCAAAATTGAGATATGAGGTTTTTGAATTTCACCGACGATATTTTGCATTATGTTTACGATTTAGTTTTGTTTCCATTGATGCCAATTTAAACTTGATTTAGGAACTAGCTTACACTAACAGTTAAAGAAGTGTAAAATTTGCGCTTTGTTGCTGTTACAGTGTTCCACCAGGAGTGAGTTTTACAAGAGCAGGCAGTTTGGAACAGTTCGCATTTGTCAATTTGGCACCAAAAAAAAGAGTCTAAGAACCGTCATCGTTTGTCTATTGCTTCGCAAATGTTTGTTAGCGATCATGCTCGTGGGATAGATTGCGGCAAATTGTTAGTTGAATCATGGAAAATATACAACTTTTTTGTTTAACTTCCGGCTTTTTAGGTCCGATTGCGAGAACGTGACTTTTGTTTCAAACTGGCCACCCAAGTAAACAAACTGGACAAAGACAAGTATTCTTTATTTTATTGTGAAAATAGGGAATATTTCAGCAAATTAAACAAACACAAGAGACTTTTTGAGTGATCTTTCTTATTTTTTCATATTGTTAGATGGCATGATATAGTGCAAAATTAATTTTCTGCAGACAAATAGAAGTATGATTTATCTCCCTTTTGATAGCAACTCTTTTCTTTTTCCAAGTGAAGAGTAAGCTTTAGAGTTACCTGAATTTAGTCAGTGAAAAACTTTAATTGAAGTTATTCAGCATTACTAAGACCCCTTATGGCGTAAAAGCTCTATGCACGCAGAACGACCTCGTGAAGCTTTCCCCTGGAATAAAGAAAATCAGTCTTCGTGAATAATCACCTGCAAATAACCTGTGTCAGAACCAGTTGCTTGGGAAACGGAAACCAGTGAAGACCACAAGAACCCAACAATATCAAGGCCTCTGGTTCAACCATTTATCAATCCCAACAAAAATGAATCAGTCCCTGGGACTGACCGGTCAATTTATTTTCCAGTATTCCGGTTTTGCAATCAGTATTTTACTGACAATTACCAGTTAATGTCAGGGCTCCCAATCGCCCCGCAAAACAAGGGGTCCCAGGGACTCCTTCACTTACAGTATAGAGGGTCCTAGAGGCGGGATAGAGGGTCCCAGTGGTATTGTGAATGCTAAAAATAATTTTTCTAGTGCATCCCTGGGACCCCCTGCACATTCTTTTAGAGGGTCCTTTAGAATTTTAGTACTTCATAGACCCCCAAATTGGGGTCTCTGGGAGCCCTGCTACGTGGTCAGTGTTGGTGTATTATACCGAGTTGATCGTATTACTTGAAATATTTGTCTGCGTCAGGTTTTCTTTACTAACAATATTGTGTGTGTGTGTGCGTGCGTGCACTTGCATGCGTGTTCGTGTGCGTGTGTGGTTTGTTTTTAATTGCACAGCAAAACCACGAGTTCAAGGCCCACAAAGTGGTGATGTGCGCCTGGAGCCCGGTGGTTTCCAAGCTGGTCGGGGAGGGCCAGAGGAGCCAGGACACCCTGCACATCCAGTACAACAACGCGGAGGTCTTCGCCAGCTTCCTGGAATGCCTGTACTCCGGTCAGATGAACCAAGTGGCCCAGCAGAACTTGCTGCAGGTAACAGACACACAGACAATAGTCCAACAGACACCATGACCCTTCAGTCGATATAAAATTAATGGTTGTTGACTTTCAGAGTTCTTCATTTTTCTCTCTCTTTAGGGGTGCGTTCACCCCCAGTTCCAAAATTTAAGGCATTACTGTATTTTTCGGATCATTAAGCGCTGCTGTGTATAACTATAAGGCGAATAGGGCAATTTTCAAGAAAAATCTGAAAAAATCCAAGTGAAAGGCGCGATACACACCTCGCAAAAGAAAGTCGAAGTTTGAAGCCTGTACACGTCCTGTAAACTCTTACCGACCGCCATTATTGTGGTCATAAACGAGAGTTGGCTCCCTTCTCAAATAATCGAAACTTCCGTTTTTGCGACTTCCGGTTGTTGTGTTAGGACTTTTCTTCGCAAAAACTGGTAGAATTATGGCATTTTAAGCTCTACAACGATGCTTTTTACATCCAATGAAGGGTTCTGGCATCTGTTGGATGGTATCTCGGACGATAATAGGGATTTTGACATGAGTATTCGTCGTATCGGCGACTCGTTACCACTTTCGATGTTGTGACTCACAGTAGACTGTACTACTGAGTACGTCAATCGTTGCCTCTCTTCTCACGATTTTGTTCACTAATAGGGCGCCCTCGTTTATTAGGTGCATAGGTCGAAATTGGAGAAAAAAATATCGCCTGATTATAGTCCGAAAATTACGATAATTTGTGTTGATTTATTTCCCCAATGCCCAGATCCTTCACCTGGCCACCAGCCTGCAGGTGAACGCGGTGAGGGACGCCTGCGAGGAGATGCTGAAGGGGCAGGTGAAGATCTCCAACATCGTGTCCACCTTCCTCCTGGCCAGGAAGTACCGCCTGACCACCCTGGAGCAGTTCACCATGGCCTACCTGCAGGTTAGCACCACACCTCTTCTGCTTCTGCTTCTGCTTTTCCAGGCCATATGGCCATAAGGGGTTAAGTACCAGGGCTCCCAGGGACCCCATTTGGGGGTCTATGAAGCACTAAAGGTCTAAAGGACCCTCTAAAAGAATGGGCAGGGGGTCCCAGGGATGCACTAGAAAAAAACTTTTTAGCATTCACAATGCCACGGGGACCCTCTATCCCGCCTCTAGGACCCTCTATGCTGTAAGTGAAGGAGTCCCTGGGACCCCTTTTTTTGCAGGATGATTGGGAGCCCTGAGTACGTATGTGTCCGTTTTTCAGTTTTCACTGGTCTCCCCACTGCATGCAGCTGACACATTCCAATTTTTTTGGAGGAGCTCAATGGAGAACATTATTTGGAAGATTAAAAAAAAAAAATTGTTTTTTTTAAAGGGCAAGAGAATGGGCCATAAAGAAAGATAGTAGATGACAGAAAGGAAAAGGCCGAGTCGAGGAGAGTGACAGATTAGAGCTGAAGTTGCAAGCACAGAACTTCCAGAAGGCGGGGGAACAATTTGTATTAAAGACGCCACAGTATCCCCCACGGGAGAGACTCGTGGAGGAGGCGGGTCGTCCAGCTCCCCGTATGGAGGCACGAGGCATCCACCCACTGCCCCAAGAAGGACAGTTACATGTCAGAAACTTAGGTAGCTCTTGAGGTTTTTTGATAGAGGTGAATTGCTTGCTTGGAGGATCGCTGTGAGAAGATGTCAGCTTTACTGAGGTGAAATTTCAGGCAGTTGTCAACATCTTGGCACCTGTTTTCTGCTGTTTTTTTGCTGAGCTGCTGTGCTCTTGATTTACGGGTAACTTATAAGTCTGGAAGCCTTAGCTGCAATTATGTTTAAATGTAAGTGGAAAACACAGACACACACATGCATGCACGCATGCACACACACATAATGGTGCTTATATTTGATGCACTGTAGAAGAGGGTAGTGTCTAAAGACTACCGTATTTTACGGACTTTTCGGCGATACTTTTTTTTCCCAGACTGAGACCCCTGCGCCTTATAATATGACTGGTAATATAGTAAGAAACTATTGGGCCACTGCAAAGAACACATTTTGCAAGAGTGAATGCCCTTGGTGTGTGGGGGAAGATGGTTGAGTACTGACCAAACAAGGGCATAACTCGCCAATAACCCTATTTGAGGCTACTTAATGGCTGCCTTTTGCAAGAATGAATGCCCTTTTGGATGCTGATCAACAAGGGCTTAACTCTTGCCGTCAAGGGCGTTAATAACCCTACTTGCAGTGACCAATGGTAACAAAATCTGAGTTTTGTGTAAAATTTAGGGCGTGTGCCTTATAATCAGGTGCGCCTTATACTATAGTCTGTAAAATATGATACTGTTTTTGCTAAGCAAACGTTGAAAAAAAAGAGTTAATAATAAGCTTAGTAGACAAGGTATAATCTGATACTGCATGTTTTTGTTCATGTTTTCTTTCTCAAGATAGGGTAGCATTATCTTGATCATGCCAGGGCAGTGAACGCATTAGATTTCCTGGTATAAGGCTCTTTAACTCATTCTGCCCTGTGCCCGCCCGACAATTTGTTAAGCACGCTAACCCAACTGCCAGCGCCTGAGCCCGACAAATCATCGGGCAGAGACCTCCATTCACTTTCCTTATCAATCTGAAAGCTATTAATGCTTAACCCCTTGACTGCCAGAGACAATTAAAGAAAAAAATAATTGGGCAAATCACGCCATGAAAAAGACTACTGATAGAGCCAATTTGGCAAAATGGTCTGGGGATATTACTCTCTTGACTGTGTTAGAGCAAAAGCCAGCATATCAGGGTTCTGATGATGTCATCAGTGATGTCATCAGGTCAGTGGGCGGCAGTCAAGGGGTTAAAGGAAGCTTATTTTGAAGCAGTGTGCGTCGGAATGATCGCTAAACTTGTTGCGTGATTTCAAGCATTTCATGCTCTGTTTTGGGTCAAACTTGGTACCTCTCTCTCTCTCTCAGAACCTGCAGGTTGGGAGTGCAGCCCAGATGTCAAACGGGCAGAGGGTGAAAGGTTAAGATGGTACCTTCCTCTTCTGTCACTGCCTAAGGTACCAGTTCTCAAGGTCAAAGATGGTTAGTTTATTGATCCAGATGGATTATTGAAATTGCTTTGCTACCTTAAATATTACTTTTCTGACCATTTGACTCCGGGTCCACCTTTTTCTGACCATTTGACTCCGGGTCCACCTTTTTCTGACCATTTGACTCCGGGTCCACCTTTTACTGACCATTTGACTCCGGGTCCATCTTTTACTGACCATTTGACTCCGGGTCCATCATTTGACTCCGGGTCCATCTTTTACTGAACATTTGACTCCGGGTCCATCTTTTACTGACCATTTGACTCCGGGTCCATCTTTTACTGACCATTTGACTCCGGGTCCATCTTTTACTGAACATTTGACTCCGGGTCCATCTTTTACTGACCATTTGACTCCGTGTCCATCTTTTACTGACCATTTGACTCCGGGTCCATCTTTTACTGACCATTTGACTCCGGGTCCATCTTTTACTGACCATTTGACTCCGGGTCCATCTTTTACTGACCATTTGACTCCGGGTCCATCTTTTACTGACCATTTGACTCCGGGTCCATCTTTTACTGACCATTTGACTCCGGGTCCATTTTTTACTGACCATTTGACTCTGGGTCCACCTTTTTCTGACCATTTGACTCTGGGCCCACCTTTTTCTGACCATTTGACTCTTGGCCCACCTTTTTCTGACCATTTGACTCTGGGCCCTATCTTTTGTTAAACACCACGATGATCTTGCATAATGCGCTGTCGCAGGTGAACCTGCCGGAGGCCGTGAAGCAGGAGGACTTCCTGGGCCTGAGCCCCCCGCGGTTCAACGCGTTCCTGTCGAGCGTGTGCGTGCGGGTGATGAAGCCGGAGGTGAAGCTGTTCCTCATCATCTCCTGGCTGGGCTTCCACGTGCAGGAGCGGCAGCAGTACCTGGTGCTGCTGTTGAAGCACATCGACTGGTCCAGCGTGGCCCACGACTTCCTGGGCGAGATCTCCCAGACGGAGAACTTCTTCACCACCAACGAGCCCAGCCTGTACCTGCTGCTGCAGACCCTGCACAGCTCCTCCATCCCCTTGGGGCCCTACTGCGACCTCTTCCCCACCCTCAGGGACAAGTACGCCTACATGCTGGACCACATCGTGCAGAACAGCTTCGTCTTCCCCCCCGAGGCCCAGGAGTTCTGCCCCGTGGCCGTCCACCTGCCGCCCGCTTCTCCGCCTAAAGGAGGACCCCCCTGCGTTGGAAGGAACGTGTCCGGCAAGGATGCCGAGTCGCAGACTCAGGTGTATGATGGGGATGTTGGTGACCTTGACCTGCAGGCTTTGCTGGACGGTGCGGACATTCAGGACCTCAGCAATGACAGTGTCACCGCGGGCATAGGGCTGCGCATGAAGAACGTGGCCATTTCAGAGTGTAGCGACCAAGGCGGGCTTTCCCAACACGCCGCAGACTGCATTTGCGCGTTTGATCCTGCTGACGACACGCAAGGAGACGAGAAACACTTCAAAGAACATCCGTCATCAAAATCGCCTGAGTCTCGGTCGCTGTTGAAATCCGCTTTCCATTCGGAGGGGCCGCACAAAAAGAAAAAAAGAGGCGCTAAACCTAAGCCAAAAGTTACCGCACAGGTCAAAGTTGAAGGCTCAGTATTTAAAGACAAAGGTAGCGAATCAGAGAAAATCAGTAAAACAACTGATGAAAGCATTGTTGTGAGGACCGCTCAAGAGGGTGCGAAAGCGAGTGATCCGAAAAAGGAGGCTACAGTCAGGTCAGACGCTAAGCGCAAAATGGCAGAAAATGACAGTACCTCGCGGCTTAACAGACGGCCTAAAAGACAGGCTGCAGCAAAATTCAGCGTTCCAGAAAAGCTCCTTCCGCGTACACGTCGAACCAAAGCTGCAGTGAAAGAAGTGCCTGAGGCGGCAGAAGGCCAGGAACACGTAGACCAGAGACGAGAAACCAAGGAGGAAAACGATTCTAGTGATGGTGAACTGGATGAAGATGCCTGTGAAGGTGTGGAAGACATTAAAAAAGACCCAGACTTTAATGTACCCACGAGAAAGGGACGTTCAGTAAAAACTAATAGCAAAACAGCTCTGCAGAAGCAGCACTATAAGGCGGGACAAAGCTCGGATAAAGGCGCAGATGTCGACAACTGCCCTGACAGTTTCACCGCAATGATGCTGAAAGCCTCACACAGCAATCCTCTAAGCACCACTACCACTACTACGTCCGACTCGGAACCTGACGGAACTGCCCGGCGAAAAATGGAACCAGAGACGAACGCAGCTGCAAAGAGCAGCTCCAGGAACAAGAAGCTTCCCAGGAAGAAGAAGTGCCCCCATTGCGAGTACGCCACGGCCAACCAGAACCGCCTGAACAACCACGTTGAGCGGGTGCACGGCAGCAAGGCGATGGTGTACTCGTGCACCGTCTGCTCCTTCGAGTGCCTGTACAGCAGGACGTTTTTCCAGCACCTGAAGACGCACTACGCGGGCCCGCCATTCACCTGCAACTTTGACGGGTGCCTGTGGAGCACGGAGCAGATCCAGATGCTGCTGATTCACCGGCGGCGCCACCTGGACGAGAGGCCCTTCAAGTGCCCCCGGTGCTCCGTCAAGTTCAGGGCGCGCAACAACCTCATTGCCCACTTCAAGTGCCATGAAGGTAAGTGTAAGGTTAGAATGGGTGCAACTTTTCCTGGTGCACAAGGATTTCCTGTTTTTTGTGTGTACTGTATTTTGAAACACTTTAAAGTAATCTTTTTTTTGGGGTATAAATGTGGAAAATACAATACAAACTAAAATACCTTCATATATCAATTTTTACTTCAGCTGCAGGGGGACATTACCCCTGGACCCGGCCTTTCAGGTTTTTTTCATTTTGTGTAGTTGCACCCATGGGTTAGTCATTTCTAAATCATACAATGTATTGTGCGAGCAGTAGTATTTGATTTAAAGCCTTTTGTCACTTGACAATGTAGCTTCTCTTTAAATTTTAATCCAATTTTAATTCTTGAAACCATGGACATTGCAAAAGCCGTGTATAGAATGCTACATAAGTCAGGAGGCTAATTTCCCAAAACAGAAACGACGTACACTTTTTATGGTAAAAACAAATCATGCATCTGGGTAGAATGTATGGAATGTAGGGTAATGTACTTCTGTATTTTCACAAAGTCTGGCTGCCCTGACAGTTTTTAACGCAGCTGCCATAACGGGCCAACTACTTTATATATAATCACAGTCATCCTCCGAAGTCGGGGTGTGGCTGCGTAACTCCGCGGGTGATTCTCGAATGCTACATTCGTAACTTTTCAATCTAGTGATCATTCTTCTTCTGTTGGAGCCATTGGGAGCGGCTAACCCAGACTGGGAGCAGTACTTTCCTGGAGGGCAGGTGGAGCAGTCTGCCAGTGAGGGCACAGGCTCACTCTGTCCCTGTAGGTTCCATAAGGGCAGGGGATCTCCACTGATGATCCCTGCACAGCCCTCCCTCCGCTGACAGGTGTAGTGGAGGCAGAACAATGGAGGCAGTAGTATCCTGCCCTGCACTGCCCTGAGGGAGAGGCGAGGCCTGTGCTGTTGGAGTATTCGCCATGTTGCAAGGCTGAAAAAGAACATTGCAATTGCGATCTCTGCTAGTAGAGTTTAAGACTGTACTAGATTTTAGTCTCTACGCGTACATGTGTGTGTGTGTGTGTGTGTGTGTGTGTGTGAGAGAGAGAGAGAGAGAGAGAGAGAGAGAGAGAGAGAGAGAGATTCTGCGTGTGACCAAAATGTGTTCCACTTCATAACGCCTAAACCACTGAACCAATCTTAATGAAACTTGGCCGAATTGTTCCTTAGGGTGCCTAGACGCTGCCCGTGACATTTTGAAGGGGCCAATAGCACAGTGAGAGTGAGAGAGAGAGAGGGGGGGGAAGGAGAGCGAGATACATTATCTAATACTAGTAATAGGAACCCCCCCCCCCCCTTTTATTAAATGGTACTCTTTAATATACATCTGTGTCATTAGAAATTCGGGACTTTCCTGGAGTTGTACTGCCTCCGGGCATTGCCTCCAGGATCGTTCCCACCATCTTTATATCTACTAATGTCCCCTATGTGTCTGTTTCAGACCGGAGGACGTTAAACGGATTTTCATCTCCCCCCCCCCCCCCCCCAATGTAGTATAAAATCATGGCGGAAAAACGCAATGAACCAGGACTGTGACAAATGCCGCGGTATACTGCACTACATAGGGGGGGGGGGTCCTATTAGATAATGGCTTTAACTCTCTTGTGCGGTGAACGGTCGTGAACGTTAAAATAAAAATCGGATCGGAAACATCTAGGGAACGTACGGATTCCACGTGGCCGGTTAGGGCGCTTCCATTTTGTTTCTATCACATGGCAGTCACGTGAGCACTTCAGCCTCGCTTTCGCTATGGACTACACTTCCGTCCTGTTGCTTGCAATGGCTTCTAGGCCGATTGGTTTGAAAGATATGAATTTTTGAAAATTAGTGACCGACTTCGTCATTTTCGCGATTTTTCCAATATGGATGACGAACAGTTATGGCGTCCATTGACTGAGGAAAGCGATGAATAGTCGTATTTTTGTGAAATATGGGACTTGAAGTGATGAGTAAGGAGTGTATTCTGACCTATTTCGGCAGCGAGCTTGTGTTTGTTCGATCGATGCGAATTTTTGAAGTCGTGTTACTGACATCGGCATTTTCCCCGACTTTTACATCATGGATGATGAGTCGTTATTGCATCCACTGAGTGATGACAGCGATGAAAATTATTTTTTTGGGGAAAAATAGGAATTATAAGATCGTGAAGTGAAAGGGTAAGTGAATGATTTTGATCTACATTTCCATTTCAGTCGTCTTAGGGCGAGTTAGGCTTCAACAGTCTGCAAAAGTAGGCAGTGAATGACTAGTGAATGCAGTTTGCGAATACACTTTGGCATTTTGATTTTTTTTGTGGAGCCATGCATCCCCATAACATCTTGAAATTCATTTTGCAAATCAGACAGACATCTCGGCAACACATTCAAAACAAAAAACCCCACAAAATCTGGTAGGGTATATTTTATTTTATTATTTTTCTGACGCTACCCCCCCTTTTGTACGGAGTGACGTCCCTTGGGTTAGGATTTCAGAGGTGATTGAGAGCACAGAGCGTCAGGCACAAGAGGGTTAATCATGACTGCAATTAATTATTCAACAAAGATAATTAGCTGAAAAGGTTCATAAAATACAGCTTAATGTTTGGTAAGAAAGGCAAAAACGGAAAAATCGAATTAACCGAGAAATGTAGGGGGGGGGGCACATCTTGACCTTTACCGAAATATATGCCAACAAGTACTAATCACTGTGTGAAGTTATTTTGTAAGAATGCGAATATAATTACACAATCGTTAATGAAACATGGGATTGTAAAAAACGAAGCATGACCAAAATTTTAGCAAGGCTAACGTCACTGCCATCAAGATGGCAACGCCATATAAACGTAGGTCCAGTTACCAGCAAAATCCACGCACATATACTCCCCCCCCCCCCCCCCCCAGATGCACAAACACACACACACACACTTCACCTTTGAATAATCGAAGGCATCAAAATCGTTGAGCTGAATGATGTAATCATACACAACAATAAGTGAAGAAACTGATTAATACTAGAAATAATAGTATAAATAGTATTTTATATACCGCTTTACTTCAAACGAGTCCAAATCACTTTACAACCAAGTGTTCATCAACAAGGAGATAACAAAATAGTATTCAAGAAGACAAACCACCAACACTACATGCACAAAGCAACACACACACACATAAATCACACAGACACGTCTCATTCAATAAATTTCTTTTAACAGAGGCAAATATTCTCATGCATGGATACTAGGTTGCACCGACTGACACACGTACACACACACGCACGCGCACGCGCGCACTATGTTGCACCGACTACACACACACACACACACGTGCACACACTCACCACACCACACAACCATCTTGGACAAACACTATGTATAACTTGCGATCTACTGTGCTTCTTTTCTGAAATTACTGGATCCTGAATGAACTGAATTCTGGTACCTAAATGTTAGTGTGAGAGTAGATATAGATATGACTACAGATTTCTCCAGAAGAATTTTTTTTTTTCAATTTTGCAGCTTCATTTATGAACACAAAGAATGTTAGGTTAGGATTAAAACACACACACACACACACGGACACACACACACACAACGCTATTTCACAAATCACAATGTTCGCAGATCCCTGCACAGTGTGATACGCACACACATACACACACACACACACTCAACCCTATTTCACAAATTATATGGCAATACTTTTTTTCTCAGACTGAGATCCCTGCACTTTATAGTGTGACTTACTCGTATCAAAAATAGTCTAACAAAATCAGAATTTTGTGAAACATTTGGTCGCTTTTGTTAAATAGGGTGCGACTTGGCCCCCTAATATATGTAACTGTGCAATGACCTTGGCTGCACAAAAAAGTAAGTGAGTGACATAATTACCCCTTGAATCCCAGGGCACAGACTGTAACTGAGCTTAAGATTATTTTCAAACTTGGGTCATATGACCTTGACTGCACAAAATGAGGGGTCAATTCAGGTTCACTGTTGTTATTGATGACATAATTACCCCTTGAATCCCAGGGCACAGACTGTAACTGAGTTTAAGATTATTTTCAAACTTGGGTCATATGACCTTGACTGCACAAAATGAGGGGTCACTTCAGGTTCACTGACTCGAGCCTCCTGATAACCTCAAACTCTGCTGCACACTCGCCTGATTCAAGATGTTGCCCGCTCTGAGGACCAGGCACAACTGGTCCCTGAGGTGCCTGCTGACCAGCAGAAACTTTGTGGTGGACATCATGGCCCTGGCAGGCCCCTGCAGCCTGGACTCGTTGTCCGAGAACTGAAGGCAGATCGGGCACACACACGCACACGCCCCAACGCCACTCAGCAGGGCGATACGATTTCCAAATTGAACCCCAGAAGAGACGATAAAAAGTAATAATCAGTAGACAAGAAAGAGCCTCGCTGTGCCTCTTTCCGCCAACGAATTATGCTCTCTTACGGGTTTAAATGTGGATATCGCCCCAGGCGGACCATTACACTCGCCTTCAATCAACATCTGCCGATGTTTCGGTCGTTCACGCCATCTGCTGATCGAAGTGTGCATTAAAATGTAGAAAAAGCGAAAAAAAAATTGAATTTAAGAAAGTGGACCGTCTATTTATCTACAAGTTCTACAGTTTATCTCCCCGTCCCTGTCACTTTCGTCTGTAGGCCGCGGCCTACTGCCGTCCTCGACGGGTGTCACGGTTTTGACGTCTTCGGTTTGGACGAATTGGTTGGTTGTGATTCCGTCTGTGTAGTTCTCTGGTGTGTTTCATTTTACCCTCCGTGGCGTCACTTTCCCCTGTATTCTCAAGGGCGTAGCAAAAGTCCCTAAAGGTCCTGTCATTTCTGAATTGTCGCTTGCCAAGTTGTTGCTTGGCGCGATTCAACCTTTTCCTTGCACGAACCAACTGATTAAATGCTTCTCTGAGACTCTGTGTGGACTCATTCTGACAGTACTCAATGATGAGCATATTATAATCCACTATCAGTTGTTCTGCTTTTACGTAGTCACGAACGATGCCTCTCATCAGGCTCTCCTTGATGTACTCTTCACCCTTTGGCCTAAAGCCTACATCTTTATACTCCCGAGGCCTGACCAAGGAAGCCTTTAGGAAACGTGAAGTAGCCAGCCGAGAAAACCGGGTTGCGACTACTCGGGGAAAATAATTTTAGCCGTGCGCAGAAGGCTTTGTCGATATAAAATGTTCCGTTTCTACTGGTCACTTGGCAAAATCGCAACCGCTGCTTCGAAGACCCTCCGTGTTTACTTCTCGTTGTTGTTGTTGTCAGAGCACAAGGACTACGCGTGCCCGGTGTGCCAGCGTGGGTTCAAGATGAAGAACACGATGCAGCAGCACTTGGCCACGCATAGCGACTCCAGGCCCTACCTGTGCGACACCTGTGGCTTCTCCACCAAGTTCCAGTCACACCTCATCTCACACAAACGCATCCACACAGGTACGGGATATACCGTATTTTTCGGACTATAAGGCGATACTTTTTTCTCAGACTGAGACCCCTGTGCCTTATAATATGACTAATAAAATAGTAAGAAAATAATAACAAAATCTGAAATTTGGGTAAAATTACAGAGGTGCGCCTTATAGTCCGAAAAATATGGTAATGATAATAATATTGATAATAATGGATATTTGTTGCACTCTTTCTTTGAAGAGTTCGGAGCGCTTGCAAAGTTAATTTTAGACAACAACAATAACAACAGTAGTAATAAACACAAAACAATCAACAACAAAAAATAAAATATTAAATGCAAATAAAAATACTATGCACGCACGCACGTACACACACACACACACACACACACAAAAGCACATACAACACAGACGCACACACACAAACCCATAGAAAAGACAATCTTACCCAAAGGCTGCTTTACATGCAAGCAAGCAAACTCTTTTTCCTTTCACCCACAACCTTGCTGCACACATTCACCATATCACTCAGCACACGCTTACTCCTTACACTCAAACTTCCATACCAACACATAAAAGAAACAGTGAGGACAGACTCAATGCAACAGCGATAATAGGTTTTAAGAACATCTGTACAGACACCAATATTTCTTATTTTTTGCAAACAAACGATTCTGGACTGACATTTTTTATGCACAGAATGAGTGTTTCTGTCAATTTAATTAAGTTTGTTGTCTGCATGCGTATGTTTTTGTGTGAGGGTGTTTGTGTATGTGTGTTGGTGTATGTGGTCAGTCCATGCGGCTCGGTTGCTGTGGCTTACCGAATGGGGTATGAACGAGTTGGCGTCGATAAATATGTGTGTTTATGTGTGTGTGTGCGCGCGTGTGTGTGTGTGTGTGTGTGTGTGTGTGTTAGAGAGAGAGAGAGAGAGAGTTGCTTTGTATATGCGCTGTTGCTGGTTAATGCTGTTTTTGTTGTCTGTTGATGAATCATTGATTGTAAAGCGCTTTGGGCTCATCTGAGGTAAACTACCGTAAAGCGCTATATAAATGTACAATTATTATTATTATTATTATTGTCCAAAACTGTGCCCAGATAGTGATATTCATCTACCCGTTCAACAGTTTGGTCACCAATAACAAGCTGTGGTACTGGAACAGGGTTATTTACGGAAATCAATTAGCATTTCTTTTGTTTTGACAACATTAAGATCTAAATAATTATTTTTGCACCAAGAGGAGAACTTTTGTACTTCGTTAAAATAGGTAGAATTAGAGTTGGAAAGATCTTCAATAGCGGAATCATCAGAATACTTTATAACAGGTGTTGTTTCAGTGCCGGTGCAATCATTCGTGTACAAAGTTAAGAGAACTGGGGATAACACTGTACAGGCTGTCCCTCAGATGGCGCTGTTCCTGCTGGATGAAGCTGTGGACACGGGGAAAGGGGCCAACACCGTCATTAGCATGCTGGACTTCTTCTTTGACAATCTGGGCCTCACGGAGACACAAGTCCACCTCCATGCTGACAACTGTGCCAGGCAGAACACGAACAACGCCATGATACAGTACCTCCTGTGGCGAGTGATGACCAAGCGCCACGGGAAAATTACCCTCTCCTTTCTCGTAGCGGGCCACGCCAAGTTTTCACCTGATTGGGCATTTGGGCTGTTCAAGCGGACCTTCAGATGGACCAAAGTGGATTGTCTGGAGGACATTGTTACTGCTGCGAAGCGGTCGTCGTCTTCGGGGATATTTGTTCCCCAGTTGTGTGGAACTGAAGATGGCAGCCCTATCGTCACTGTCCGCAACTGGAGTGGATACCTTCTTCTTCTTCTTCTTCGATCGCTCAGACAGTTTCCTGTCAATTATGAGCGTGGATGCGTCATGCTGCCGTTATGCGCCTAACTAAGAAATAATTAGGCCCAGCAAGCCCGACTTCGGCTGGAGGAAATGTTTTTGAAAGCGTTTCGTGAAAAAAGTCAGGAGAATGGACCGGTAAGGCAGAAAGATAGTAGATGACAGTAAGCCAAGAGGAAAGGCAGAGAGTGACAGATTAGAGGAAGTTACAAGCACAGAAGATGGGGGAACTATTTATACAAAAGACCCCCCGGTATCCCCACAGGGGGGAGTGGATACGTGGACACCTTCATCAAACTGCAGGGGCTGAAGAAGTTCCGCCACTTCACGTGTTTGGAATCGGGGGAAGTCCGTGCCAAGCTCACCTATTACTCGGAGGAGCAGGTGATTGACCTGTGCAAGAGCGACAAAGTCCCCAAGACAGATGATCTTCCACCCGTTGTCAGCCCAGCAGGTTTTTCGCAACAACGTTCAAGAGTATCTGTATAAAGAAATCCAGCAATTTGTTGCTGACGGGGGAAAAGGTTATGAAGTGAATGAACTGTTTTTCATTGTGTTTGGCATGATAAGTACAGTTTATTGGACTTATGACAAATGTGGCTTCAGATCAGAATTAAGAACAGAAAACCTTATCAGTTGGAATATAATATCAAAAGTTGTGTGGTAATTTAAGACTTTTGTTCAAGTGATTATGTTTCTGTTTTTTTCAGTGATTGTTTGAATTCTTGTTTCTTTGTAGAGTGCCGTACAAGTTTGTAGTAATCAGTTTACCAAGAAACACCAAAATATCTGATTTTTTTCTTCATATCTTATAGTGAAATGATTTTCTTTTTTCTCTCTCGTTTTCATGTTTACGTAAATTTGTTTTGTTATAACTGCGGTGTTGCATACCGTATTTTACTGACTAAAAGGCGGTACTTTCCCCCCAGACGGAGACCCCATGCGCCTTATAAATTATAATGTGACTAAGATTATACAGGCATCAGAACGGCCCGCGGATTTCTGCGGTTTTGGTAGCCACTGGCCGCGGTTTGGGCACTGCCGGCCGCGGTTTGTACTTCATGAGGCAGCGCGATCTTATTCTCAAATGGTATTCTTAAACGGTTTGTTTTCGTACTGCGCCTTCGGAAACGAAAAATCGTGGCTATGTTTGTTTTTTCTTCCGAGTTTCTTACTACAAACTTTCACTGTTTCAGAGTTGGTTTTGATGACAGTGATTATGATTTGGGTTTTAAATGAGTCGATTTAGAGGATATGATTGCGGGAGACTACGATGATGTGAGAACTTTGAACTTTTCCCGCGAGAAATTGGGTAGCGAATGATCGCAATGATGCCGACTACGGACTAGAGTTTTGTGGGGTCCGACTCGATGTCGACTCCGAGTCATGGCGAGTGTTGTTCGTCCGCGGATTGGACTCTGGAGTATTCTGATGCCTGATATAGTAAGAAACTATAATGTAAAATTTGGGGGTGCGCCTTATAATCTGGTACGCCTTGTAGTCCGTAAAATACGGTGATTGGTTGAGTGTGTGTGATTGATTCTGAGGGCTATTTTTTAATGTAATTGTTGCCTGGTTTAATTTTCTGATTGATATTTGCTTGCTAGCTTGCCTGTTTTAAAATGACAGCTGCTTCATTACACTTCTTTTGTTAAAAAAGACAGTCTGCAGCTGATGTACAAAACGCTCAATTTTGATCTGCGAACAATTTAGAAAAACTGAGCACTTAAAAACACTAATTGTCGTGTTATTTATGTACATGTGAGTTTGTAGTATGTTTAATTCTGATTCATTTGACACCATGCTAATGTTCAGGAAAATTCTGGTTCAAAAGTTATAGACAGATGAATGTTGTGGTTTTTTTTTATAATGAACCGATTACTCCCCTTTGCCGTCTTTGTATATACAAATTTTGAATTTAAATTTTTATTTTGATTAAAGATAGATGAATTGTTTTTTCCCTGTTAATCTGTGTTATCTGGCCTTTCTGAAAATATGTAAAAGTCAAAAGTGATAATTTTCGACTTTAGCCTGGTTTTCGCGTGCTGCATCACAAATACTCATGTTCTGTCCGTTCTTAGGTGACGTGTTCAGCTGCAGCTTCATCGGGTGCAGCTACTCCTCCCCCAAGAAGAGTCAGCTGAGGGCCCACATGCGCTCCCACTTCAACATCCGCCGCCACGCCTGTGACGTCTGCCACAAGGCCTTCGTGGAGAAGAGCCACCTGGTGCGCCACAAGAAGATCCACGAGAACGAACGCCCTCACACGTTAGTGCCCCTTCTGGAGAGAGAGAGAGAGTAAGAGAGAGAGAGAGAGAAAAGAGCCACCTGGTGCACAACAAGAAGATCCACGAGAACGAACGCCCTCACACGTTAGTGCCCCTTCTGGAGAGAGAAGAGTGTGAGTGTGTGTGTCGAGAAGAGCCACCTGGTGCACAACAAGAAGATCCACGAGAATGAATGCCCTCACACGTTAGTGCCCCTTCTGGAGAGAGAGAGTGTGTGTGTGTGTTGAGAAGAGCCACCTGGTGCACAACAAGAAGATCCACGAGAACGAACGCCCTCACACGTTAGTGCCCCTTCTGGAGAGAGAGAGAGAGAGAGAGTGTGTGTGTGTGTTGAGAAGAGCCACCTGGTGCACAAGAAGATCCACGAGAACGAACGCCCTCACACGTTAGTGCCCCTTCTGGAGAGAGAAGAGTGTGAGTGTGTGTGTCGAGAAGAGCAAATAACTTCTCATTTAAAAGGAAATGAAGCAACGCCTGAAACCTATCAGGAACTTGAGTTTTCGAAAACTGAAGATTTATAATTTATTTTGAAGAAAATGCATTACCATCTTAACAAAAATGAGTTTGTATTTTGTTGTCTTTTGAGTCTATCTTTGAAACACATTTTCAGCCTGAGTTTATATCATGGTCATGATTGTGTCAAGAACAGTGTGGATTATGAAAATATCTCGATGAATTAGGAAAATGGCTTAGAGAAATACAGGCATATTGCCTGTTCATCTTTATTATCCCATATGGCTGATTATATCAATGGGATTATATTGATTTACTTTTTGATCATTCAATTGTATTGTATTTCAATTTTTTCCCCTTCTTTTGAACTCATCCTAGGTACCCAGACCTGCCTACTTGGAATTTTCCCAATCAGTAGCCCAGCCATCAATTTTCAGTAGCATGGCAAAAATTTTCGTAGCATCCACAAACGACGGCAATCAATTTGTTCTCTTCCTGAGCCGAAACGTACTGTTTATGTTTCGCCGATTGAACGTGTTGACGGTCGTCTCTACCGCCATGATTCACAGCGAAGTCTGCATGGCAGAGGTTGCAGTGAGCATGGTTCGCACCAAGTCGACTTCTGACGATACAAGGCCACTCCTCCGTGTAAGCTATTTTGAAAACTTGTGCGTCAGGCTGATGTTTTTTCTTAGAACAAGATGGTGTGCCAGATGATTTTCGTTTTCTGGTTTGGGTTCGTTTTTTTTCGTTTGAAACATCTCCCGAATCGCTACTGCTGCTGGAGTCCGCCATTTTTTTCAGAGAAAGTAATAAGAACGCATGCGCAGTCGCTGATAAAAACGGAAGTGACTAGGTTATCGCGCGTGACATGGCGTCTGCTCTTAGAAACAGACAAAACCGGGAACGGCATAAGCAAAAATAAAATGCGGTGGCATTTTGTTTTCTCCGTAGCAATGTTAAGGTTGCCGTAGCTCCGCAGCCAAGCTTTATTTTTCGTAGCTGCTACGGCCAAATCGTAGCAGTAGGCAGGTCTGGGTACCATTAGCCGACATTGCATTATACTTTATCATTTATGCGTTGGCCAGGTGCGACCAGTGTGAGTACCGCTCCACCCGCGTCGACAAGGTGAACGAGCACAGGCGGAAATACCACGGCGAGGAGGCCGCCAACAGCAAGCGCCGCTACAAGTACGCGCCGCGCGGCAGGAACCGCGAGACCAAGCCGGAGAAGCACTCCTCTCTGCCCTCAAGATTAACGGCGCCTCACGCCCCCATCTTCATCCCCGGCCGCCCCATCAAGCCCAGGCCGAGGGAAAAGCCGGGCAAGCCGAGGACGATCCTGATGAAGCCGAGCCAGCTGAATGTGCTGCAGCTGGGTTCCCTTCAGCTGGCCGACCCCGTGGAGATCAAACCCAGCCACGTGAAACCCTCCATCGCAACCCTGGTCTCCGCCGCCCAAGAACTGGGCCTGATTGATCAGAACGGGGAGAACGGTGTTCAGCCTCAGACTGGCAGAGGGGAGGGACGCGCGCTGTCAGAGCTGAGTGGCGGTAATGCGGGCTTCCTTCACGAGGACGAGGAGCACGAGAACTCTTGCCTGGTCATGGATCTACAAGCCGCAGAAGCAGCAGACGACCCTGATCTTGCCGACAGCCCCACGAAAAAGGGCAAGCGCTCCGCCACTACTAGAAACAACCCGCGCAAGAGAAGGTCCTCAGCGACCGGTGGATCCAGAAAGAAAGGCAGAGCGACGCCTCAGCAAGAAACGGCGCAGAGCAGCGGTGACTGCGGTAGCACCCATCAACCTCTACCCCCGGCAACCCTGCTCCAACAGCTGGTGGAGTCTGTGGCTCAGGAAGAAGGCCAGTTCCCTTACCCTCCGGCCGCCGCCCTGACCCTACCACCCGGCGCCACGCTGCTGCCCCACACGGCCACGCCCGACCTCCACCACCCAGCTCAGCAGCTTCTGCTGTCAGCCAGCCAAGAGCAGCGCAGCGCCGCTGCCGTTTGTGCCGCGGACAGCCTGGCGTCGCTGTCCTGCGGCTTTGGGCTGCCCGCAGGGGCGAGTGGTCCGCAGGCCCAGAGTTCCCCGTCTGATGTGCTGCCAGGCCCAGGGGGTGGTCAGTCAGGGGGGTCAGCTCCGGCAGAAGTAGGCAAGGGGGGTCATACATAGCAGCTAAAACTCCATGAATTTGTCGTGATAGTTTATTGAAAAGTGGTCACGTGTGCGATTTTCCACCACCCAAACTCATAGTTTATTGAAAAGTGGTCATGTGTGTGATTTTCCACCACTCAAACTCATCTTTTTCTGCATTCCCAGGCCATATGGCCATAATGGGTTAGGTGTATACATATGTGTCCGGTTTTCAGTTTTCAATGGTCTCCCCGGCTGTGTTCAGCCCACACATTCCAATTTCGGAGGAGCCCTACCAAAAGAAAAGGCAGAATTTCGTAAGCTTATAACAAAAGTTGCTGGATTTAAGAGTGGAAAATCCAGTATCACCCAGAGAGTAAAAGCTAGCAATCTTTGGTGGTTTTGTGACTGCTGGACACTTGCTATCATGCGTGCCTTTCCATTCTTTTGCCGCTCATCCACTCCCGTCTATAGTCGTAACTATTACAAGTCATCAATCTGTTGCTGAACACATTCTTACCTTTAATTGTCAAGCCAGCCTAGCAAATATGAAACGGGTTGAAACTATTTCCTTTAAGCATCGGTACAATCCCAACACAATCTCTCAGTCATTCCCATACTCCAGCGTACCACTCCTACCCAGCGATAGTGATGGGCGACAAGCTCTTTCAATTCCAAGTGTGCCCCGCTGAACACTCCCCTGCAGTCTTTCTGGTGTGTGAGTGAGTGTGTTCTGTGTGGGTATATGTGCTTGCATGTGTACGAGTGTATGTGTTCGGCTAGAGTGAGAGGGGAGGGTGGGGTGAGTGTGTGCGAGTATGTGTCTGCGAGTGTGAGTACACGTGAGTGTTTTGTGTACGCGAGTGCGCGTGTGTGTTTGTGTGCGCGCATGTTTGTACAAGTAAGTTTGTGTGTGTTTCAGTGATACTGTGTTTTCTGTGTGTTTGATGAAATGTGTGTGTGTGTGTGTGTGTATGTCTGTGTGCAAGAACACGTTCACTCGCGTGCGTGCACGTACGTGCGTGTGTGTCTGTTATGCGTGTGCGAGTGTTTCAATGCTGATTGTAAAGCGCTTTGTGCTTGATAAAAAGCGCTATATAAGTGTCCGTTTATTATTATTATTACATGTATTATTTCATTGAACATTCTACAGACACTGGAACAGAGGGTTTCTCTGTAAGTGCCATTTAGGAGACTTTTTTGTTCTCCCAGTTCTGCAAGGACAGGAGTGCATTGGAATGGGATCGAGGGCTGTGCTTTTCTCTTGTCTGTGTGCGTGTGTGACAAAACAAAAATCTTCCACGTCACAGCGCCTAAACTACAGAACCAATTGTAGTGAAACTTGGCAGAATGGTTCCTTAGGCTGCCAAGATACTGCCCGTGGTGTTCGATTGGTCAAATGGCAAGCCATATCAACGAAATCCCTTTGAATCAGATTTGAATTTGATAAAAATGGATTTTAGCCAAAGTTGGTTTGGTGAAAAAGTCAGTTTATTTTTCCGTACTGATACAGGAATTTGTTTTACAAAAAAAAACCCACCCACAATGGGGCATTTGCTGCATGCCGATGACCTTGAATTTCACAGTTGAAATCAAGAAAGGTCAGCGTAACTCGGGCAGAACGAGTGCGGGCAAATTAGTAGTCTAGTATAGAGAACAAACACTCGTGGCAAATGCCCTATTGCACAAGTCAAAAATTCCTCTGTGACATGTATAACATTAGGCCTATTCTTACCTTCGTGTCTTCTGATAACAGGCCCTGATTTGATGCCTTTTAGTGACATGGGTGTTAAACCATTGTGGTGCAAAAATGCGACATTGGCGGTGAAAGGGTTAAATTCATGAACTTGCACATCTTTTGATAAATTCACAGGATTCTGAACAAAATAATAAGTATAGCTATTGAAGTGCAGAAAAAGGCTGACGTCATGAAATTTAGATTTGGTGCAGACTGTGATTACAACTCTGAACCAAAGAGACATTTTTAAAGATGTTGACTTAATATTATTTTTACCAAATGAATGGATTTGTTGTTACTATTCCTCTTGTTTGAATAACAATGGCACGCATGTTGATTTGAAAGGAACAAGTAACCCCCACCCCACTTTTTGTTTGTTTCTAGAGCTGTTGGCGTTTGTTATTGCAATTACTGTAGGGGAAGACGGGGTAAAAAGCGCATGGGCGGGTAAGAAGCCCACCCCAATTATCTCATGAAATAAAGAAAATTTCAGCCAAATTTGCCCATGAGACGAATGCTAGACATTAACGCTCGTCTCATGGGCAAAATGAGACTGAAATTTGCTTCATTTCATGAGATAATTGGGGTGGGCTTCTTACCCGCCCATGCGCTTTTTACCCCGTCTTCCCCTATTTTACGGACTATGAGGCGATACTTTTTTTTCCTAGACTGAGACTCCTGCGCTTTCTAATGTGACAGATAAAATAGTAAGAAACTATAATAACAAAATCTGAATTTTGTGTCAAATTTGGTGTGTGTGCCTTGCCTAGTATTTTCTGATCACAAAAATTATAATTTTCTGATCACAATAACAGTATTAAGAAGCAAAAAAGACTGAATAGTGTAAGTTTTGAATGTAGTGCTAAAACATGGAGTGTAATACTAATATAGAGTGATTATTCCATAAGGTAAAAGAGTAAAAGGAAGGTGGGTGGCAGAGTGGCTAAGACGTTTGCCTGCCAATTTCTATGCGGAAGTGACCTTGGTTTGAATCCGGGCCTTGCCCCTTCTTTCTAGTTTTGACAGGAAAATGAGCAACTTAGGACGATAATTTGACTGCCAGGGGGCAGTCAATGGCAGTCAAATTATCGTTCTAAGTTGGCCATTGAACTGAACGGCAAGTCCTTCGGATGGGGACTCGAGGCTAGTCTGACCCGTGCGCTTTACGCATGTAAAAATCCCTCGGCAGTTAAAAGTCGCTAAGAGCAGGGAGAAATCCCGCTGCCTGGTATGACCAAATAATTAATTGATAGCTAGGTTTTCCACATCTGCCCTCCCCCTTCCTTACCCCCCCCTCTCTCCTCCCCTCTCTCCTCATCCTAAAAAAGGGTTGGCACTGCACTCGCGGTGACGCACTCCCCAGGTGGGAGCAGCCCCAATTTCACAGAGACAAGTCTGAGCTGTCTTGCGGTCTCTGTGACCAGAATATACGGGGAAAAAATACAAATATGGGTCATAAAATGTATGAGTTCTGAAACCTTTGTTATAGTTGTATGAAGTTATGTGAAGCACTATTGACAATGGATGCACTATTTAAATGGACAATTGTTTGAATGGAAACCTGGAGCTGAGAGAATATGAATTAAATTGTTTTGGGAAGATGATTTGCATTCTGTTGTATAAAAAATTAAAAGGCGTGTGTGTTGGTGATTAATGAGTTTTTGCCGTTATATTTGAATTTTGAAACAATCACAATGGGCTTACTCGTGTAACTGACCCCATCAAACACACCAATTATTCTTCGAACACAAGAACATTTTACAGTCTAGAAAGGTTTATTCATATCATGCAAGAACACTCTTGTTGTACACTCACACACTTTGTTTTCAAACTTTGTTTTGGGGATTCTTCTGTGACATATGTAAAGTATTTCCTGCCCAGTCCTGTGTCTACTATAGGGGGTGTGAGGTCATTGATGACGTCATTGATGATGTCGTAACTTTTGATGTCATAGCCCTGGAATTATGGTTTTTGGTTTAGACAAGCCAGGAAAGATGTATCTTCGGCCTATTTTCTCAGATTTTGAGCTTTTACATTTTATAATAAGAAAATCGATAATTTATCTGTTTTCTTCTGGCAGTGAAGGGGTTAAGAACAAAAACCATATGAAAACAGACCCTGATTTTGATGCCTTTTATGACATTTGTGTTAGATGAACGTGGTACCAAAAGGCGATTTTTACGTGAAAGAGTTTTAAGGAGTAATTGGTACTGATCTCATCATCATCTGATCCTATTCGTTCCACAAATATACTTGTGATCGTCATTGCAGCCATCAAAACATGCACTGGCAGATTTTCTCAATTTTCCATAAGCATAACACAGTGTAGTTTACACACACACACACACACAATATAACAAAATAATTAAGAAAAAGCATATAAAGCAAAACTTAGATATTTATGATAGTGTCATATAAAACCTTGTATTGGTTTTAAAGGACAATAAACGTTCATTCTGATTCTGATTCACACACACACACACACACACACACACCATAATGTAAGATCTCAGGCCATGAAACAAAGCTAATTTCACACCTTGCAACATATCGTCGGTGAAATTAAAAAACCTTGTATCTCAATTTTATTTTATTTTTTAGTTAGATACATGGTCAGCTCTCTCATTTTTCCCGCCACCTTCCACCAAAAGCTCGTATCTCTAACAACTTTCTATCTGGGGTAAATGAGGTGAAAATAGAAGAAAAATTCGTAAGTCCCAAATTCAGATCTAGTTAAGGAAAAAACCCTTGTATCTTCGTTCTTTCAAGTCTAAAAATAACACGTTTGAAGTTATTTTAACAAAATGCAGGACTAAACTCGCAATGTCTTGAACAACATATTCATCATAGTTAATCAATTGTGGTCAACGCGGTTAATTCAAAAAATTTCTTTTCATTTTTGCTCAAAACTACCAAAATTGAGATACGAGGTTTTTGAATTTTACCGACGATATGACAGAGCTGATTCTAGAGCGCGGGATTGGTACAATCCCCCGAAAATCTGTTCCTTCCCGCGATAATCGAGTCTTAATGCGGGCCGACTCCCGCACATTTGCAGAACTGCCCACTATTTTCACCGATCGCTGCGGGCATGGCATTCGTCGTCTGCAAAACCTGTTGTCTAGGCTACACAAACTGATCAACCAATCAATCGCGTTCATCTCATTCATCTTGAATACTGACGAGAACTTGCGAGAGTTTAAGCCGCCATATTGGATTTCTTCCAAAATGAAGCGCGTAGCCACGCTCCTTGATTTTGACTTTCGCGGAGGCAAAAAAAAAAGCAGTCTGTGTCACATGATGAGTCAGAGTGTGGAGAAGAGCTTGAAGAAACGGCGACTACATCCAAAAACTCTGAGAAGCAGCCCGATAACAGCACCAGTGCAAGGGAACACCGGTTCCAAGACGTCTGGCTGAAGAAGTGGCCATGGCTGTCCAAGATGGAGAGTGGCGGAATGCAGTGCAAAGTGTGTTTAAAGCACAAGAAAAAGAAGGCATTTACATCACCCACGGGCTGCAGCAACAACCGAACGAACACACACTGTCTTTAATTTGTATGTATGAATGCTTTCAATTAACAATTTAAAAATAAATTTGTATGTCATGGCCGTTTTCCCTTGTATCCAGTGGACCTGCCACCAATCCCCCCTTTTTTCATTCTTAGGGGGGGACCTGCCCCCCTTTTTTCAATCATAGGGGGGGAATGCCCCCCCTTTTTCAAAATCCTAGAATCAGCTCTGTATGACTGTTGGAAGGAGTGGGAGGATGGGATATGCATGAGAAAGTCCATATAGAGGTATTGTAGTCGTGAAAACACTTTGGGTCTAAAGCATGCTACAGCAAGAAACAGGACAGAAGGAGGGTGGGTGTAGGAGGAAAGCATCTTTTGTGATGAAAGTGGTGTAGAGTGGCACAGTGGTAACGCGTTCGCCTGGTGTCAAGTGAACCCGAGTTCGAACCTGGGTACAGGTGATTTTTTTTCTCACTTTGCACTAGGCCTTACGGTCAGAACGTGGAGTCTTTCGGATGAGACGATAAACTGAGGTCCTGTGTGCCCACGCACTTAGCACACGTTAAACCCAGTGGCAACGAAGAAGTTGTCATTTGGTCAAAATTTACCCCCACTCCCCCCTTTCCTTCTTCATCAGTCACACAAAAATGGCATGCGAAAAAATAAAAATAAAAATGGGTGGTGCGCCTCTGGCTGCGACGTGCTCTCCAGGTGGGAGCAACCCGAATTTCACAGAGACGCCTCTGTGACTATACAGTACCTAATACCTAAGTTACATCACGGAGAGGTGGCCATCAACACTCCTCACATGCCAGTCCCCCAACTTCCATCTGGACAAACCAGACAGGTGCATGTCGCAGCCTGCCCCACTTCCATCATGTAGGACTAACTGCAGGAAGTTCTCATTCTTCCCAAGGGTTGTGGCGGAATGGAACGGTCTTCCACCAGAGGCAATCACAGCAACCTCGTAGGTGGAGGAATTCAAAGCCCGGATCTAACCCTCTCCCCCTCCCCTCCTCCCAAACCATCTCACACACTCAGGATTGGTCGGTCGTTCCCCAGCAGTCACTCCTGACATTTCCCATCGGCAACACACTCAGGATTGGTCGGTCGTTCCCCAACGGTCAATCCAGACATTTCCCGCCGGTCACACACACTCAGCATCGGTCGATCATGAGGTTCCCCACCGGTCACTCCCGATGT
This sequence comes from Phymorhynchus buccinoides, assembly GCA_017654935.2. Lineage (NCBI taxonomy): Eukaryota > Metazoa > Mollusca > Gastropoda > Neogastropoda > Raphitomidae > Phymorhynchus > Phymorhynchus buccinoides. The sequence continues at coordinate 55,171,796 of CM065687.1, forward strand.
TTCCTGCTGGTCACACACACACACACACTCAGCATCGGTCGATCATGAGGTCCCAGTCCACCTGCCTGCCAAACACCTCCTGGTCCAGCCAGCGCTCGTAGTTGTCCTTGAAGTCGTCGCTGAGCTCCACGCTCTCCCCCAGCACGCTCAGCAGGCAGTTGTCCACCGGCTTGAAGTCGGGGTCCGTGCCGTTGGAGCCGTAGCGCCGGTTGTTGAAGCGGTCCACACAGGCCCTCAGGGCACACTCCTCCGCCTGGAAGTCCCACGGCCTGGCGTCCATGTCTGGAGGACAGAATGGATTTCAAATAAAATCAAATCAAACTCACTTTATTATCTCCCAAGGAGAAACTTTGTTCAGGTGCCAGAATAACAAAGACATTGACATTCAGCATGCATGAATAGGAGCACATTTTGACTTAAAGTGACATGAGTATAAAAATAAAATATGCATAAAATGTATACGGACATAGACATTTAGCATGCGTGAGCATAATGTACATATTTAAAGGTTACACATAATACACGCTTAAAGATACACATTATATGTGGATACATACACGTCTAAGGATAAGCATGCATAGTTTCTTTTAACACGATGAACACACATTTAAACCTAAAAGGATCATGAGTTTAGGAGGTGGATGGATCTGGGGATGAAGGATTTTTCGAAAGCCTAAAGCTAAAGGGCACTATCAAAGGGTACTAGATGGTGTAGAGTGGCACAGAGGTAACGTGTTCGCCTCCTATACAATAAACCCGAGTTCGAGCCTGGGTACCACAGGGGATTTTTACTCTCACTCTGCACTAGGCATTACGGTCTGAACGTGGAGTCTTTTGGATGAGACGATAAACCGAGGTCCTGTGTGCCTAACCCATGCACCTAGCACACGTTAAACCCAGTGGTAACGAAAAAGTAGTCATTTGGTCAAGATTTACCCCCCCCCCCCCCCCTTCCTTCCTCCTTCCTCAGCAGTCACAAAAAAAAAAAAAAAAAAAAAAGGGTGATGCGCTCTCCAGGTGGGAGCAACCCGAATTTCACAGACGCCTCGGTGACTATAAAGTACCTAATACCTATCAGCCTTCTTAAAGCGATAAGTACTACTTGTGGCGGTGCCATAACCGATGAGGTTTAACAGAGGCGTGGTTACTGCTACACCTATCTGCATTGCTAAAGAAATCGGGACTTTACTGGAGTTGCACTGCCTCTGGGCATTGCCTCCAGTATTGTTCCCACCATCTTTGTATTTACAAATGTCCCACATGTGTGTCTATGACCAAGAGGACGTAAAGCACCATTTTTCAGCCTTCTTTAATCCTTTACCCCTTAGCTTTTACTCTCAGCACACACTGCTCCCCCTGGAAGCTTTTGATGTCACTTTCTGTCTTTGCTTGTCCTACAAAGATGGCATCAAACAGTGAAAAGGCAGACAATTGTGACAGGAAAACGCAACTTTTTCAAATTCAAAGTGAAACATTTTAAATAGCAGCCTCAAAATTAAGTTGGGGGAATTTGTATGTGGGTCACAGCTACCCAGAAAAAAAACAAGGGACTTAATCATGGTGGGTCAGTGTGTCTTGAAAGGCTCTTGTTTTTCCAAAAATTGGGTGTAGGCATCTGTGTAAAGCCGGCGACAGTCTGTGTAAAGCTGGCGACAGACTATGTGACTGCCTCATGTGACTCGATCAGGTCGTGACGTTTCACCTCATTTGCATACCATCCTGCTCGATCGGTCTGACTCAGTCGGCCCCAGTCAGGTGACAGGGCCGAATAGGGCGGGTTCTAAATCGAGCTGATCGAGTCAGATGGCTTGTGACCTCTTCTGTGCGGGAAACAAAATTTGATCTACATCACGACCTGATCGAGTCATATGAGGCAGTCACATAGTCTGTCGCCCGCTTATGGGGTAACCAGGTCTAGAATGCTTTACACTATGTACATAACCTCTACAGTTATTGCTTATCCTCAAAAAAAAGAAGAAAAAAAAAATTGTCCCACCGTTGCCGTAGGCCCAGTCGTCTCCCAGGCGGTGCCGGACCTTCTGGTAGATGGCGGACATGGTCTTCATGTTGGACTTCCTCCACTGGCGCCCCAGGTACTTGGTCTGCAGCTTCAGCAGCTTCAGGACGTACAGCTGCAGCATCGCCTGGCGCACCTTCAGCGCACGCTTCAGGATGGGCGCCGACTTGAACACCACCAGCATCTGGACGAATGCATGCACACACACACGCAAACACACACACACACACACAAAATGAGTGCCAACTTGAACAGCATCTGGAGGAATGCATGCACACACACACACACACACACACACACACGCATGCACGTACGCACACACACACACATAGTCACACAGGCACACACACACAATGAGTGCCAACTTGAACAGCATCTGGAGGAATGCATGCACACACACACACACACACACACACACACACACACGCACGCATGTACGCACACACACATACAGACACACATAGACATAGTCACAGAGGCACACACAGACACACACACACACACAATGAGTGCCAACTTGAACAGCATCTGGAGGAATGCATGCACACACACACACACACACACGCACGCATGTACGCACACACACACATAGACATAGTCACACAGACACACACACACACACAATGAGTGCCAACTTGAACAGCATCTGGAGGAATGCATGCACACACACACACACACACATGCACACACAGACACACACACATGCACACACACACACACACACAGACACAGACACACACACAACTTGAACACCAGCATCTAAGGGAATGCATGCGCACACACACGCACACACACACACACATGCACACAGAGACACACACACACACACACACACAGAATGAGTGCCAACTTGAACACCACCAGCATCTGGAGGAATGCACGCGCACACACACGCACACACACACACACACAGACAGACACACACACGCACGCACGCACGCACACACACACACACACAGACAGACACACACACACACGCACGCACGCACACACACACACACAGACATAGTCACACACATACAGACACACACACAGACAGACAGACATAGTCACACACACACACACACACAGAGAAATCGGTCAAGCCCCATGCAGCAGAGGCACTGACCATGGTGCGTGAATGCTTCCACTTGGTCAGCTTGTTGAGGATCCTCAGCAGGTTGATGCAGGAGAAGATGTTGCGCCAGCAGTAGCCGGCACCCTCCCCGCTCTCCTGTTGGTGGGGGAGAGACCAAACTAGTGTTGATTTCTAAAGCGCGGTCTTGCGGGATTCCTGCATACTTCCCCCCTAGGACGCATAAAATCGCGAACAGTGTGGCCCAACTCACGCAAAAAAATGAAAACGAACGCGCTTTTACTTAACAGACGCGTAGTCGCGGCTGCTGTGTTTATATCCTTCTCAATACTGAGTGAAACTGAGCATCCTTTATGTCAACGATTCTGATTGGCTGATGACTCTAGCTTTGTTCAATCAGACTCAGGAGCACAGGAGTTGTGGGAGCACTGGGTGGAGGCCTCGAGCCTCCATTAGGGGAGCTGGACGACCCCGCTCCCCCCCCCACCCCCATCACGAGTCTCTCCCCGTGGGGATAGCGGAGGTGGGGGTCTTTTATACAAATACCGTAATTTACGGACTGTAAGGCAATACTTTTTTCCTAGACTGAGACCCCTGAGCCTTATAATGTGACTGATAATATAGTAAGAAACTATAATAACAACATCTAATTTTGTGTAAAAAAATTTGGGGGATGCCTTATAATCAGGTGCGCCTTGTAATCCGTAAAATACGGTAGTTCCCCCATCTTCTGGAAGTTGTGTGCTAGCAACTTCCTCTAATCTGTCACTCTCTTTGACTCTGCCCTTTCCCTTTGCTTTCTGTTATTTAGTATTTGTTCTGCCTTATTGGCTCATTCTCCTGCCCTTTAAAAAAAAAAGAAGTCTTCAAATCATTTTCTCCTTTGAGCTCCTCTAAAATCGGAATGTGTCGGCTGAATGCAGCAAGGAGACCAGTGAAAACTGAAAACCGGACACATACGTACTTTATCCATTATGGCCATATGGCCTGAATAAGAATATCAGAGTTGAAAGTCTCAAAAGACTTATCAGAACACTGACTTTGTAAAACGGTACATATTCATACCTATATTTAAAAGCTTTGTAGCTCTATATGTATAAATATTAGAACAATAATAATGATGGACTTTGCAAAACAGTACATATTCATGCCCATATTTAAAAGCTTTATAGCCCTATGCATAAATATTAGAACAATAATAATGATCGACTTTGCAAAACAGTACATATTATAAAGCGAGACATATTTAACCCTTTCACCGCCAGCCATATTTCAGCCAATGTTCCATTAAATTTACCTGGGTAGAGAATAACATCAATCTGCAGTATAAGGGATTCTTCTATGACATATCTAAAATAAGGTCTATCCTTACTTCCCAAAACTAAGACAATAGGGTCTTTGGATAATAGACCCCAATTTGATGCCTTTTAGTGACATAGGTGTTAAATCACTGTGGTGCTAAAATGCGACTTTGGCGGTGAAAGGGTTAAAACATTTGTAGCCCTATGTATAAACTATGACTCAGAAATTATCCTTCATTATCAGTTTATGTACCGGTAATAAATCAAAGCAGTCGATATACAAACCCAAAACATTCACTTTGTTAATAACAACAATAACAAAAACATAAATATGTCAAAATGACATTAAACTATATCAGCTGTCATTATGGACACACACAAGAAAAAGTCGAATGGTTCAGATAAAACCTTAACTCTATACTTGAGATGAAATAAAAAAAGTTCTGAACCGTACGAAAAACAAACTCAAATTTCTTAACACTACAACCTTACAATAACACTTTCTTCAACCACTAACACATATATATATATAAATAGCAACAACTCCAAACTTACAATATTTTCTGCCGTTAGTTCTGGCTGGTCCCCAATCACACATTTGGGAAACTCGAGGGCCGGAACTCTGAAAAAAATAAATAAATTGAGAGAGAGAGAGACAGAGAACTTGGAACTCGCAACTTGTGAGGCCAACGAACTGTACACAAAGGAGTTGCCCAACATAATACAAACAATATGAATTGAATAACTGAACTAACAAAGAAACTAAAGTATGATATGTATTCACTGAGCTAGCAATTTGAGAGAGAGAGAGACAGAGAACTTGGAACTCGCAACTTGTGAGGCCAACGAACTGTACACAAAGGAGTTGCCCAACATAATACAAACAATATGAATTGAATAACAACAACTGAACTAACAAAGAAACTAAAGTATGATATGTATTCACTGAGCTAGCAATTGTTCACGTAATTTTAAAGCATAGAAACTAAACATTGCAACGTCTCTCAAAGAGTTAGTATCTTCAAGCTGAAACAAAAATCAAATGGCTTGTTGATGTGGATTCAGACAATGTTTCAGAATGTATTTCTCTCTTAAAGACTGATAACAGAGAGAGAGGCACAGAGAGAGAGAGAGAGAGAGAGAGAGAGAGAGAGAGAGAGAGAGAGAGAGAGAGAGAGAGAGAGAGAGAGAGAGAGAGAGAAAGAGAGACAGACAGAGAGAGAGAGAAAAAAAGAGAGAGAGAGACAAAGAGACAGAGAGAGAGAGAGAACGACAGAGAGAGAGAGACAGAGAGAGAGAGAGAGAAACAGAAAGAGAGACAGACAGAAAGAGAGAGAGAGAAAAAAAGAGAGAGAGAGAGAGACAAAGAGACAGAGAGAGAGAGAGAACGACAGAGAGAGAGAGAGAGAGAGAGAGAGACAGAAAGAGAGAGAGAGAGAGAGAGAGAGAGAGAGAGAGACAGAGAGAGAGACTCATAATAACGATGGAAACTAAGGAAATCAGTAGAATCCATCTGGAATCCTACATCTTGTTCATTTACCGTATTTTACGGACTAGAAGGCGATACTCCCCCCCCCAGACTGTCTCAGAGAAGTAGGTCTTATGTGGGAGGGGGTCTTATGATGGGAGGTCTTATAAGGGAGGTTCCACTGTAGCACTGACCCGTTCTTGGCGCTGACGTAGGACAGGATGTTCTGGTTGAAGAACTTCAGCACCAGGGGGATGCAGTTGGCGAACACCAGATGCTGACTGGTGAACTCAAACTGACACACACAGTGACAGACACACACACACACACACAGGCACAGACAGACACACAGAGTGACAGACACACACACACACACACACTCAGTGACTCACACACACAGAGTGACAGACACACACATACACACACAGGCACACACACACACAGAGGGGCAGACACACATGCACACACAGACACACAGAGTGACAGACACACAGACACGCACAGACACAGACAGAGTGACAGACACACACACATTCACACACACACAGGCATAGACACATACACACACTCACACACAGAGTGACAGACACACAGAGGCACAGACACACACACACACACACACACACAGACAGACACACATACACACACACACACACACATTTCTAAATAAAATACACATTCTTGAAATAAACATCTAATACTTTTGCGATATAACTGAAACATCTAAAAACTGTAAAGAGAAGGGGGACATTTTTTGGGGGGGTGGGGTGGGGTGTCGAAGGATTGCAGGGAAAAGATGGAGGGGCATAACTCATGGTAACCTGCCAAATTCATGTTCCTACAATCCCAAATGCTTTTTCCGTTTCCCTCTAAGAACGGTGATTGTGCTGTTTTTCTGATAGCTTACACACAAATATCAGCCAAGGATAATCTTACAATTGGAACAGCTCGGTGGCAAAGCTTGTCTATGCAGCATTTGTTAACAAAGTAAAACGATGCATCAAATGATCACAAGGTACATATTTCAAGACTGCTTCTGCAAGAAAGTGCAAAATGAACTTAAGGGACAAAAAGCTAACACTCCATAGATCTGCTACTGTTGTTGTTGTTGTTGTCGTGCCCTGGCTTAAAGACTCCAGGGATCATTCCAACAGCTGAAGCACTTGAACACTATGGTACAAACGCATCAGCTAGGGATGAGAGCATTACGTGTGTGACTGTTTTTGATCACCCCACCACGTGGGCAGCCACACTCCGACTTTGGAGGATTTCGGACGGATGACGCTATGCTAGGAGCTTGCCATGGCTAAAGACAATCCCCGCATAACTTCAGATTCCAAAATTCTCTGTGTTCCTAGTACACAAACAAAACTGTTTGGTGAGCGCTCTCTTTCCTTTTCGGCCCCATCAGTTTGGAACTCCTTACCACGCGAAATTCGCCATATCCAGTCCTTGCCATCTTTTAAATCAACTCTTAAGACCCACCTACTCAAGCTACATCACAACCTTTAGGCCACATTACTTCTCGATTCTATTCTAGCCTTGGTGTTCTAGCTGACACAGCCTTATGCCAAGGCGTAGATCAGGTAACTGACCTGGTAGATGTGGTTGAGCTTGAAGTGCTTGAGCAGCAGCAGCAGCATGCCGGAGATGGCCTTGACGATGATCTCCTTGTGGCGGTTCACGTCGATGCCCAGCTTCATGGACTGCAGGACCGTGGTCCTGTGGGCACCACCAGCCTTGTCACCCTTCCCTTCACAACCTTACCACCACCAGCCTTGTCACCCTTCCCTTGACAATCTTACCACCACCAGCCTTGTCACCCTTCCCTCGACAACCTTACCACCACCAGCCTTGTCACCCTTCCCTTCACAACCTTACCACCACCAGCCTTGTCACCCTTGACAACCTTACCACCACCAGCCTTGTCACCCTTCCCTCGACAACCTTACCACCACCAGCCTTGTCACCCTTCCCTTCACAACCTTACCACCACCAGCCTTGTCACCCTTCCCTTCACAACCTTACCACCACCAGCCTTGTCACCCTTCCCTTGACAATCTTACCACCACCAGCCTTGTCACCCTTCCCTTCCCAACCTTACACCCGCATCCAGACCTGCCTACCTCCTCAACTCTAAACGAGTACCGTATTTTTTCGGATCATTAGGCGCTGCTGTGCATAAGGCGAATAGGGCAATTTTCAAGAAAAATCTGAAAAAATTAAAGCAAAAGGCGCCCTTGTTTTGCACCTCGCAAAAGAAAGTCGAAGTTTGAAGCCCGTACACGTCCTGTAAACGCTTACCGACCGCCATTACTGCTGTCATAAATGAGAGTTGGCCCCCATTTCAAATAATCAAATTTCCATTCGTGCTGCTTCCTGTTGATGTGTTTGGACAATTCTTTGCGAAAACTAATAGAATTATGGCATTTTAAGCTCTATAACGATGCTTTTTACATCCAATGAAGGGTTATGGCATCTGTTTGGACGATATCTCGGACGATAATAGGGATTTTGAAGCAATTAAACGTGAGCATCGGCGACTCATGACCACTTTTGATGTCTGACTCACAGTAGACTGAACTGAGTATGTCAATCGTTGCCTTTCTTCTGATGATTTTGTTCACTAATAGGGTGCCCTCGTTTATTAGGTGCATAGGTCGAAATTGGAGAAAAAATATATCGCCTTATAACCCGAAAATTATGGTAGTTTTCACTTCAAAATGGGCAGTTTTGGGTAAAAAAAAAAGTTTGCGTCATTTCAGCACGTAACAAATGACATGTGTGGCAGTGTGGCGACACATTGTAAACTAACCGCCATAAAATGGTGCATAGCAATACAGAGGCCGTAGGGGTGCTTTCTCTTCTCAGAACAAATCCAACACTCATCATGTGTGTGTGGGTGTGGGTCAGTGCAGACGTGTGCGTGTTATGGCTGTGTGCATGTTTGTGATAGTTAATATTGTAGTAGCTTATTTATGATCTATGTATTTATTTAAATAATTGTGAAGCGTCGTGAGCTCAAGAGAGAAAGGGAGCTCTATAAATGTTAGTTGTTATTATTTTTTTTATTATTATTATTATTATCATGGCTTAGTTAATGGTTCATTGACAGTCAGTTTAGTGAGATTTGCTTCTTACAGTCATGTTTCAGTTTCATAAACGAGTAGTCAGCACACTCCAAAATGCATAGATAGTCACACTCCAAAATGCATAAGATAGTCACACTCCAAAATGCATAAGATAGTCACACTCCAAAATGCATAAGATAGTCACACTCCAAAATGCATAAGATAGTCACACTCCAAGATGTGTACCGTAATGTTTGGGTCTCTCCAATTTAGACCTATGTGCCTAATGAACGAGGGCGCCCTATTAGTGAACAAAATCGTGAGAAGAGAGGCAACGATTGCCGTACTCAGTACAGTCTACAGTGAGTCACAACGTCGAAAGTGGTAACGAGTCGCCGATACGACGAATACTCACGTTAAAATGCTTCAAAATACCTATTATCATCCGAGATACCGTCCAACAGATGCCATAACCCTTAATCAAGCGCCTAATGATCCGAAAAATACGGAGGTTGAGTAATTTGGCAAACAATGTGTAGCTTTCTATGGTCAAGCCATTGTGTAGGCAGGTCTGCCCTTCATAGAACACTTACGTCACTGAAAGGGGTTGAACCAGACACTGGTACTCAATGAGTTCTAACACTGAACATTTCAGAAAATCTGGGTAAACCTTGATTTGTCTGTGTTGAAGAACGAACGAAAGAACAAAATCTTTTGAACCCTTTCGCCGCCAGCCATTTTTCAGCCAAAAAATACCAACTGGGTAGAGAAAATAAAATATCCGCAATTTTGCTAAATCCTCTGTGACATGTATAACATTAGGCCTATTCTTACCCCCCCCCCCCCCCCCCCAAATTAAGAAAATAGGGTCTTTGGATAACAGGCCCTGATTTGATGCCTTTTAGTGACGTGGGTGTTAAACCATTGCGGTGCTAAAATGCGACATTGGCGGTGAAAGGGTTAATGAGAGAAAAGAAAAAGCACACAGTAGGCTCGCTTGCATCTTGCCGTCAAGAGAAAATATAGCAACTTTTGAAATAGGGAAAAAAACCACCCAAAACAGGAACAAATTAAAAAAACCTCAAGCATGTGAATGGTATCAAATGTTAAAGGTAATTCAAAATAAGTTTACCTAAAACAACACCAACACCCGTACCCATAAACACCCCCCTGAAGAACAATCTCCAGTACTGCAGACACTATATTTTGTACTAACTACGCAAGTCTAACAAAATAACATGTCTAAACATAGCTTAAACAACAACAACAACATTAAAGGGGCACCCTGACGGATGAGTTTTTGCAAGAAACACGTCAAGATCACCAGAAAGACAGCCTTTTCAAGGATCGGAACACACACTTTGCTCTGGTTTCCCAGAAATCAAACCGTCAAAACGGCGATTCCTCCTTGGCGGAGACAGAAGCCATTTTGGACGGGGTGGGTGGAGGCCACTGAGAGTGGTTGAAGCTTTTTCTTCTTTGTAGTGCAGTAAAAAAAAAAAAAGGAGCTATTTCCTTTGTTGTGAGCGAAACTCTTTTTGGTAAACTGTATAAAAAGGCTAGTATTGTGGACATTTTGTGTAAACGACTTGGTCTAACTCAGGCGGCTATTAGAAAAGAGAAGGCATACTTCTCTTTCACTGAAAGAATCTGACTTCCAGCACCTCCACCAAGGAGGAATCGCCAATTTGATTTCTAGGAAACCAGAGCAAAATGAGTGTTGCAAACTCTGTAAAGGGTGTTTTCCTGGTGATCTCGAAGTGTTTCTTGCAAAAAACGTATTCGTCAGGGTGCCCCTTTAATGATCAAGGTTTCCTATGGGAAAATTGTACAAATTGCTTAAAAGATCTGTTACAGAGCGGTGAACGGGCAAGTACAGCATGTCTAACTCACGGCATTTCCTCGGGTAGGACGTCTGACAAAATGTTGATGGATTCCGTCTTGGCCTTAGATGTTGGAGCAGCTGCCAACAGTAACTTCAGCAATGCAATCTGTAATAGTAGAATAATAAATAAATACGTAATTACAAAATGGTGCGCGCATGTGTGTGTGTGTGTGTTTGTGGTTGGGTTTTTTTCCATGTAAGTGACTAAATGCAAGAAGGTTGCAAACAGTATACTACCGATGGTATGCTTTCTTTGAAATAATTAGTATGAGCCTGTTTCTAGCACACATTACGTTATAAGAACATAAGATCATAAGTGCATCCAGACTTGAGCGTCGCCTTTCCAAACACAGCGGTTCAAACAAAATATTATTTCAATTCCCGTTTCAGGGGGTTGGAGACTAACAAGATATAGCCCCAAAAGGTAAGAAAACCTTATTCTTCAACCTACAGTAGTCAACAAAAGCGTATTTTTTCCCTGATAGCCGATTTGAAACGATTTTTCAGCCAAAAGAGGCCGAATAACCACTTTTAAGTGATTTCACTGCGCATACTCATCCCACACCCTAAACCCTTCTGACATCTCGAATTGTGGATGGATGGTCTTCATCCCACAAGACGGACGACAGGGCTGCCTACCCTCTGTTGCAGTTTCCAGGAACAAACTACATAAAAACCAGGGACAGACTTATTTCCAGGAACAAACATCGCAATGTCATCCATCAGAATCAAAACAAACATTAGCTTCTGATTTTTTGTGATCTAGCAAAATTTCTGCGACTGGATTTTTTTGGGTAGAATTCTTGATGCTTTTTGGTGTCATTGTGCTTCAATATGCAAGATCCTTTGGTGTTAGTAACCTATGTCGAACATGTCTGTTAGGGAAATGTCTACAGTGTCTGTTGTTTTGGGCGTTCCTGTGTTCAATAGCTAGGTCAGCAAACAAGACAAGTGACTGCTCGACCAAACTTTTGATTCTCCTCATTTTCCAGGGACGCCAGAGAGAAAAGTGGATTCCAGGGACAGGGTGCCATTTTTGACTGTTTCCAGGGACAAATACCCCTTAGGCGGGACGGTAGGCAGCCCTGGGACGAACATCACATTTACTGAGTGCAAACCTCTGCATCTCTCACATTGAACCCTTCCCATTCCCCTCACCCACTGACCATGTACTGAGGGAGGTTGGGCAGCATGGCCTGGTAAAGGCACTCCGCTGGGTTCTGGTCCACAGAGGTTTCAGGCTAGAGGGAAAGACAGAGCAAAACCCAACTGCAGTATAATCCAATAGGTCACAGCACAGCACATCATGCAGTGAACAAAGAGAGAGATGTGCAAAATGCATGCATGCATGGACACAAGCAAACACACACGACACACACACACCAAAAAGTAATAAAAACAAGATTCAAATGATGAAAACCAACATCAACAACAAAATGGTAAAAGAAATCGCAATGCTGGACACACACACACACACATACACACAGTTTTCATTGTTGATCTTTACATTTTATTTGATTCAGTATGTTTCTTCTTTTCATGACGACAGGAAGAAAAAAAGCTTGTAGCTTACTCCTTTATCGTCAATAAAGATAATTTTGACTTGACTTGACTTGACTTGACACACACACACACAAAGTAATAAAAACAAGATTCAAATGATGAAAACCAACAACATCAACAACAAAATGGTCAAAGAAATCGCAATGCTGGACACACATGCACGCACGCACACTAAAAAAGTAATGAAAACATGATTCAAATGATGAAAACCAACACCATCAATAACAACATGGTAAAAGAAATCACAACGCCTAACAAGTAGTTTATGACAGATTTTCTTTTTTAATTTTTTACTAATTTTCTTGAAAGGACAAATTTTTAATTTATTATTTTTAGAATGCTAAATGAGAGACCATGCTCTGTGTGTGTGTGTGTGTGTGTGTGTGTGTGTGTGTGTGTGTGTGTGTGTGTGTGTGTGTGTGTGTGTGTGTGTGTGTGTGTGTGTGTGTGGTGTGTGTGTGTGTGTGTGTGTGTGTGTGTGTGTGTGTGTGTGTGTGTGTGTGTGTGTGTGTGTGTGTGTGTGTGTGTGTGTGTGTGTGTGTGTGTGTGTGTGTGTGTGTGTGTGTGTGTGTGTGTGTGTGTGTGTGTGTGTGTGTGTGTGTGTGTGTGTGGTGTGGTGTGTGTGTGTGTGTGTGTGTGGTGTGTGTGTGTGTGTGTGTGTGTGTGTGTGTGTGTGTGTGTGTGTGTGTGTGTGTGTGTGTGTGTGTGTGTGTGTGTGTGGTGTGTGTGTGTGTGTGTGTGTGTGTGTGTGTGTGTGTGTGTGTGTGTCAAGTCAAGTCAAAATTTTATTTCCAGATGGAACATTGAATAAGCAAACAATATACTTTTTTTCATCAAGTCATCCATAAAAAAAACCCACACAAAAACCGAAGGAACTACAGATTCCAAAGTGGTAAACAATAAAGAAAGGGGAACAGAGGGGAAAATAAACAAAGAAACAAACAAGATACAAAAACAGGGAAGAGGATGGGGAGTGGGAGAGTATGTGTGTGTGTGTGTGTGTGTGTGAGTGTGTGTGTATGTGTGTGTGTGCATGCGTGTGTGCATGCATGTGGTTGTACATAAGTAAGCCTATAGACAAGCATCTCCTATCCCGGTTCCATACAAAGCATACGCAACAAGTTAACACAAGAATACCAGTAACATGTTTCCTTAACAAAAAGCCATAACATTTTGGAACAACACTCTCCTCCAAAAATCGGAATGCATCGGCTGCACGCAGCGGGGAGACCAGTGAAAACTGAAAACGGACACGACACATACATACTTTACCCATTATGGCCTATTATCATACAATTTACATACCCTGGACAATGGGTTTTTGGCAATCTCCTCTTCTCTCTTGATCTGCAGCTCCGACAGTGACAGATACAGGTGCTGAAAAACAATCAAGTTTACAATGAAAATAAATAGTTTTTCAGAAATCAAAATCTATTGGAACTCAACATGAGCCTGATATGGGAGGGGAAAAAAAAAAGAAAAAAAAAAAAGTGTGCGCGCGCGTGTGTGTGTGTATGTGAATATGAGTGTGTGTGCAACAAATCCCTAACAAATTAATAACAACAAATAAATAAAAAAGAGAAAAAGAAAACAAAATTAAAGTTAATTAACTCATGAACTAAAGTAATCTTGCAATTCCAGAGCTGGATATGACTAGCAATTTTGATCATTTCATGACTGTAAACTACATCTTTTAAAGTTCCAAGTTGTGCAACTTGTATCCCAGATAGTTTGTATAACAATGATAATAATGGACATTCTAAAATAATGTGTTGAACTGATATTGGGAAACCACAATCGCATTCTACATCTTTATAAAATTTGGTCCTCCACGAGTTCAATCGAATTTTGTAGATAAGGCTAGATAAAGATCTTGAACATAATAATATCTTAGATTTTGAAGGAAGCTTTTCATTATATATACTATATAAGCATATACTATATATACTATTCATGTTTTTTTCATGAGCCTGATAAAAGAGCTGTACAGTCTGCAACCTGATTCTACTCCTCTGAATTAAAAACAAGTATTGCTGTTGTATTACCCTGGCTTAAAGACCCCCCACGTCACGTGTCACATTCCCTCTTATGCTAGGAAGATTTCTTAAGATTTCTTACCAGCTATAAGAGGGAAAACACGTGGAAACCGTGATTTTGACACGTGACGTGATGGGTCTTTAATGACTCCAGGGATCATCCCAACAGCCAAAGCACTTGAACACTATGGTACAAATGCAACAGCTAGGGATGAGAACATTACGTGCGTGACCGTTTTTGATTACCTTGCCATGTGGGCAGCCACACTCCGACTTCGGAGGATTTAAGACTGATGATGTTATGCTAGGAGCTTGTCGTTGCTTAGGACAATCCCCACACAACCATGCAGAGCATAACAACATTTTGATATAGCCTTGGCATTCTAGCTTATGTCAACTGGTCTGACACAGCCTCATGCCAAGGCAAAAACAAGTATTCATCTCTGTTATGTTTAATCTTGAGAACTTCAGCACCGCACATGTACAAATGCACCATTACTCCGACTCTATGAAAACATTCCAATCTAGCTTGAAAACTCATCTATTCTCAAAGCTATTGGCTGTATGCGTGCGTGTGTCTGTGTTTGTCTGTGTGGGAATGTTTGTAGTTTTTATTCTTTGTAAAGCGCCATGAATATTTTTTTTTCTAGACATGTGCTAATTATTGATTATTATTATTACTTGGAAAACGTTTGTCAAGATCAATCACCACGTTAAGAATCTAAGTCAATCACACCGATGGAGTCAACATAAAGTGACACAATTAAACAAAAATCATAATCGTCTTTTTAAAAATCCCTTGCCTCCCTTTTTCCCTCCCATTTGGTCTCTGCACAAAATCTCCTCTCTAAGAAAAAGATTAGGTATTAGGTATTAGGTACTTTATAGTCACAGAGACGTCTCTGTGAAATTCGGGTTGCTCCCACCTGGAGAGTGCGTCATAGCCAGAGGTTATTTTGGGGGCATGCGATTTTTGTGTGACTGATGGGGGGTGGGGTAAATTTTGACCAAATGACAATTTTACGTTGCCACTGGGTTTAACGTATGCTAAGTGCATGGGCACACATGACCTCGGTCTATCGTCTCATCCGAAAGACTCCACGTTCAGACTGTAAGGCCTAGTGCAAAGTGAGAGGAAAAATCCCCTGTACCCAGGTTCGAACTCGGGTTTACTTGACACGAAGCGAACGCGCTACCACTGTGCCACTCTAGAAACGAAAGGAGTAAAAGGAAAGGAAGCAGCTTTTTCCTGGCGCCGTGAGCGAAACAATCTGACCCAGTGGGCAAGTTGCTTACATACCCCTTATGCAGATTTACTGACTCATCTACCTGGTTTCCCTACATACCTGCTGCTTACATACCTTTGCTCTGTGACTTTAACCCTTTCGCCGCCAACGTCGCATTTTTGCACCACAATGATTGAACACCCATGTCAGTTAAAACCTTGAATTCAGGGTCTGCTACCCAATAATATTTGTGTTCTTCATTTGGGGAGTTAAGGATAGGCCTTTTTTCTAAGCATGTACAGTGGAATCCGTTTAATTGGCTATCGGATAATCGGCCAAAGCCGCTTAATCGGCCAATTTCCTCTGGAACGGAATTTTTTCTTCTTAAGCATGTGTTATTTTGTTCGTTTTTACGGCCAAAGCTGAAATCTTCAATTTCGCTTTATTGGCCACTTTTTCTCTCTTATGTTTCCTCTTTTACCCCTTTTTGAGAGGGAGAACAACAGAGGCAGACAAACTGACAACACGCTTTTGACGTTTACATGGTTGAGTGTGAAGTTGGAAGGTGAGCTGTTGTCAATTGAAAGACCCTGCATGGCATTAAAATCACTCAAGAAAACAAAATCATTGTCTTTTACTCGTGCTTCTGTCAAGTTGTAGGATTAATAAACACACACACACACATCACAAAAAGGGAAATAATTTGAATTTGAACTGCAACATTTAATTTTGACGTCATTGCTTTTGACTTGCATAATTGCGTCATACAGTATCTCGATGTTCGTTTTATCGGCCGATTCGCTTTATCGGCCATATTTTTCCTGGTCCCAAAAGTGGCCGATTAAGCGGATTCCACTGTAGTAAAGGAATCCCCAATATTTCAGACAAAATATTTTCTTTATCCAATGTAAGTTTATTGGATAATTTTGGCTAAAAAAAAATGGCTGGCGGCGAAAGGGTTAATGAATCATCTTCTTCTTTGTCAATCGCTCAGTTTCCTGTCAAAAGAGCGCAGATGTGTCATGCTGCCATTATGCGCCTAATTAAGAATCAGGCCAGCCCAGTCTTCGGCTGGAGAAAATATTTGTTAGAATTTGTTTTTTTCCAAAAAAAAAGGCAGGAGAATGGACCAGTAAGGCAGAAAAGATAGTACAGTGGAACCTCCCTTATAAGACCTCCCATTATAAGACTCCCTCCCACATAAGACCTACTTCTCTGAGACATTGCCCTTCTTTGTAAATATTAAAATACCTCCCTTATAAGACCCCTCCCTTATAAGACCTCATTTTTGATGATGTTTGAAGGTCTTATAAGGGAGGTTCCACTGTAGTAGACAGTAAGCAAAGGGAAAAGGCTGAGTCAAAAGAGAGTGACGGATTAAGTTAGAAGCACAGAACTTCCCAAAAGTGGGGGAACTATTTGTACAAAAGACAACCTCCGGGGGAATGAATGAATCATCTGCCTGGCCAAACAGTGGGCAAGCTATTTCTATTAGGTATTAGGTATTAGGTACTTCATAGTAACAGAGGCGTCTCTGCAAAATTCGTGTTGCTCCCACCTGGAGAGCGCGTCGCAGCCAGAGGCGTGCCACCCAACTTTTTTTTTTCTTTTTTTTGCATGCAATTTTTTTGTGTGACTGATGAGGAAGGAAAGGGGTGGGGGGTAAATTTTGACCAAATGACAACTTTTTCGTTGCCACTGGGTTTAACGTGTGCTAGGTGCATGGGCACACGGGACCTCGGACAGTTGAGGCATCAGCCTGCCAATACAATGTGTGAGTTACTGGAGGCGTGCCAGCCAATTTCTTTTCTTTTTTTTTGCATGCGATTTTGGTGTGACTGATTTTTGTGCGACTGCCTTACTGCCGCAGTTGTGACCCAGGGGTCTGCTCACCTGCTTGAGGACCTTGACTCCCTCGTGGATGGGCTGCGGCAGGCCTGCCAGGGAGCTGTGGTCGTTCTTCACCTGGAAGCCCACAAACTTGGCCCGCGTCTGCTCCAGGAACTGCTCCAGGTCCTTCTGCCTGCCACCAGCCACCAGCGCACGCACACACACACACACGTCTTCCACATGGGAACATTGCAGTGAAGCTTACTGTATTTTACGGACTACAAGGCGCATCTGATTATAAGCATAGCTGCCAACTTTTCCCAAACAAAATCCTGGAGGAGGGTGTCCCCCCTCCTAGAGCGGGGGTAAGGGGGTGCAGCCCACTGAAGCTGAGAAACTTTTTTGTGGCGAGATTACTTCAATGGCGGCGTGAGACAGGCCTAAAGACCGCCAAACAAAGGATTGCAGGAGGAAGTAGCCCCCGCTTCCGACATGCGCAGTACGAACTCTGCTCCGCGAAGCTTCCTGAAACCCACTTTCGGTTTTCGGGTTTCATAATACTCGTTTCTGAGGTCATCTAAGCTGGAAATTTCGAGTTTCACGTGAATTCCGGGAAGACCGGGAGAAGTGACAAAATCCAGGAAGCTCCAGGATTTACCAGGAGGGTTGGCAAGTATGTAAGGCGCACCCCCAATTGTACACAAAATTCACATTTTGTTAGTATAGTTTCTTACTATGTTATCATTCACATTATAAGGCGCAGGGGTCTCAGTCTAGTGAAAAAGTATCGCCTTATAGTTCATAAAATACAGTACCATATTCTTCGGACTATAAGGCGCACATGATCAGGCATGGCAATGGAGGACAAGAGGCAAAGCCTTACAAGGCTCACTCGAACAGGAACATGTGGGACAACAACAAACAAAGATTGAGGGGGGTGTCTAAAGTACAAGATTGCCAATAAAATTTTAAAGTACAAATGAAACTATCGTTAATGTATACAACATTAAAACAAAAAAAAGTGCCCGTGCCGAGAATCGGATCCGGAACCATTGGCATGACAGACAGACACTCTACCAATGAGCTATCGAGACTTTCAGTGTTGATGAGTTTCTTAATTCATGTTGCCTGTTGAATACTCTCTAACCCACTAATCTAAAATGTTATCTGTTTGTTATCTGTTTACAGTGTTGCTTTAAGTATTTAATTATTCAAATCATTATTGTTTGAAAGCTTGCATAGACATCTATATGTGTGCAAAGTTTGAACAATGTATGCCTTCTATTTCCCGAGAAAATGCCAACGTTAAAGTTTGCAGATTAGACCATGGACACAACACACACACACGTACACACAACCGAACAACTATCATACTATAGACTCACTTCGTGTTAACGTCGTTAACACGAGTGAGCCAAAAAGCATTCTCACTCGACTCTGTCCACTTTCTCACCCACCCCCGCCCACTTTTCTCAACCCGACCCCCGCCCATTTTTCTCAACCCGACCCCCGCCCATTTTTCTCACCCATACCCAACCCACTTTTCTCAACCCAATCCCGCCCACTTTTCTCACCACACACCGCCCACTTTTCTCAACCCAATCCTGCCCATTTTTCTCAACCCAATCCCGCCCACTTTTCTCACCCATCTGCCCCACTTCTCTCACCTGACTTTGGGTTTCCAGGGCAGCGACTTCTGCACTACGGAGGGGGTGGCGGGGCGGGGCGGGGTGGGGGGCATGTCGTCGTCGGAGCCGGAGCCGGAGCCGGAGCCCGCGGCGGCCTTGAGGCCGTCCATTTCTCCGCGCAGCATCAGGTCGTCGTCCCTGTCCAGAGTCCCCTCGAAAGGGTCGTCCAGGCTGCTCTGTTTGACCAAACTCTGTTACATTGTAGCCACCAGCAGCAGGGGGAACAACGGAAGGCGGCAGTAGCACAGCACAGCAGGGTGGTAGTAGTAGTAGCAGCAGTAGTAGTAGCAGTAGTAGCAGTAGATCATCACAGCCAGCAGCAGAAGTAGAAGAAGTAGGCAATGGGGAGGAGGAGGAGGAGGAGAAGGAGGAAGGGCGCAATCCAAGGCAGGGAGGGACGTTTGCCAAGGAGAGACAAACCAAACAGAAACAGGCACAAAAAAAAAGGCAGAAAAGTAAGGTTAGATTGAAAGCAAAGCGGTTTTTTTGGTGTTTTCTTTGCAGCGGCTCAAGCTAACATGGCTAGGGTTTGGTCTTCAGGTTTTTTTGTGTTTGCTTTGATAAATAGATTGGGCTTACACATTTACCGTAAAAAGGCTTCGCTATTGGTATATTTTTTTAGCAAAAGATACAATGATGTTTGTATGATGATGGAGAATGTGATCAAATTAATGGCTCGGATAAATTAAAAAACACAAACGGTCAGTACATAATTAGTTCCCTTTCATCAACCTCACACCTCCCGTATCCACCACACACCCTTCCCTAAACCAAATTCATAACACAGTTTATCGCAAAACGATTGCCAAAGAGAGAACCGTATCGCTAAAATAAACGGCTAAATGATGGATGAAAACTTTTCACGAAAAACAATCTATCCATGTTGTAGTCGCTGCTTTCGAGATCATTTTATTAACAATTAAGAACACAAAAAGGTACCAGCGATGAGTTATGCAAAAAGTGTAATCATACAAATAAACACAATCAATGAATGATTTGCATGAATTGATGCGTTTCTTTTTGTCCACAACTTATAACAAATAATTTGGCCTAGTGATGTCAACCATAGAAACAAGTGCTAGCATAAAAAAAGCTACAAAATATCACATGGGTGCTACTCCCCCAAATGAAAAAACCTGAAAGGCAGGGGTCCAGGGACCCATGGCCCCGGCAAGGTACAGGGGCAGAGCCCCGTTGGACGATTCAGGGGGGCAACTTAAGAGAGAGATATAACGAGACAGACAGTTAAAATGATAGACAGAGACAGTTTGAGTCTGATAAGCCTTGTAAAATTATCACATTGCCTTTGTAAACTTCCAAGACAGAACAACTAGACTAAGTTCAAAACGCCCCAAATCGCTTGTGGTGAAAACTTTTTTGGGGGATGAATGAAAAAAACCTGAAGTTCAGTTTCTGGTCAAATTAATAATACTGAAATCGGCGTAAAAATGAAAGAGTAGCACCCACGTATAAATATCATTATGATGATAAAGAAAATATATATAAGGAATGAAGGTTGATGGTCTATAAATGCATCGGCCAATCTCATTTTGTTCGTATTCTTTCCCACGGCTTAGCTCTTAGGTCTTCGCTTAGTTCTGGAACTGGTCATGGTGCAAAAGGGGTGGGCAGGAGCATCCAAACAAAATGAATGGGTCATGCTACATCTCAGAGACAAATTAACAATGACCACGGTTAAGAGAGAAGACGATTAAAGGAATTTGATATTCATACGCTCTATTCGGATGCAAAACCGCTCTGAAAAACGCCACAGCATGGTCTTAGAATATCGACAAGCACAGACTGCACACTATCGCTATTACATACCTTTTAGTTTTGTGTCACATTCTTCAAAATAAATTGAGCACTCACACATTTATTTTCAAAAAAATTGTAGATCTACCAGCCAGGAAATCAGCCGAATCAAGCAGCCATTGTGTCTCACCTACAACGTCATTTCTTCGAGAAGCGCATTCTTGATATGACATCACCCACAGATGTTGCACTGAAACTAGAGTAGAGTAAACTTCTGTGGATGACGTCATAGAGTTCCTTCTTTCCCCGGACAATCAGGGAGTGGAACGACCTGCCTACATCAGCAGTGGAGGCCAGAACTCCAGAGACATTCGCAGCCAGAGTCTGGAAGCACCTGAATGGACACCCGCCTGCTGCACCCGTCATGTCTGATGGCCCCACTCAGGGGTCATTCGGCTAGCAACCCAAACTCTCTTCTCCTTTTAGTTTATTTTTTGTTCCCCTTCTCTTCTGCTTTTGCTTGTTGCTGGAAGTGGGGCCTGTTCCTTCCCGGCTGAACTGGGAACTGGGGGGCTTAATGGTCTTGACCCAGTGCAAGCACTTAATCCTTTATCTTTTTACCTGTCCCTCTTCTGTCTAAGGCCTAACTTTTCAGTTTCTTCTCAGGCTTTGAGCCTTTTCTTCCGGCATAAGTGGTAGAACCACCCGGTTCTGTGGCAAAATAATCAAAGAGTTGATTGTGGCCACGCACAGCGAAGAAGAAGAAGATAGCTTTATAATTCTGTCGAACGAGACTTCGCAAAGTAGGCGACGCTCTAGTGAACTCCACAGTGCCTTTTAGAAAATTATGATTTATCGACCCAATTCATTTTGAAGAATGTGACACAAAAGGTATGTAATAGCGATAGAGTTCACAGTCTGTGCTTATCGATATTCTAAAACCATGCTGTGGCGTTTTTCACAGTGTTTTTGCATCCGAATAGAGCATCTGAGCTCCCTTTAAAACTCTAGTTGAAACACATATGGAAAAACGTTTCCCAAAGACCTCATATCACAAACAAATGGTCCACATGGCATTTCATATCATCTTTTTTGTTGTTGTTACACCTGCTTTGTATAATTGTCCTAAAAACACTCTACTACTACTGGTGATGATGATGACAAAAAAACACCTACACCTACTTTGTCAAAGCCATGTAATTATCAGACCAATGAACGATTTCCCTGCTAAAAGATTTCATTATCACCAAATTTATGTTTGCATAAAGTTTCTGAAACAGAACAATCATCATCCCTTGGAGAGGTCTTTTTGTACAAATAGTTCCCCCACCTTTTGGAAGTTCTGTGCTTGTAACTTCCTCTAATTCTGTCATTCTCTTTGACTCACTCTCTTTGACTCTGCCTTTTCCCTTTGCTTACTGTCATCTGCTATCTTTCTATCTCACTGGTCCACTTCTCCTGCCTTTTTTCCCCCCATAAATTCTTACAAAGATTTCTTCAGCCTTGCTGGGCCTAACTATTTCTTAGTTAGGCTCATAACGGCAGCATGACGCATCTACGCTCATATGACAGGAAAGTGTCTGAGCGAACGAATAATAATAAGAAGAATCCAACACGTCGAAGTTGACCAATTTTGAGCTTAAAAATAGTTTCATTTCCGGGCGGTGATCTACATTTTGGGCATGAACACAGTTTGCTTTACTTTGCTCTGTTGTGGTATGAGGTCCGTAATGACAGTACAGTAGAAACCAAAACGATAAGGAAAAAGGGGGGACAACTGAGCCCCTAAGGGCCACCCAAACAGTGAGGCGTCTAAGAGGGGAAGAAATGATGAAAAAAACCAGGGAAGAAAGTTAAAAGGAGGGTGTAGGGGGGAATTGGTGGAAGGGCGGTGGAAGAGGGGAGGGGGGTAAAACGCCGTCAACTAAAGACCAAACCCTCTGGCGTAAGTGGCACATGCCGCGGCCACACCCAAGCGGTTAAAAACTAAAAAAATACCACACCCCAACAAACAAACAAAAAATAATGAGATGCAGCATGCAATCATTCGTAACTCACGCAAATTGAAAATCAAACAACGAGGCAAACGAGTATATGATGCGAAAGGAAAAAACTTGTGAAAAGATAAAAGTAAAATTGAACCGAAATGGTCACAATACGAAATGAATCGCGCATAAGAGGCACCAGAAAACTAAAATGAATGTAAAAAAAAAAGGCAAAATCATGCATTGCCGTGCTGGCCAGCTCAACGTGGTTACAAAGTAGCCTACAGTACGTCACAGGAATGGCAATGATGCATGCGCAGTATATATACATGGATGCAGAGAAAGGGGTAACAAATCATCTCTATTTCTCGTCATTGCCACAAACGCAGGCTTTCCGTCTAACTCCATAAACAACGTTGTCTTTCAAACTGATCTAGCTGTCTACATCTAACCAAGTTTATTATAATCTAAGCAAATATCGTTTTGTTGATGTCAAACTCATTCTAACGTCTTCTTTACAACTGTTTATATCTGCATCTGCTCTGCACATGAAGAGGTACATAACTGTAGGCAGAGCGCATAAAGCTTACAATAAATATATATAAAAAAAATAAATGAAAAAGAGTAAAAATAAAAGAAGTGGAATCAAAAATAAAAATCAAAGAAAATTTGGTGCATGATAATAAATGTAAAACTAATTAAGATTAATAAAAATTGATTTATAAAAAATAAAAAATAAATACTTCTCACAGTTTCAGCTGTCTGTAGAAACAAGAAAGGGGGGAGATAAAAATTACCGCTTAAAAATATCATTCTTCAAAGAAACTTTGATTTATACATTTTTTTTTTTTAAAGTCCCCAGAATGACACCCACAGCGATACATGTTTTTGCACCCAAAATAATCACCCAACACCCAACACAGAAAGACACACGGCTGGTCTAGATAGAGGAATCAACACTATTGGCCACTGCAACCAGCACCTTTTGCTACAGTGAATGCCCTTGGTAGATGCTTGAGTACTGACCAAACAAGGGAATAACTCTCGCCAATAACCCTATTTGAGGCCACTAAATGGCTGCCTTTTGCAAGAGGGAATGCCCTTTTGGATACTGATCAACAAGGGCATAACTCTCACCAATAACCGTATTTGAGGCCACTAAATGGCTGCCTTTTGCAAGAGTGAATGCCCTTTTGGAATGCCCCTTTTGAGGCCACTAAATGATGAATGCCCTTTTGGATACTGATCAACAAGGGCATAACTCTCGCCAATAACCCTATTTGAGGCCACTGAATGGCTGCCTTTCGCAAGAGTGAATGCCCTTTTGGATACTGACCAACAAGGGCTTAACTCTCGCCATCAAGGACACCAATAACCCTAGTTGCAGTGGCCAATAGGGAACACGCATCCCTCAGTCGAAACAACAAAGTAACAAGGAATGAACAGAGGGGAACATCGCGTGTTTACAAAGGGAATATTCAGAACTAAGCCAAGCCTTTTTGTTCCCCCCTCCCTCCTCCCCAAGGAACCCTCCCTCCCCTCCCCGAAATGCATGCATGATAAAAAAAAAAAAAGACTCAATGGTGAAGATACATTCATTTAACTCATTTAACACAAAAAGTCAATCGTTGAATATGAGCAGCATCACTGTTAAAAAAGATGAGATAAACATTTTTTTTTTTAATGTGTGTGAAACTGAAAGAGAATGAAAAAGAACAGAGAGAGAGAGAGAGAGAGAGAGAGAGAGAGAGAGAGAGAGAGAGAGAGAGAGAGAGAGAGAGAGAGAGAGTGAGTGAGAGAGAGAGAGAGTGTGTGTGAGAGAGAGAGTGTGTGTGTGTGTGTGTGTGTGTGTGTGAGAGAGAGAGAGAGAGAGAGAGAGAGAGAGAGAGAGAGAGAGAGAGAGAGAGAGAGAGAGAGAGAGAGAGAGTGTGTGTGTGTGTGAGAGAGAGAGAGAGAGAGAGAGAGAGAGAGAGAGAGAGAGAGAGAGAGAGAGAGAGAGTGTGTGTGTGCATGTATATAAAAAGTGGGGGTACAGATGGAGATGGGAAGAGAAGAAATGAAATGAGCAGCCATAAATGAATGGAATACTTTTTTCTATTCATCACTAACTAATGAAGAAAAGACAGTCCAGTAATTCATATCATCAAACAAAACAATAAAATAATATACCCACATCTTCACATCTTTTTTTTTTTTTTTGGGGGGGGGGGGGAGGGGGGGGGTTCTTTTCTTTTTGAAAGTAAACAGTGAAATGATCATTACTTTCTGTAATAAAATGTTTATGTTAAGATTTCATAATAATAATAATAAATTAAAAAAATGTTTAGAGCGCCCTGGCTTCCTCTCTTGAGCTCATGGCGCTTCACAAATATAAATAAAGTACTAAAATATTAACTGTCATAAACATGCACACAGCCGTAACATGTGCGCGCACACGCGCGCACACACACACGCACGCGCGCGCATTCACACACAATGTGGGGAACATAGTCTTAAAGCAGAAAACAGGACAAGAAAGAAGTCAGAAGTAGTGTTGGAAGAGGTAAGTTTTTAAGAGTTGTTTTGAACGATTGGAAAGATTTAGCAGAACAGATTTTATACGGGGAAGGTAATAATTTACCAGCAATTTTTTTCCTAATTTGTTCTTAAAATGGAAAATGTCTTGAAGTTATCAACAATAAGCATACATTGCAAACAGCAGAAAACAAACAAGCAAAAACACATTCTCTGAATAGAAATTCTTGTTAACAAAAAAAGAAAAAGATGTTTTAACTGCAACAAGACTGATACTTGCATGAAAGAAAGGAGAAAACAACTGTTATGAAAGTATGCATGGGTTATTTGATACTACATGTAAATAGCGGCTTCTCGTAAAACGCTCGCTTTAACCGACATACGCATGGATACAAACACGCGCACACGCATGTACAGTGACACACACGCACACGCACACACAGTAAAGCCATACAATAGAACAAAAAGTTAATTTGTCAGTTGTATGAAAAATGTTAGTTCGATACAAAATACCAGTGCCCAAATTATTAAAAAAGAAAAAAAGTTGCAACATGGATCGTAATTAGTTTAAATAAATTTAACCGTGCCCCAGTTATTATTGAAGAGCTGGTTCCGGTTTTAATAAGCAGTATGAGTAAATTGTACAGTGTCCACACACACACACAGAAGACCACCACAGATAAAATCAAGGAAAAAACCAACAACACTCGGGTCAAAATACTTTACATTTTTCTCTCCATTCCCATTTCTCTCTTTTTCTCCATTCCCATTCTCCTGTGTAGAGAGCATATCAGTTTGGACGACAAACGTTAAAAAAAAAAAATTAAAACGCAAAAAAATGCAAACGTACACATCAAGGAACTAGAGCGTTAAGACGCTAAATCACCAACCGCGAGGCAGCGTTTTCGGCTCCAGTGACCTTGACCTTTGACCCATGACCTTCATTATCGAACTTGGCCTAGATCTCTCCATTACCTACCCGCATGCAAAATTTGAGCATCCTAAGTCCATCCGTTCAAACGCTAGAGAGGATACATACAAACATACAAACATAGTCCGCCTCAGACACGAGTGAAAACATTACCAATCCGATCTCTACGATCGCGGTTGGTAAAAAACACAAAAACTATTAAAATCAGCATTGACGTCACATTTTATAAAAAACACAAGAAATGCACAGACATCAAGGACAGGACGAAACAAGAAAAGGAATGAAATCACATCAAAGTGCATGACATCAGACACTTGCAAAACAAAACTACAACTTTTGATTTCAAGTAAACATCTTGGGAAAAGTTGTACTCAAACACCCCCCCCCCCCTCACGTTTACGACTCTCAATCTCAAAATCTGCTTCTTTCAGTTTCGTGACAATCAGGCATGGTAGTGGGGGCAAAGTGGGTTTCGAGGAAGAATATCCAACCGATTCTGCATTTCATTTGAAAGATGTCGACTCAAACTAAAATGATGAACTTGGGCGTCAAAATGAAGAAGAAGAAGAAGAAAAAGAAGCACTAGGATCACAAATCTGGAAACGTGTGGCGTGAGCTAGGCCGCGCACGACTGCTAACTTCGGCGGGAAGTTGCTTGTTCAGTCATTCACATCCGGTTCCATGAAGCGATTGCATAGGTTTTAACGCACGTAATTTTTAGGCACCCGAGCGAATCTTTACTCCGGCTTTTTTTTTGTGTGTCAAATTTTCACTTTCACGGATTTTCCGCGATTCGCGGAGGTCTACCATGCCTGGACAATAAACATAGGCTGATCCTAACCCTACCCTTTTCCCGAGAAGGGCAGAATGTTGCTTCTCGGTGAACATCTTCGATGCCAAATTTTGATGGCGGGTGTCTGAAGTACGACTTTGCTCATCTCTTCATTTCTAAAATATTCCTCACTCGGGACATAATCCGCATCAGCGCATGGGATGAACAATTTTTTCAGTGTTCCTTTAAATATTTTCAAGTTTATTAACCCTTTCACCGCATCAAAGTCGGGTCATTTTAAAGCACCACAGTGATTTTATATGTCACAGAAGAATCCCCAATACTGCAATGGATTGCATCAAATTGGGGTCTATTATCCAAAGACCTCTCTTGTCTCTAGTTCTCTCTCTTTGGGAAAGTAAGGATAGACTTTATTTTGCTGATCATAATCATCATTCTCGGATACAGAAGAATCCTCCAATTAAGACTGCAGATTAACTCTTTCTGTTCTCTACCCAGGTAAATGTAATGGGAAATTTTGGCTGAAATATGGCTGGCGGTGAAAGGGCTTACTACTTTCATCTCTCTGGCTCTGTGAATGAAATTTGAAATTTTACGTCCTCTCGACCTGGGAAGGCACATATGGGACATGCTGGCTGCCGGTTATTTTGGGAAATTATATTTTCGAATTATGAACTGACATGATTTTATTTCATTAGCTTTCTTTTGCTGATCATAATCAATCATTCTCGGATATGTTATACGCTGGAACCCAAATCCCTATTAAGACCTTCCCTATTAGGACTCCCTCTAAGATGTGACCCCCCCCAAAATTCATTGACTTCCCCCCCCCCCCTTCGTATCTGGATTACTGAGTGTCCACCTCCCTATTAAGACCCCTCCCTGTTTTGGGATGATTTTTCAAGGTCTTAATAGGAAGGTTCCACTGTATATCTAGTCGTAAGTAGGCTGACCCAAAGACTTCTTAAATTGTGACACAGAATGTTTCATTACTTTTTTTATATATGTAATAGATGTGTCTGTTTTTATATAATAGACCAATTGTTTCTCCTTTTCTAAGCAAAACATGCACATACCAACATCATTAAGTCAAGTCAAAATGATCTTGATTGAGGGTTAAAGAGTAAGCAGACAGCTTTTCCCCATCCTGATTGCTAACATGACTTATGTACAGCATCTGACAAACAAAACATCGCAATGCTCTGCTCAGTTAGTGAGTTACACGACATCTGAACTGGGGATTTGGAAGACAAGGAGAGAGAGAGTGTGTGTGTGTGTGTGTGTGTGTGTGCGTGCGTGCGTGCGTGTGTGTATGTGTATGCATGCATGCGTGCATGCGTGCATGCGTGTGTGTGTGTGTTTTGTTGTTGTTTTAGTTTCAGCTTAAAGTATATCAAATATGGATATGAAATGAATGCAAAACCAGCCGAGCAAAATAAGGTTGTTTCACAACACAACAGCTATGGGGGGGGTTTGTAACAAACAGACAAAAAAGT
Organism: Phymorhynchus buccinoides; assembly: GCA_017654935.2. NCBI lineage: Eukaryota > Metazoa > Mollusca > Gastropoda > Neogastropoda > Raphitomidae > Phymorhynchus > Phymorhynchus buccinoides. Next base: position 55,200,430 of record CM065687.1, read on the forward strand.
CACCAAAGAAAAAACAAACTATAAAGAACTTTATTAATAGAAACATTGAATGAAAGAGTCTCAAAGTAAATTAAGAATTAAAAAAAATGTTATTTACAACACAGAGGGGTTTTGAACAAACATGGGTGACAGCCGCGATGATAGAATCCTTAAATATATTTTCCTTGGAGTCTTTTTTTTTCTCTCTCTAGTTTCCTTGGAGTCTTTTTTTCTCTAATTTCAATTGTGTCTTTTTTTCTCTGTAAGTAATCTTGCAGAGTTAAAGCCTTTATCAAACTCGGATTTAAAAAAACAACAACAACCTTGCAGTACACATTTTTCTTTCGTCTCTCTAGAGAACAAAATGTGTGGTAAAAGTGAAATTATTCGCATGACAAATGCGGATGACGCCCTGGTTCTCACAACACATAACTTTCACTGAACATGAGATTGAGACACCAAAGACGTGCTAGGCTTTTCTAGTTACCCCCTTCACTGCCAGAAAACAAAATGGAGAAATCATCATTTTGAGAAAAAAGGTCTAGAGATATGTGACCCAATTAAGTGTCAAAATGACAATGCTGAGAAAATGGTACAGTTAGAAACTTCAGACAATTCTCTTTCAAATGATATAAGAACCATTCTTGTAACTTTTTACGTTTTAGAGTTATGAGTATTTAAAGTTGGTAGGGTGACTGTCAGCAATTTTGACAAATCACAGTCTGAAGTTTAGCCTAGCTGAAGAAAATGCACCAACCTACTCATTTTAAAGCACGTTTTGGAGTATTTAGAGACAATAACAAGGATTGTCCTTTATAAATATGAAAGATGAGATGCTAGAGAGCACGGAAATACACATCTCAAAATTGATCAAAAATAAGATTTGTTGACTTTACAAGCCTGTTGTGAGAAACTAGCCCAACAACTTAATGTCCCTTTCGTGGTGCTGTGTCATATATATATCTTTCCTAGTAGACACAGGAACAGGCAGGGAAAGGGTTAACGAGATTTCTCTCTCCTTTCACACGACACAATACTGAAGGTTACTGAATATGACACAGCAAAGAAGTTCTATGCCTTTTTGTTTTAGTGAACAGATTTTCTTCCTTCGCTAGACAAATGTAGATAAAAAAAACGTAGTTTTCACGACACACAAGTTTTATGAACATGGGAACACCAAAGTACCATATTTTACTGACTGTTAAGGCAATACTTTTTTTTTTTTTAAATCCCCCAGAGACCCCTGTGCTTGTGTGTGACATGACTAATAATAAAGTAAGAAAGTGTAACAACGAAATGTATGTGAAATGACTGTAAACTTGTGTGTGTGTGTGTGTGGGGGGGGGGGGGGGGGGAGGGGAGGGGGCTTATAATAAGATGCACCCAATATTCTATAAAATATGGTCAAGTGGACAGGTCTTCAACTCCATAGCATTGTGTTTCGATTCTGAAATGTCTTGTCTTCTCAGATATGAAGTATTTTATTTGCTATATAGTTTTGTTGTTGTTACGTTTTTAAAATTTTATTGTTTATTATTTTAATCACTGTGGGATATTAACTTCCAAGAGTTTTGCAAATAAAATAAAAACCAACCAACCCACACAAAAAAAAAGAAAAAAAGAAGGTAATTGGTCGCTTTTTCCAGTCAACAAATTTTCATCTTTCTTACAACGCGCAAGTTTACTAAAACACAAGACGCCTACAAAGTTCTACACCAGCGTTCCGCTCACCACGCTTTCTTCTTTCACAAGACAATCGCGAATGACGCCCTAGTTCTGACAATGAAAAAGTTGACTCAACACGAGACATACTGTAACTGTAAGGCACAAAAGTCTTAGTCAAAAATAAAAAAGTATCGCCTAATACTAATAGTCTGTAAAACACAGTACTGTTATCTTCTTTCACAAAGCAAAAGTGTGCAACGCCTGAGCTCTCACAACACATAATGAGGGTCGACCAAATAAGTTCTTGGTCTAAGGCCGGGTTCACATTAGACGCGTAAGTTCCGTACGGAAAACCCTAAATAAGTGAAAGAATGAAGGATAAAAGTTTACGCATATAGGGGAAATTTGGACATGTGCGCAAATCTGTTCCCTTCTTTGTTTCACTTATTTATGGATTGCGCACGGGTTTCCGCATGGAATATCCGCTTATGTGTGTACACGGCCTAACCGTGAATGGGGTTAAGCCACACAAACAAAATTTGGCACACATTATGCAGCTGCCTTTTGGACGATGACAATCAAGTTTTGGAAGACGACTTCATTGCAGTTCATCCGGAACTTGTACAGTGTCACCCACACCACAGTTACAGTATTTTTTGGACTATAAGGCGATACTTTTTCCCCAGACTGAGACCCCTGCGCCTTATAATATGACTAATAAAATAGTAAGAAAATATAATAACAGAATCTGAATTTTGTGCAACATTTGATCGGTGCACCTCATAGTCCAAAATATATGTGATAATGTGTGCCAAATTTGGTCTTTGTAGCTTCATTGCCAGAGAAAAAAACATCATTTAAAAAAAAAATTATGAAACATAGTCAATCTGGCAAAATAGTCTGGATATGATATATCCCTCTGAACAGCTCTGTAGCAACAATCTGCCATCGACATTGAAATGATGACATTATCAATGGAATCGTTTCACCCGTATTAGACGCTGGCTTGGCATGCAAAGGGTTAACCCGCTTCATGGGTAAGCCAAAAACTTTGTGATCAACCCTGGTACAGTGGAACCTTCCTTAATACAAGACACCCGCTTTTATAAGACCCCCTCCCACTTGAGACCTACTTCTCCCAGACATTTCAGTATTAAAATTATTTCCCTTATACAACACCCAACACCTTATTTTGGATGATTTTTTAAGGTAACCCTTTCGCCGCCAGCCATTTTTCATCCAAAATTTTCATAAAACTTACCTGGGTAGAAAAAACCAACTACCTGCAATCATCTACCAAAAATCTTCCTCTGTGACATGCATAGAGTAAGTAAGGTGTATTCTTACCTCACGAAATTAAGAAAATAGGGTCTTTGGATAACGCACCCTGATTTGACGCCTTTTAGTGACATGGGTGTTAAATCATTGTGGTGCAAAAATGCGACATCGGCGGCGAAAGGAATAAAAGGGAGGTTCCACTGCAGTTCACTAAACACAAAAACACACCCAAGTAGCTCCACACACACACGATCCATCCCCTTATTTTGGATGATTTCTGAAGGTCTTCAAAGGGAGGTTCCACTGCAAGTTTACTAAACACAAAAACACCCAAGTAGCTCCACACACACACGATCCATCCCCTTATTTTGGATGATTTCTGAAGGTCTTCAAAGGGAGGTTCCACTGCAAGTTTACTAAACACAAAAACACCCAAGTAGCTCCACACACACACACACACACACACGCGAGAGAGCCGTCCCCACTCACCCGCTTCCCCCCGCGGGCGCCCCGGCGCGGGGCCTGCTGCTCGATGAGGTCTGCGGCGGATGCCGGGGGTGAGGCGGGGCGCATGGAGCGGCACACCTCGTACGTGTCCTCAGGCAGCGGGGGCAGCTGGTGCTGGCCGCGCACCCCGTTCTTCTGCTCCTGCAGGTCACGCAGCCCTCCCACAGAGGTCTGGACCACAAATGAAGGACTGTCAGGCTCTCCCCGTGAGGATACCCGGTTTTTTTCTCGCAAAAATAGTTCCCCCACCTTCTGGAAGTTCTGTGTTTGCAACTTCCTATAATCTGCCACTCTCGTCATCATCATCATCATCATCATCATCACACTGCACAGACAGCAGGAAATAAGAGGTGATATGGAGGCTGAAACCCTGCTTTCTGTGGAAATCACCAAGGTAAATCAGCATCATCAGCATCGTTATATGAGAGATTAGTCATCAGTGGGAATCAGAATGTGTGTTCTGGCCACGCACCCCATTCTTCTGCCCCTGCAGCCCTCCCACAGAGGTCTGAATGACAAACGAAGACGCTGCTGTATTTTCCGGGACTGTAAGGCTGGGGCAGTGGGGATACACACATCATTCTTCTCCTTCTTCTTGGTCGATCACTAGATCATGGGTGCAACTCCCCAAATGAAAAAAACTGAAAGGCAGGGGTCCAGGGACCCATGGCCCTGGCAGAGTCACAGGGCCAGAGTCCAGTTGGACGATTCAGGGGTCGAGTTAAGAGAGAGAGATAACCAGACAGACAGACAGTTAAAATGATACAGTTTGAGTCTGATAAGCCTTGTAAAATTATTACATTGCCTTTGTAAACTTCCAAGATAGAACAACTAAGTTCAAACCCCACCACCCCCAAATCGCTTGTGGTCAAGTTTTTTGTTTTTTGGATGAATTAAAAGAACATGAAGTTCAGTTTCTGGTAAAATAAACAATACTGAAATCAGTGTAAAAATGAAAGAGTAGCACCCATGCTAGATGGAGACACCAATGTCCTTTACTTCACAAAGGAAGCAGTTGTCCAAAGGTCCGCCAAGCTGCCAGAGAGTTTGTCCCTCAGTGACGTTGGGTTTGGCCATGCTGCTTGTCTGGGGGCTTTGTGGAGCTGGCAATGCTGCCATGTATGCTCTACGTTCATGACATCTCTTCCGCATGGGCGCATCTCAGACTCGCCGATCTTGAATTGTCGGAACATATGGGTGCGCAATCTGTTATGTCCAGTCCTCAGCCTGATCAAAAGGACCTGGTCAGATCTGGCCAGTCTGTGATAGCAGTCAGAGTTATTATTATTGTTATTATTATTTGGCTACCTACCAGGGCGACCTTCCAAAGCAGCAGGAGAACCTTCTTCATGGGGAAGTGGGGGGCACTGCCGCTGCAGAACCTGGTCACCATGGTGAACAGCACGATGGTCAGCGGGTCCTCACCCAGCATCGGCTGACCTGGATAGACACACAGACACACACGCACATACAGACAGACACCAGAGGGAGACAGACAGACAAACATGTACAGTACACACAGACACAGAGGCAGACAGACACACATGACATACATACAGACACACATGACATACAGACAGACACAGAGGCAGACCGACACACATGCACATACAGACAGACACCAGAGGCAGACAGACAGACACAGATGCACATACAGACAGAGAGTTAGACAGACAAACACACATGCACACACAGACAAACACACACGCACATGCAGACACAGAGGCAGACAGACAAACACACATGTACATACAGACACAGACACACAGACAAACACACGTACAGGCAGACAGACAGACACACATCATGCAGAAACACACAAAGAGAGTTTAGTAAGTGAACAAATATGTATTTGAAAACAGATCATTTATACAAGATTGGAAGCCGTGGACACGCTCACACAGCTCTTCTAAGAGTAGAAACACTGAGACAGAATATTAACCCTTTCACCGCCAATGTCGCATTTATGCACCACAATGGTTTAACACCCATGCTACCAAAAGGCATGCTATCCGAGCCTTAGAACCTGTTATCCGAAGACCCTATTCACAGCTATTGTCTTAATTTTGGGAGGTAAGGATAGGCCTTACTTTATACATGTTACTGAGGAATTCCCAACATTGCAGATTTTTGTTCTTTACGTAACTAAATTTAAGGGTATTTGGGGGGCTGAGAAATGGCTGGCGGCGAAAGGGTTAATGCAGCATTGGCTGGCCTGGACATATTGACACACACACACACACACACACACACACACACACACACACACACACATACACTGAGACACACACACACAGATTTGTAAATATAGAAATACTGACAAAGAATATGCGTACAGCAGCGGCAGACCGGGACACACACACATGCACAAATGTGCATAATTTACATTGATAAACAAACTTACACCATGTTAATTTGAATAAATAAAAACATTCATATTTACATTAAACTGATATGTACAACAACACATCTACATAATAACAATAATAAGCATTTAGCGCGCGTAATCTTAAAACAAAGCCCTAAGCGCTCACAAAATAAGTAAATATATATATAAATCAATATCATGCAACATAGTTTAAATAAATCACACAAAAATCATTCATTGTCCACAGGTGCGGGTACACATACACATACTGATACAGACACACACACGCGCGCGCACGGACGCCGCACACACACACAACACATACACACGCTCTCTCTGCCTCCCCCCCCCCCCCCCCCCTTTCTCTCTCTCTCTCTCTCTCCCCCCCCCCCTCTCCCTCCCCCCCCCCTCCCCCCACCCCCCCCCTCTCTCTCCATATGCATGCCATACATACCAACATTTTTGCTGTTGTTAGCTCGAAACATCTAGTGGAACCTCCTTTATAAGACCTCCCATTATAAGACTCCCACCCACATAAGACCTACTTAAAATTACCTCCCTTACAAGACCCCTCCCTTATAAGACCTTCAAAAATCATCCAAAATGAGGTCTTATAAGGGAGGGGTCTTGTAAGGGAGGTACCTTATGTGGGTGGGGGGCACTGCCGCTGCAGAACAAAAATCTGCAATGTTGGGAATTCCTCAGTAACATGTATAAGACCTCATTTTGGATGATTTTTGAAGGTCTTATAAGGGAGGTTCCACTGTATGTATGTTAACATGCATGCCAGTCGGTCGCTTCTGACGATGACTGCCAGATAGCAGAGGGGTAGCCATTGACTGAGCTTCTAGACGAATATGAGGTGAAGCAATAGTTCGCTGCTGTCCAGCACTGCTGAGCACTCACCGATTTCCTGCCTGAAGGCCTCCCTGACTTGCCGGTCCTCCTCGCTCTCTTCTTCCATGGGCATGCGTAGCGTCTCCACCACCGTGTACAACACGTTCAGAATGCACCTGTCAGCCACAGGAGCAAGACTTAAATCACAGCAATCTCAATACTACAGTGGATACACCTGTCCGTCATAACCATCATTTCATTTCGACCAACAGACCTGTCAACCAAAACAATCATAGAAACTTCTTCCACTTCTTCTGCGTTCCCATGCCATATGGCCATAATGGGTAAGGTACATGCGTGTCCGGTTTTCGGTTTTCAGCCGACACATTCCGATTTCGGAGGAGCTCAAAGGAGAAACATTATTTGGAACTTTTTTTTTTTAAAGGCAGAGTCAACGAGAGTTGCAGATTAGAGGAAGTTACAAGCACAGAACTTCCAGAAGGTGGGGGAACTATTATAACAAAAGACCCCCCGGTATCCCCACAAGGCATCCACCCACTGCCCCAATAAAAACTACAATCATTTTGTTTTCTTAATCTTCTTGCTTGAAACCCACCAAACTCGATCCTAAATGATCAGTGTTCTACTACATAGAGGGTTCTGTGTTCACAAAAATAGCACACAACAATAATGAAACAAAGGGGGAAAAATGACAAGCAAATTGATAGGGATAATTGTAATAACCTTTCATTTTCTTTTTTTCTTCATACAAAGAATAAAGTTTGTGTCAGAACATCACCCTAAAACACTTGCATGCAAACACACACGCACGCATGCACGCACACACACACACATACACACAGACAGACAAATGTATTGACTATATTAATGATGGATCGATTCCATTAACACTATCCTGTATATTAAATGATTGCTCTGTCCTTGATTGAATTTGTAAATGTCTATTAAGTAGTTCAATTAGTATTTATCTTTAACCTTGTTCATTATCGGTTATACTCTTTAAGTGAAGATAAACTTTATTTAATGGGGAGGGTGGGGTGGGGGTCATGATTACATCACTAACTTATTATATCAGGCATGGGAATTGTCAGAGACAAAAAACTCTGAAAAGCCCCCCAATTGAAGTATTTAGTAACAAAAACGAAGTATTTAGTAACAATTTCAATTTTTTTTCCGCGGAAATCCGCGAATTCGCGGACAATTCCCATGCCTGTATATTCTTACATATTCTCACTTACAGACACACTTACTCACAACTCAACCGCACCAAAAACACACCGCAATATAATTTTGTCTGAATCACTTTTAGTGGAAGGACGTTAAACCCACAGCCGGCATATATAAAGCGTTCACACGCCATCATTCTCATCGCTGCTCGTGACAGAGACGGTTCAACCGTTCTTTTTTCCCTGTTGCCCGAGCCACTGCGAGGCAGAACTTCGCAGCGACTAGGCTAGCAGTCTATACCTGATCCCTGGGATCGGTAGCTTTCCCTTTAAACCGAAGAACACACACACACAGACATATGTTTACCTGAGCTCTCGACTGTCTGCCACAGACACTGCAGGCTTCCTCAGGGCTGCTGTAGCTGCCGCTGTGTTCCTGCGACACAGGCATGTACCGTATTGTTCGGACTATGAGACGATACAGTGGAACCTCCCTTATAAGACCTCCCATTATAACACTCCCTCCCACATAAGACCTACTTCTCTGAGACATTTCCCTTCTTTGCAAGTACAGTGGAACCTCCATTATAAGACCTCCCATTATGAGACTCCCTCCCACATAAGACCTACTTCTCTGAGACTTTGCCCTTCTTTGCAAGTACAGTGGAACCTCCATTATAAGACCTCCCATTATGAGACTCCCTCCCACATAAGACCTACTTCTCTGAGACATTGCCCTTCTTTGCAAGTACAGTGGAACCTCCATTATAAGACCTCCCATTGTGAGACTCCCTCCCACATAAGACCTACTTCTCTGAGACATTGCCCTTCTTTGCAAGTACAGTGGAACCTCCATTAAAAGACCTCCCATTATGAGACTCCCTCCCACATAAGACCTACTTCTCTGAGACATTGCCCTTCTTTGCAAGTAAAGTGAAATCTCCTTTATAAGACCTTCAAAAATCGTTGAAAATGAGGTCTTATAAGGGAGGGGTCTCGAAAGGGAGGTAATTTTAATACTTACAAAGAAAGGCAATGTCTCAGAGAATTGGGAGGGAGTCTTATACTGGTGGGTCTTATAAGGGAGGTTCCACTGCACCACACAAACACATACACAACAAGTGCAGAGTGATGTTATTTTATTGACGAGACAAAACAAGACATGCAATATTTCAACCAAAATGTCTTTTTCAAACAACATAGACAACACAACAATACTTCCCCTCTTCACAGTCCAGCAGTCTGCACTTGTTGTGTCTTTGTTTGTGTGGTACTTTGGTCAGTGACGTTGCAGTCTGTTTCTGTTTCTTCTTTGCAAGTATTCAAATTGCCTCCCTTATAAGACCCCTCCCTTATAAGACCTCATATTGGATGGTTTTTGAAGGCCTTATAAGGGAGGTTCCCACTGTACTTTTTTCTCAGACTGAGACCCCTGCGCCTTATAAAATACTGATCATAATTATTATAGTAAGCATAATAACAAAACCTTGCCTTTTTTGTAAAATTTGGGGGTGCGCTTTATAATAAGGCAGACCTGTTTACCCCCTACACAAGTCTTGAGTAGTCTGGATAGCTGAAATGAGCACTTTTGGTGCAAAATGTGTAGCTTTATTCATTAAACCACCAAACAATGTTCACTGAAAATGAGTAATTAGAGCATTATTTTCAATTTTGAATAGTAGAGGTCCAAATTGAGTAGAATACTACTTGAAAAGAGTAGAGTAAACAGATCTGATAAGGTGTATGCCTGTCTGTCGTTTCAGACAACTGCCAGATAGCAGAGGGGGCAACTGGTGGGCTGGGTTAATTTATTTTTAATAATAATAATAATAATAATAATAATAATAATAATAACAGTACGCCCTTTACCTCAAATGAACCCAAAGTGCTTTACAACCAAGTGTTCATCAATAAGCAGACAACAAAAACAGTATGAAAGAATGACACAAACCAGCAACAACACAAGCACACAGCAGCACACACAGACAGACACATACACACACACACACTCACACACACGCTCACGCATATGCACACACACATAGTCTTATGTTGTTCGAAAAAAACATTTTTCATTATCCAACTAATATCACGAGAAGTGGATAGACGTTAAATGAAAGACACACACACACACACACACACACACACATACACACACACACACACACACACATACACACACACATAGTGATGCCTTGCCCAGAATACACCCCCACTCTCGCCCAAAGGGATTTGAGTCATGCACTGAAAACACCCGAACGTCCACTTAAAACCGTAAATATATGTCGAATTTTAATAATTCTTTATCGTATACACCCAACCACGTACTCAACTATAAAACTTCCTAGCGTGCTACAAGTTGGAAAATTCATCATTAAAACAATTCACCTTAATTTGAAGACAGATGAAGTTGATGAAGGTCCCCAAAGGCTAACCAATCCCGTTGGCTCCAGCACTAGAGGTGGTGCAATGAGAAATGTTCGCAAATACCCAAGGGACATAATTTTGCGGTTTGCGCGAGTGACCTTTCATTAATGAATACCTTGTGTTTGTCCTACTTTTCCATGGGGGACAATCCGATTTTGTAGTAAAAAGACACATTCTATTTTTCAGAAAAATCGTCTATTGTTCCCTAGTTTGAGACTCATAGCCTTCCATACTTTGGTAGCAATACGCAAGAAGAGCAGTTTAGAATCACACGTTGATTTCTCAGTTCTGACCTTGTCAGATTAGCATTACTCCCCATTAGGGTAGTAAAAAAACAACAACACACAAAAGAAACCCAAGATACAAAGAAGCAATAAATGGGTATGACTGTATGTTTCATTCCTAATTGCATTTGTGGGCTACAGTTCACAAAGATAATTCAGAAGGGAAAGTAGCAAGATGTGTGGGTCGGTGCACCTTACTAAAACACACACACACACACACACAGTGACACACACGCACATACACACACTGTCACACACACACATAGTCACACACACACACACACACACTGTAGACGTCTAAGCTATCAAGAACAGAGCCATTCAAATGACGACGCGAATGCTTTGGTGTCCAGTCAAACTCTGATTTTATTCACTTAACATTTCGCATACAAAACGTCTCCCAAACTTGGGTGAACACACCTCAAGCCAGATACACGAAAACCACGAATCTCTAGTGACAAACACAACTCACACAATTACACATTCAGACAATAGGAAATGATCACGTTACAAGATTAAAACACTTAGAGTGAGAACACTATTCACACACACACACACCAGGCATGGTAGTGGGGGCAAAGTGGTTTTCAAGGAAAATGGCCGGGGGTCCAGGGGGCCGAAGAAAATTCAATAAAATTCAATAAATGAGTGAAATTTTAACTTTTTCATACCATTTCAATGCATTTTTTTTAATAATTTTGTTTCAAACTGTTTCGCGGATTTTCCGCGATTCGCGGAGGTCTACCATGCCTGACACACACCCTCCACTTACTCGAGTTCCATGCCGAGCAGCTCCACAAAGGAGGTGAAGATGCCAAACTCGTAGACCAGGCGGGTGTTCTTCTGCACCTGCTCCTGGTGCTCTTCCTCAGAGTCCACCTCCCCAAAGACACCTGGAACGTTTGTACAACACAACTACAGCTTCAGTTCACACACAGTCATGACGTTATTGACGATGTGATCCCTCTTGCCTATTTGTGTGCACATGTGTGCTCAACTGCACATTGCACACACACACACAAAACTTAATGTATATAAAACAAAACCATATTGAAGAAACATTGCACTTGGTAGAGAATTAAGATTAAGATTACGAGCCATCTTCGCTAAGGTCTGCCAGTGGGTTGTAGCAGCGTGGGGCAAAGTGAATAAATCAACGATCGTCAATGGCTTTCGGAAAGCTGAACTTTTGCCTGCACCCAAAGCTGATGCAGACAACACAGCAGCAGGAACTTCGACCCAGCGTGACCCAGAATCGACCGACAGTGAGGCTGGGGTCATCAACCCGGAACTGGAAGAGGCATTGATGATGCTCTTCAACTCGGATACCGAAGACGAAGACTTCTGTGGCTTCAGCGCGCGCACTGACGATGATGATGATGATTAAAAAGTGAATGTCAGATTTATTTCATTGTGCACTGTACATTATCACTTTGATGTTCCGCTTAAAGTATTTTTTGTATGTCTTTCTCGTTCAGTACATTTTTGGTGGTAGGTGCAGTTCGGTTAGTCAGCCTAGGCCTATCGTATTCTCGACTTCGTTCAGTCATTTTTCGATCATTTTTTTCGGCAAATACCAGCGGCTTATAATATGCCACAGCTAGTGTGTGAATAAATTTGATTTTTGAAAAATAAATTAGTAGGTGCGGCTTATAAACAGGTGCGCTTTGTCGTCCGAATCTTACGGTCAAATTATAGCCCCGTCGACAACTAAGGCCATATCAGGGCTGTCACCACGCTAAATTGGCCACCAAGCATCTCTGCCACCTCCAGCAAAACACAGTGATTACATATGAACAACAACATGGTGAATATTATTATGAAGATGCCTCACCTTGCACCAGATACAGAATGGCCTGCATGGCCACCAAGCACCTCTGCCTCTCGGCCACCTCCAGCAAAACACAATGATTACATATGAACAACAACATGGTGAATATTGTAAGATGCCTCACCTTGCACCAGATACAGAATGGCCAGCATGGCCACCATGCGTCTCTCCCTCTCGGCCACCTCCAGCAAAACACAGTGATTACATATGAACAACATGGTGAATATTGTACTAAGATGCCTCACCTTGCACCAGGTACAGAATGGCCTGCATGGCCACCATGCGTCTCTCCCTCTCGGCCACCTCCAGCAAAACACAGTGATTACATATGACCAACATGGTGAATATTGTAAGATGCCTCACCTTGCACCAGATACAGAATGGCCTGCATGGCCACCATGCGTCTCTCCCTCTCGGCCACCTCCAGCAAAACACAGTGATTACATATGAACAACATGGTGAATATTGTAAGATGCCTCACCTTGCACCAGATACAGAATGGCCTGCATGGCCACCAAGCATCTCTGCCTCTCTGCCACCTCCAGCAAAACACAGTGATTACATGTGAACAACAACATGGTGAATATTGTAAGATGCCTCACCTTGCACCAGATACAGAATGGCCAGCATGGCCACCATGCGTCTCTCCCTCTCAGCCACCTCCAGCAAAACACAGTGATTACATAGGAACAACATCATGGTGAATCAGGGCTCCCAGGGACCCCCATTTGGGGGTCTATGAAGTACTAGAATTCTAAGGGACCCTCTAAAAGAATGTGCAGGGGGTCCCAGGGATGCACTATAAAAATTCTTTTTAGCATTCACAATGTCATTGGGACCCTCTATCCCTCCTCTAGGACCCTCTATACTGTAAGTGAAGGAGTCCCTGGGACCCCTTGTTTTGCGGGACGATTGGGAGCCCTGTGAATATTGTATATGAAGATGCCTCACCTTGCACCAGATACAGAATGGCCTGCATGGCCACCATGCGTCTCTCCTTCTCGGCCACCTCCAGCATGTTCTGCAGAGTCACCAGGAACCGCTGCTGCTCCGACACACTGGCCGTGATCCAACGCGGAAGGCCTGCAAATATTACCACAAATAATCCAAAAAGCGCTTAGAGCTTAAAGGTGAAGCATTATATAAATTTTCTGAAATAAATAAAGTCAAAGGCTTTTATTCTCATTTTCAACAAAATGATAATCTTCTTCTTCTGCGTTCCCAGGCCATACGGCCATAATGGCTAAGGTACGTATGTGTCCGGTTTTCAGTTTTCACTGGTCTCCCCACTGCGTACAGCCGACACATTCCGGTTTTGGAGGAGCTCCAAAGAGAAAAACTATTTGGAAGATCTTTTTTTGGAAAAAAGGCAGGAGAATGGGCCAAAAAGTCAGAAAGATACCAGATAACAGATAGCAAAGGGAAAATGCAGTGTCAAAGAGAGTGGCAGATTAGAGGAAGTTACAAGCACACAACTTCCAGAAGGTGGGGGAACTATATTTATTTATATTGTAGTGTGTGTGTGTGTATGTGTATGTGTGTGTCAGATGAGTTGTTTCCCACTATGATGTCTAGATAGCAAAGGAAGAAGTTCTGCAGGGATTTGATTATGGTGGAGAAGTCTTGACCAAGGCATTTTCACACTGTCTTGGCCAAAAAGACTTTCATAGCCGAAACCAGCTTGCACTTTTAATAAAAATGATTCGCTTGGAAACAATAATGATAACAACGACACTGTTGTCGTTTGTTGTCGTGCCCTGGCTTAAAGACTCCAGGGATCATCCCAACAGCCGAAGCACTTGAACACTATGGTACAAATGCACCAGCTAGGGATGAGAACATTACGTGTGTGACCGTTTTTGATTACCCCGCCACATGGGCAGCCACACTTCGACTTCGGAGGATTCACAACGACACTGATTACGTACTTGACAGGAACAACACACATCAAAGTTAGGTAGCATGTAATGAATTCCTGAATCAGTGAATGTCATAGTAATGAAATTCTCTGTTTCTTACCATGTGCTTTGGACAGCTCCTCGTAGCTGCACTGGGTGTGAACAAACTCACAGTCCTCAGTGTAGCTGTACAGCTCTGTAGGAAGAAACAAGGACAGCAGGAAGAAGAAATACAGACATTCAGAATACATACATGTCATTCAAGGATTCATGCTTATCTGACTGAATGCAGTATAACTCAGTACATAAACAGGCATGAGATTGAGAAATTGTGATTTAGGCTGAAAAGCATCCGAAAAAGTCTGAAAGCCCCCTGAAACAAAAGCCTTTTAGTAATCTAATTCTAAGCCTTAAAAACAGCATTACAAGTGGAATTGATATATTTAGTTCATTTTTAATCACTTATAAGAGGCATTTCTATGCTCAGTTGGTCTCTCTTTTTTATCTCAAAAATTACCTCTGGGGCCATCAAAAAGCCTGAAATCAGCCTAAGGCTAAAGGCTGACAAATCTCAAGCCTGATAAAGTACTTCAAGCACCACATCTCTCCAAATGACACTTATGACAATGCCTAGAATTAGAAGAAATAAGCACAAAATGTTACACAAACATTAGCACAATCTTCTTTCTAAAGCTCTTCCCATAGTAACCTATAAATGACAACAATTTCACATAAACCTTTTTGGCTCACGTCGTTTTTTAAAACAAAGTGAGTCTATAGTATCGTACATGTTCGGTTGTGTGTCTGTGTGTATGTGTGTGTGTGTGTGTGTGTGTGTGTGTGTGTGTGTGTGTGTGTTGCATCCGTGGCCCCAACCTTTAACCTTAACTCAAACCTTAACGTTGTCATTTTCTCTAAACATATAAGGCGTTAGAGGGTTAAAGTTAGCAGGATACTTGACTTTGACGTGAGCCTTGAAGTCACGACGATCAAAGCAGTCAGATACATTGATAAAGAACAAAATAAAGATAATCATTTGTTGCAGAGATTACTGTTGTGCAACCTTTAACCTTGACTCAGTCACACTCTTCAAACTAAAGAAGACTCTCACTCTCCACTGAAACTTTAACGTTGTCATTTTCTCAAAAAAACATAAGATGTTAGAGGGTTAAAGTTAGCAGGATACTTGATTTTGACGTGAGCCTTCAAGTCATGGCGATCAAAGCAGTCAGATACATCGTAAGGAACAAAAGAAAGAAAATCATTGTGTGTGTGTGTGTGTGTGTGTGTGTGTGTGACTGTGTGTGTGTGTGTGTGTGTGTGTGTGTGCGTGTGTGTGTGTGTGTGTGTGTGTGTGTGTGTGTGTGTGTGTGTGTGTGTGTGTGCGTGTGCGTGTGCGTGCGTGTGCGCGCACGCATGTGTGTGTTGTGTGTCAGTACATCACTACGTCACTACGTGTGTGTGATGTGTGTCTTTGTATGCATGTGTGTGTGCCGCCTTCCTCTGTGTATGTACACCTCAATCAATGCTCTGCATAGACATAATTAGACCCAATAGTCCTGTTTAAGTGAAACCTGTTATCGAGCACCACATTTAAAATGCTTCATAATTGTGAGTACTACATGAAG
>CM065687.1:55218818-55226318 GCA_017654935.2 Phymorhynchus buccinoides
TGATAATTGTACAACAACACACATTCTATATTATTGCCCTTATTTTGAATCGGCCCTTTCAGAATTCAGAAAAGATGAATCCAAATGTATATTCCAAGATGCCGTATCTCTTTTGAATTTTGTACAAACTTTAATGTTAAGTCCATTTGGCTCGTTTCTATGATTGCTGTTGGGTTTTTGTTGATAGAATGTTTGCATTTTTATTTTATAATAGTTCAATTCTGGAGTTTTTATTTTATTTTATTATCATTATTATTATTATGTTTTTTGTGTTTTTTGTTTTGTTTTTTTTAAAACTGTTTTAGCTAAGCATACATCCCCTAATGTTACTTATAAATATGCACTTTAAGCACACACAGATACACATGCACATTCCCACGCGCACACACTCACACACACACTTTCATGTCTAATATCACTTCTAAGTGAAAAGACGTTAAATTAAAGAACAACACACACACACACACACACACACACACACACACACACACACACACACACACACACACACACACACACACACACACACACACACACACACACACACACACACACACACACACACACACACACACACACACACACACACACCACACACACACACAACTACTTGGTTATTAGATATGGAACCATCAATGACACATTTTGGGGACATTTTTTTTTAACGAATCGAAGGCTATAGAAGTTGTTAGGGCACTTGATTCCAGTTGGACATTTACTTTGATTCTCGAGTTTATTTGTTTGATTTAACTTCCTATTATTTTAACATTTAAAAAATTGTCTTGTTTCTTTATAAATGTCCAGATATGAACCCAGGCTGGAGTAGTTTACCGTTATGTCAGTAACATAGGATAGGGCTTAAATGAGGGTCGCTTATTTCTTATCTCATTAATTTATTAACACATGCATGCATAGTTTAGCGTACTATATTATTTCCACACTCCACACATTCTTAATAACATATTTAAGATAACACATACATTTATGCACCCCCCCCCCCCCCCCCCCCCCCCCCCCACCCCGGACCCCTTTTGTATTTTTTGTTTGTTTGTTTGTCTTTTTGTGTGTCTAAGATCACTGTAAGGTGGATAGACATTAAACTAAAGAACGACGACACACATACGCACACACGCACGCACGCACGCACGCACGCACGCACGCACACGCACGCGCACGCACCCCCCCCCCCCCCCCCTTTTTGTTTGCTTGTCTAAGATCACTGTAAGGTGGACAGACGTTAAATCAAAGATACTATACAGTCTTTGGTTAAATTAAAGAATGAACAGTTTTCCTTATTATCGACCACCTATACGCAGTTAGGCCTATTCAAATATTATTCACACTAATCACAGGAAATTGATTGAAACTTGTAGCGACCCCCCAACAAAACCCCCACAAAACCCCCCACGAATAGGCTTATCAAAGACGGGATGAGTCATGGTGGACCATTTACAGTTGATTAATTACAAAGCTCGCCGCACATTGAAATGCACGTGTATTGGCTGCGATTTCCGTCTGCGTGAGACCAGTTACTAGGGGAAGACGGGGTAAAAAGCGCATGGGCGGGTAAGAAGCCCACCCCAATTATCTCATGAAATAAAGAAAATTTCAGTCAAATTTGCCCATGAGACGAATGCTAGACATTAACGCTCGTCTCATGGGCAAAATGAGACTGAAATTTGCTTCATTTCATGAGATAATTGGGGTGGGCTTCTTACCCGCCCATGCGCTTTTTACCCCGTCTTCCCCTATCGAAGTCTTGATGTTTTTTCATCCGAGTTGTGTCTCTATGTGTCTCTCCCTGTCTCTATAGGGGTAAGACGGGGTAAAAAGCGCACGGGCGGGTAAGAAGCTCATGCCAATAAATTATCTCATGAAATAAAGCAAATTTCAGTCACATTTTGCCCATGAGACGAGTGTTACTGTTTAGCATTCGTCTCATGGGCAAAATTTGACTGAAATTTGCTTTATTTCATGAGATAATTGGCATGGGCTTCTTACCCGCCCATGGGCTTTTTACCCCGTCTTCCCCGTCTGTGTTGTGGTTGACGTACTCTGGCTAAAAGACTCCAGGCGGGATCATCCCAACAGCCGAAGCACTTGAACACTATGGTACAAGCACATCAGCTACGGATGAGAACATTACGTGAGTGACCGTTTTTGATTAACCCGCCACGTGGGCAACCACACTCCGTCTTCAGGGGATTTTTTCGAGACTGGTGATGTTATGCTAAGAGCTTGTCACGGCTAAAAACAATCCCCGCATAACTACGCTTAGCATAGCAGCATTTTGATGTAGCCTTGGTGTTCTAGCCTATGTCAATTGGTCTGACACAGCCTTAAGCCAAGGCAACCTGTCTCTATAATTATGTCCCCGTCTCTAGAATGTCGCCACTTCTGTGTCCCCGCTCCATGTCCCCGTGTCCCCGTGTCCCCGCCTTTAGCGTAGATGCGTCATGCTGCCGTTATGCGCCTAACTAAGAAATAGCTAGGCCCAGCAAGTCCGACTTCGGCTGGAGGAAATCTTTTTGAAAGTGTTTCTTGAAAAAAAAAAAAAAAATAAAAAAAAGGCGGGAGAATGGACCTGGTAAGGCAGAAAGATAGTAAACGACAGTAAGCAAAAGGGAAAAGGCAGAGTCAAAGAGAGTGACAGATTAGAGGAAGTTACAATCACTGAACTTCCAGAAGGTGGGGGAACTATTTATACAAAAGACCTCCCCCCCCGGTATCCCCACGGGGGAGGGGGTGGGGGTGGGAGTACATAAAGACGGGGGAAACGTAGGAATGGGGGCACAAGGAGAGTGACACGTAGACACAGGGACACATATGTGTGTCAGGGGTGTGAGATTATTAACCCTTTCGCCGCCAGACATATTTGAGCCCAAAATTTCCATTAAGTTTACTTGGCTACAAAAAAGATTTCGTCTGCAATATGGTGGGATTTCTCTGTGACACATTTAGAATGGGGTCAATCCTTACTGCCCAAATTTAGGAACTTAATATAATTGAATAACAGACCCTGATTTCAAGAGTTTTAGTGACATGGGTGTTAAATCATTGTGGTGCAAAAAATGTGACATTGGCGGTAGGCAAGGCAAGGCAAGAAGGCAAGGCAAAGGCAAGGTAAGAAATTTATTTCATACCCCATTTGGGCACAGAAATATAAAAACACACACACACACAAATAAATTTCCAAGAATCAACCCAAGAGTGATGTCCAAAATCATTTCAAAGATAACCCATACCATAATATTACAAATAATGTAATGTATTACTAAATTAAAAACAAAATGGGAAAAAGACATAATTAATAGCATTTATGAACCGTTAACAACTGTAATGAAGTGCTTTAGTTTGAGTAATATTTTCTTATTTTTTGTAGAGAACAAAGCTTTGAATTTATAAGCATTAGGGCGAGTAAAAAAATACTTAGGGAGGTACCTTCTCCTGTCAGTGTCAAAGAAAGGACAAACAAACAAGTAGTGAAACTCATCTGCCACATCATGTACATTACATTTTTCACACTAATTCTTTCATGTCTGGGTGTACCAGTATAACGCAACGTGTTCACAGGCGGTGAAAGGGTTAAAGGTGTTTTGTGATTTCACACAGTTTTAAGCTGTACACACAACTGCAGCCTCAGTGAATAAACAGAAATGTGTCTGCCATGTCGGGTGTAGAGTGGCACAGTGGTAGCGCGTTCGCTTCGTGTCAAGTAAACCGTGCCGAGTTGCGAACCTGGGTACAGGGGATTTTCCCTCTCATTTTGCACTAGGCCTTACAGTCTGAACGTGGAGTCTTTCGGATGAGACGATAAACCGAGGTCCCGTGTGCCCATGCCCACGTTAATACCAGTTACAACAAAAAAAGTTGTCATTTGGATGAGACGATAAACCGAGGTCCCGTGTGCCCATGCCCACGTTAATACCAGTTACACACAAAAAAGTTGTCATTTGGATGAGACGATAAACCGAGGTCCCGTGTGCCCATGCCCACAGGAACTGATGACTAACAACAGGAAGAAGAAGAAGATGATGTTCGAAGGAAAAATATGAAATAATTAGTATAATTTGTTATTATATAAACAAAAGATTATGGTAAACATAAACCAGGCCAATATTGCTTGCACCCACTGCTTCCTCAAAGTCCTTGATGACTAAAAAGGCACTCCTAGTGTTGAGTCATGGTTTTTAGTCACTGACCTTTTCTTCTATATCGTCTGTCTGTCTGTCTGTATGTCTGTCTGTCTGTCTGTCTCTCTCTCTCTCTCTGTCTCTCTCTCTCTCTCTCTCTCTCTGTCTCTCTCTCTCTCTCTCTCTCTCTCTCTCTCTCTCTCTCTCTCTCTCTCTCTCTCTCTCTCTCTCTCTCTCTCTCTCTCTCTCTCTCATGTATGTGTGTGTGTGTGTGTGTGTGTGTGTGTGTGTGTGTGTGTGTGTGTGTGTGTGTGTGTGTGTGTGTGTGTGTGTGTGTGTGTGTGTGTGTGTGTGTGTGTGTGTGTGTGTGTGTGTGTGCTATGCGCATGCGCGCGCGAGTATATGAGTGTATATGTATTTGCGTGAATGTGTGTATGTCTGTGTTTATAAATGTATCCGTTTACCGTCAATACAATTTCGCCCAGAGAGTGCATAGGGAGGAGGATCATGAAAATCCAGAACTGATGGAGGGTTGGTAGTGTTTTGTGGTATAATTTGTTCATAACAATATTAAGAAAAAGAAAGAATGTGCAGAGAAACAGCAACAAAGATAGTGCACGGAACTCAAAACTACTCATATAGTGAAAGGTTAAAGCATCTGGGTTTGCCATCATTAAAAGCAAGAAGGATAAGGGGTGACCTGATTCAGTGCTATAAGATTTTCAATTGTGTTGATGATATAAACATAACTGACTTGTTTACATTATCTGAGTACGTCAAAACAAGAAATAGTATCGACAAAATATTTATTGAACATTGCTATACTAATACAAGAAAATGTTCATTTCGTAACAGAATTGCACCTTTATGGAATAAGATTCCCACTAACTTTAAAAGAGCACCAAGTACTAATTAACACTTTCAAAAAATCTGCTAGACAGTTGGAACGATTACAATAAACTAAGTATGAACATGATGATTAATTCATCAACAAACAACTGAGTAATCGACGACCTTGTCAACGAAGCAAAATACATTTTATGAGAAAACAAATGATGGGACTTTAAAAGCCTAACGGGTATATCATCTCGTCCCAATTATCTGATCTGATCTGATCTGAAATACGAAATACGAATGTTTTATTGAGGGTAAAAAGGATAAGCTACAATAGTTTCTTTGTATCTTGCCCTCTCACTCACACACTCACACCATGCACTGTCAAGCAAAGAAATTTGATGTGAAAACAATGACGTTATATAAGCTACAATAGCTTCTTTGTACCTTGCACTCTCACTCACACACTCACACCATGCATCAAGCAAAGAAACATTGATACAAAAACAATGATGTCAAGGAAATGAAACAAAAATGACAAAATGAGCGCATGAAATAATTCAAAAAAGAAACAAAATGGGGGAATGGAATTGAAAATCTGATTAACGTCCTCCGGTCTGGAACAGACACATATGGGACATTAGTAGATATAAAGATGGTGGGAACGATTCTGGAGGCAATGCCCGGAGGCAGTGCAACACCAGGAAAGTCCCGAAGTTTTAACAATACAAATGTATATTGAGTAAGGAAATGAATTAAAAGCAAATATGGATAATATATAATGAGATTTTGAACTGATGGTTTGAATTGATTTAGAAAAAAATGAAACAACTATGAGATAAATGACAATTCTTTTACAGAATAATAGTATTTTCAAAGAAAGAAAACAACAACTAACAAGATAAGATGGGAGTAAGAGAGAAATACGAATACGAAATACGAATGTTTTATTGAGGGTAAAAAGGATAAGCTACAATAGCTTCTTTACACCTTGCCCTCTCACTCACACATTCATACCATGCATCAAGCAAAGACAATTTGACATAAAACAATCAAGTCAAGAAAATGGAACAAAAATTGGCACATGAAATAATTGAAAAAGAAATCAAAAATGGGATTTAAAGCAAACATGGATAATACTTAACAATGGTGAACTTGAATTGGTAGTTTAAATTGAGTACGAAAAAAGGGAAACCATTTTGAGACAATGACAATTTTTCAGAATAAACCCAATTTTAAGGAAGAACAAAAAAACAAAAAAAACCCATTATATGATAACATGGGAATATGAGAGAGAGAGAGAGAGAGAGAGAGAGAGAGAGAGAGAGAGAGAGAGAGAGAGAGAGAGAGAGAGAGAGAGAGAGAGAGAGAGAGAGAGAGAGAGATTTATAAGAATCTAGGCATAAGCTGATGGCATTAGTAACGTTTGAAGTAAAACTCATTAATTAGCATTACTAATAAACAAGATTGTCTATTAGGAGCTTGTGATAAGATTTTCGAAAGGAAAATACGCTAGTTCTATTTTTTAGATAATCAGGGAGGTCGTTCCACAGTTTACCACCAGAGAATGTAAGGGATGATTTATATAGATCTGTTCTGGGGCGGGGCATTGTTAATTTGGTTTTGCTTCGAATTGTATGGACTTTAAATTTAGTAATAAGATATTTTGGTGCTAGCTTATTTATGATCTTGTACATAAGGGTACCTTTATTTAGTAGAAGAGGGAGAGAGAGAGGGGGGGGGGGGAGAGAGACATACATACATAAATACATACATACAGAGACATAAGAGAGAGAGAGAGAGAGAGAGAGAGAGAGAGAGAGAGAGAGAGAGAGAGAGAGAGAGAGAGAGAGAGAGAGAGAGAGAGAGAGAGAGAGAGAGAGAGAGAGAGAGAGAGAGAGAGAGGAGATAGATGGGGGTGTAAGAAATAGATGTACTAGGGAATGTAGCAGAAAAAGAGAACCATCCATCCTAATCCGGAGGGACTTTCAGAAACACAACCGATACACCCAGCATCAAAAGCTTGCACTAACCCCGTCAGTGGGGTAGCCCCTACTGCTTATCCAAAGAAACACAGGATAGGGGGCAGAGGATATAATAATTATCCAAGTCCAGAAAGAAGAGAGAGAGGGGCCGGGGATAATTACTTAAGTCCCCCCGCTACCCCGTGCGCGAAGGAAGTGGGGAAATTGTCAATTAAGCAACGCAAACAGCGCTTCCTTGTAAGTAACAATATGGGATGTGAGGATGGGTGGGTGGATGGTAGGGGGAGAGAGAGAGAGAGAGAGAGAGAGAGAGAGAGAGAGAGAGAGAGAGAGAGAGAGAAGAGAAGGGACGGGGGAAAAATAGAGGATTGGGGTGGGGGGTAGGGGTGGAAGAGGGGAGTTTTCAGCCTACTTCAAATTAACGCCATCGGGTAGTTCCAATGAAGGGTTCTGGAAACCAGAGAGAATTCCAAGAGTATTAGGTTCTGTAGGAAGTTCGTCCGAGCAGAGCCGCGTTACTTTGATACAGGGGGTTGGTTGGTCTCATG
>CM065687.1:55243818-55256318 GCA_017654935.2 Phymorhynchus buccinoides
TAGTAGCAGAATAATATATCACCTTGCATTGCATAACATAGTAGTACAACCTAGCCCTAGCTTCATTCACAAACAAGGCGATAATATGGTGGATTTGCACTGTCCTTTTAGTTTTAGTCCAGCTCCAATTACCGACGTGGCCAGGATTATGGAGTTGAATACTATGGCGCGCCAAAGATACAAAACTCTATCTAGCTGTTCGATAGAGTTTCGAAACTGTATCTATCAGTTCGATAGAGTTTGAAAACTCTATCTAGCTGTTCGATAGAGTTTTAAAACTCTGTCGAACAGCTAGATAGGGTTTCCACAAAATAACCCTATCGAGATATAGTTTTTCTATCGCGATTTCTGATTAGTACATGGCTTCAGCGACAAGCTTGTGGCCTTGGCAGGGCAGTGACCTGTGAATTTGAATAAGACAATAGGCCTAGGCCCTACACAGTCAAAGATACTAGTCCTATCTACCAATGAAATGCTTCGTTTAGAAAAGTATCAAAATGGCGCGTTCGATAGAGTGTTACGACGATAAACTCTATCTAGCTGCTCGACAGAGTTTTGAAACTCTATCTAACTGCTAGGTATAGTTTAGAAACTGTATCTAACAGTTCGATAGGGTTTTTAAACTCTGTCGAACTGCTAGATAGAGTTTTGGTCATTCGGCACGCCATAGAATCAGCAATGTCTGGGGCCATGGGATCCTATCGGCACGACCCGGTCTCTATTAGTTATTAGGTACTTTATAGTCACAGAGGCGTCTCTGTGAAATTCGGGTTGCTCCCCAGCTGGAGATCACGTCGCAGCCAGAGACGCGCCACCCAATTGTTTTTTTGTTGCATGCGATTTTTGTGTGACTGATGAGGAAGGAAAAAAAAAGGGGGGGGGGGGGGAAATTTGGACCAAATGACAACTTTTTTGTTGTAACTGGTATTAACGTGGGCATGGGCACACGGGACCTCGGTTTATCGTCTCATCCAAATGACAACTTTTTTTGTTGTAACTGGTATTAACGTGGGCATGGGCACACGGGACCTCGGTTTATCGTCTCATCCGAAAGACTCCACGTTCAGACCGTAAGGCCTAGTGCAAAATGAAAGGAAAAATCCCCTGTCCCCAGGTTCAAACTCGGGTTTACTTGACACGAAGCGAACGCGCTACCACTGTGCCACTCTACACCCGACATGGCAGACACATTTTTGTTTATTCACTGAGGCTGCAGTTGTGTGTACAGCTTAAAACTGTGTGAAATCACAAAACACCTTTAACCCTTTCACAGCCAATGTCACATTTTTTGCACCACAATGATTAAGCACCCATGTCATTAAAACTCTTCAAATCAGGGTCTATTATTCAATGATATTGTGTTCCTAAATTTGGGCAGTAAGGATTGACCCTATTCTAAATGGGTCTCAGAGAAATCCCACAATATTGCAGACAAAATCTTTTCTGTAGCCAAGTAAGTTTAACGGACATTTCTGGCTCAAAGATGGCTGGCGGTGAAAGGGTTAAGGAGCACGGTACAAGCTTCGAGCTTGTTGTTGCTCTAATTGTCTTTTTGTTTGATCGTTTCCGAGTGAGTGAATAAAGATTTGTTTAAACCAACAGCTATGGTTATCTCAGGACTGTCACCACATAAAAATCTACCACGCATAGCAAAACACAAATCCATGAATCTTAACAACGTACAAAACCTGAAAACAAAAAAATGTAGTACAATTCATAACAGGACACTTCCATCATTATACCCTATAGCTCATAATATAAGAGTGAGCAAGGAATCGGAGAGCAGATGAATGATTGGGTGTGGTGTGAGAGTTACGTATTTGTTTAAATGTAAACTTTCTGTTTCATGTTTTTGATTAATATTTTAATTTTAATGTTGATGTTTTGTTTTTATCTTATTTCACACGGTGTAAGACAATTTTCCATGGACAATAAAGAAACTTATGACTTATGATTATGACGTTTTGTTGTGTGTTGTGTGTGTGTGTGTGTGTGTGTGTGTGTGTGTGTGTGTGTGTGTGTGTGTGTGTGTGTGTGTGTGTGTCTGTCTGTGTGTGTGTGTGTGTGTGTGTGTGTGTGTGTGTGTGTGTGTGTGTGTGTGTGTGTCTGTCTGTCTGTCTGTGCGTCCGTATGTGATCGAAGTGAGTTCCAGTTCATAGCGCTTACACCATTGAACCGATCGTAAGGAAACTTGGCACAACGGTTCCTTAGAACTTGAAGTTGCTGCACGCGATGTCATATTTACAGAATGGCAAGCCATATCAATGTATCCCCAGTGAGGAAATGTGAATAATAATAAAAACACTGATTATTTAAAAAATAATGGACAGATTTAAATCAAAGTAGTCTGTTAAAAGGTAGTGAAAAGGTGTTACCTGCTTGTATTTTGTTCTAAAATATTAAATTTCTAAGTCATGCTATACCGATACAGAAAATGTTTTAACAACAAAAAACAAAACAGCACAATGTGGATAGAATCCAAAATTAGCTCCCCTGAAATTCATCAATAGATCGTGTTTGAGGAAATTCAAGGGACATAACTCGAAATTTACAACAATATGATACAAATTATTTTTTCATTTTTATTTCCATTTTAGATTATGAAAAAAAGTTTGCTTTTGTTTTGGTATTTGCCTTGAATTGGGAGTACAATGTATATGGCTTTGCCATCCTGTTTTGTTTCCAGAGGATGCGGTCACTCCTCTCTCTCTCTCTCTCTCTCTCTCTCTCTCTCTCTCTCTCTCTCTCTCTCTCTCTCTCTCTCTCTCTCTCTCTCTCTCTCTCTCTCTCTCTCTCTCTCTCTCTCTCTCTCTCTCTCTCTCTCTCTCTCTCTCTCCTCCTCCTCCTCTACCTTCCCCACTGATGTCCACTAACGATGGTCAAGGTGCCAGTTCTGCAGGAAACCCGCGGCTGCAATGGTGACGGACTTCACAGTGGTAGTAACCCCTTCTGGTGCCCTTTGTGTTTATAGTTCTATCCTCTTATTCAATATTAACAAATAGTGGCAGGTACTTATTATTATCATCAGAGATGGGACTCGGTCAACTTTGGACCAAAACTCTTATGCTTGCTTCTAAAAAAAACCAGTTTTAAAATGTACACTTCAGTAAGTACTAAAATTCTGCTTAACGTCCTCTGGTCTGGAACAGACACATATGGGACATTAGTAGATACAAAGATGGTGGGAACGATCCTGGAGACAATACCCGGAGGCAGTGCAACACCAGGAAAGTCCCGAAATTTTAACAATATAAATGGTTTTTTTTATATATATAAATTGAGTAAGTATGAAACATTGTTTGGTTGATGAGTCTCAAGAGAAAGATTCACAGCAGGTATTGTATGTATTATTCCTTTTCTGTTCTGTTCTTTTTTTAAGTTTTATTTCTTCCTTCCTTCCTTTCTTTCTTTCTTCCTTCCTTTCTTCCTTCCTATCTTTCTTTCTTTCTTTCTTCCTTCCTTCCTTCCTTTCTTCCTTCCTTTCTTTCTTTCTTCCTTCCTATCTTTCTTTCTTTCTTTCTTTCTTTCTTCCTTCCTTTCTTTCTTTCTTCCTTCCTTTCTTTCTTTCTTTCTTTCTTTCTTTCTTTCTTCCTTCCTTCCTTTCTTTCTTTCTTTCTTTCTTTCTTTCTTTCTTTCTTTCTTCATTCCTTCCTTCCTTTCTTTCCTTCTTCCTTCCTTCCTTTCTTAATTCCTTCGCTTCTTCCTTCCTTCCTTTTTTTCCTTATTTCCTTCCTTTCTTTGTTTCTTTCCTTCTTTCTTTCTTCCTCCCTTTCTTTCTTTCTGTCTGTCTTTCTTTCTTCTGTTTGTCTTCTAGCTCTTCTTGGTCCTCCTCATTCTCCTTCGTGTTGACGTGTTTGTTCTTAATCAAAGCAGGGAAAGCAGGCCACTAGGACTATAAACATATAAACAATCACATCTACAAATAAATAAAAGCGATTAAATCTCCTTCATTTCAGCACAGCTCTCGTCTCAACACCTTACCATCCCTAGAGAACCAAAGAAACCTTCAAATAGTCCAACAAATAGAACGTCCTCAAAGCCGGATCTAGGGGGTTTCCTAGTTTCCGGACCCCCCGCCCCCCCCCCCCTCTATCACAATCATGTACCTTATACAAGGGCAAAAATTAAGAAAATGATTTTAGCCTTAATAATCACTAAATTGCGAAATGTCCCGGGTGTCTTCGTTCCCTGGGCCCCCAAAAGGGTATTACCCCCCCCCCCCTCCCCCAGACACACACACACACACACAACACACACCTTAACCAGGAAACCTATGCATTTCCTGGACTCCCGGCAACCCCCCCCCCCCACCCACCCACACAGACACATACACACACACCTTAACCAGGAACCTATGCACCTCCCGGCAACACCCCACCCCACCCCTGCATCCCCGGCAACACCCCCCCCCCCCCCCCCCCCCACGCACCCTTATGAATAACTTGGTCCGGCCTTGCGTCCTCACGAAAAAGAAAAAAAAAATCGATTTTCCCACACTTTACGCTTGTTATGTTTCACACAGGACCTCGCTCTCCCACCATCCTCCACCCCTTTCATTAGTGGAGGGGGGAGAGGGGGGGGGGTAACTGACTTACTGACTGTCACCGACTTATTAAGCCACTCCACAGGTCACTGGACCCCGGGTTTCCCATCCATCCATCCACCCAGGAGGGTCCTTTACTTCTGACTTGTGGCGGTGGGCAAGGGATTGGTGGTCAAGGTGTAAAAAATCTGGCGGATGCCAAACGCCTAGAGAGAGAGGTGACACATTCCACCCTCACCCCTACCCCCCAAGTCCTCAGCGCTCTTTGATTCCTAGGGCCTACTTACCCCCCTCTCTTTCAGGGGTCCACTGTCTGCATCCTCTTCAGTCAGTCAGGGAGAGAGTGTGAGAGAAAACAATCTAGATGGTAAGTCATATAAATTTACTCCCATTTTTTAAAAAGACGATGAGAGGGGAGGGTGCATGTGTGTGTGTGTGTGTGTGTGTGTGTGTGTGTGTGTGTGTGTGTGTGTGTGTGTGTGTGTGTGTGTGTGTGTGTGTGTGTGTGTGTGTGTGAGAGAGAGAGAGAGAGAGAGATAGATAGAGAGAGAGAGAGAGAGAGAGCAGATGAGAGAGAGAGAGAGAGAGAGAGAGAGAGAGAGGGAGACAGAGGGAGACAGAGAGAGACAGAGAGAGAGAGAGAGAGAGAGAGGAGAACGAGAGAGAGAGAGAGAGAGAGAGAGAGAGAGAGAGAGAGAGAGAGAGAGAGAGAGAGAGAGAGAGAGAGAGAGAGAGCGAGAGCGAGAGCGAGCGAACGAACGAACGAAATGTTATTTATACAGGGTAATGAGATAAGTATACATACTTTTTTTGCACCCAGCCCTGTTGAAAGAGACAGACAGACGGACAGACAGACAGAGACAGAGGGAGTGAGAAAGACAGTGCGAGACATAGGATTCGTCATACTCAGTTATATGACGCCCATTGCACTGACAACTTAGATTTCTGTGGTGAAGCCCGGCGTACTGTATTATATTATGCCAGTAAAAGAGTTTGGTCCGTGACACACTATTATCAGACACAACAAGGCTGTGATTCTGACAGTGACGAGTCGCACACAACAACGCGTGCTGCTTTGGGGCCTGGGCGTTTGTGTCAACGGATGCGAAATTCCAAAGAAACGTCTGTTAACCCTTTCACCGCCAGCCATATTTCAGCCAAAAAATGTCCATTAAATTTACCTGGGTAGAGAACAAAATCCAGATCTGCAGTATTGGGGATTCTCCTGTGACATATATAAAATAAGGTCTATCCTTACTTCCCAAAACTAAGACAACAGGGTCTTTGGATAATAGACCCCAATTTGATGCCTTTTAGTGACATAGGTGTTAAATCACTGTGGTGCTAAAATGCGACTTTGGCGGTGAAAGGGTTAAAGACACAGTGACGCACCACGATTAAGTCCTTTTGTGTGTTTTTCTGGGTTGCTGTGACCCACATACAAATTTCCCCATATTCAAATTGAGGCTGTTCTTTAAACTGATGTGTCGGTTTGAATTTGGGGCCATTTATATGGGAGTCAGACTTGGTCAAAACAAGATTTATTTCCACTTATAAGAGGGAAAACACGTGAAACCCGTGATTTTTGACACGTGATCTGGTGGGTCTTTGAGTCCTTTCGTGGACATTTGTCTTCTCGCGGGTATCATGTTCTACAATAAGCCTAGGGTCTCCCATAACCCTATAATATATTCTTGATCAACATGTCACAACCTATTCAAATCCTGAATTTTGAACCGCCAGTGCAAACCTCCGCCAAGGAAGACCTAATACAAAACCCAAATTTCCTTCCTTCATGTCCGAGCTGTATCTCAACCGGAGTGAACCATTTTGTGTGGTCATGTATTATTATTATTATTATTATTATTATTATTAGGTTATGGCTTCACATTCTTGTGTGGGTTGCATGTAACATCGGCCAGAGTAATTTTTGAAATAAATACTTGCAACTAACGTTGCTACACACACGGGACACATCGTCACCGAAAGACTCCACGTTCAAGTTTAAGGCCTTAGTGCAAAATGAGAGGAGGGGTCATTTTTGAGAAGCGAATGTGCCACATAAGGCGACAAAAAGACCGCGAGCAGGACTTAACAAACATCTTTGATCCTGTTCTGGTATTTTCCTTGCTTAAAACATCGTTTTTATGTTTTTATGTTGTTGGGTGGTCTTTAAAAAACAAACAACCTTTGGTTAAAGTGACGTAAGAGGGCATTGTTGTCGGGATCGATCGAAGATAATTAATTTTGTCCATTTCCTCAATAGTGAGTTTCAATGGGTTTAGTAATAATAGAGCCGGGACTATATCGATTGCATTGTATAAGGTACATGATTGTGATAGAGGGGGGGGGGGGGGGGGGGGGGGAGGGTCCGGAAACTAGGAAACTACCTAGATCTATTTGTTGGACTATTTCAAGGTTTCTTTGGTTCTCTAGGGGTGGTAAGGTGTTCAGACGCGAGCTGTGCTGAAATGAAGGAGATTTTATTGCTTTTATTTGTAGATGTGATTGTTTATATGTTCATAGGCCTAATAGCGCGTCAAAGGTAAACAAAATAAATTAAAAAAAAGCACTCCCGTTCTTGAGGGGGAGCGCAACCTTCCCCCTCCCCCCCCCCCCCCCCTCCCAAAAAAAAAAAAAAGGTGTGAACTACTCTGCTGTGGTGGACTGAGGGTCCTGGCGGGTTCAAAGAAAGCGTCATTAGGGCGGGTCGATGGCCAGCCTGTGTACTGTGAGGGCAGCCTGGTAGTTAGTTAGTCCATATGTTACGCCCAATCTGTGAAATTGCCCTTTTCATGAAAATGGGCAAAATGGTTTGCCCAGTTCCGTGGAATAGCCAATTTAAAACTCGCTACTTAGCAAAGCGGTATGAAATAAAAACATTTTCCATTCATAAACGCACAGAGATCAAGAATGGGTTCGAACTGAATGAGAAACCACACCTGTAGATGGGTTGAAATTATGTTATTCAGACTTATCTTGAAAGTAATTTGTGACCACTAGGACCTTTGCGCACAGGAACAACAAATCAAGCTTTCGAGGAAAAAGGTCCTTTAATAGAAAGAAGAAAAAAACCCACAGATCGTTTCAGGCTATAAGTTGATTTGTTGATCCGAAAGCTGATTTGTTGTTCCCAGACTTATTTGATAAAACGTTTTGATTCAACATGTGGCTCAGACATGCCCCAGAGTAGGGGTAGAGTAGCATGGAGGATGGGGGTGAAAATACAATGTAGAAAAATGTGCATCTGTTGAATCAACCTTAATCAATACCTGTGTTGCTGGGAATTGAACATTTTGATATACATTGCCCATTTCATGCAAGAATAGGGCATTTGCCACGAGTGTTCGTTCTCTATACTAGACTACTAATTTGCCCGCACTCGTTCTGCCCGTGTTACGCTGACCTTTCTAATTCAACTCTCTAAATTGAACACAGTGAAATTCAAGGTCGTCCCTCACGTGGCAAATGCATTTGCCCATTTCATGAAATAGGCAATTTCACGAAATGGGCGTAATACATACATGGACTGTGGACTCTGTGGACTATGTGGACTCTCCGTGTGATGACATAAGCCGATGTCCTCGTTGGAGCCAGCATACATAGGTTCCTGCAGCTGCTTTTGTCACGTGATCCCCTAAAGTCAATACCGAAGTCGGTCTCCATTTTCGGCCAATTAGCGGTCCACGGGAACTCGACCTACTACTACTACTACTACTACTACTAACTACTACTACTACTATTGCTACTACTACTACTACTACTACTACCGCGCGGAATCTCTGTTTAAGCTCATGCTCCATACATTCATCTTCAAGCGTACGGCTATCAAGGTTCACGGTTCAATGTTTTCTTTTTATTTCCAAAAAAAGCCCCTTGGGGGTACATGGAAAAAAAATGAACAAAGAAAAAGTAAAAAAGAACAAACAATAAACGGACAAACAAACCTTCGACGACAACAACACCACCAACACCACCACCACCAACAACAACAACAAAAACAACAACAACAACAACAACAACAACATACAAAAACAAAAACAAGCGAAAAAAACAGAAAATATAGATCAATATCCAGTCACATTGAATGGTTGCGGCAAGAACAGCTGTGATTACGTACATCAATCAATGACACAAAGCACAACATCAAATAATCACTGCAACAAACATCGTCCTATCAAACCTCGGCTAATCCACTTACAATGGTGCGGTTCACATAATTATGCACCTCATCCAACTAAACCACGACATACCAAATTGTCATATCACACATCACTATACAATCAAAGCTGTCAATCTGTGACGAATGTGAGGCATGAATTTGATGGAATACTTCTGTCTACACGAATATAATCAAACCCTACACGTTTCGTTCGCTACATTTTGCAGACCCCACGCACGAATCTAACGAAATAAATGTGGGTCTTGGCCACTTCCCCCCCCCCCCCCCCCGGACATTTGCCCCCCGGACACTTGCCCCCCTGCCATTTGCCCCCCTGCCATTTGCCCCCCAGACCATTTGCCCCTCGGCCATTTGCCCCCCAGTCCATTTGCCCCCTGGTACTTTTGCCCCCCGGACACTTGCCCCTCGTTCTTGGCGGACATTTCCCCCCTGGACCCTGTGTGTGTGTTTGTGTGTGTGTGTGTGTGTGTGTGTGTGTGTGTGTGTGTGTGTGTGTGTGTGTGTGTGTGTGTGTGTGTGTGTGTGTGTGTGTGTGTGTGTGTGTGTGTGTGTGCTTGTGTATGTTTGTGTGTGTGTGTGTGTGTGCGTGTGCGTGTGCGTGTGCGCGTGCGTGTGTGTGTGTGTGTGTGTGTGTATGTGTGTGTGTGTGTGTGTGTGTGTGTGTGTGTGTGTGTGTGTGTGTGTGTGTGTGTGTGTGTGTGTGTGTGTGTGTGTGTGTGTGTGTGTGTGTGTGTGTGTGTGTGTGTGTGTTTGATCTGTCTATGTCTCTGTCTACCTGTCCGTCTGTCTGTCCATTAAATATTTTGCATCAGATGGGATTAGGGATGTACGTGAATTCAGTGAACAAAACCAGCAGGACGTCATCAGATTCACATAGACAGAAACAATATTCCACCAGATTCGTGTCTCGCGGACGTCGTCACAGTTGGCCCCCCCGTGGGGGGGGGGGGGGGGGGGGGGGGGGGTCTTTTGCATAAATAGTTCCCCCACCTTCTGGAAGTTCAAATGTCCCATATGATCTCCTAAGATCGGGAGGACGTAAAATATAACTTTCTCTGGAAGTTCTGTGCTTGTAGCTTCCTCTCATCCGTCACTCTCTTTGACTCTGCCTTTTCCCTTTGCTTACTGTCTTCTACTACCTGTCTGCCTTACCGGTCCATTCTCCTGCCTTTTGTTTCACGAAACACTTTCAACAAGATTTCCCCCAGCCGAAGTCGGACTTGCTGGGCCTAACTATTTCTTAGTTAGGCGCATAACGGCAGCATGACGCATCTGCGCTCATAATTTGACAGGAAACTATCGAAGAAGAAGAAGAAGAAGAAGAAGAAGAAGAAGAAGAAGAAGAGAAGAAATTACAGTTGGATAGCCGTATAACCTTGTTGTTGTCATGCTGCGCATAACGGCAGCATGACGCATAATTGACAGGAAACTGTCTGAGCGATCGAAGAAGAAGAAGAAGTAGAAATTACCGTTGGATAGTCGCACAACCTTCTTTTTCTTCTTCTGCGTTCCCAGGCCAACCAGGCGTACAGCTGACGCATTCCTATTTCGGAGGAGCTCAAAGTGGAAACATTATTTGGAAGACTTTTTTTTTAAGGCAGGAGAATGGACCACTAAGTCAGAAACATAGTAGATGACAGAAAGCAAAGGGGAAAGGCAGAATCAAAGCGAGTGACAGATTAGAGGAAGTTACAAGCACATTCCAGAAGGTGCGGGAACTACTTTTACGAAAGACCCCCCTCCCCGGTATCCCCACGAGGAGAGACTCGTGGAGGGTGCGGGGTCGTCCAGCTCCCGGTAATGGAGACACGAGGCAGGCATCCATGCCACTGCCCCGATAGTCGTACAACCACAGTTGGATGTGTGGAACAGGGCCTTTAGTCTGTCAGAGGGCTGGCTGACCAGCGATCGAATTGTTGGCTATAGTCAGCGTTTTGTGTATGAACATGTATCGTGTTCGTTGTAAGGTTTGGTCCATAGCGAGCAGCTACAGGGCAAACACACATGTATGGGAGGGGGCGGGGGAGGGAGAGAGAGAGAGAGAGAGAGAGAGAGAGAGAGAGAGAGAAGAGAGAGAGAGAGAGAGGAGAGAGAGAGAGAGAGAGAGAGAGCACTGAACACGGAACATTTTTATTTAGCAAGGATTAAGATTTTAGGCAGAAAGAGAGAGAGAGAGAGAGAGAGAGAGAGAGAGAGAGAGAGAGAGAGAGAGAGAGAGAGAGAGAGAGAGAGCACTGAACACTGAAAACCCTTATTTAATTTGAGAGAGAGAGAGAGAGAGAGAGAGAGAGAGAGAGAGAGAGAGAGAGAGAGAGAGAGAGAGAGAGAGAGAGAGAGAATATTGAAAACTGACTTTATTTAACAAGGATTAAGATTTTAGAGAGAGAGAGAGAGAGAGAGAGAGAGAGAGAGAGAGAGAGAGAGAGAGAGAGAGAGAGAGAGAGAGAGAGAGAGAGAGAGAGAGAGAGAGAACACTGAATAGGCTTACTGAGAGAGTTTCGATGAAAATGGGATGTGGGGATTGGGGGGGGGGGGGGGTGGAGGGTGGTCGATAGTGAGGGGCTAGGTAGAGGAGGGTGGATTTAGGAGGGGGGAGGGGGGAGCATACAAATCGTCCATTTCCTGTCCAGAAGCCACCTGAGGTCGTTGGTCAGTCGCAGAATAATAGGGTATTAAAGAAACCATCCTATGCCCAGCGACATATCCCAGCAGAATTCAAATCAATAACATGGCAACTGTGTTATTCATCAAGAAATGTTGTGAAAAAAACCATTAAAATAGATGCAAAAACTGCATTAAAATACTTGGTGCAAAACTTCGCGAGATATTAGCAACAAGCTATTAGTGTGTTTCGGGGTTTGAAAACCCGTTAAAAAATACGGGACATAAAAGCGACCTTGACCTTAAAAACGGTAAAACTAAATACATCAGTTTAAGGAAATCAAAACTTGCATAACTTGGCAAGCTATAAATCACACTGATTGGCTCGAACTAACAAAATCACAAAACTTTGATGATGATAACTACAAGCTGAATAGTTTTATATAAGAATAAACGGACGAATAGCCGGACTGGTCTAATTTAGTTTATTCGGACGGACACTAGAAAAATAAGTGACGGACAGCGCACGCCTATCCGACGGACGAACTCGGCCCAAAAGCAAGGACATACGGACGGACGGAAAAAATAACTGAACTACGGACAATGTCATCTGGCAGTGTAGGTTTGGCACGGACGGACCAGCGGTCACGTCACGTGTACTGTAATCATGGGAGAGATGTCGGACGGACAACTTATTACTTAAGAAGCTCTGTCAGACATAAGAATATTATTGTGGTACAACGTTGAGACCAAAAAACAATAGCTCATCTTCCGCCGAACCTTCAAAACCGCTCGGGGACTAAAAAAACCCACCCGACCCATATTCAGAAAGAAACAACTAACTTGTCATTGTTTTTGATAACCGATAAAAAAACAAACACTTGAGTTATTAATATATATATATATATTTTTTATTCAGGTATTGGTTGACCTATTTCCATATTGCAAGTTTGTTTTCTTCTGATTTCTAATTCTGGACATTTTTTTTAGAATCAACGTGAGTGATTAGTATTAATCATGAATATGTTAATAATAGGATTAGGCCCTAAAAGTAAACAGCGACTCTTAGGTATTTTATTTTGTGTGTGAAAAATACTGCTACGTGAGCTAAATAAAGTGGTTGTAGGTTGCTTAAAGACCTACCACGTCACGTGTCAAAATCATGGCTTTCAC
>CM065687.1:55261318-55281318 GCA_017654935.2 Phymorhynchus buccinoides
AGAAAAATCACAAGAATTGGTAGGAAGAAAAGTCACAGGAAACAAAGTCACAGAAGAGAAGTCACAAGAATTGATAGGAAGAAAAGTCACAGGAAACAAAGTCACACACAACAGAAACGTCTGACAAATCAATCAATCAAACGAGCGAGCAAACAACCGAATGGCAAAGCATTTAAATATTTATTCTGTCAAAAATTATGAATAAAATTTACATTGATTATAAGAATATTATAAAAGCATGAAACCATACACGCACGCACACACTCACACACAATAGTTGGAAGGGGGAGGGTAGAAAGCAAATGTACACGATCCTCTATCCCCGAAGGCAAATGTACACGATCACCATGTCACACACACACACACACACACACACACACACACAAACACACACACACACACACACGCATGTACACACACACACACACACACACACACACACACACACACACACACACACACACACACACATACACACACACACACACACACACAACACACACACACACACGCATGTACGCACGCACACGCACACACACACGCACACACACACACACACACACACGCATGTACGCACGCGCACGCACACGCACGCACACACACGCACACACACACACACACACACACACACACACACACACACACACACACACACACACACACACACACACACACACTTGCTGACCGCCAGGCCGAGCTCAATGTAATGCATTGTTAAAATCAATTCTCTGTGACTTGTTTTCCTGTGACTTTTTTTCTGTGACTTTTTTCCGTGACTTTTTTTCCTGTGACTTTCTTTCCGGTCAGAGAGAGCGAACAAAGTAACCCAGACAGAAAATAAAAGATTGACAGCAAAGTCCAGATAAAGATAATTAATATCAAACAGAAATGTGTTTCTTTATTTCTTGATATGACTTTTGTTTGCTCTGCTTGTTAATAGCAAGATGACGTCTGTACTGTTGTCTTGTGATTTGCCAGCCGCCATTTGAAAATTTGAATGTATTATTTTGATAAGCACATTATAAGCTTGTTGTTGCCATTAAAAAAAAGCACAACCCTATTTAAATCCGGTCGGTAAGAATACCCAATCGTACCCAACCGGACCCAATCGTACCCAACCGGAGTGAGGGAGTGAGTGTATGTATAGTGTATGGGTGTGAGTAATCCAATCCAAATATACTTTATAAGTACTTTTTTTGCTTGGCAGTGGCTGTTTACCCTCTAGTGGGAAATACAACTCAGGCTATTTTCCCTCACACTCTCTCTTTGAAACTTCTCTCTCTCTCTCTCTCTCTCTCTCTCTCTCTCTCTCTCTCTCACTCTCTCTCTCTCTCACTCTCTCTTGTTTAAACGATTTATTATTCAATTACATTCAAATAGACATAAAACACAACAAACTGAAGCAACAACAAGCGAAGCTTATAGCGTGCTCTCTCTCTCTCTCTCTCTCTCTCTCTCTCTCTCTCTCTCTCTCTCTCTCTCTCTCTCTCTCTCTCTCTCTCTCTCTCTCTCTCTCTCTCTCTCTCTCTCTCTCTCTCTCTCTCTCTCTCTCACTCTCTCTCTCACTCTCTCTCTCTCTCTCTCTCTCTCTCTCTCTCTCTCTCTCTCTCTCTCTCTCTCACACTCTCTCTCTCTTAAATAAATCATATTCCATTTTAACTGCAGTGACACAAGAAAGATAGTATTAGTATATCAATTAAAATACAATAAACCCAAAGGATAAATTCAAATTAACTATGAAAAACAAAGCAAAACAAAACTGGATCACCCCCAAACAGTGCAAATCTCAATTAACCCTTTCACCGCCAATGTCGCATTTATGCACCACAATGATTTAACACCCATGTCACTAAAAGGCATCAAATCAGGGCCTGTTATCCAAAGACAATTTTTCTTCATTTTAGGAGGTCTAATGTTATACATGTTACAGAGGAATTTCCAATATTGCAATTACAATTTTTCCTCTACCCAATGAGAGACTTAGTGCGATTTTTCTCACGCCAGAGGGCATGACGCTCGTGTGGGGCTAATCCTCTCTATATTATTAGTTGGGGATAAAGAAAGAGAGAGAGACAGTGAGTGGTCCTACCATCTCTCTCTCTCTCACTACGCCCAAGTAAGAAAATCGCGTGATAAGCCCCTAGTGCATTGACTGCCCTCTGGCGTGAAAAATATCGCCATAGGTTGACCATTGAGTTTAATGGAATTTGTTTTGCTGAAGAATGGCTGGCGACGAAAGGGTTAAAACAAAAAGTTTCATTTTTTTTAAAGGCTACCCTACACTACGGGCTTTAAATAAATATTAATGAGACAAAAACAAATCTGTCCCTAAAAAAAGAACCCAGATTCAGATCATTTAATCCAAGGAGGCATACACAAACGCACATGCACATTTTTAAATGAACAAAATGTCAACATCTTATGCATCTCAAGAGAAGTTTGCATACGAAACCGAACAACTAGAAGAAAGCTCTAATAATGGTCAACCTATGGCGATATTGTTCACGCCAGAGGGCAGTCAATGCACTAGGGGCTTATCACGCGATTTTCTTACTTGGGCGTAGTGAGAGAGAGAGAGAGAGTGATGGTAGGACCACTCACTGTCTCTCTCTCTTTCTTTATCCCCAACTAATAATATAGAGAGGATTAGCCCCACACGAGCGTCATGCCCTCTGGCGTGAGAAAAATCGCACTAAGTCTCTCATTGAATACGAAACAACAAAATGCAAAAAGTGAGCACACCGCTGTCTACCAGGCTCTGTGGGTCCAAGGAAGAGCTGGAGAAGACGGCTCTATTTGTCAGGGAATGAAAATCCGTTTAACGTCCTCCGGTCTGAAACAGACACATATGGGACATTAGTAGACATAAAGATGGTGGGAACGATCCTGGAGGCAATGCAACACCAGGAAAGTCCCGAATTTTTAACAATACAGATGTGTAGTATTGCATTCGGGTGATGGTGAAAGTCCCTTTAACGTCCTCCGGTCTGAAACAGACACATATGGGACATTAGTAGATATAAAGATGGTGGGAACGATCCTGGAGGCAATGCCCGGAGGCAGTGCAACTCCAAGAAAGTCCCGAATTTTTAACGATACAGATGACTATTTGTCAGCAGAGCTTCTTTGGTTATATAGCAGGCGTACGCAGAGATAGTTATATAAGCTCTCTGGGCGTACGCCAGAAGAAGAAGAATATCGACGTGGCTACAGTTGGGCCTACTCTGTCAACGTGGCGGTACCATAGCCGATGAGGTTTAACCGAGGCGTGGTTACCGCTACACCTATCTGTACTGTGAAAAACTCGGGGCTTTACTGGTGTTGCACTGCCTCCGGGCATTGCAGCCAGTATTGTTCCCACCATCTTTGCATTTACAAATGTCCCATATGTGTCTATGACCGAGAGGACGTAAAACATCATTTTGATCATCTACAGTTGGGCCTGTGGTTTTGCCACTCTGTCGCAGGACGCATAAACTGTGCGCGTCTGTCGTAAAACAACGACAACAACAACAACGACAACAACAACAACGACAACAACAAAGTACCACCAACAAAATGTCT
Organism: Phymorhynchus buccinoides; assembly: GCA_017654935.2. NCBI lineage: Eukaryota > Metazoa > Mollusca > Gastropoda > Neogastropoda > Raphitomidae > Phymorhynchus > Phymorhynchus buccinoides. Next base: position 55,264,883 of record CM065687.1, read on the forward strand.
ATAATCCGATCTTAGCCTTAGTCCAAACCACATCCCTTACTTTAGCCAAACCTTAAAACTTCTTCTTCTATTCCGTGTTTTCATGCCATAAGGCCACTATAATCGATAAGGCACGTATGTGTCCGGTTTTTCAGTTTTCACTAGTCTCCCCGCTGCATACAGCCGACACATTCCGATTTCGGAGGAGCTCAAAGGAGACGATCATTTGGAAGATTGTTTTTTGGAGAGAAAAAAGGCAGGAGAATGGGGCAAATAAGTCAGAAAGATAGTAGATGATAGAAAGCAAAGGGAAAAGGCAGAGTTAAAGAGAGTGACTTATTTGAGGAAGCGCATAACTTCCAGAAGATGGGGGATCTATTTATACGAAAGACTCCATGGCATCCCCACGGGGAGAGACTCGTGGAGGGGTCGGGGTCCGGAGGTATGGAGATATGGAGGCTCGAGGCATCCTCCCACTGCCCCGTAAGACTTCAAATACACAAAATAAGGAAGTACTTTGGATGAAAAGAAAAATCCTGATCTGTAAGAATCGCTTCCCCAGATCACGGCCCCAGCATTAACTTTAACCCTTTCACCGCCAATGTCGCATTTTTGCACCACAATGATTTAACAACCATGTCAAAACAACTCTTGAAATCATGGTCTGTTATTCAATGATATTGTGTTCCTAACTTTGGGCAGTGATTATTGACCCTATTCTACATGTGTCACAGATAAATCCAACGATATTGCAGACACAATCTTTTCTGTAGCCAAGTAGCTTTAATGGAAATGTTTGGCTCAAAGATGGCTGGCGGTGAAATGGTTAACAGCGGCATTACGGTCACGATTGTGAAAAGAATCGGTGCATAGGGGAAGACGGGGTAAAAAGCGCATGGGCGGGTAAGAAGCCCACCCCAATTATCTCATGAAATGAATCAAATTTCTGTCTCATTTTGCCCATGAGACGAGCGTTAATGTCTAACATTCGTCTCATGGGCAAATTTGACTGAAAGTTTCTTTATTTCATGAGATAATTGGGGTGGGCTTCTTACCCGCCCATGCGCTTTTTACCCCGTCTTCCCCTAATAATTGCGCCGATTGTAATTACCACTATTCTCTGTCTCAATTGCGCCGCTTCTATGCCATCAATTGCGCAGATTATAATATTCTGTATCAATGTCACACTGAGACAACGTTTACAAATAATAAACTGCACTTACAAATGTTTCTCATGGGTTTTTTTTTCCCGGAGCGTCATGTAACACAACCCCACGCTAATTTTGATTTATTATTTTTTCCTCAAAAAGAATGCAACGGAATGCAATGGAATAATTTTCAATGGAATATTTTCAATGGAATAATTTTCAAATCTGCGCAATTGAGATGTAGCCAAAAGAATAACCATTCCAAGCTATTTTGAATTTATTTGTATTCTAAGAAATACATTCTGTTATTGCAGCCGTCAGTTTAGTAGGCCTATGTTATTATTTTAATTATTATTATTTTTTTTTTACCTCATAATCTGTGCTCCTTGAATAATATTTCCTGTTTCTTTTCCCATTCCCCATTCTTTTTGCTAATGTTGTTGTTATAGCCTACGTGTATTTGTAAGTTATTAAATGCTTTGTCTCGTGGTTGCAACTGTGTGTGTGTGCGCTTACGCGTGTAGGCCTATGTGTGCGGATGTCTTGCTTTTTTTTTTTTTTTTTTTTTTTTTTTTTTTTTAAAGCCTTTTAATGCTTTGTGTTTTGTTCGCTGGCGGGGGTGGGGGTGGGTATGCATGTGTCGGTGTAATAGTTGCTGCTTTTTTCTTTCTAAATCTTTGTGAAGCGCTGTGAGGATGACATGCCATCGAACAGCGCTATATAAGTTTCATTTTATTATCATTATTATTATTTATTATTCATCATATGTATTGATTTATGTGTAATGAAAACTCTGTAGTAAGCACACCATCAACTTTAAGCTTGTTGCTGCTCCAGTTGTGTTAAGCATTGCCTGAATTTATCTGGCTACGTTGTAAAGCGCTTAGAGCTTTAAGATGAAGCGCTGTAAAAGTTTTATTTACAAATAAATAAATAAATACAAACTTGAATTTGAACATGTTTTTTGGTAAAGGTCAAGATGTGCCCCCCCCCCCCCCCACCCTCCCTACATTTCTCAGCTCTCCCCGCATTTTCACACTTGCCTTTCTTACCAAACATTAAGCTATATTTTATTAACCTTTTCAGCTAATTATCTGTGTTGAATAATTATTAATGCCGCGGAGAATTTGTCACAGTCCTGGTTCATTGCGTTTTTTCCCTGTCTTGCCTTTATCTTCTACTATTATTGAATGCATGTGTTTAATTATGTAAATGGATGGAAATTTAGTGTTAAATATAGCAAACGATAGAGGTTGAAGTACTCAATCTGCAGTAAGAAAGGCAAGACTGAAAAAGTGGAAACAACCGATAAAATGGGGGGGGGGGGGGGGGGGGGGGGGGGGGGGGGGGGGGGTGGGGGGGAAGGGGAGGTGGGGGGGGCATCTTTACCGTTACTTATTTTTTTTAAATTTTTCTTCTTTTCCTTTTAAAATGCCAAATGATGTTATAGAGCCAATTACCTTTCTAGTTTCACAGTTCTGTCTGTGCAGTGACAGTCATGACAGTCAAGGACACTGCCGTTCGACCATGATGACCATTGTAATGTACAGGCGTTACCTCACACTGCTTACCTGTCTGTCTGTCTGTCTTACGAGCGGATACCTTGCTTAGGTCACAGATCAACTACTGACCTTGTACCTAGCGTTCGTCAAGCCAAGCTTACGCTTCTGTAACCTTTTGCAACCTTTTTTTTCCCAACACATGAGACCTCTCGCGAAGCTGTCACGAATTCGGTGCCAGGATTGTGACACACTGTACGAGTTTGCTAGTCTGTTGATGAACAGCCTGCTACACCGCATACTTCTTCTTCTTCTGCGTTCCCAGGCCATATGGCCATAATGGGTAAGGTACGTATGTGTCTGGTTTTCAGTTTTCACTGGTCTCCCCGCTGCGCACAGCCGACACATTCCGAGTTCGGAGGAGCTGAAGAGAAAAAAAAAGGGAAGATGTTTTTTTAAAGGCAGGAGAATGGGCCAATAAGTCAGAAAGATAGCAGATGACAGAAAGCAAAGGGAAAAGGCAGAGTCAAACGAGCGTAGTCGAAACGGACAGCACCCGTCTGCTGTTTTTCCCACTCTGATTTTCCAGGAGGCAAATGATGATATTCTGGAGGACTGGGCAACAAAACAAATGGTCTACAGATGGAGATTCCCTGCCCAGGGCACCCCCCCACTCTGTTGCTCAAAAGGACGCGAGGACAGCTGGTGTTGGGGAAGGTCCCCAAAGGCCCGTAGTTATATAGTCCCTTCGACTGCAGCAGTGCGCAGAGACTGTGCGAATGCCTCCTCGCTTGAGACTTATCAATCAATCTTCCACAAAAGACTGTGCCGTACCATGACCACACAACAAAAAAAGGTAGTGCTTATACTATAGTGTCACGACCCCCCCCCCCCCCCCCCCCCCCCCCATATACACAAAAAAGTTAAGCACCCCTTAAAGCAATTAGCTATTACAAGTCTGACAGGAGGGATTGAAGCAGTCATCCAGGCACAGGGAGGAAACACACGCTACTGAACTTTGATTTGCCAAATGAGTTTTGGACACTCCTCATGACGTTTTCCCACACTAATTAACTTTTCATATAGCCATATGAAATTGTTACATTGATAATTAAACATGGTATTTTTTAAATTGAACATGACAACCCTTTTTGTTTCAGAATATCAGAATGCATTTGTAAAACCATACATTAAATTATGCGTTTTCTTATAGTCAGATAGTCAAACTTTCATTTACCAATCAATGTTGTTTCATTCTTTATTGATTATTTGCAATAAATCTCGATTTCATCTCATCTACATCAAAAACGTGGTGGGGTGCTTAACTTTCTTCTTTGTGTATATATATAACTTTTTATTTTAATCGGCGAGAATAATCGACGTTCCATATAATTATTGCCGAAGGAATTCTAGCTTGCCAACTTTGATCAAAACGCGTCTCTCTCTGTATACACGGACTAAAGTCACCGCCCGAATGACATAATAGTTTCAGGTGAGTTACAACCTTCACTACAACAACTTACTTACATCATAAGGTGTGGTGGGGGTGGGTGGTCGCGACACTATGGTATGTGCACTACTTTTTTTTCTTTTTCTTTTTTTTTGTGTTAGATAAGCCAGACGGATCCGGATCCGCTGGTCAACAGTGGACGGACAAGGCGACCTGCTAATAATATTATTAACAGCGGGCCCCACGTAATCTTATAAACGAGAAGTAGTGGTCAAGACGTTGGGACTCGAGTTGTACTGTACTGTACTGTATTCTACTGTACTGTACTGTACTGTACCGTACTGAAACCTGGGTCTGGATAACCAGCCGACCAACAAAGGTGATTATGACTTTTTCATTGACATAATATAATAACAAGGGCATCGTCTAGCGGCAGCAACGCATTGTGACAATGCAAACCCGGCCAGATCGAGTTATGTCCTGTCCTCCCCACCCCCACCCCCCAATAAACACACCACTTTCCACCCTTACAGAACGCATAAAATACATAGCCCAAAATTTGAAGCGATTCTGTTCAGTAGTTCACGAGATACAGCTGAACTTTTTATACAAACTTCCTTGCACCATGGTACACCACCACACAAAATGTGAAGCGATTCTGTTCACTAGTTCACGAAATAAAGCTGGGGGGAAATTACATAGCCCAAAGAAGGAAATTTCGGTTTTCAAGGTCAAACTTCAAAGCCAAGGTCAGCACGGTGTTGATTAACGAAAGGAAGCTTCCTTTTCAAGCTGTCTACCCCTCTGCCAATTTTAATCAAAATCCAAACAGTAGTTTTTAAGATAATCGATACACATACAGACAGACAGACAGACACACACACACACACACACACACACACACACACACACACACACACACACACACACACACACACACACACACACACACACACACACACACACACCTCACACACTGGCCGGGTACAAACCGATCGCAACTACTTCATGATATAATACTCTGGCGGGTAATAATTATGTATTTCGAAAATGTTGACTGCTTCATTGATATAATACATGTATTTCGAAAATGTTGACTGCTTCATTGATATAATATATGTATTTCGAACATGTTGACTGCTTCATTGATATAATATATGTATTTCGAAAATGGTTTGGCATTTTAAATTGTTGGTGAATTTTCGACGGAAATTTTGGTATATTTTGTATTTTGGTATTTCCTATTTTCTAGCAAAGGAGAGCGCGTCACTGCAAGCGCAGTGCCTACCCTTTTTTTTTGGGGGGGGGGGGGGGGGGGTGGCGGCGGCAGACTTGGGAAACCTATTCTCGCGAACTAAAAAACTTGGGAAATTGTACACATTTAAAATGGCAGCGATTTAACCCTTTCACCGCCAGCCATATTTCAGCCAAATAATTCCATTAAATTTGCCTGGGTAGAGAACAAAATCCATCTGCAGTATTGGGGATTCTTCTGTGACATATATAAAATAAGGTCTATCCTTACTTCCCAAAACTAAGACAATAGGGTCTTTGGATAATAGACCCCAATTTGATGCCTTTTAGTGACATAGGTGTTAAATCACTGTGGTGCTAAAATGAGACTTTGGCGGTGAAAGGGTTAATGCTCCAAAAAAAGATGATTTTGACCCAAAAAACAGATGCTTGTGGCAAAAAAAAGACCATCTAACCCTAACCCTAACCCTAACCCTAACCTAACCCTATCCCTAACCACGGAAAGAACCAAGAAATAGAGCAGGAGGGTGTAAATCTACATATTTGCCGAGAAATCGATGTACAAAGGACTTAAAATTTATCAACCAAAAAAAGGAATGGTTCCAGCAGAAAAAAATAGTATAAGTGCATGGCTTTGTACATCGATTTCTCGGCAAATATGTAGATTTACACCCTCCTGCTCTATTTCTTGGTTCTTTCCGTGGTTAGGGATAGGGTTAGGGTTAGAGGGTGGATGGTCTTTTCTTTTGCCACAAGCATCTGTTTTTTTGGTCAAAATCATCTATTTTTTTTAAATCGGCCTGTAGCCATTTAAATTTTTTTGCTGGAACCATTCCTTTTTTTTGTTGATAAATTTTAAGTCATTTAAAATAACGAGCAATTGCTTGCCTGTGTTTCAATGCTGTCCTGTGCCTAATCTCGTTCACCTGTACTCACGGTCACTTTCTTCTGACAAACTTGTACAAACACTAAGACAAATGGTGAACGTTCATTTTCTTTCAGCGCCCCTTTTTTATGAACTTCGGTTCTTTCCATCTTTCAAAACCGCTCTTAAAACTCACCTCTTCCGGCAATACCTCTGATTTCTTCCTTGTCCTGTTTCCTGCCTTAAAATGATGTCCCCCCACATTGTGGGTGGGTGGGTGTGCGCGCTCTAATGTTGTGTGCACGTGTGCGTTCGTGCGTGTTGTGCGCTGTGTGAATGTTTGTGATAGTTGATATGTAGTAGCTGATTTATGTATTTATTTAAACACCTGAGCTGAGAGAAAGGGCGCTCTATAAATGTTATTTATTATTATTATTATTAAAATAATTCGCTCTAATTTTAACGTATGTTTCACTGTAAAATTTTTGGTAACGTATGATATGAAACCTGTGTATGTATGGATAGTCAGCCGGGCAACTCAAGTGCTTGACTGCTTCGTTGATACGCAAAACCAACAGGTGACATCATAACTAGGTTATCCTTTCTTCCCTCAATTTGAAGGTCACTGACTAAGGTCAGCTTATGAAGAAACAAAAAATGTCTTTGAAAAAGAAGCCAACACCTATAGCAAAAGAAAGAGACTAATTAACCCTTTCACCGCCAATGTCGCATGTATGCACCACAATGGTTTACCACCCATGTCACTAAAAGGAATCAATTCAGGAGCTGTTATCTGAAGACCTTGTTTTCTTAATTTGGGGAGGTAAGGATAGGCCTAAAGTTAAATATGTCACAGAGGAAATCCCAATATTGCATTCATTTTTTTTTAATCTCTACCCTGTTAAGTATAATGGTATTTTTTGGCTGACAAAATGGCTGGCGGCGAAAGGGTTAATGTTCAAAGACACACACACACATCCTTATTAGGTATTAGGTATTAGGTACTTTATAGTCACAGAGGCGTCTCTGTGAAATTCGGACTGCTCCAACCTGGAGAGCGCGTCGCTGCCAGAGGCGCGCCACCCAATTTCTTTTTAAAAAAATTTTGGCATGCGATCTTTGTTACTGATGAGGGAGGGGGGGGGGGGGGTAAATTTTAACCAAATGACAACTTTTTCGTTGCCACTGGGTTTAACGTATGCTAAGTGCATGGGCACACGGGATCTCGGTTTATCGTCTCATCCGAAAGACTCCACGTTCAGACCGTTAAGGCCTAGTGCAGAATGACAGGAAAAAAATCCCCTGTACCCAGGTTCGAACTCGGGTTTACTTGACACGAAGCGAACGCGATACCACTGTGCCACTGGTCGTTAGCCTGCGCTTATAAGGTCTACACTGTCCGTACTTCGCTAGTATTCTTCTGGATTCGACAAGAAAACAGACGGCGATACAAAAACCACAAACACCAGCAAACAGGTTGACAAAGAAAGAAACCAACACTAAGTTGTGACAAAACTCCAAAAGTCATTGATGAGACAATGTCGCCAGTCCTAAAAACGAAAAGCACAAGTAGAGACAGACTGCGCTGAGCTGGACTGTAAGTAAAATCCCAAAGTGTCCAAGTGGACAAAACTTGCGCAGGAAGCGTAGTTAGTAGTAGTAAGGGTTTTAAAAAGAAAAAGAAAAAAAAGAAGGTGATTGTTGATCTTATTACGTGACAAACCACTTGGCCCACATATTAGATGGCAAGGTAGAGTAGGGTAAGGTAATCGTAGCAAAGGTGAGTCGGTTGTATAACCATGTAGGGGTTGAGTAACGTCTCCCCGTAACACTGCAACGTCCACAAGGCCAGCTGGGTCGTGGTGGAGGAGGTGGAGGTGGAGGAGGTTAGGGGTTACGTACGGTAGTTGTAGTAGTGGGACCCAAACTTTTTTTTTGTGGTGGTTAGTTTGTGAATGACTGTGGCATGTTACGTGGCAGGATTACATGACACGGCTAGGGGGTGGGGGTGGGGGGAGTCCCCTTGAGCTGCTAATCTTGTATTGCCCCGTGTGTGTGTGTGTGTGTACAAACTTTGTACCTGCTGGAATGCCAGCCAGAGTTAGGTGGACCAGTGCCCTGGTTTCGCCACGTAACCCTATCAAGTCACTGACTCAGTGACCTCGCACTCAAAGGTGAAAAACTTGGACTGTTGCGTCTAACTGGGTCTTCGTCTTCTGTTGACTGTCCGAGACTGGGTCCACCACAAGGGTAGAGGAGTCAATAGGGCATTTGCCACGAGTGTTCGTTCTCTATACTAGACTACTAATTTGCCCGCACTCGTTCTGCCCGAGTTACGCTGACCTTTCTAATTTAACTCTCTAAACTCAACTCAGTGAAATTCAAGGTCGCCAGCACGCGGCAAATGCCCTATTGATCTTCTTCTTCTTCTTTCTTTCTTTCTTTCTTTTGGCTTCCTCCGTCATCATTTTGACTATTACGATGCATTACTAAAAGGGGTTCATTGATTATGGGGGAACTATATGCTGCCCAGATGATCAGCTCCAGGGATGGTGGGGTGGGGGGGAAATGAAAACGAAATGTTATTCAGCCAGGGAACATGACATAAGCAAGTTACAATGCTTTTTTGCACCCAGCCCTGGGGAAAATTAACTACATAAAATCAAACAAGAAAGTTAAATAATAGTTGTACATGCAGAAATTAGAAGATAAAGGGAGGGAGGGGGGGAGGAGGGGCATGGAGGGGGATAAGGATGGGGACATTTGGGAATTTAAAGTACAGGCACCCCCCCCCCCCCCCCCCCCCCCCCCCCCCCCCCCCCAAAAAAAAGGAAAAAAAAAAGTCACATAATGCAATCATAAAATCTGCAAAGGATAACACAACTCAGTATTGTTATCAGTAATATTACGATAGTAATAAACAAATCAAGTTACATCATACAAAGTATCAAACAATTATGCTGTCACCTATGATATCAAAATCAGCAATCATATAATATTTTTTTAATTTTTATATCATCATTTAATTAACTTAATATACATCAACATCTTCTGATGCGGGTATTGTTAGAGGTTAAAGTAAAGTTCACGTGGGAGGGGAGGGGAGGAGGGTGTAGAGAAAGGGGCAGGGTCCAATTTTTGGGGGGTGCCCACCGGTTCGCATAATGCGTTTCGCATAATCCTTTGATCAGAGCCGCGGGCGGAAGTCGAGTGTCTCTTCCAAAAAAACCTGGCAGTTCGCATAAACGGGTTTGCCATTTCGCATATTATGCACTCTTGCAGGTTCTAATGCACTCTACGTGACTTTCTGTTACTTTCTTACTATCCCTAACCCTATCCCTAACCCTATCCCTAACCCTATCCCTAACCCTATCCCTAACCCTATCCCTAACACTATCCCTAACCTATCCCTAACCCTATCCCTAACCCTATCCCTAACCCTATCCCTAACTTTCTGAGTTTTATGCGAAATGCCATGTCCACAAAACTTTGTATGCGAAGCGGCAGTATGTGAACCGGGGCGCACCGATTTTGGGGCTGGGACAGGGGAGAGGGGTCGTAGTGGGGGGATGGAGGAAGTGGCGGGAGGGGTGGGGTGGGGGGGTGGGCGCAGTTTAAATTAGGGCTTTGAAGACCTTCACCGAGGCTAATGATATTGCTTCAGGTGGAAAGCTGTTCCACTTACACACAGCCCTGGGGAAGAAAGAACCGTCAGGATGGGCGGTGTCTGTGTGTGAGCGCATGGTGTGTGTGTGTGTGTGTGCGTGTGTGTGTGTGTGTGTGCGTGTGCGTGTGTGTGTGTGTGTGTGTGTGTGTGTGTGTGTGTGTGTACATGTATATGTGTATGTGTGTGTGTGTGTGTATGTATGTGTGTGTGTATGTATGTGTGTGTGTGTATGTGTGTGTGTGTGTGTGTGTGTGTGTGTGTGTGTTTGGTGTGTGTGTGTGTGTGTGCGTGCGCGTGTGCGTGTGCGTGCGTGTCGGATTTGAGACTATGGGTTGCTTGAAACTATGAGCACTTGTTTTCGGAGCTCCCTCAGCTCTCACTCTCACTGTGCTACTGGCCCCTTCAAAATGTCTCCCACTGCATTCACCCTGCGATGCTGATCACGAATATATATTATATGGTTATAGTGGTCTAACGCCAATGGGTTTGAAACTATGAGCATTTGGTTTAAACAAGAATTTATTCACGAATAGAAAGTCATAGCAAAGCAGCAATACATTTATAAACTTTGAGTACAACAAGCTAAGAGCTTATACAGGGGACTCCATTACTTTAGTTGCACAGTAAGGGCTGCATACGCAAAACTAATCATTCAATAAAAAATAATAACATAAAAGCAACAACAGTAGTAGACAATGAGCATTTGTTTTCGGAGCCTCTCACTCTCACTGTGCTATAAGCCCTTTCAAAATGTTTTCCACTGCATTCCCCCTGCGATGCTGATCACGAATATATATGGTCATATGGGTCTAACGCCAATGTTTTTGAAACTGTGGGCAGAGAGAGAGACAGACAAACAGGCAGAGAAGATAGATATACACACATACGCGTGCTAAATATCACACACACACACACACACACACACACACACACACACACACACACACACACACACACACACACACACACACACACACACACACACCACACACACACACTCACACCACGCACGCATGGTGAATAAACGAATTTATCATCTTAATCAATAGTAGTAAACAAATTGAAGTGTTTGCTTGTAACGAAAAGAAAAAGGCAAACTTGTATATTAGACACCCCTTCCTTATGTTTACGACTCTCAATCTCATTGTTTCTGACTTTTCAGTTTTATCTTCTTCTTCTGCGTTCCCAGGTCATATGGCCATAATGGATAAGGTACGTGTGTATCCGGTTTTCAGTTTTCACTGGTCTCCCCGCTGCGCACAGCCGACACATTCCGATTTCGGAGGAGCTCAAAGGAGAAACATTATTTGGAAGATTAACAAAATAAGACAGGAGAATAGGCCAATAAGTCAGAAAGATAGTAGATGATAGAAAACAAAGGGAAAAGGCAGAGTCAAAGAGAGTGGCAGATTAGAGAAAGTTACAAGCACAGAACTTCAAGAAGGTGGGGGAACTATTTTTACGAAAGACCCCCCGGGGATTTTCGGTTTTATGAAAATAATCCTCCTATAGACCCTATCCTTTCTTGAGAACTGAATGGCAGAACATTGTTTTTCAGTGAACATTTTCAAAGCAAACATTTGAAAGGGGGGGGGGGGGGGGGGGGGGGGGGTTATAGTACAAGATAGCGGAGAAAAATTGAAGGAGACAACAAACTTCCTTGCCCTGAAACCCGGGTGTAGCTGCGAATTGGGATTCGGAACGAGCGGCGTGGGAGCAACGCCACTGTACGGCCCAGAAGATGGGACAGCAAAATCCCCCCAAAAACCCCCAACAAACTTCCTTGCCCTGGATTAAATGGGTGGAATCATGTGTCATGAGCTAAAGGTTTGATTTCTCGGTTCTTTCCGGTTTTTGCAGCCTTGCCTTTCTTAGTGCAGATTGAGTACTTCATCCTCTATCGTTTGCTGTATTTAATTAACGTTAATTTTTCATCCATTTACATAAACACATGCATTGTATTATTACTTGGTGGCAGCCAATATTGTATGATCTACTTGTGTTTGAGCGCCTTGTATAAGCTTTAACCCTTTCGCCGCCAGCGATTTTTCAGCCAAAAAAAATACCATTAAGCTGAACTGGGTAGAGAAAAAAATATTCTGCAATATTGCGAATTCCTCTGTGACATATATAACATTAGGCCTATCCTTACCTCCGAAAATTAAGACAATAGGGTCTTTGGATAACAGGCCCTGATTTGATGCCTTTCAGTGACATAGGTGTTAAACCATTGTGGTGCTAAAATGCGACATTGGCGGTGAAAGGGTTAAGCTTGCTGTGCTCGTTTTCATTTGTATATGTTGCTGCTTTACTATGTGTTACTCAATACACATTCGTTTAATTAACCCTTTCACCGCCAATGTCGCATTTTTTTGCACCACAATGATTTAACACCCATGTCATTAAAACTCTTGAAATCAGGGTCTGTTATTCAATGACATTGTGTTCCTAAATTTGGGCAGTAAGGATTGACCCCATTCTAAAAGTGTCACAGAGAAATCCCAACAATATTGCAGACACAATCTTTTCTGTAGCCAAGTAAATTAAATGGAAATGTTTAACTCAAAGATGGCTGGCGGTGAAAGGGTTAAACCAAACACACATGCATTCAATAATAGTAGAAGATAAAGGCAAGACGGAAAGAACGCTATGAACCAGGACTGTGACCAATGTTCCGCGGCTGTTGTGTGTATTGCGCTACATAGGGGGGGGGGGGGGGGGGGGGGACGAGAGAGAGGAGGTGGCGGGGGGGGGGGGGGGGGGGTATTAACCCTTTCACTGCCAAAATCGCATTTTAGCACCATAGTGATTTTAACACCTATGTCACTAAAAGGCATCAAATTGGGGTCTATTATCCAAAGACCCTATTGTCTTAGTTTTGGGAAGTAAGGGTAGACCTTATTTTATATATGTCACAGAAGAAATCCCCAATACTGCAGATGGATTTTGTTCTCTACCAAGGTAAATTTAATGGACATGTTTTTGGCTGAAATATGGCTGGCGGTGAAAGGGTTAAACGACGACTTTGTTGTTTATTTACTCGCTTGTTTGTCAACACAAATGCTGGATTTTTGGCGTGCACATGCTCGAATCTTTCATTGACAAAGTCATAAAATTTCAGCAAGATTCAATGAACGGTTTTGAAAATATGAAGCAAAAAGTAAAAGTATGGGTGCAAGCACACCCACGGGGTACGGGAAGGGTTAATTAATGGCCTTTATTATGACTGCGATTAATTATTCAGCAAAGATCATTAGCTCAAAAATGTTGATAAAATACAGCTAAATATTTGCTAAGAAAGAGTGAAAAGTGTTCACGTACACAGATATATTTACGGGTTTTTTTCTCAGCATTCCATATTTCCCTGCAAACACAAAACCCAGTGTGCAGACTGCTGTGTGCCCGAAATTCTTCTTCGATCTAGAATGTATTCTACTATACTGTCTTAACAACTTCGGGACTCTCCTGGTAATGCAATACCTCCAGAATCGTCCCACTATCTTTATAGTTATTAATGTCCCATATGTTCCTGGCATGAGGACGTTAAGCGAACTTTCATTCATTCCGAAGTTCTTCGATCGCTCAGTTTCCTGTCAATTATGAGCGCAGATGCGTCATGCTGCCAGTATGCGCCTAACTAAGGAAAAGGCCCAGCAAGTCGGACTTCGGCTGGAGGAAATCGTTTCGATTTTTTTTATTTTTTAAAGGCAGGAGAATGGACCGGTAAGGCAGAAAGATAGCAGATGACAGTAAGCAAAGGGAAAAGGCAGAGTCAAAGAGAGTGACAGATTAGAGGAAGCTTTTAAACTCTGTCTCTCTCCCCACTACCCCCCAGTCTGATGAAAGGTCTACGAGCGGAAAGCTTGCTTCTTCCCTTTTTCTACCTTGATCAACCAAACCCAAACCCTGGTGAGTTTCCCCAGTCTACCATTTTCGTCCCTACAAGCACAGAATTTCCAGAGAGAAGAAAAATGGTGTTTTACGTCCTCTCGGTCTGGAACAGACACATATGGGACATTTGTAGATATAAACGAAGATGGTGGGAACAATACTGGAGGCAATGCCCAGAGGCAGTGCATCTTCAGTAAAGTCCCGATTTTTTAACAATACAGATAGGTGTAGCGGTAACCACGCCTCGGTTAAACCTCATCGGCTATGGTACCGCCACAACTACTACATACTGCACAGAATTTCCAGAAGGTAGGGGAACTATTTATATAAAAGCCCCCCTCCCCCCGGTATCCCCACGGGGAGGGGGGAAGCCGGAACAGTCTCCGGCTAGACAGGGGCATTTAAACGGTTGTGTATGACTTTTATCTCGTCTTTCCCCCCCCCGTCTCCCCCCCCCCCCCCCTCCCCCCCCCCCCCCCCCACCCCCCCCCCCCCCCCCCCCCCCCCCCCCCATTATAAATTGATTTCCTTAAAGTTATAAATCTATTTCACAAAATTATTATTCTTTTACATGAAATAGCAAACGGAGTATCATAATACTAAATTCCTGACTATCTTGGCTCTATCTTTTCCCCATAATATCTCATCCTATCTCACTATCTACCCTATCTTTGCTGAACTTATTTTCTTTCTTTTTCGTACTACCCCCAAAACCATAAAGTGCAGCAGAATAAGAAAAAAGTTTTGTGTCGTGATGAAGTTGGCTGCCTAAAGAAGAAGAAAAAGAACAAAAGCACTAAAGCTTTACAATAGGGAAATGTACAAATCTACTACAGCCAGAATGCTATAGACAGACAGACAGACACACACACACACACACAAAGGCCGTCTATACTATGATGTCATCATCTCTGTGGTTTCATTAGTAAGCTGACCACTGCTGCTGCTAGGAAACAGGACAGGCAGCAGAACACGCGATTCAACTTAAGCCCCGCCCCCCTCTCCCACCCTCCACTCCCACTTGACCAATAGCGAGCCGTCCCTCCGCTTTGATTGACTTGACCACTCAAGTGGGAGGAAGCCGGTTTTCTGCTCCAAGTTTATCGCGCTGAGAGAATACGAAAGAAGCTTTCCGCGCTGAACTTCGAACACCTTTTTTGCAAAAATCGTTTCCAGCCTGTTGTTTCTGTAGCTCGTTCAGTTTCTCTAGGGGTCAGCCTGTTCGGGTTACTTGCGCATGACTGCTAAAAACAAGGCAGCTCGGGGCATGAGAGAGACAAATAGCACGGTGAGTGAGCACACGCGCGCGCGGACGCATTCACGCATGCAAGACTTAATCGCACCAAGCTGGGGGAGTGAGTAAAGTGAGTGAGTGAGGTTTGGAGAGCAGAACCCGAACCCGAACCGAGCCTCTTTTTTTGTGCTTGGACACAGCAGAGTGAACGAACGAACCCCTTATTAGTACCGATATAGCAAGAAGGGAGTGACTGATTTCAGTAAAGTGGAACACCGAAAGCCAAACAGAAAGAGAAAGGAGAAGTGAGGCTTGTGTAGAGTGTACGTGTTCCTAATCTCTTCAACTGACTGAACCGGCTGAATCGGGTACAAAAATCGTTTTTTTAACTTTTTTTTTATAGAGACATTTGACGAAAATCTGGAATAAACTGGTCAGTTGATGACTGAAAGGACGAGGCAATCAACGAACAAACACGCAGACGACCCCCAACGAATCTAGCAGCCAGACAACAAACACTGAAACAGCCACGTCACTCGTCACGAGGTCCGCACAGCCCAACACTCCACACCAACCAACCGGTCAGAGAGAGAGAGAGAGAGACAGGTAAGATTTTGAATGTTCTACCATTTACACATCTCTAATCAACCCTTTTCGTTTAAAAACTGCTCCGTCTTAGCATTCCAACTACACTCTCTCTCACAACTTCACATTTTTACCCTTACCCCTTTCGCCAAGCAAAACCGTGCTAGGAATGTGTCACCTCATCTCATTGGTCATTAGAATTCAGCCTACAGTGTCCGAACGTGCTTTTTCATTGGTCCCGCAATTTAGGAGAATTAATGAGAAGAAAAGCTGACCAGAGGAATTTTTGTTTGTTTGTATTTAATCATGGACACTACATTGAATGATTTGTTGCCCCACATGGCCGAAAGGCCGAAGAGGGCGTAAAGCCTTATTTCGTTTCGTTGAATGATTTGCTTGTGATGTGTGTGTGTGTGTGTGTGTGTGTGTGTGTGTGTGTGTGTGCGCGGTGCGCGTGTGTGTGTGTGTGTGTGTGTGTGTGTGAGAGAGAGAGAGAGAGAGAGAGAGGAGAGAGAGAGAGAGAGAGAGAGAGAGAGAGAGAGGGAATGTGTACGTGTGTGTGTGTGTCTGTGTGTGTGTGTGTGTGTGTGTGTGTGTGTGTGTGTGTGTGTGTGTGTGTGTGTGTGTGAGAGAGAGAGAGAGAGAGAGAGAGAGAGAGAGAGAATGTATGCGTGTGTGTGTGTGTGTGCGTGTGCGCACGTGCGTGTGTGTGTGTGTGCGTGCGTGCGTGTGTGTGTGTACGGTGCGCGCGCGCGTGCGTGCGTGCAAGCATACACACGCGTTTCTATGTATATGTATGGTTTAAACAAGACTTTATTCACGAATAGAAAATCATAGCAAAGCAGCAATACATTTATAAACTTC
>CM065687.1:55308818-55313818 GCA_017654935.2 Phymorhynchus buccinoides
TGAATCTTGCTGATATTTTATGACTTTGTCAATGAAAGATTCGAGCATGCGCACGCCAAACATCAAGTATTTGTGTTGAAAAACAAGCGAGTACAAAGTGATCGTTTATTGTGAAGATGATGAACGAAATGTGTACCAAGATGAACCCACTGGCTTCAAAGGGTGGTTGTGGTGCATGCCAGTGGTTTTTTTAAAACTCTGTTGATGTTTGTAATGGCACCCTTTCACCCTGAATTCTCCCAGTTTGACTCACACAGTCACAGTATTTCAATGCCGTTCACGTGCACACACATACACCACACACGCACATGCACTGACGCCTAGCATGACGCACAGAGAGAGAGAGAGAGAGAGAGAGAGAGAGAGAGAGAGAGAGAGAGAGAGAGAGAGAGAGAGAGATAGAGATAGAGAGAGAGAGAGAGAGAGAGAGAGAGAAACTTGAACTTGAACTTGAAAACCTTTATTACGCAAGGATTGAGATTTTAGGCCAAGCCTATTCTTTCAATCTGTCCTTGGGGGAGAGAGAGAGAGAGAGAGAGAGAGAGAGAGAGAGAGAGAGAGAGAGAGAGAGAGAGAGAGAGAGAGAGAGAGAGATTAGAGAGAGAGAGATGAGAGAGGGGGGGGGAGGAGGAGGAGGAAGGGAGGGGGGAGTCAGGACAAGGACATTCCACCAGTCCTCAGACTCCGAAAGGCAACAGGAACGTTGGAGGATGGAAAGTAATATAACCTTGACATCTCACCAATTCCTACCCTACCTCGCATACTTCTCTCTTTCAATTCCTCGGAATCTTTTTTTTTTCTTTTCTTTTTACCCTATTAAGCAAACATGCAGGCAGGCAGGGATTCCCCATGGCCCCAAGGTCAGGCTAACCCAACCCTCAGTACCAACACTGTTACTATGCTATACAACAGCAATAGATGACACCCCCGGACCCCTTCTTTAACCAACGCAGCCCACGCGCACATGTATAGCAAAACTCCTCCCCCCAAAAAAAAGAACGGACCCCTTATTGACAAAAAACCGAAGAGGTAAAGGGGTACACTCCACTGGGCGATCCCTCCCAGACTGAAACCCAATCCACCAGGAGAAGCAGTGGGGTCCCAGTGGGAGCTGTCATCCCCTAAGTAAAATAAAACAATAAAAACCAACGACCCTAGTAGTAACTGCTAGGGCTACAATGATGGCAGTACTGGGAGGGGACCACTTCGAAAGAGACAACAGACTAAGAGTTGATAGAGAGAGAAGAGAGAGAAGAGAGAGAGAAGAGAGAGGAGATGAGAGAGAAATCCAAAAACTTTTTATTGAGAGAGAGATCTGTAGGGAAAAATGAGATACTGTGTGGTGTTGAGGTGAGGGTAAGATAACGACAACTATTGATATTAGGAAGGGTCCGAGAGAGAGAGAGAGAGAGAGAGAGATAGAGAGAGAGAGAGAGAGAGAGAGAGAGAGAGAGAGAGAGAGAGATCTCCAATCCAATCCAAAACTTTTATTGATTAGGCCTTTCTGCCCGTATTGAGTAGGGAAAGGGGTGTGTGTGTGTGAGGGTAAAGATAACATGGTGTTTGATAAAAGGGGATGAGGTGGATATAGAGACAAGTAAAACGAGGGGGTTAAGGAAGGAGGAGGAGGGGGGGGGGTATAAAGAGTGGGGAGGGTTCTCAGGGGGTTGATTTTTGATGAGCTCTATTTTAGTGAAGATCTGCTCGGTAGAAGGACCAGTTGGTTTCTGGCATGTCCCTTTACTCACGGATATCGGTGGTATAAGATCCCCTAGTCTTCTACGTCTATGACAAGCAGGTATGACAGTTGTGACAAGACATGTATTATACGGTTGTCTGGGGTGTCAGACGGGGGTCTAGCGTGGGGGTTTTGTTTACTTACATTTATTAATCAGGTGTTTTGTGTTGCGTGAATGTGGGCTTACGTATCCCAGTAAGACCAGAAACCATTTGTGTTGGACTTATTTTATCTTTTTCAATGACATTTTTCTTTTCCACACTTTTTTTTGTTTGTTCACTGGACAGTTTTGGAGCAAATTGGATTTCAGAAAGTCCCGAGACGATTGCGTAACTTGTCTTTCTTTCTAAGTCGTTTATGAAGAACTATCGGATTTCCATTTGTTTCTAAAAAGAAGAATATTGTTTATTCAAACCGTTCACTAACCATGCTATCATATTTTCGTCAACTGATTGTGATCAACTGGATTTGGAGTGACAGTCATCCTGACCTTTGAAAAGTTATTGGCGTCTTAAGTTTTGTTCCCATGGTAGCGGTACAGGTCCCATAGCCTATCGGCCGTAGAGGCAGTGAACTGTTAGAGGTTCACCGTGTCAAGGGCACGGCATCATGGAAGGCGGATCCCGTCCCTCTCCTTCCGCCGCCTTTTAACCTTCCCTGAACGAATCGGGTACCCATTCACTGCTGGGTGGACAGAGACGGTTTTCAGGCCAGAAAAATCCGACTCCAAGTTGGACTCATGGACATAATGCAAATATTTTACGCGCAATGGTACACCTACCATTTGTGCCATTCTCCTCAATTTCTAACGATTTCAACAAAAGCGAGTTTAACTCGTGTAAACTCAATATTTAATATTTATCAATATTCAAGATAATGAAGATTTTTTAAACAGGTAAAACTTGTTTCTTATCACCCTGGCTTTTAATGACAATTTTGTGAACATTGTTTTGTGGCAATGGAAGGGGTGTAGCAGCTGGTGATGTATGTGGAACATAAAAGCGAGAAGGGAAGGCAGGGACAGCATTGTGGTGTTTTTTTTAACATATTAACTATTATTCTTTACTTTCACATTACACACATCATTTGATCATATCAACTATCATTGTTTACTTTCACATTACACACACCAAAACACATCATCTGAACATTATCAACTACTGTTGTTTACTTTCGCATTACACACCAACACACATTATCTGAACATATCAACAATGATTATTTACTTTCACATTACACACATCATCTGAACATTTATCAACTATTATTCTATATTTTCGCTTTACACACCAACATATATTATCTGAACATTTATCCACTGTCATTATTTACTTTCACTTTACACACATCATCTGAACATATCAACTAACATTATTTACTTTCACATTACACACATACACACATCATCTGAACATATCAACTACACATTCTTTACTTTCACATTACACACATCATCTGAACATATCAACTGTCATTATCTTTACTTTCACATTACACACATCATCTGAACATATCAACTGTCATTCTTTACTTTCACATTACACACATCATCTGAACATATCAACTGTCATTCTTTACTTTCACATTACACACATCATCTGAACATATCAACTGTCATTCTTTACTTTCACATTACACACATCATCTGAACATATCAACTATCATTACTTACTTTCACATTACACACATCATCTGAACATATCAACTGTCATTACTTACTTTCACATTACACACATCATCTGAACATATCAACTATCATTACTTACTTTCACATTACACACATCATCTGAACATATCAACTATCATTACTTACTTTCACATTACACACATCATCTGAACATATCAACTATCATTACTTACTTTCACATTACACACATCATCTGAACATATCAACTATCATTACTTACTTTCACATTACACACCAAAACACATCACATGAACATATCAACTGTCATTACTTACTTTCACATTACACACATCATCTGAACATATCAACTGTCATTCTTTACTTTCACATTACACACATCATCTGAACATATCAACTATCATTCTTTACTTTCACATTACACACATCATCTGAACATATCAACTGTCATTCTTTACTTTCACATTACACACATCATCTGAACATATCAACTATCATTACTGACACATCAACTCTGAACTCAACTATCATTCTTTACTTTCACATTACACACATCATCTGAACATATCAACTGTCATTCTTTACTTTCACATCATTACACACATCATCTGAACACACATCATCTGACACATCATCAACTATCATTACTTTACTTTCACATTACACACATCATCTGAACATATCAACTATCATTACTTACTTTCACATTACACACATCATCTGAACATATCAACTGTCATTCTTTACTTTCACATTACACACATCATCTGAACATATCAACTATCATTACTTACTTTCACATTACACACATCATCTGAACATATCAACTGTCATTCTTTACTTTCACATTACACACATCATCTGAACATATCAACTGTCATTCTTTACTTTCACATTACACACATCATCTGAACATATCAACTATCATTACTTACTTTCACATTACACACATCATCTGAACATATCAACTATCATTACTTACTTTCACATTACACACATCATCTGAACATATCAACTATCATTACTTACTTTCACATTACACACATCATCTGAACATATCAACTATCATTACTTACTTTCACATTACACACATCATCTGAACATATCAACTATCATTACTTACTTTCACATTACACACATCATCTGAACATATCAACTATCATTACTTTACTTTCACATTACACACATCATCTGAACATATCAACTATCATTCTTTACTTTCACATTACACACATCATCTGAACATATCAACTGTCATTGTTTACTTTCACATTACACACATCATCTGAACATATCAACTGTCATTGTTTACTTTCACATTACACACATCATCTGAACATATCAACTGTCATTCTTTACTTTCACATTACACACCAAAACGCATAATCAGAACCTTACTGGACACGAACAGCCCAACCCCTGCACTGACGTATCCTTCCTGTCTGCGCGCTTTTCGTAGCAACTTTCTTATTTAACTGTGCCTCTTGATTGAAGACTAATTCATAAATTTTGGTCATATATTTGCTAGTACACATTTTACCCATCCCGTTGAGTGGTTGAAAAGGGTGACTGACAGGTTATGAAACAATGTGGAGGGAGGGGAAATAAATGATGAAA
>CM065687.1:55323818-55336318 GCA_017654935.2 Phymorhynchus buccinoides
GGATAAGTTTACAATTAAACGACGACTTTGTTGTTTATTTACTCGCTTGCTTTTTAACAACAATGCTTGAGCTTTGGCGTACATATCCTCGGATCTTTCATTGACAACGGCAGAAACTTTCAGCAAGATGCAACGAAAGGTGTTGAAAATATGAAGCGAAACGTAAAGGTATGGGTGCCAACACACCCACGGGGTACGGGAAGGGTTTCAAAATCTGCACCTCTGTGTTTGAATATGGCAACAACTCTGCCAACAAAACATTGTGGAATATAGATCTCAGTTTTTGAATATTGTGACAAATTAACACCCAAAGACCCCATAATATTTTATAATTATACTCAATGGGGTGTTTTTTTAAAAACTAGATCTCTGGCCTGTATTCACATTGAAATAGCATGAGACTCGTCATCATCATCATAATTATCTTAGAAGTCCTTCTACTAAAGTCCTATTGAATACTATTACTTTAGAAAGACTTCTGAGATATCATGATGATAAGTCTCATACTATCTCAATGTGAATGCAGGCCCTGTTTCTTTCTTGACTCTTAACTCCAAAATTCTCACGTCTCTCTCTCTCCTCTCTCTCTTCGGTCTCTCTCTCTCGCTCTCCTCGCTCTCTCTCTCTCTCGTCTCTCTCTCTCTCTCTCTCTCTCTCTCCTCTCTCTCTCTCTCTCTCTCTCTCTCTCTCTCCTCTCCCTCTCTCTCTCTCTCTCCCTCTCTCTCTCTCTTCCAGTCTCCTCTCAATTACGATGCAGATAGCAAGGATATCTCTTGTGTGTGTGTCTCGTGTGACGCGCTCTGTTCGTGTGTGTGTGTGGTCGTGTGCGCGTGTGCGTGGTCGTGTCAACGTGCGCGTGCGCTGCGCGAGTGCGTGCGTGCGTGCATGCGTATCTGTCCTGTGCGTCTCGGCCGTGTGTCTCTACGTGCGTCGTTCTGACACCTTTGTGTGTGTGTATCGCGTGAGTAACGTGTATGTGTGTCCTTATGTCCCTTTCGTCTCTCTCTCTCTCTCTCTCTCCCGTCTCCAGCTCTCTCAAACTTCTCTCTATCTCTCCCTTCTCTCCTCTCTCATCTCTCTCTCTCTCTCTCTCTCTCTCTCTCTCTCTCCCCCCCTCTCTCTCCCCACCTCTGCGCGAAACTCTAAGCCGGTTAGCTGCCCTTGAAACATTTTGACAAGCTTCAGGGTGAAAAAAAGGTTTTGTTTGCATTTTTCTCAGGGTCGCCCCACCCTTTTAAGAGCAGCTAGTACATGTACTCCTAGTGCTCTTCACCCGCTTCTCGCATTTCAAGACAAACATGACAGGTTGTTTTCTCTTTATCAGACCATCCCACCCTTGCCCCCTTTTTTCTCTGTCTCAGTCTCTCTCTGTTTCTCTCTGCCTTTTTTATCTCCACTCTCTATGTGTCTCTGTCCTCTCCACTCTTGTCCTCTCTGTCTCTCTGTCTTTGTATCTTCTCCTCTCTCTCTCTCTCTCTCCTCTCTCTCCCTCTTGTCTCTCCAGGACACTCCTCTCTCTCTCTCTCTCTCTCTCTGTCGTCCCCCTCCCTCCTCTCCCTCTCCTCTCTCTCCACTCTCTCTCTCCCTCTCTACTCTCTCTCTCTCTCTCTCTCTTCTCCCCCTACCCTCTCTCTCCTACTCGGTTCCTCTCCCACGCACACAAACGCATAAAACACACATCGCAACCTGCATTTGAACACACACACACGGTCCACGCGCCCTCCAAACCGTCGCACACCATCACGCGGCACGCTCACGCACACACACACACACACAATACACACACACCTCACACACACCCACCACTCTCTCCTCTCGGACAGTCTGCTCTCTCTCCTCTCTCTCTCTCTCTCTCTCTCTCTCTCTCTCTCTCTCTCTCTCTACTCTCTCTCCTGTGATACTTTACTGCTAATATCTTCCTTTTTGAAGAAGGGGAGGGGGATTTGCTACCAGTAATAACGTATAAGTAGTAACCACTGAGTCGGTCCTCTATCTTTCAGGTTCACTGGCACCATTCTCCCCTCTCTCTGTACGTGAGCTAATAGAGTCCCTATCCTACAGTCTCTGGTGCTGCTTCACTTGGTCGCTTCTGACAACGATCTCTGGCTCCAGATATGTAGCAAGCAGAGAAGGCAGCCACTAGTCTGAAAAGCTGGGTAGAATTGTGAGCATCGACAGCTAAAGCAGCTAAATATAGAATATAAATAGCAGGCAAGCAACAACGACAAAAACAAACCTCATCCCCCTCCCCACACCCCCAACCCTACCTCCAATCGTCATATGTGTGGGAGAGTACTTGACTAGCATAACTCTCCAGAAAGCACTAAGAAAAGGTGACTGCTATCTTCCTTCCAGAAAGCTGGGCTCAGTTTTGATCATCCGCAGTAGCAGCTAAAAACTTATCCCTCCTCTCTCACGTCTCTCTCTTCGTCGCTATCTCTCTCTCTCTCTCTCTTTTCTCCGCTCTCTCCTCTCTCTCTCTCTCTCCTCTCTCTCTCTCTCTCTCTCTCCTTCCTCTCCATCCCACTCTCTCTCTCTCTCTCTCTCTTCCCCCCCCTCTCTCCCTCTGCGCACTCCTAACCGGTTAGCTGCCCTTGAAACATTTTGACAAGCTTCAGGGTGAAAAAAAGGTTTTGTTTGCATTTTTCTCAGGGTCGCCCCACCCTTTTAAGAGCAGCTAGTACATGTACTCCTAGTGCTCTTCACCCGCTTCTCGCATTTCAAGACAAACATGACAGGTTGTTTTCTCTTTATCAGACCATCCCACCCTTGCCCCCTTTTTTCTCTGTCTCAGTCTCTCTCTGTTTCTCTCTCTTTTTATCTCTTTCTTTATTGTCTCTGTCTCTTCTCTCTCTCTGTGTGTTTGTCTGTCTGTTCTCTCTCACTCTCTTGTCTGTCTCTGTCTCTCTCTGTCTCTCTGTCTCTCTCTCTGTCTCTCTCTCTGTCTCTCTCTGTCTCTCTCTCTCTCTCGTCTCTCTCTCTCTCTCCCCCCCCCTCTCCTCTCTCTCTCTCTGCTCTCTCTCTCTTCTCTCTCTCTCTCTCTCTCTCTCTCTCTCTCTCTCTCCTCTCTCCTACCCCTCCCCCCCACCCCGGTTCTCTCCCACGCACACAAACGCATAAAACACACATCGCATGCATTTGAACACACACACACGCGCGCGCGACGCACGCGCACACTGCACACGCAACACGCACACAGCACACACACACTCTCTCTCTCTCTCTCTCTCTCTCTCTCTCTCTCTCTCTCTCGCTCTCTTCTCCCCCCCACCCCGGTTCTCTCCCACGCACACAAACGCATAAAACACACATCGCATGCATTTGAACACACACACACGCGCGCGCACGCACGCACACGCACACGCACACGCACACGCACACACACTCTCTCTCTCTCTCTCTCTCTCTCTCTCTCTCTCTCTCTCTCTCTCTCTCTCTCTCTCTCTCTCTCTCTCTCTCTCTGTGATACTTTCTGCTAATATCTTCTTTGAAGAAGGGGAGGGGGATTGTACCAGTAATAACGTATAAGTAGTAACCACTGAGTCGGTCCTCTATCTTTCAGGTTCACTGGCACCATTCTCCCCTCTCTCTGTACGTGAGCTGGTAGAGTCTCCATTCTACAGTTTCTGGTGCTGCTTCAGTTGGTCGCTTCTGACAACGATCTCTGGCTCCAGATATATAGCAAGCAGAGAAGGCAGCCACTAGTCTGAAAAGCTGGGTAGAATTGTGAGCATCGACAGCTAAAGCAGCTAAATATAGAATATAAATAGCAGGCAAGCAACAACGACAAAAACAAACCTCATCCCCCTCCCCACACCCCCAACCCTACCTCCAATCGTCATATGTGTGGGAGAGTACTTGACTAGCATAACTCTCCAGATAGCACTAAGAAAAGGTGACTGCTATCTTCCTTCCAGAAAGCTGGGCTCAGTTTTGATCATCCGCAGTAGCAGCTAAAAACGGAACGGAAGTAGTGTGTGCATGCCAGCCAGTCGTTTCCGACCATGACTGCCAGATAGCAGAGGGGGCAGATGCTATTCCGACGGGGCTGGGCTAGAATTTGTTTACAATGGAGATGCCTTGCCCAGGGTACGTCCTCTCTCTCTCTCTCGGGGCCAAAGAAAAGGATTTGAGGACAGCCGGTGTTGGGGAAGGTCCCCAAAGGCCAACGCATCCCTTTGGCTGCAGCACTAGAGCCGGTGCCAAGGCCCCCTCGTTTGAGAGTGATAGTCTTCCACAAAAGACTAAACTGCACCATGATTTTCCATAACCGTGGAAAATGCATCTGTTGTACAGCTCTCATGTTGCTGTTGCCCCCCTAGTGCAGGCCTATGGTTTCAGCCAATGATGTCGATAGCTAGGCAGAGTTTTGGGCATGCACAGTACCTAAGGTAGATGGATTAGAACTGTCGGGCAAGCAACAACATCCATCCCTGCTAGCCTTCATCATTACTGGACGCACGCTTGGTTGAGTGGGACAAGGGGCCGAGAGCGAGAGAAATTGGGCGTGAAAAGATTCGGAGCAGAGATATTTTATCTAGTGTAGCCTCTGTACCGGGTGCTAATGATGGAGAGGGGGAGAGAGAGAGAGAGAGAGCGAGAGAGAGAGAGAGAGAGAGAGAGAGAGATGGAGAGGAGAGAGAGAGGGGCGGGAGAGAGGGAGAGGGAGAGAGAGAGAGAGAGAGAGGGGGAGGGGAGAGAGAGAGGAGAGAGAGAGGGAGGGGGGGGGGGGGTAGGGGAGAGAGAGGAGAGAGAGAGAGAAAAGGGAGAGAGAGAGAGAGAGAGAGAGTAGAGAGTGAGGGAGAGAGAGATGGAGAGAGAGGAAGAGAGTGAGAGAGAGAGTGAGAGAGGGAGAGAGAGAGGGAGGGGAGAGAGAGAGAGGGGGGGGAGGGAGAGAGAGAGGAGAGAGAGAGAGATGAAGTGAATGAGAGAGAGAGAGAGAGAGAGAGTAGAGAGAGAGAGATGAGAGTGAATGAGAGAGAGTGAGAGAGAGAGAGAGAGAGAGAGAGAGAGAGAGAGAGAGAGAGAGAGGAGAGAGAGAGAGAGAGAGAGATAGATGCTGATGTGAATGAGGTATGAGAGAGTGTGAGAGAGAGAGAGAGAGAGAGTAGAGAGAGAAGAGAGAGAGATATAGAGAGAATGAGAGAGAGAAGAAGTGACATGAGAGAGCAGCTGTGTGTGAGCGAGAGAGAGAGAGAGAGAGAGAGAGTATAGAGAGAGAGGAGGAGAGAGAGGAGAGAATAGCGAGAGAGATGAGAAAACTCGGACCTCGGACATAATTTAATGATTTAGGCCAAGGCACGATATAATGACAAGAAAACACAAAACCTGCACAACAGCAGCTACAAGCATGAGCTAAGCATAAGTGCGAGTGTGGAGTTCATAATTTTAGGAACTTCTCCCATACAATAACGTATACATCTGCGCATTCGCATTCGCACGCACACGCCATACATACCATGCGCATGCACAAAGAGAGAGGGAGTGTGCGATGAGAGAGAGAGAGGGAGAGAGAGACAGAGAGAGAGAGAGAGAGAGAGAGAGAGAGAGGAGAGAGAGAGAGAAAAATTTTTTTCTTTCTTTGGGAGAGAGGAGAGAGAGAGAGAGCGAGAGAGAGAGAGAGAGAGAGAGAGAGAGATATTCGTCTTGAGAATATTATTTTTTAAAGTGAGCCTTATTGCTTTGTGTATTGCAGAAAGAGGCTGCGTGACACGACAGGTTCGCACAGAAACGTAACGAAGTTGGGGCCCGACGTAAGTGTTTAACTTTTATTTCATAGTTTGCAATTGTAATGTAAACAGAAAAAAAGAGAAACAAACACACACACACACACACACCACACACGCGCGCGCGCACGCACGTGCACGCACACACACACACACACTCATTCATCTCTCTCTCTCTCTCTCTCTCTCTCTCTCTCTCTCTCTCTCTCTCGCTCTCTCTCTCTCACACACACACACACACACACACACACACACACACACACACACACACACACACACACACACGCACGCACGCACGCACGCACGCGCACACACACACACACACACACACACACACACAAACACACACCATAAGACCTAGTGCAGAGAGAGGACAAATCCCCTGTAATCCCATGTTCGAACTCGGGTTTATTTTGCACGAGGCGAACGCGTTACCTCTGCGCTGCGCCACTCTCTCTCTCTACATATACAGGTAGAAAATGACCATTGTGCGATCTTCCAGAGACTAACAAAAAAAAACCAGTTCTGTCTTTTTCGTCTCTCTCTCTCTCTCCCCCCCCACCTTCTCCACCACAGCCCTACCCCTACCCCCCACTCTCCCCTTGCCCCTTAGTCCTCACAGGTCGACAGATGCCGGTGAGGTTATTATGCCCACCCCCACCCCCCCCCTCTCTCTCTCTCTCCCTCCCTCCCCCCCCCCCCCCCCGGGATTTTCCGTGTGAAAAAAACATTTCGTTGCCGATGAATATTTTACCTGCGGAAGGTGCGGGGAATAGCGGAGAGTATGCGAGCTCTGGCAGCAGCCGTAAGCCGCGTGGCCGCTGAGGTGTGGGCTCTTTGACACCTCCGCGGATTAATGGGAGATTTGGAAGAATAGAAAAAGATCCCCCCCCAAAAAAAAAAAACGCGTCCAGCTTTCACTGATTTTTTTTCTTCTTCTTCCTTTCTTTCTGTTTTTTCCATGAATTTTGAAGCAGTCAGGCTCTTCAGTACATGTACTATAATATACCAAGATGGGTAGAAAAATAATGAACAATACGGGTGGATTCACTCACGGTTATTGTTTCATATTATACGGGTGGGTTTATACTCACAGCTACAACTTTTCATTCAGTATGATCCTTGAATATTTATGGTTAAAAAAAAAAGGGGGGGGTGGGGGGTGGGGGGGGGGGGGGGGTGGGGGGGCTTCTTTGCTTCCACTTTGGAACTGAAGTAGTTTTATAGGCCAATATACAAAGCGCGCTTTGTATGCTAAATGGTGAGAGAATGAGGCCGTGTACACAGTCATACACGCGGATGTTCCGCGCGGAAACGCTCGCGCAATCCGTACATAAGTAAAGGAAAGAAAGAGGGGAACAAAATATACGCACGTGTGCCTATTTCCCCTAATCCGAATAGTTGTTTCCTTCTTTTTTTTACTTATTGATTATTTCCGCGCGGAAAATCCGCATGTACTGTGTACCAGGCCTTATGGGCAATAGTAACGATTCACTACCGAACGATACGACTGGAGTCACTCACAGCTACGCGTTTCATACAATAGACGATTTTCGGGAGAGAGAAAAAACTAGGGGGGAGCACTTCGTCGTGAAAATTAGAGTTATTTACCTCCATTACTCGGTCAAATGCCATAGCAACAATGCAACAATGGCGTCGAAGCTTGAAACCGCAGGATGCGAGTCAGCGACTTGCAAGCATGTTTTGTGTGTGTGAAAAATTAGGGGTGGCCAGCGGGCCACAAACTGATAAAACTTGCAAAATGTGACGTAAACATATAAATGACATAATTTTTTTAGAATGACGCACAGTGTTCTAAGTGCTGTATGTCTGCTCAAACGCACGAGTCGATAGGCTAGGAGAGCTGATGGTAGAGTGACTTCCCCTGTTTGACCGATTGAATTAGGCAAGATCACTCCCACACACCATGAAATTACTCCCCTTAATTATTTCCGAACAATTCCTATTGGACGATCCTTGAATATTAATCGTTAAAAAAAAGATGCTTTGTTTCAAATTTGGAATTGAAGTAGGCCTACATTACCAAGATGGGCGAAAAGTTATTAAACAAAAAAAACAATACGGGCGAATTCACCCTTGGCTTCGGTTTTCATACAACACGATTCTTGAATATTTATCATTAAAATAGCTTTGCTTCAACTGTCGAAAAGGAAGCAGTTTTCATAAAAAGAAAAGCACGCTTATAATGAACAACATGTTGTGCTAAGATGGCTGTGTCGCGGTCGTGGCATCTTTATGCGTCCATTATTCGCATTGTGTTAGCTTTTATGGTTATTGTAATGCGCCAGGTCATGAAAGCTGTAGTAAGCCATGCTCAGCATTTGACTGGCAGCAGCGTCGTGACATAACAAAAACAACAACAACAGCGGCAGCAGCAGCAGTAGCAGCAACGACAACAACAACAACAACAACAACAACATTAGGGAGAAAGGTGGCAGAGTGGTTAAGACGTTCAGCCTGCCAAATGTAATGCGTGACTGCAGCGTGAGTGACCCGGGTTCGAATCCCGGCCTCCCTCGCCCTTTCTTTCTAGTTTGACAGGGAAAATGGAACTGGACGTCGAGTCCTTCGGATGGGGACTTAAAAGCTAGTCTGACCCGTGCGCTTTACGCACGTAAAACTCCCACGGCAGTTGAAAGTCGGTAAGAGCGGGGAGAAATCCCGCTGCCAGGTATGGCCAAATTGATAGCTAGGTTTTCCAATTGTGCCCCCCCCCCCTATTTTTTTTTAATTGGGTAGGCGCTGTACTTGCGGCGACGCGCTCTCCGGGGGAGAGCAGCCCGAATTTCACGGAGACAAGCCTCTGTGACTAGAATACACCAAAATACCAACCAAAAAAAACAAATCATCAACAACAACTACAACAACAACAACAACAACAACAACAACAACAACAACAACAGCAGCAACATTAATCTTGGAACGCAGAGAAATGTTATTTTCTAAAGTACCTTTCCACTACTACAGTTTATGTGACATGGTCTTGTCATCTGTTTATTATTTCTGTTGTTCTATTGTACCCATGGTGATATACACGTGAGCCTACAGACGTAGACGCGAAACGTTCACCCCTAAGTCACTATAATTGACAGACTGATTAGGTTGGTTTCCGACTCGACGACGCGCGAATGTCACGTGAATATGCAGACATGGAATAATTAAGAGCATTATTTCAGATGCTGGATTAAGCTGTATGATGAAAATTCTCATTTTGACTAGAGCACAGGTAGTAAACGTTAGAAAAAGTAAAATAAAATAGAATACTTGAGGTACTATTTTTTTTATCAGCTGTAGTTCTCTCTCTCTCTCTGTCTGTCTGTCTCTGTCTCTCTCTCTCTCTCTCTCTCTCTCTCTCTCTCTCTCTCTCTCTCTCTCTCTCTCTCTCTCTCTCTCTCTCTCTCTCTCTCTCTCTCTCTCTCTCTCTCTCTCTCTCTCTCTCTCTCTCTCTCTCGCTCTCTCTCGCTCTCTCTCTCTCTCTCTCTCTCTCTTCTCTCTCTCTCTCTCTCTCTCTCTCTCTCTCTCTCTCTCTCTCTCTCTCTCCTCTCTCTCTCTCTCTCTCTCTCTCTCTCTCTCTCTCTCTTTTGCCAGAGGGCTGGGTGTAAAAAAAAAAAATTATGCTTATTTTATTACCCTGTATAAATAAAATTTCGTTCGTTCGCTCTCTACCTTCTGGGGCTTTTACTACAGAAGAATGATAGTACCTTCTGGTTTTTTACCAGACAAGAATGATAGTACCTTCTGGCTTTGACCCGAGAAGAATGATAGTACCTTCTGGAATTCATCCTCCACAATGTCCTGAGGGAACATGTTCTACCGTTTCCAAGCCAACAGTATGATACTGTACATATTTATGTCATTGAGCACTGGGCTACAGCTACAAATTATTAGTAGACCCCTTGAGATTCCGTAGCCTCCATCCGTGTTCCTTAGCGACTGATGTGGAAAAATAAATAAATTAGGTCATGTCAGGTGTTTGACCTTACACATAAATGAATAATACAGTAAATAAAACATAAATAAAAAAATAAAAAATGGGAATTCAGTATAAGTACAGTACATACATAAATAAAATGAAAAAAGAGACTTCAGTGAGTACAGTAAATAAATAAATGGAAAAAAAGAGACTTCAGTAAGTACAGTAAAAAAATTAATAAAAAAAAATAAAAAAAAAGACTTCAGTGAGTACGGTAAATAAATAAATAAATAGAGAAAAAAAATGAGACTTCAGTAAGTACAGTAAAATAAATAAATTAATGAAACAAAGATACCTCAGTAAGTACAGTAAATAATAAAAAAAAAAAAAATAGAAAAAAAAAAATAAAAAATGAAACAAAGATACCTCAGATACTTCAAAAAATAGATAAATAAATAATATGCAAATCATGCTACGAAATTTAGAAATTACTTTTACGCTGTGTTTAAAGGAACACCCTGACGGATGAGGTTTTTTTTACAAGAAACTCGTCGAGATCACCAGAAACACAAACTTTTCAAGGATCGGAACACTCACTTTGCTCTGGTTTCCTAGAAATTAAACCATGAAAACGGCGATTCCTCCTTGGCGGAATTGTCGGAGAGAAAAGCCATTTTGGACGGGGTGGGTGGAGGCCACTCGAGTGGTTGAAGCTTTTTTCTTTTTTTGTAATGCAGTCAAGAAAATGTAGAGCTATTTCCTTTGTTGTGAGCGAAACTCCTTTTGGTAAACTGTAAATAAAAAGGCTGGTGTTGCGGAAATTTCGTGATTTGGTCAAAGCGACTCAGGCGGCCATTAGAAAAGAGAATGCACGTGCCTTCTCTTTCACTGAAATAATCTGACTTCCAGCAACTCCGCCAAGGAGGAATCGCCGATTTGACGGTTTGATTTCCAGATAGAAGTGAGTGTCGTGATCTCTGTAAAGGGTGTTTTGCTGGTGATCTGGACGTGTTTCTTGCAAAACCTCATCCGTCAAAGTGCTCCTTTAAGAATGCATTTTTTTAAAAAGGTAGGAACAATAGCTTGATTTAAGTGCAGCCAGAGGATCTTGGGATAGCATATTGCTTTAAAAAATAAAGAAATAAACAAACAAAAACTCGGTCACCAGCTTTGACTGACTTGTTTACCCCAGCTGGTGAATAGTGAAGATGCTTGATTTATTGCAGAACCGACAACCTGATAGAAAACAGTCAGACGAACACACAAACACTCGGGCAGACAATCAGACAGACAGAAGGCAGACAGACAAACATGCAGACAGACAATCAGACAGACAGACAGAAGGCAGACAGACAGACATACAGACACACAGACAGACAATCAGACAGACATAAGGCAGACAGACAGACACACATACATACAGACACACATACAGATAATCAGACAGACAGAAGGCAGACAGACAGACAGATACACAGACAGACAATCAGACAGGCAGACAGAAAGACAACCAGACAGACAGAAGGCAAACAGATAGGCAGGCGGACAGACAGACAGACAAAAACCGACAGGCATAGACTACAGACTGTCAATTGGACAGCCAGCATCCGTGGCAAAGGGAGTGGGGTGAGGGGTTGGGGGGGGGGGTCAGGGGGCAGGGGGGGGGGGAGCAATGGTGAGGGAGTGTAGCTGCCCGGTGTGGGCAGGGGAGGCGTTACGTGGTCAGCGGAATAAGCTCATCAGCGGCACGGGCTCCGGGGTCGACTTATTATGGACTGGATTATTGCTTCATGACCTGGCCAGCTACTGTAGCTAGCTTCTGACGGTACAGGAGCTGAGTGAGTGAGAGAGAGAGAGAGAGAGAGAGAGAGAGAGAGAGAGAGAGAGAGAGAGAGAGAGACAGAGAGAGAGAGAGAGAGAGAGGGGGGGGTGGGGGGTGGGGGGTGGGAGAGCGAGAGAGAGAGAGAGAGAGAGAGAGAGGGGTGAGATAGAGAGAGAGAGGAGGGGGGGGACACACACGCACACGTACACACGAACGCACACGCACGCACGCACGCACGCACACACGCACGCGCACGCACACGCACACACGCACACGCACACGCGCACACGCACGCACGCACGCACACACACACACACACACACACACACACACACACACACACACACACACACACAGAGATGCACTGTTGTATTGCTAAGAGGGGAGACAGACAACGAAAAGAAAGAGAGAGGGAGGGAGGGAGGGATGGAGAGAGAGAGAGAGAGAGAGAGAGAGAGAGAGAGAGAGAGAGAAAGGGAGGGAGAGATAGAGAGAGAGGGAGAGAGAGAGAGGGAGGGAGAGAGAGGGAGGGAGAGAGAGAGGGAGAGAGAGAGAGAGAGGGAGGGATAGAGAGAGGGAGGGAGAGAGAGAGAGGGAGGGAGAGAGAGAGAGAGAGGGAGAGAGAGAGAGAGAGGGAGAGAGAGAGAGAGAGAGAGAGAGAGAAAGAGAGGGGAGGGGGGGGAGAGAGAGACAGATACAGAGACAGAGAAGCGGGCAAACAGACTGACACACACACACACAAAGAGAGAGACGCAGAGACAGAGCGTGAGAGAGGAGAACGACTCTTATGCAGAAGAGGGAGAAGAAAACAGAGAGCGACGAACGAATAAAGAAAGACAGACAGAAGAGAGCAGGGTGGAAACTATTTAATCAGGGAAGGGGCTGCTCTCATTTACAGCGCTAATCCGCGTAGCTTGTACTGGGGAATTGGAGAAATTGCGGAACACGAAATGAATGTCTTTGTTCAATTAGGCCCACTTCTTCTTCCTTTTTGTTCGTCACCGAAGGTGAACGGACT
>CM065687.1:55353818-55363818 GCA_017654935.2 Phymorhynchus buccinoides
CAAGTTATTAGTTTTGCGTAATAAGTTCAATAATATGTCAATGTCCGTTTTGACCCCAAGCCATCGATATATACTTGTAGCGGTGCCATAGCCGAAGAGGTTTACCCGAGGCGTGGTTACCGCTACACCTATCTGTATTAATAAAAAAATCGGGACTTTACTGGTTTCGTACTGCCTCCGGGCATTGCCTCCAGTATTGTTCCCACCATATTTGTATTTACAAATGTCCCATATGTGTCTGATTCAGACCAAGAGGACGTAAAACACCATTTTCATCGTAACCCCAAGCCATCGAAATCTTGTGCTCTTGGTTTGAAAAGTCTTTGGATGCCCAGTTCGCGCGTTGTAGGCTTAACTATTGACTGGAAAACAATCGGTGTTTTTTTCACTTACAATATGGGCTTTTTCTCCTCTTTTTCAAACTTTTTTTAAAATGAACGAATGAATGAAAGACAAGCAAACATATACATGCAATTTACATTTTAACATACATCCATTCATTCTTTTTTTTTATCTTGATAAAGACAGACAGATGAGCAATACATAAATTATCCAGTGAATAACTCATTCAATACAGATACAGAAATAGAATAATAAGAGGGGAAAAACCAACAACACACAAAACAACAACTCAAAAACACAGCAAAAACACACACACAACAACAACAACAACAAAAATTAAAAAAAAGGAAGAGGCACTGGATAAGCGTTATGAAAGACGTGAATATGTTATGTATATGCGAGAGGATCACTTATAAATGACATTTTTTTAAATTTATTTAATACATAAAAAAAAAAATTAGTGCTCATATATTTACCAAAGCATTAGCTCAAAGATTAGATAGCTTGTCAACCACAACGGACACAAATGCCATACAAAAAAAACCCCATCTAAATTACACTGGTCTAAGAAAAAAGAAAAGAAACGTATAATACATAATTATATTATTGTTGAATATGGGCTTTTTCTAGTTCTCAGGTTCTACCATTTAGCTAACCACCCATTTAGACGTTCGCATGTTATGTCAACTAGCGCAACGCCTAGTACTGGTAACGCCTACTGGTTAACGCCTACAACAGGTGGCCGGTAACGCCAAGTACTGGTAAACGCTGAGTACAGCAAATTTGAAGCGATTCTCGTTAAGAAACGGCGGAGTTATAAGGCCCCGTTTTCCGTTGGCGCTGCTCCGAGAGTGACGCGCTCTCCCGATTCTCTTCCAGTTTGCTGCCAGGCTTTGCCCGGGCCATAGCAAGCCTGACAGCAAATTTGAGGCGATTCGGTTAAGAAACGGCGGAGTTATTCGTGAAAAGGTGAAGCGGCGTCTAGCGCGCGCGTTTGTGAACCGATTCGCTTCCATTTTGGCACAGCAATAGTCACCTGCCCCGGTCATCTATCTGCCAAATGGAAAGGCAATCGGTCCAGAAATGCCGGAGATACGGGAGCCGAGAGGCCGGCGGATGCGCGTTTCGCGCATTTGCGAAACCGCGCAAATGATACGGCCGCCTCGGTTGCCGTTGCCATCGCCCACGTTAGGGCTCACAGCAAATGTTGAAGCGATTCGGTACTCGAAAAACGGCGATCGGAGTTATAAGGCCCGTTTCGTGTTTTACACACACACACACACACACACACGGACGGACACTTGGCTTTTTACTATATGATGATGATTGTACCGATGCCTCCTTCTGAGCCCAACCCCGATGATGTAGATATGAAATGTACATGTGGCTTTTGATTTTTGATGCTATTAATTAAGTATTGGCTTTAATCTTGTGTTCTTATGTTAAACAAAGACAAAAACAACTAAACCAAAGCTGATATTAGATCTCGAGTCAAATTTGTGCCAGACCTATTTAGAAAGACTGAAAAAGAGAGAGACGATGAGAGAGAGGAGAGAGAGTCGCAATGAGAGAGAGAACACCAACAGCAACGAGAGAGAGAGAGAACACCACGAACAAACGCACAAACACTCTCTCGTACTCAGATCTCTCTCGCATCTCTTTCTGAGACGAGAGAGAGAGAGACCTAGACGGAGAGAGAGAGAGAGAGAGAGTTGGTGGTGATGTTTATTTGTGTTTTATTGTTTGGGATTTTTGCTTTTGATTCGGTGTTTTTTTTTTTAGTTTTTTTGTTTTGTTTTTGGTTTTTTTTTTTTTAAATTGGGGGGTGGGGTGGGGGATGGGGGAACAAGCCCGAGGGTGAGGCCGCTTGGCTCCTGCACGGGGTGGTAAATAATTATGTTCTTGCTGATTCATGTTGTAAGAACTGTACATATGACAAAATAAAAACTGAAGCTATTGCAGGCCTACCAAAGCATCAGGGTTAAAAGTACAGCATTTTAATGTTTAATTCGGGTACTGTATTGTTTGTCTTCATAGTGTGTGTGCGTGCGTGCGTGCGTGGCGTGCAGTGCTGTGTATGATATGTGCGTGAATGGGTGTTCTTCTTGTTGGTACATACTCGACCCATTATCTCAAAGACCCACCAGATCTCGTGTCAAAATCACGGGTTTCACGGGTTTCCCCCTCTTATGGCTGGTAAGAAATCTTGTTTTGACCAGGTTTGACTCCCATACAAATGCACCCAAATTGAAAACGAAACATAATTTCAAAGAGCAGTCTCAATTTCAAGTTGGGGGCATTTGTATATGCATGGATCACAGCTACCCAGAAAAAAAAAATACCAAGAGGTGACTTAATCATGGTGGGTCAGTGTGGGTATCTTTAACCCTTTCACCGCCAAAGTCAGCAATTTTAGCACCGCAGTGATTTAACACCTTAACACCTTTGTCAATAAAAGGCATCAAATTGGGGTCTATCATCCAAAGACCCTATTGTCTTTAGTTTTGGGAAGTAAGGATAGACCTTATTTTATATACTATGTCACAGAAGAATCCACAATACTTGCAGATAGATTTGTTCTCTCCCCAGGTAAATTTATGGAAATTGTTTGCTGAAATATGGCTGGCGGTGAAAGGGTTAAATAGCCTCTGTTAGCTGTATTGCTGTTCGTGTAACTTTATTTTGCTATACAACTTGAAACTTCATTTTGCTGGACAACTTGTAACTTTACCACGAAGTAGTTTTGATTGTCGTCGATATGCTTGTGTACGCTGTTCACCATGGTCCATGCTCCATGTGCAATCACATCAATCCACCAAGAAGGTGGAACGTTGGATTATGATTTGAACTGCGAGCTCTTCGTTTACTTCACTGCGCTTTGGTTCAGTGCATGCTCAATGTTCTGTATGGGAATACTTCTTACCATGCTTTCTATTTCGTTCGCTTCACCTTTTTTTGTTGCTCAAAATCACGTACTGTGTGTTGTTGTTGTTGTGTTGTTGTTGTTGTTGTTGTTGTTGTTGTTGTTGTTGTTGTTGTCTCACTGTGATTTCGAAAACTCCTTTTTACCGATGATTTTCCAGTGTAAGAATGCCCCAAGACTGGTACAGTGGAATCTCCCTTATAAGACTCCCTCCCACATAAGACCTACTTCTCTAAGACATTGCCCTTCTTTGTAAGTATTAAAATTACCTCCATTTAAGAGACCCCTCCCTTATAAGACCTCATTTTGGATGATTTTTGAAGGTATTATAAGGGATGTTCCACTGTACTGATTTAGGTATTAGGTACTTTATTGTCACAGAGGCGTCTCTGTGAAATTCGGGTTGCTTTCCACCTGGAGAGCGCGTCGCCAGCCAGAGGCGCGCGCGCCGACCCATTTAAACAAAGTTTTTTCGTAAAGGTAACAGATGTGCCACCCCCCATGCATTTCTCGGTTAATTGTATTTTTCCGTTTTTGCCTTTCTTACATACATAAAGCTGTATTTTAGGAACATATTTTAGCTAATAACCTTTTTGGAATACTAACCCTATCCCTAACCCTAGCCCTAAACTAAACTAACCCTACCCCCCACTATGTACTGCAGTACACCGCGATTTGTCACAGTTGTGGTTCGTTGCGTTTTCCCCGTCTTATAGGGTGGGGGGTAGGGTTAGGGTTAGAGCTAGGGTTAGGGATAGGGTTAGTATTCCAAAAAGGTTATTAACTAAACATGTTCCTAAAATACAGCTTTATGTATGGTAAGAAAGGCAAAAACGGAAAAATACAATTAACCGAGAAATGTAGGGGGGGAGAGGCACATCTTGACATTTACCAAACATTTGCATGGGAGTTTGTGTGTGACTGATGAGGAAGGAAGGGTGGGTGGTGGTGTTAAACTTTGACCCGCAATCTAATGCATAAACAAACCCGAAAGACCAGTAAGCTTACCAGTCGGAAACTTGAAAGTCTTGTATATGTACCAGTCTGGTATCTCTAGACACCTGGTACTGTGATCACGGG
Source organism: Phymorhynchus buccinoides (assembly GCA_017654935.2). Classification (NCBI taxonomy): domain Eukaryota; kingdom Metazoa; phylum Mollusca; class Gastropoda; order Neogastropoda; family Raphitomidae; genus Phymorhynchus; species Phymorhynchus buccinoides. The sequence goes on from CM065687.1 coordinate 55,358,164, forward strand.
TGTGCAGTGGACACGGGTAGTGACATGCAAATGAGAAGAAACTGCCCATAGAATTGGGTGTTTATGCTAACGTGCCGTGTTACTACCCATGTTAACTGTTTAAGACGGGCTCATGATTGCAGTACCAGGTCATTTTTGAAAACCAAAGACAAAGGGGTGTGTGTGTGTGTGTGTGTGTTGTGTGTGTGTGTGTGTGTGTGTGTGTGTGTGTTGTGTGTGTGTGTGTGTGGATGTGTGTGTGTTCGTGTGTGTGTGTGTGTGGTGTGTGTGGTGTTGTCCTGATGTGTGTGTGTGGCAGTGGTCGTGTGCGTGTGTGTGTGCGTGAGTGTGTGTGTGTGTGTGTGTGTGTCACTGTGTGTGCGTGTGTGTGTGCGTGAGTGTGGTGTGTGTGTATGTGTGTGTGGGGGGGTGTGTGTATTTCTTGTGCGTGAGTGAGTTGAGTGTTTCTTATCGTGTGGTGTGTGTGTGTGGTGTGTGTGTGTGTGTGTAAGTGTGGTGTGTGTGTGTGTGTGTTTGTGTGTGTGTGTGTGTTTCGTGCATGTGCGTGCGCGCGTGTGCGTGTGTGCGTGCGTGCGCGCGCGTGTGTATTAGCTGTATCCCTGACCTGAAGCTCAGACCGACAGCTTTCTTACCACGAGAGTGAAGAACTAATTATTGTTCAACTAATCGTCACGCTACACATACCTCTCTTCTTCCTTACATTTTATTTGTCTTTTTGGTCCTAAGTTAAACCCTTTTTTCTCTTCATTCATCTGATGTTTTAAGTATGGCGGTGTCTTAATAAAAAAAGACTTGAGGGGGGAAAAACCCGCCTGGGTTACCATTCCAGGGCTCCCAGGGCTCCCCATTTGGGGGTCTATGAAGCACTAATATTCTAAACTACCGTCTAAAAGATTGTGTAGGGGGTCCCAGGGATGCACTAGAAAAAAATCTTTTTAGCAATTCCGCTATCCTACTGGACACACAACCCCCCCACAACCACCACCTTAACCCAAACCATACCCCCATTCCCCTCACAGATCACACACACCCCCCCGCCGCCCCGCCCCCACCCCCAGCTCACCCCCCCCCCCCCCCCAACCCCATACGCTCTAGTCCAAACCTCTAGGACCCTCTATGCTATAAGTGAAGGAGTACCTGGGACCCCTTGTTTTGCGGGACGATTGGGAGCCCTGCTTTCTCTCCCTTCGATAGAGTGCGCAAGGAAACAATATTACTTTATCAATGTTGACCACTTTAATATTCTGAATTATAGATTCCAATAATAATAACAATTGGCACTTAAATAGCGCGCATGTCTAACAAAAATTATATTCATGGCGCTTTACAAAGAAATTAAACTACAAACATTCCCATTCACACACACACACACACAACGAACACGCACACACACACACAACACATATTACCCACGCGCGCGCGCGCGCGCACACACACAAACATATAGGCCTACACAACCCGCACGCACGCACGCACGCACGCACACGCACACTGCACACGCATACAAACACACACACACACACACACACACACACACACACACACACACACACGCAGCACGCACACCATCAGGTTTTCCTGTGACCAAACATATTATTTTTCTCTGAAATGACCCTGGATTCTGTATTGCATATTAAGCGGTAAAACAAAACTTGGGATGGTATTCATGTCGAGATAGCATGAGAATTAGCATTATGCTAACTTAGAAGCTCTTCCAAAAGTCCTATAGGAGTCCTATAGGACATTTGGAAGAGCTTCTAAGTTAACATCATGCTAAGTCTCATGCTATCTCAAACGTGAATACAGGCCCTGCTGGAATTTATTGCTGAAGACATCCCGAACGTGTGAATATTTTTCACTAAAACAAAATTGTATACTACGTATTGTCGATGTTCTTTCATTATCACCGATTTAAAGGTACGAAATGTAGAAAAGATTCGTCTGCAAGCTTTTCTGTAACATATTTGGGTAGCACATATTGTGTAGCACATTTGTGTTGTAGCGTGTAGACGGGGTAAAAAAGACATGGGCGGGCTTGAAGAGATAATTGGCATGGGCTTCTTACACGCCCGTGGGCTTTTTACCCCGTCTTCCCCTAATCTTCATACGGGGTGTATCTCGATGCACTGTGAGAAAGTACTCATGGCTTGTGTAATTTATAAGTTATGTAAATATGCCATATTATTACGTTCGACGTAGGAGCTGCTATGACTTGTTATAGTCTTGAGTGTCATAACGGCCGATTATTGGTTCAATTAACGCGCTTTAGTTCTGTACTTTGATTGAGATTGTTTGCATTGCTATTTTCCTTTTTATTTCAAAATGTTTTTGGGTTTTTTAATGTAAAATTTGGTACTAGTAGCTTTATGTTTTGAAGTGTCCGTTTAGTATGATTGATATCAAAATATGTATTGAACTTGTTTTTGTCCCAACAATATCACTCGGACCTGTTCATTTCGCTTTGTTTGTGACGTCACGCGTTTTTTTTTCGTGACGTCATGCTTTTTTGGGAGACCCGCGTTCACTGTCGGTGACGTCAGGAGGGGAATTACGTGTGATGACGCAGCCCTACCACGTGACTTGGTTGCACGAGATTGCCCTCAGGGACTGTGTGGCGCATCATAATGAATTATGTGACGATGAAACGTGTGTCATAGCTATGATTAGGGGAAGACGGGGTAAAAAGACCATGGGCGGGTAAGAAGCCCACCCCAATTATCTCATGAAATAAAGAACATTTCAGTCAAATTTGCCCATGAGAAGAATGCTAAACATTTAACACTGGTCTCATGGGCAAAATGTGACTGAAATTTGCTTTATTTCATCAGATAAGTGGCCTGGGCTTGCTCCTTACCCGCCCCATGGGCTTTTGACCCCGTCTTCACATAGTAACACGCGTTTTTGAGGATCAGTGCATGGACCATTTTAGATGCATGATGCTCCCCGTGGGGATACAGGGGGGTCTTTTGTAAAAAAAATAGTTCCCTCACCTTCTGGAAGTTCTGTGCTTGTAACTTCCTCCAATCTGCCACTCTATTTGACTCTGCCTTTTCCCCTTGCTTTCATCGTCTGTCTTTCTGACTTATTGGACTTTTGGGCCCATTCTCCTGCCTTTTTCTCTCCCCCTCCAAAAAAATCTTCCAAACGATGTTTTTTACTTTGAGCTCCTCCGAAATCAGAATGTGTCGGCTGTACGCCGCGGGGAGACCAAAGGTGAAACACTGAAAACCGGACATATAGCGTACTTTACCCATTATGCCCATATGGCCTGGGAACGCAGAAGAAGAAGAAGATGCATGATGCAGTTATGGAAATGTGTATCGAAAAAGAAAAACACACACGATTGTTTCATGTAATGGCGTCTTGGCTTGATGTCGTCTGCATCCTTGATGTAAATACTTCAGGTAAAGAGGTATTGGTGTTTAAACGTTTTTGTCCACAACATGCTACGATGTGTTTGTTCACTGTGTTATGATGATGCCATGTTAATTAGATAACGTATTTCTTTTGTATGTCAAAGTATTTGTTTTTCTTGACTGCGTTTCCTTTTCACTCTGCGACATTGTTTTTATTAGGCCTAAAACCATCTGTGGGACATAATGCTAACTGGTTTTTTTATATGTTATGTATATTTTTATCATAGATTTATTTAATTGGCCGAATATTATATTTTTTTTTTTTTTGAGTTTTTCTTTTTTTTTTTTTTTTTTTTTTTTTTTTTTTTTTTTCTTTTTTATTTTTTTTTTTTTTTTTAGTTTTTTTTTTTTTTTTTTTAGGTAGGGGAAGAAGACGGGGTAAAAAGCGCACTGGGCGGGTAAGAAGCCCACCCCAAATTATCTCATTAAATAAAGAAAATTTCAGTCAAAATTTGCCCATGAGACGAATGATAGAAATTAACGCTCGTCTCATGGGAAAAATAAGACTGAAATTTGCTTCATTAATTGGGTTTGTTTGGTATTGGTGTAGATAATTGGTGGGTGGGCTTGTACCCGCCCATGCGTTTTTTACCCCCCGTCTTCCACTACGCATGGGCTTTGCTTGTTGTGTGTTATTTTTTTTTTGTAGTCTAGAATTGATGTCCGTCCGTCACCGAGGGATGAGAGAACCACGTCAACAGCTCAAAGTCAAAGGGTTTCAGGATTGGGGTGGGTACGACATGACTGATGAGTCCGATGCGGCCTGAAGGTTTGTAAGAACAGGGGACAGAAATGAAAGAGAGTTGAGGGGATTTTGTATGGAGTGTTGGAGAATTGTTGCTGCTTTTGCGAGTTTTTCGCGCTACCCGACGTGCCTGGGCTGTCTCGATTCGGTGAAGCCTCGAACTTGGCAGCTCCCTTGGCGACTGCAACACGCCATGCTGATCGGTTTGGGGCCAAAATTTCCCAGGAGGAAATGTTGATGTCAAATCCTTCAGGGACAATTTGAGGGTTTCCTTGAATCGTTTCTTTTGCCCTCCATGGTTACGTCACCAAACTGGAGTTCTCCATAGAGGATGCATTTTGGGAGGCGCCTCATTTTTTTTTTTTTTTTTATAATTTTTCTTTCTTTTTTGATTTCTTTTTTTTTTTTTTTTTTTTTGTTGTTTATTTTTTTTTTTTTTTTTTTTTTTTTTTTTTTGTTCTTTTGTTTTTTTTTTACAAGCTTTTTTTTTGGAGATTTCATTTTTTTTTTTTTGGTTTGAAGAGCTCTTGACAGGGCTCCATCAGGCCATCTTTTTTGGTTTTTTCTTTCTTTTTTTTTTTTTATTTGTTTTTTTTTTTTATCACGATTTTTTTCGAACACCAAATTTTTTTTTTTTTTGTTTTCATAGTAGCTAAGTTTCTCTCCGATCCCCCCCCCCCACTCGATGGATTAGTTCCTTCTGTTTCTCTCGGTCAAGCCAACATATTACGCCATCGTGGTGTAGTCCATTGTTTCAATATTGCAATGGAACTGAGGAAACCAAAGGTAAATGCGAAGGACAATCCACTGAAAGCAAAAAATATAAACAGGTGAAGACGGGGTAAAAAGCCACTGGGCACAAATCAAGGACCACAAGGAATTATTTCCTGAAATTAAGACAACCTCAAAAACAAGAACCCATGCGCCTTGAATGCTACACATTAACGCTCATAATAATGACCAAAATCCCTGTCGGAAATTTACTCACATCCTTTATGAGATACCCGCCCCACCTCCTTCTACTTCAAACCCATCCCCCACCAAAGTCCCCCCTTACACTGCCCACTGGTCATCCCTCTTTGACATGGGTGTAGCAAATTCCATCAGCTCTAGTCTTCTCCACCCACCTCCTCAAAATGACAATTCTCCTTTGTTCCCACCCCACCACTGATGTTTTGGTTTTCAGATTCACCTCTTCGCAATAGAGCAAAATCCCTTACAAATGATACCTCCCTCTCATTGATTGACCCATTTTCGGCTCATAACCGGTCTCATTTATACACCCTCCTCATGCGCCAATCATGATGCCAACTCACACTGTCCAATTCCTCTCACCCCAATCTCACTATAACACTACCAACTCTGAACATCGTCGCGCGCAACATCTTACTAAAACCCTCAATAGAGACACCCACTTCTCAGAGCCAACCCATGGGACGGTACGGAAAGAGTATGACGTCTCCGACGGAGTACGTGGTACGGAATCAATCCACA
>CM065687.1:55371318-55373818 GCA_017654935.2 Phymorhynchus buccinoides
GCACAATAAAATATAAAAAAAACCCAGATGCACACGCACACACAAACACCAACCCCTGTTCAGGCGGGCAGGACTGGCATTTGTTCAAGTTCAAGTTTAAGCATACTTTCTCTTTTGACTGTGTGCCTCTAAATTGATTGCACACATGTTCTTTGTGTGTGTTATTTTTTATTAAAAAAATTGCCTTTTCTTTTGCTCAATTATCAAGTATAAATGATGTATTTTTGTACTTACACAATCTGTTATTCACCAAATATTTGTCATGAAATATTTCAGGAGCACGCTATAAGCGCTAGCTTGTTGATGCTCTTTTTTGCTTTCTGTAATAATGTGTTGTTTGGAAATATTAAAGATTTGTTTAAACCAAGACGTCTGCGCGGACAACTATCTCACTAACCGAGACTGGAACGCAGCGACTTTTGCAGCTCGCGTAGAGCTCGAGGTCCCAGGCCTGACACACCGACAGCAACAGTCCTCACCACAGGAGAACGCTCTGACGCTGGCTATGCTGGATGAGCAGTACCCACAGAATGACTGGACGCACATCTACACAGATGGCCGACGATGCTGTCAAGAATGGGGGATGCGGCGTGTACGTCAAAACACCCACTAAAAAGACGTACTCCTCCTCCAGAGCCACTGGACGAAAGTGTTCAAACTTCAAGGCTGAGGTGCTGGCTCTCCAGACAGCAGTGGAGTACATCAAGGGCAACAGGCCTACCAAGACTGTAGTTTTGACCGACTCCAAGGCAGCTCTTCAGTCACTGACTTCTGATGCCCCGGACAGGGAAATACAGAAGTTACAGAAGAACCTGTTCTCCCTTCCTGAAGGATGCACTGTAGTCCTGCAGTGGATCCCTGCCCACTGCGGAATTCAAGGAAATGTGATGGCGGACCAACTGGCCAAGACTGGGAGCAAAAAACAACAACAACCGTCTTCCTCCACTTACCAAGAAACCAAGACGCTGCTAAGAAACAGGCTGAAAGCAGAACGGAGGAGGACAAAGGGCGATTATGACCCAGTCGCCGACCCCATCAACCATCTCCAACGCAGCGGGCAGACTACCATCTTCAGACTGAGGACGGGCCACTGTGGCTTACGTGCCCGCCTGAAGCGTATTGGCGTCAGTCCATCAGTTCACCATGTCCTCCAGGACTGTCCCTTGTTGGCGGTGCAGAGGGAGCAGATCTGGCTGCAGGAGGTGCCAACAGACAGTTCACCATGTCCTCCAGGACTGTCCCTTGTTGGCGGTGCAGAGGGAGCAGATCTGGCTGCAGGAGGTGCCAACAGACAGTTCACCATGTCCTCCAGGACTGTCCCTTGTTGGCGGTGCGCAGAGGGAGCAGATCTGGCTGCAGGAGGTGCCAACAGACAGTTCACCATGTCCTCCAGGACTGTCCCTTGTTGGCGGTGCGGAGGGAGCAGATCTGGCTGCAGGAGGTGCCAACAGACAGTTCACCATGTCCTCCAGGACTGTCCCTTGTTGGCGGTGCAGAGGGAGCAGATCTGGCTGCAGGAGGTGCCAACAGACAGTTCACCATGTCCTCCAGGACTGTCCCTTGTTGGCGGTGCAGAGGGAGCAGATCTGGCTTCAGGAGGTGCCAACAGACAGTTCACCATGTCCTCCAGGACTGTCCCTTGTTGGCGGTGCAGAGGGAGCAGATCTGGCTGCAGGAGGTGCCAACAGACAGTTCACCATGTCCTCCAGGACTGTCCCTTGTTGGCGGTGCGGAGGGAGCAGATCTGGCTGCAGGAGGTGCCAACAGACAGTTCACCATGTCCTCCAGGACTGTCCCTTGTTGGCGGTGCAGAGGGAGCAGATCTGGCTGCAGGAGGTGCCAACAGACAGTTCACCATGTCCTCCAGGACTGTCCCTTGTTGGCGGTGCAGAGGGAGCAGATCTGGCTGCAGGAGGTGCCAACAGACAGTTCACCATGTCCTCCAGGACTGTCCCTTGTTGGCGGTGCAGAGGGAGCAGATCTGGCTGCAGGAGGTGCCAACAGACAGTTCACCATGTCCTCCAGGACTGTCCCTTGTTGGCGGTGCAGAGGGAGCAGATCTGGCTGCAGGAGGTGCCAACAGACAGTTCACCATGTCCTCCAGGACTGTCCCTTGTTGGCGGTGCAGAGGGAGCAGATCTGGCTGCAGGAGGTGCCAACAGACAGTTCACCATGTCCTCCAGGACTGTCCCTTGTTGGCGGTGCGGAGGGAGCAGATCTGGCTGCAGGAGGTGCCAACAGACAGTTCACCATGTCCTCCAGGACTGTCCCTTGTTGGCGGTGCAGAGGGAGCAGATCTGGCTGCAGGAGGTGCCAACCGCCAGCAAGCTGTGGGGAACGGCAGAAGACCTGCGCCGCACTGTCCAGTTTACGACCTCATGTGGACTGAGACCTCAGCACTGCCAGATTGATCGCAAGAGAGAGAGAGAGAGAGAGCTTAAACCAGAAAAACAAAGCATACTTTAATGTCTCCAAGAGGGACATTCAGGTTAGGCGCAAC
>CM065687.1:55378818-55381318 GCA_017654935.2 Phymorhynchus buccinoides
TGCGGCATCAGGCAGGATGGCAATTCCATCGTCCCTAAAACGGCTCCAGTCCAGCCGTCGTGCCTGCTCCCTGGTGTCAGGGGGGACCAAGCTAGATAGGAAACGTGCTGACGAGGTTAGCATCAACTTGGCGTCAAGTTCGCTCATGAATATGTCTACGAAATCACAAGCGTGGCTAGGGCCCATTGCAGTGCCCCTAGACGGCTTTGCATAAGTGGCATTCTGGTTGCCATCTGTGTATAGCGTGTAGTTGTTGTCTAGGGTTATGTCCAGAGCCTCCATGACACAGCGCTTTGATAGAGGGACACTGCTAGGGAACTTGGTAAGTAGGCTGTCCACTGCAGGGACACCCATGGCGTTGTTGACGTTGGGGTAGAGGGCAACGACATCGCAGACAGCAATGGTAGCAGTGTCTGGAAGTGGGGCCAGTTCAGTATTGATTTCCTCCACCTTAGTCAGGAACTCCTTGGTGTCAATCACCTGGTGAGGCAGTTCTTCTGTGAGATGGCAGATGCTTCTCTGAACGATCTTGGAGAGTGGTTCCACCGGGGTGCCACACCCAGACAGAAGCAGTCTGTACGGGTATGGTTGCTTCTGGTGGGTCTTGACCAGCGGTTTGCATTTTCCAGGATGGGTCTCCTCAATGTTCGTAGCAAAAGTGGCTATGTCACCCGGGAGTTTGCCCTTCCTCTCCCATTTGTTTGCCCATCTCTTCACTTTTTCCGTCACCATGCCATTTGGGTTGTCTTTTTGAACGCAATAGTAGTTTGGATCGTTGATGGCCTCCAGGATCTGTCTGTCTTCATCCTCAAGTGATGTAATGACTGTGACGCTGGATTTGTCGGCTGAGCGGCATGCTGCTTCATGGGCGACAGGGAGACCTCTCAATTCAACAAGTGCTCTGCGCTGTTGGGGCGTGAGATTGTCTCTTGTTCTTCTTCTATTCTTCTGGTCAAGGGCTTCAGTTCTTAGGGCTGCTATGAATGCTTCTAAAGCTTCATCACCCCTAGGTGCTGGTTTGTCCGTAGGTTGGTACCAGGGAGGCTTGTCGAAGGCTTCCTGAGTTTCACCTGCTGTGTTCGGTTCTTCCAGCTTTTTCTTTTCGTGGTACTGGTGCCAGCGGAGGTGTTCAGCAAACCTTTCTAGGCCCACAAGCAGATCACAGATGTCCAAAGGGGTGCGTGGGGTAGGGGCAAACTTGCTGGACAGCCGTGTAATTGCCCTCTGGTCCTCAGTCAAGACAACATTTGGTGCCAGCACAATGGGATCTAGTGCTGAATATTCCTGCGTTGCTTTGTCTCCTGTGTGGCTGCAGCGTTGTTTCTTTCTTCTCTTCTTTTGCCTGTTCTTGTGGCGGAAGCGGCGATGTGGGCGGGTCAACGTCCGATGCTCTTCATGGCCGATCCTGAATGTGAGTGCTGAGATCCGTTTCGAACCTGGGAGAGTGGTACTAGCAGTGGGGTTTGGTAGATTGAGTCTCTTCAGCTTTTTCTCAAGGGTCCTGCGTCGGATTTCCAACTTAGAAGCAATTTCCTGTTTTGCTTGATTGATGGCACGGTTAGTCTGTATTTCTCCAAAGTTCACAGTCATACTGTCCTTGGTGGACTTCAGGGCCACCTGAAGCAAGGTAAGTTCTTTTTCTGTAGTTTCAAGAATACTTGATAGAATAGCAGAACTTGCACAGTCAAGGGCACTCTGAATGCGCTGGGTGAGTTCTTCATTAGTAGTTTTGTAAGCTAAATTAAAAGTAACTCTCATGCCATTTGGAATAGTCTTCTTTTGTGTGCACTGTTGTAGAAAGTTCTTTTGCAGCCTAGTTTGTTCAGATTGTTCAAGGATCTTTCTATATGAGCTTGTGAGTTGTTGGTAGTCCATGATGTGGGGAGTGGAGATGTGCTTCCTCGATGGAAGGGGGCCAGCCAGGAGAGGTAACAAAACGGACGTTCGTAGTTGTAGAGAATTCACAACTCCTGGGATCGCCGGCGCCACACCAACCAAATAGTCGTTCGAAGTGAGAACTAATAGCAGGAAAAAGAACGACGAACAAACTCGAGGATTTCTCCACTTTATTTTCTAAAATGTCCAACGTTTCGCCCTGGCGGGCTTTTTCGGGGACTGAAAAACCACAATATATATATATATATATATATATATATATATATATATATATATATATATAGAGAGAGAGAGAGAGAGAGAGAGAGAGAGAGAGAGAGAGAGAGAGAGAGAGGAGAGAGAATAACCAGAGAGTTGTCTGCAGTGAGCAGAACAGAGAGACGAAACCAGAGAGAGAGATAATTTAGAAGTTCAGAGAGAGAGAGAGATCAGCATGAGAGAGAGAGAGAAGAGAGAGAGAGAGAGAGAGAGGTCAATAACCATTCCGTTGTCTGCAGTGAGCAGAACAGTGCTACGAAACCAGTAGACATATAATTTATAAGTTCTAACCCCAATTCTTCATCAGCATGATCCAGTGAACGGGCCGTGGGCGGGGGGAGGGGAG
>CM065687.1:55403818-55418818 GCA_017654935.2 Phymorhynchus buccinoides
TTTATTTCGTGTGGCTTCTGTGTCAGGTTTTTTCGTGTTTTTTTGCTTTGTTTTGTTTGTTTGCTTGCTTAGTTATTTTAAAAACAAATTGTCTATTTTGGTTGACATGAACAGACTCAGAACTAGGGATTTGGTTGTTGAAGTATTTGTGTAAATCTTTATAACCACCATATTATTAAAGCTGTCTTGGTAAGTGTGCTATCATTACATAACGATTAAACAAACAAGTTTTGCTTCATAGTTTCCTCTCTAATCTTCATTGTTTGAAAATTTTCCATTTACGTAGCCGCTGATTAAGATCGTAGAGGCATTTCACGGAGCTATATGTAATCACGTGTTTAGAGCTATAACTCTGATCAAAATGCCTGTTGGTGGTGTTTCGTTTGGGGGTTTCGAGTGTGGCTGCTTGTTTACTATGTAATAATTTTGAAAGTTTTAGGACATTTGCAAAATCCCTTAGTGAAGAAGGAACGTTGTAAATTTACTTCATTGTTTGAGGAAATTTGCAAATTTACTGGTTTTGTAAATTTACTGTAACATGTTGCTATATAATATACGATTTAGTTTGTTGTTGATATTTTAAAAAACGAACTTGTTTTTTATGAGGACAAAATAAAAGTTGAGTTGATTTTTGTATGTAGCAATCGAGATGTAGACTAAAGGGCCAGCCACACGTCCACTAAAATCGCACGACTGTACGATACGATTCGATCACGTGATCGCGCGACGCGCCAATCACATTTGTTCTTGGAGATCACGTGATCGAATCGCATCGTACAGTCGTGCGATTTTAGTGGACGTGTGGCTGGTCCTTAACAGTTGTGTTGGTATTGCATGAAACTAACTTGATTTATGATTCATGTCACAATCAAGATGTAGACTGGCAGTTGTGTTATCTTCACCGACAAATGTTTCAATATATAATGAAAATGGATATCTCCACAAGTAGAATTGACGTATGCCTATTATTATTATTACTGAAATTACACAGAAACCAATGTACCTAAATAAAATATTAAAGTGCCTGATTCTTCTTCTTCTTCTTCTTCTTCTTCTTCTTCTTCTTCTTCTTCTTCTTCTTCTTCTTTCTTCTTCTTCTTCTTCTTCTTCTTCTTCTTCTTCTTCTTCTGCGTTCCCAGGCCATATGACCATAATGGGTAAGGTACGTATGTTCTCCTTCTTTTTTTCTTTCTTTTCACTGGTCTCCCCGTTGCGTCTTCAGCTTCTTCTTCATTCCGATTTCGGAGGAGCTCAAATGGGTAAGAACCGGTTTTCAGTTTTCACTGGTCTCCCCGCTGCGTAAGATTCCGATTTTCAATGGAAAAAGGGCAGGAGAATGGGTCCAATAAGTCAGAAAGATAGTAGATGATAGAAACAAAGGGAAAAGGCAGAGTCAAAGAGAGTGACAGATTAGAGGAAGTTACAAGCACAGAACGTCCAGAAGGTGGGGGAACTATTTATGCAAAAGAACCCCCCCGGTATCCCCACGGGGGGAAAGTGCCTGATAATTGTTGGGGATAATTCTCATAATTCTCTGAAAACATTGCCAGCTTCGCCGGGCAGCTTTGCTCGCGGCTGCTAAACATACATACAAAATCAGTCAGACAGGAACACAAACAGCCAAACGCCACTGAAAACATTATCTTCTTCTTCTTCTTCTTCTTCTTCTTCTTTTTTTCTTCTTCTTCTTCTTCTTCTTCTTCTTCTTCTTCTTCTTCTTCTTCTTCTTCTTCTTCTTCTTCTTCTCCTCCTCCTCCTTCTTCTTCTTCTTCTTCTTCTTCTTCTTCTTCTTCTTCTTCTTCTTCTTCTTCTTCTTCTTCTTCTTCTTCTTCTTCTTCTTCTTCTTCTTCTTCGATCGCTCAGACAGTTACCTGTCAATTATGAGCGCAGATGCGTCATGCTGCCATTATGCGCCTAAATAAGAAATGATTAGGCCCAGCATGTCCGACTTCGGCTGGAGGAAATCTTTTTGAAAAGTGTTTCTTGGATTAAAAAATAAATTAAAAAAGGCAGGAGAATGGACCGGTAAGGCAGAAAGATAGTAGATGACAGTAAGCAAAGGGAAAAGGCAGAGCCAAAGAGAGTGACAGATTAGAGGAAGTTACAAGCACAGAACTTCCAGAAGGTGGGGGAACTATTTATACAAAAGAGCCCCCAGAACTAACAGGGAGGCTAAAGAAAGAAAGAAACAAAGAAAGACAAAAAAAGGGACAAAACAATACAAAGAATGAAAGAAAGTAAGAAACAAACAAGCAGAAAGAAAGAAGGACAAATAAAGAAACAAACAAAAGAAAGAAAGACAGAAAGAAAGAAACCAAGAAAAAAAATGAGAAAAGAAAAGAGAAACAAAAACGAAAAAAAGAAACAACACACACAAAAATACCCACACAAATTGGGGCTTAATTTATACTACTATTTGTTATATATTTAAATTGAATCGATCGCGCCACCTAGCTAGTGACGATCAGGGGGAGATAATCTTCAGTGTTATGTAACGCTTCTTCACGACGCGCAAGGGCGATGGTTTTATGTAAGGTGGCGCTCGCATTTCAGTAGACGAGTCAGGGGTAGAGAGTTTTCAGCATAAAGCCTCATAATACCACAGTATAGTTCTGTTCACATTCTTAGACCACCATCATTGACAGCTACAAACACGTGGTGACACCCCCTTGACCTTGACCTTGTCTGGTACCCACTATTTGGGATTAGGAACCAGTGCACGTACATACCAAGTTTGAAGATCGTAAGTCAATTGAAGTCAAAGGCATGGCCATGGCAGTTCCCAAATACAGACTGGACACAGGTACAGAGTATGATTTTTTACACACTATTTGGGATTACCATCAAAGACTCTAAAAGGGTAAGATGGACTACTTAAGAGTTACGGCGAGCCGGGCTGATAGAGTTATCGTTAGTGGGGTAGTTACACCATTCACAGTGGCGGCTATCCAAAGACTCAGACTGGAATTTGAACGGAGAATTCAACTGGCCTATCGACGTGTTTTTAACCTAAATGTGTCACGTTTAAAAGGGACATAACCAGTGTTTCTGTCCTCACTACTCATATAGGGAAAAGGGACCGGATGTTAGTCTTTTCTTTTCAGTGTCTTTGTTACCATACAACAATGCACCTACATAGCATGACAAGTTTGAACATTGTTCATCCAACGATGCCAAAGATGTGGCCACAAGAACAAATTTCTTTAGTCTACGTCCTTGCCCTTGCCCTTGATCTTGACATTGATAGGCACTCTCAATTTGCAAGTACCGTAAACCAATGCACCTACATGCCAAGTTTGAACATTGGAAGTCCAGAAGATGTTAAAGACAAGGAGAAATGCACCTACATAGCATAACAAGTTTGAACATTGTTCATCCAACGATGCCAAAGATGTGGCCACAAGAACAAATTTCTTTAGTCTACGTCCTTGCCCTTGATCTTGACATTGATAGGCACTATCAATTTGCAAGTACCGTAAACCAATGCACCTACATACCAAGTTTGAACATTGGAAGTCCATTGAACATTGTTCATCCAACTATGCCAAAGATGTGGCCACAAGAACAAATTTCTTTAGTCTACGTCCTTGACCTTGCCCTTGATCTTAACATTGATAGGCACTCTCAATTTCCAAGTACCGTAAACCAATGCACCTACATGCCAAGTTTGAACATTGGAAGTCCAGAAGATGTTAAAGACAAGGAGAAATGTCAGTTTTCAATATCAAACTTCAAGGTCAAGGTCACCAGGGTCACAATGTTTTTTTAATGTGACCATTTGTGTACCATGGCACACCCTCACACAAAATTCCAAGCGAATCTGTCCAGCGGTTCCCGAGATATATAGCCCGGACAGACCGCCCCCCCCCCTCCCCCCCAAATCAAAACTACAAAGACAAATAATAGGGTGGAATCCTAATAATAAAAAATAAAAAAAAGTGACAAACGGACTCGAGTGACTGCAAACTGCTCCGCACCACACTACGTAAAGTATTAGGGGCGGAGCACAAAGAAAATTTAAAAAAAGACTCAGTCTATTCTAACCATACTGACCAACACTCAAAACATTAGCATGAAACATCATCAGTTGGAAACCAAATGCCACAGCATATAAAAACGAAAGTAGCAAAGGACCACTACTCCGCTTACCCGTAAGCCCGTTTACTCCCCTGTTGTTAGGGGAAGACGGGGTAAAAAGCGCATGGGCGGGTAAGAAGCCCACCCCAATTATCTCATGAAATGAAGCAAATTTCAGTCTCATTTTGCCCATGAGACGAGCCTTAATGTCTAGCATTCGTCTCATGGGCAAATTTGACTGAAATTTTCTTTATTTCATGAGATAATTGGGGTGGGCTTCTTACCCGCCCATGCGCTTTTTACCCCGTCTTCCCCTACTTAGTAACATTAATCGAAATCGATCAGTCTTTGGGGCCCAGGTAGCGAAGAGTGAGCATCGATTTGGCCTCGCCCACGGGCAGGTGCACAGGATCGATGTAGCTGTCCGGGTTCCAGGCGTACAGGTTGCTGGGCTTTATCACGGAGCTTGCTTCCAGCCTCAGCACATGGTACCGTGGAGTGGAACTAGGCACTGTAAACGCCAACAGTAGGTGAAGACGGGGTAAAAAACCCATGCGCGGGTAAGAAGCCCATGCCAATTATCTCATGAAATAAAGCAACTTTCTGTCACATTTTGCCCATGAGACGAGTGTACCCCGTCTTACCCTAAAAAATAGGGGAGAGCACTTCGTGAAAATTAGAGTTGCTTACCTCCATTATTCGGTCAAATACCATAGCAACAATGCAACAATGGCGTCGAAGCTTGAAACCGCAGGATGCGAGTCAGCGACTTGCAAACCTTTTTTTAATTTTTTTAATGAAAAAATGAGGGGTTGCTACAAAGTGATAGAATTTGCAAACTGTGACGTAAAAATATAAATGACATCAAATTTTAGAATGACGCACTGCGTTCTACATGCTGTGTGTCTCCTTACACACACGAAGCGAGGGCTGGAGATCTACCCGAAGGTAGAGTAACTTCCCCTGTTTGACCGATTGAATCTGGCGAGATCACTCCCACACACCATGAAATTACTCCCCTTAATTATTTCCGAACAATTTCTATTACAGACAACATTCACCAAGTATATGGCAGAATAACAGTAACATGTGCAGAGAATGGCCACTGTTGATTGTTCTGATTTTTTTAATTTTATAGTAAAAGTAACGTGTGTGGATAATTAATGATCACCATTGATCGTTCTTTAATCTAGAAACAGTAACGTATGTGGATAATGATCACTATTGTTGTTCGTTAATCTAGTAACAGTAAAGTGTGTGGATAATTATCACTGTTGATTGTTCTTTAATCTAGTAACAGTAAAGTGTGTGGATAATGATCACTGTTGATTGTTCTTTAATCTAGTAACAGTAAAGTGTGTGGATAATGGTCACTGTTGATTGTTCTTTAATCTAGTAACAGTAAAGTGTGTGGATAATGATCACTGTTGATTGTTCTTTAATCTAGTAACAGTAAAGTGTGTGGATAATGATCACTGTTGATTGTTCTTTAATCTAGTAACAGTAAAGTGTGTGGATAATGATCACTGTTGATTGTTCTTTAATCTAGTAACAGTAACGTGTGTGGATAATGATCACTGTTGATTGTTGTGTGGATAATGGTCACTGTTGATTGTTCTAGTAACAGTAAAGTGTGTGGATAATGGTCACTGTTGATTGTTCTTTACTCTAGTAACAGTAAAGTGTGTGGATAATGGTCACTGTTGATTGTTCTTTAATCTAGTAACAGTAAAGTGTGTGGATAATGATCACTGTTGATTGTTCCTTAATCTAGTAACAGTAAAGTGTGTGGATAATGGTCACTGTTGATTGTTCTTTAATCTAGTAACAGTAAAGTGTGTGGATAATGATCACTGTTGATTGTTCTTTATTCTAGTAACAGTAAAGTGTGTGGATATTTCACGAGAATCGTGGCCTCGAGGATGTCTTCACAGTTGGGTAATCGTGCGACTACAGATGGACGTGTGGATCGGCCCCTTATTGGCCACTGCAACGACCACCTTTTGCAAGAGTGAATTCCCTTGGTGGGTGGGGGAAGATGCTTGAGTACTGACCAAACAAGGGAGTAACTCTCGCCAATAACCCTATTTGAGGCCACTGAATGGCTGCCTTTTGCAAGAGTGAATGCCCTTTTCGATACTGACCAACAAGGGATTAACTCTTTGCCGTCAAGGGCGTTAATAACCCTAGTTGCAGTGGCCAATAAGGCGAAAACAACAGTTCCCCGGTTCGCTAGAAACTCGGGAACTCTCACAGTCTAAACCTAGACAGTAAGGGACAGCCACACTGCATACGATTTGACCGCAATACGATACGATTGTGACGATGTCTGTGAGTCATGATTCACGTGAAATACTTCCGTCTAAATATAATTCTACTTCTTTTCTTTTTTCATTCACTACATGATGCTCACGTAGACCGCAATACACGAATCAAATAAAATTGTCCAATAAAAAAGATATATAAAAACAAGCGCGAAATCTCAATAGTTTGTGGCGCGCGGTCTATTGTTACCACTCCAATCATGAGTCACCTCCCCTGGCTTTTCAATAATTTTAATCTGTAAACCAGAATGTTATCTCTGCACCAGTTCGTAACTTTTTATATCTTTTGGAAAACATTTAAAACTATGTATCCTACTTATACTCATTGAAAGAAGCACCGCATACTCGTCGTGTCTGTTGTAGTGTCTGTATTACGTATGTTTATTAATTTGTACGCTTTAAAATACATCATTTTAAAGAGCGGCCTCAATTTGAAGTGCAGCCTCGATTTGAAGTGCGACAATTTTGTCAATAATGTGCGACAATTTTGGACGACAATTTTGTCAATATGTGCGACAATTTTGGACCGACCGACCGACCGACCGACCGACCGACCGACCGACAAAGTGAGTTATAGGTTTGTGGCTTGAGCCACAAACAAAAATATTGTATCGGATTCGTGTACTACGAGAGACTACAAAATACAGTAAACCCAACTTGGTAGGATTTCATCAGATTCATGTAGACAGTAGAGTTTCACCGTCAATCAATCAGGCCTCACAATTGTCAAAATCGGATCGTAGTGAATCGACTCGTATGCAGTGTAGCTGCAAGGCCCTTAAAGACTCACCACGTCACGTGTCAAAATCACGGTTCTCACGCGTTTTCCCTCTTATAGCTGGTAAGAAATCTGAAAGAGCCACCCGATCACGTGTCAAAATCACGGGATTCACGTGTTTTCCCTCCTATAACTGGAAAGAAATCTTGTTTTGACCAAGTCTGACTCCCATATAAATGACCCCAAATTGAAAGCAACACATCAGTTTAAAGAGCAGCCTCAATTTGAGTATGGGGAAATTCGAATGTGGGTCACAGCAACCCAGAAAAAAACAAGGGACGTAACCGTGGCGCGTCACGGGGTCTTTAAGAAATGTTTCTAGCATAAGAGGGAATGTGACACGTGACGTGGAGGGGGGTCTTTAATGCTCACCAAAGTTCATGTTGCTCAATATCATGGTGACGGTGCCGGAGGGATCATAGACCTTGATGTTGACAGACAGCCACCAGTACTCCACCTGGACCTTGTAGTCCAGCAGGTAGGTGCCGTCTATGGGCACCGTTATTTCGCTGGTAGCTGAGTTGAATCTGTGGGCAAACCAAATGCGACACAGCATGCACCACGTAAGTGACATTAAGCATCAAAATGGAAACTTCATGCAATTCTCTGTCTAATGATATCAAAACCATTCTTGATGGGGAAGACGGGGTAAAAAGCCCATGGGCGGGTAAGAAACCCATGCCAATTATCTCATGAAATGAAGCAAATTTCAGTCACAGTTTGCCCATGAGACGACTGTTAATGTTTAGCATTCGTCTCATGGGCGAATTTGACTGAAATTTGGCTTTATTTCATGAGATAATTGGCATGGGCTTCTTACCCGCCCATGGACTTTTTACCCCGTCTTCCCCTATCCTTTTTTGTTGTTGTCGAGTTGTGAGTACATGTATTTAAAGTTGGTTCAGAGCGGAAGTTCTGGCCATCAAAACAGCACCAGACTTCCTGTCCACCTGCGATAAGCCCCTCGGCAGCGTCTCCATCTTCACGGACTCCATGTCCACTCTCCAGGCCCTTAACTCTGCTGATCCAGACCCTCTAGTCCAATCCCTCAAGGCCTCCCTTGCCACCCTGACCCAAAAGGCTCCAACTACTCTCCAGTGGGTGCCTGCTCATGTCGGCCTTTCTGGAAACGAGCGTGCAGATCGCCTTGCAAAGGAAGGTAGCCAGCTCGCCCAGCTTGATGTCTCTGCTACATGTGAGGAAGCGAAGACTCTCATCCGTGGCAGATCCAAAGTGGACTGGGTAAAAAAAAAAAACAATGGCTACCAGGCACACAAGGACCCAATCCGGACACAGGAGAGAAGAGATCAAACCACCATCTTTCGCCTCAGCACAGGGCACTGCGGCCTCCGCGCACACCTACGAAGGATTGGGGTCGCAGACTCATCCCTGATAAGCTGACCAGACCCCTTCCCATGTTCTTCAGGACTGCCCTCTGTATGATGGGATGCGGCAACAGACCTGGCCTGGAGGGACGGACCTCAGAAAAAACTCTGGGGGACGACAGGCGACCTTCACCAGACATCCATGTTTGCGACATCACTCGGTCTAAGGGTTTGAATGTGTCAAGTGCAAATGTGGAAAATATGGCTTAAAACCCAATTTGTAGACCCCTACCACTTTCAAGGCCTACCGATCTCCCGGACCTTGACCTTGATCGGTATGCCATCATCAGAACGGCCATAAGCAAAAGTACCTACATGCTAAATTTGAAGACGATAAGACCAACGGTGTGGAAGTTATGGCCCCTTAAAGATGTTTTGGTTTTCAAGGTCATATGCCAAGGTCAAGGTCAGGACGGCGAAAATGTTTGCGCGGATGCCTTCCTCTCATGGTGACACACCACCACACAAAATATGAAGCGATTCGGTCAAGCGGTTCGGGAGATATCCTTGGGACAGACAGAAAAGAAAAAACAAAACGAAAAAACCCAACCCAAACAAACAAAGAAACATACACGAACGAAAACATACTCCTTTGCGATCGTAGATCGGCAAAGGACAATACGATCGCAAAGGACAAAAATGAGCAAATACTCACATCATGAAAGAGAATGAAAGAGTTACAAGTGTTTTTAAGAAAGCTGAAATATAGACATCAAATTCAGGAATATATTGCTAGAAAAAACGTTTTGTATGACAAATTTGTTTTGGAGTGGTTGCCATACAAATCCTTGTTCTTGGATGAAAAGTAACCCACACTGTACAGTCGCCATTCTCAGACATAAATACCCATGTACTAATATTCAGGCCCTACGAAAATGAGTCATTGTTTTTTGCTTTTGAAGTTTGGTCGATACATAATGTAATACGACCCATGCATGCATCTTGTTTGAACACAATATGTATCTATGGCACTGCCTGTGCACATATATCACCACCGCTATTGTTAATACTGTCATTTATTATTATTTATATCACCACTGTGATCTTTATTATTGGTATCAGGGGAAGACAGGGTAAAAAGCGCATGGGCGGGTAAGAAGCCCACCCCAATTATCTCATGAAATAAAGAAAATTTCAGTCAAATTTGCCCATGAGACGAATGCTAGACATTAACGCTCGTCTCATGGGCAAAATGAGACTTAAATTTGCTTCATTTCATGAGATAATTGGGGTGGGCTTCTTACCCGCCCCTGCGCTTTTTACCCCGTCTTCCCCTACTGGTTTCAATGCTGAGGTTGTCCCATGCTAGCACTTGTGCATTCATGCTTGATTATGCATTCTTGTTTTGATTGTTGGTCTGCTTATTTCTTTTTCTTGAGATTTGATTTGGTCAGTTCTTGTCCCAAAAAAAATATATATAAAACATACTCACATCATGCCATGGTTCATTTGGACGAACGTGTAGAGTGGCAGCCGACTGTCCGGGTAGCTCAGGGGGGCCCAGACGTGTATCAATGGAGCTGCGCACGCACATCATTCAACAACCAAGGTCAAACGTCATGTCAGCATGTTTATTGTTGTTGTTGTTGTTGTTGTTGTTGCTGCTGCTGTTGTTGTTGGTGGTGGTGGTGGGTTTTTTCCCTTTCTTTTCTTTTTTTCTCCCCCACGGACCTCTCTAATCATTCATGGTGATACAGCGCAACCACAAAATGTGAAGCGATTTTGACCAGCGGTTCACGATATATTATATAGCCCTGACTGACAGACAGACAGACAGACACACAGATAAAAAAAAAAAAAGGAAACACGAACGATCGCATTAGGGTGCGTACACATACATGCGGAGATTCCGTGCGGAAACCCGTGCTCAATCCGTAAATAAGCAAAAGAAAGAAGGGGAAAAGATATGCGCACGTGTCCGAATTTCCCCTAATATAATCCGTAAAATTTTACTCTTCTTTCTTTCACTTATTTACGGATTGCGCATGGGGTTTCCGCATGAACTGTGCACGAGGCCTTATCCATCCCTTCTCTCTCTCTCTCTCTCTCTCTCTCTCTCTCTCTCTCTCTCTCTCTCTCTCTCTCTCTCTCTCTCTCTCTCCCCCCACTTCCGATTTTTTTTTTTTTTTTTTCTAAAAATGATTTAGAGCTGAACGTGCATGGTCAACTTAATGGTCAACTTAGGACGCTGATTTGACCGCCAGGGGGCAATCAAACCAATAGGGGCTTAGCGCGTGATATTCTTAGTTGGGTGTAGTGAGAGAGAATTATCTCTCTCTCTCTCTCTCTCTCTCTCTCTCTCTGACTGCCCCCTGGCGGTAAAAGGCGCGTCCTAAGTTGCTCATTTGATATGCTACCTTACAAATATAGACAAAAACAAGTGTGTCGCCGAGCGACAGACGTGCCGTTTGCCCCATACCTCCCTTCCTCATACACGTTAGCCCACAGTCTATATACCTTTCAAATGTGAAGCCTGTAACTCCACAGATGTGAACAATAATATGTGAAGACGGGGTAAAAAGACCATGGGCGGGTAAGAAGCCCATGCCAACTATCTCATGACATAAAGAAAATGTCAGTCAAATTTGCCCATGAGACGAATGCTAAACATTAACACTCGTCTCATGGGCAAAATGTGACTGAAATTTGCTTCATTTCATGGGATAGTTGGCATGGGCTTCTTACCCGCCCACGGCCTTTTTACCCCGTCTTCCCCTATATGGCTAAGACGTCCTTGGCTTTGACCTTGACCTTCATTGGTACTCAATATTCGAACTTACCGTAAGCCCACTACACCTATGCACATATATAGAGAGAGACAGGGGACACATGGAGACGTGGACGTTGTTAATAGACGGAGGCACAATAATTATGAGGGTGACACGTGGAGACGGGTCACAGCGGAACGTGACCGACTCACCATAATTGAGCTTCATGTGGCTTGTGATGTTGACGGCGCGGGTCATGACTTGCGCTGCCAGGGCCGTAGCCCCTAACTTCATGTCGCCCAGTGCCGTGCCTCCGTCAGTGATGTCCTGAAACACGTCATCATAGTTAATATTGACGTCAGTGATGTCCTGAAACACGTCATTATAGTTAATATGACGTCAATAATGTCCTGAAACACGCCATCATGGTTAAGACGACGTCAGTGATGTCCTGAAACACGCCATCAGAGTTAATATTGACGTCAGCGATGTCCTGAAACACGTCATCATAGTTAATATGACGTCAGTGATGTCCTGAAACACGCCATCAGAGTTAAGATGACGTCAGTGATGTCCTGAAACACGCCACCATAGTTAATATGACGTCAGTGATGCCATCATCGTTTTGACGTCAGTGATGTTCTGAAACACGTCATCATAGTTTTGACGTCAGTGATGTCCTAGAATACCCCGTCATAGCTATGACGTCATTGATATCCTGGACCACGTCATTTTACTTATGATATTACTGATGTGCTGAAACACGTCGTAGATCTTGACGTCAGTGATGTCCTGAAGCACGTCATTTTAGTTATGATGTCAGTGATGTTCTGAAACACATTATCATGGTTAATATGACGTTAGTAATGCCCTGAAGCACGTCATCATATTTACGACGTCAAATATGTCCTATAACACGTCATCATAGTTATGACGTCAGTGATGTCCGAAACACTTCATCATAGCTACGACGTCAGTGATATCCTAAGACACGTCATCCTAGTTAATATGACGTCAGTGATGTCATGAAACACGTCATCTTAGCTATGACGTCAGTGATGTTCTGAAACACGCCACCATAGTTTTGACGTCAGTAAGGTCCATAAAAATGTCATCATAGCTATGACTTCAGTCATGTCCTGAAACACCCCATCATAGTTTTGACGTCAGTGAGGTAGGTCCTAAAAAAACACCGTCATTATAGTCATGACGTCAGCCATGTCCTGAAATCCCCCATCATATTTATGACGTCATGGATGTCCTGAAACACGTCATCATAGTTATGACGGGTAAGTTTGCCTTTGTCATTCATGTCCTGAAGCGGGATCAAATTGGTGTGTCCCCGTCTGTGTGTGTTCCTGTTTGTAAGTGTCCATGGCCTGTAGTCATGTGTGCGGCTAAAACAACTGATTCGGGATGGAAAATGCAAATTTATGAAAACTACCAATCCGATTGGCAGATTAGCCTAATTTTCATTTTCCATCCTGGATTACTTGTCTTAGCCGAAACTCATGACTACAGGCCCAGATCTCATGCCCGACTACTAGCGAAACTGGAGTATCAAAATCACACTTTTGTTATTCAGGCATTTCACGAGGTATTTACACCAAATTTGGTCATGCTGTTGTAAATGGTCCATATTTTAAGTTGACCGAGTTACTTTTTCGAAATTGTTATAACAAAAGTGTGTGTAAAAATGAATAAAACAAACACAATAGTACGCATGAAAACCAATAGCTGGTTTTCCGATGATATGTAGGACTTCATATCCTGGCTTTCTGAGTAAAAAGTATATATCTGGAACCCAAATAAAAAGACTGAGTATCTACCCTACACAGGCGTTGCCACACCGACATGCTATAATATAGAAAATAGTTTTTATTTCCTTTTTTTTAACCAAAAAATGTTCACATCCACAAATCCGTTTCTATTTGCTCTATCCAATACACTCTGGGTCAGGTGTCAGCCCTTGAGCTATTTAACAAGTGTGGGAAAGTTCAAGTCGGTATGCTTAATACTTTTTAAATAATCAACCGAAAACGAAAATTATATTATACCGTTCACATTCACAAATCCGTTCCTATTGCTCTGTCAAATAAACTGTGTTCAGATCAGCCCTTAGGCTATTCAACAATTGTGGAAAATTCCAAGTCAATGTGTTTGATACTTTTAAAATAATCAATCGAAAACGAAAATGAAATACTGATTTTGGACAACTGTTCCCAAAATGGCTGCGAAGTGAACAAAACCCTATTGTGTTCGATAGCAAATCTATATATATAACCGAGCTCTCTCTCTCTCTCTGTGTGTGTGTGTGTGTGTGTGTGTGTGTGTGTGTGTGTGTGTGTGTGTGTGTGTGTGTGTGTGTAAAACCATATTGGATGATCCTGGGGTAACATAGGGTACATTACATTTTGCAACAGGCTCGTAACTAGCGTAATTAGTCAAAGTCAAGAAAGCGATCGACCAGGTCAGTGGTTCTACCCACTGCTTTTTACAACTATAAGGCAACATTTTCAACATACAGCAGCAAGATACAATACCCTAATGGTTAAGTCGTCGCATACGGACACAAACGTTCCGGGTTCGAACCTGGCTCCGTCCAATTTTGTTTTTTAACAATCAACCCAACACGCACTTTTATTTTTTTTTTATCGTAAAATATATTCCCCCCATCCCTTTTTTTTTTCTTTCCACTATCCCTTCCCCCCTCCATCCCCCCTTCCCCCTCCATCCCCTCCCCCCTCACCATCATCATCATCATCATCATCATCATCATCATCGTCGTCGTCGTCGTCGTTGCTATAGTTAAGCCCTACACTATTATGCAAATGTCCACTTCTTAAGACCACAAAACATCTAGAGTACTGAAGAGGGTTGCGTACCCCTTAGGGCATTATCGTAATATGACCTCAATTTGTGGATCTCCAGTTCGATTTTGGAAAAGATTTAGATCACCAGCGTCTGTTAACATGTTTCTGCTACCACTGTATCAATTGAAACCGTTTTCTAGAAGCAAACGGAATTCTGAAGACTATGACAAATTGGTCATTGCGTACTGGTACGGGTCAGTGCGCACCGTACATACGGGTGCTGCATTTGCATCTATATACACTTATATGTAGCCCATAGCAACTTTCACCCCATAGCAAGTGTGTAAAGGATTAGTAAAATAAGTAGATTTAGATATCTCCTTCTGATTCCATGAAAGTTGGTCTCTTTCGTTTGAAAAATGATAGCTGGAATAAATAAACGCCATTGGAAAAAATGACACAAGCATGACGTGATTTCTTTACAATCTCTACGATTTCAAGGGAGGGGGGGGGGGGGGGGGGGGTACGCACTGACCCCGTCAACGGTCAGACTCGTCAGTACTCTAGGAAGTTTTATAAACTATACACAATTCCTCACTGTGTCGAAGGCGTCCATTTTATTTTTGAGACTGGTCGTCAACCGTTTGATCTGATGACGCAACTGCTGAGACACGCGGACGTATTTCTTCAGCAGCGCCTCGTCATAATGCAGCGTGTTTGATTGGCCAGAGGCTGGTGACGTCATCAACAGGATTGTGCACGTGACGCCCAGAAGGCAGAGAGTCATGTGACCTGACAGCGCCATGATGTTTTTTGGGGGGGATTTCAGTCAGTCGATGCAAGTTGCCTGGAGGAATAGAATACAAATAGGGTTGGAATAGAACATTTGTTCTTATGGGATCCCCGTCTCTATGA